>CM053593.1:11036195-11087885 GCA_028646575.1 Pseudocheirus occidentalis
GTGGACGGTGGGGAGGGCAGGGTCTGGGGGAGGGATGCTGGAAGCACACACTTCAGTAAAGGGACAGGGTAGAGAACAGAACAAGGGGCGGGGGAGGGATAGGAAGGAGAGACAGATGATCACTGTCACAATATGTCCACTATGAAGATGTCCTGTATAATCACACATCCACAGCCGGTATTGAATTGATTGTCCTTCCAGTGGGGGTGGGTGACAAGGGAGAAATTGAAAGAATCTATAATTTAAAGTTCTGCAATACCTGCAACTAGGAATTAAGATATACAGGGGCTGGGATAGGGAGACCCTCCCTGCCCTACCAGAAAGTAAGAGAGCAGAGTAGGGGAGGGGCCTTACAGTGGGATTGCTGTTTTAGGGTTGGGTCAGGGGAAAGAAGGGGAGAAAATTTGTAATTCAAAAATGTCATGAAAATGAATGATGCAAACAAGAAAACAAATTTAAAAATTGCTGTTAAAAAAAAGCTTCCCAGTGCATTTTCGAAGTCCATACTTGTAGCATAGAGATTTGTTATTCTTCAGTTCATGGAACTTCTGATGAAGATATCCCTAGCCACTAGGTCACATCCCTATTGTTTTTTTTCATGGTCTGGTCCTGAATCACCATCATAAACCTTCTTTTTCCACAAACTAATTTACATGACTCAGTCTTTTGTCAACATATTGTTGGCTGAGTTCCTTGATATTGCTCATGGAGGGCTTTTGGCTTCCATTCTTGGATCTCAGTCATTTCACAGACTCCATTTGGAAGTAAATCTTTCTCCTTTCTGTTGGACAAATCACATGGTGTGTACCTGTAATTTACCTTTACTATTGCTTGGTGAAGTGATGTCTGCTTTTCCAAAAGGATTTCTGTGGAATATGTGACATGTGTTTCTCATGTACCATAAGTCTGTCCATCAATACTTTCCCTTCTTTTTGGTAAAGAAGTGTTGTTCTTTCTTGAGTTGTCTTCATGCAATGGGTCCCATGTTTCATTAATAATCTTTGTTTGTTTGGCTTTTTGAAGATGCTTTTGAAATCTCATGGTATAATTTATAGTTCTGAAAGCATTCATTAAGACAAGTATTACATAAGCATTAATTGCTTTACATGTGTTTCTTTCTACTTAGCATTGATTACAGGATGCCAATAAGACTTTTTGAAACAATTTTATTTAACATTTTTATATGTAGTTGTGAATTCTCTCCCTCCACCAGCCTCCCTCCCCTCCCCTTGGGAAGGCAGGAAATATGATACCTATTACAAATATGAAGTCATGAAAAACATTTTCATATCGGACGTGATGAGAAAAAAAGCAAGAATAGTAATGAAAGTGGAAAAATGCACTTCAATCTGTACTCAGTGTCCATCATTTCTCTCTCCGGAGGTGGAGAGCATTTTTTATCCTGAGTCTTTTGGAATTATCCTGGATCCTCGTATTGAGCACAGGGACTAAGTCTTTCATAGTTGATCATCATTACATTATTGCTCTTTCTATGTATAGTGTTATCTTGGTTCTACTGACTTCTCTTTGCCTCAGCTTATACAAGTAAGACTTTTAAAAAATTTTGCTTACTTTTAGTTCACAACATTCAGTTCCTCAGTCCCTTGAGTTTCAAATTTTCTTCTGTTCCCTCTCCTCCTCGCTCCTTCTCCGTGGAGACATACAATCAAATACAGGATGTACAAATACCTTCACATTAAATATTAGTCAAGTTCTAAAGAAGGATTCTAACCAATGGAGTGAACAATAAGAAAGAAGAAACAAAATGAAACAAAACAAAAAAAGAGAGAGAGCAAGTAGTTGGCTTCAATCTGCATTCAGACTCTGCAGCTCTTTCTCTGGATGTGCATAGCCCTTTCCATCATGAGTCTTTTGGAGTTATCTTCTAACTTTGCATTGCTGAGAGGAGCCCAGTCTATCAAAGTTAGTCGTCACACATATGACGTGTCTGTAATTGTGTACAAAGTTCTCCCGGTTCTGCTCTCTTCACTCAGCTTCAGTTTATAGAAGTCTTTCCAGGTCATTATGAAGTCCTTCTGCTCCTCATTTCTCATAGCACATTGGCATTCCATTACATTCATATACCACAACTTGTTTAGCCATTCCCCAATTGATGGGCATCCCCTTGATTTCCAATCCTATGCCACTACAAAAAAGAGCTGCTAGAAATATTTTTGTACATAGAGGTTAAGTAAGACTTTGAACATATTCTATGATAGCCCTCTCTTTGATTCTTGTCATGTCTTGCCTGGAGGACACAAAGGTATTTGTAGATATGATGCAACCACAGAGTTTGAACTCCAAGCTTTGAATCTCTCTTTTCTTGACATACATAAACAACTTTATCTTGTCAAGTTTAAATGACATTTTGCAACCACTAGAGAAAGGTTCCAAGAGATGAAATAATTATTTCATGTGTATTTCAGATGAGTCATGTATTTTCATATTAACCATGTTCAGAAGTGACTGATAAGATGTTTTGATTTGACTCTTCATAATTCAAAAAAAGTACTTAAATCAGTTAAGGAAAGATGAAAATGAATAGGCAGAACCATTTATCATTATTAATATTGTTCTTATTATTAAGAATAAGTTTCAGCCTCAGAATCTCCTAATTAGAAGGACTCTTAGCAACCATGGAGTCCAATCAATCTATGAAAAAGCATCATCTCCAAAGATCACCAATATATGGTTATCCAAGGTTATCCCACCTTAGCCCGGAAAGAGTGAAGGAGAACATTCTCAGTACCTCCCAAGACAGCCAGGACAACTCTTGGACAGGTAGAATTGTAGGAAGCCAAGGTATAATTAGTCAATCAGTAAATCAATGAATGTAAATTATGTTTATCCTACAACTGTCAAATTTTGGAGCTGGAAGGCGTCTCATAGTATTTATATTTCAACCTCTGCCTGGCATAGGAATAGTCATAATATCCTGCTAAGTAAGTGTCGGTTCATCAAATAATGCTTCACAGTAACTCTAGACTTCAACAATAGGGTAAAGGAGAAAGGTATGATTATGCTCCAACTGTAGAAAGAAAGCAAAATTAGGAGCACCAGGAAGTTCAGTTTGATAGTCTAGGACGGCTGGCTCAACTTTTTGATGGGAGAAGGGATAAAATTCCATATATACACACACGCACACATACATATGTGTGCAATATATGTATATGTGGAATTATATCTGTATATGTGTGTAATATATGTATATATATTTATGTGTATATATGTATATGTGGCATTACATCTGTCAATGTATGTATGTGTGTGAAATATATATATATATTTATGTGTATATATCGATGTGGAGTTACATCTGTATGTGTGTGTGTAATATATGTATATGTACATATATTTATATGTGTGTATATGTATTTGTGGAATTATGTGTGTGTGTTTGTGTCTGTGTAGAATCAGAAAATGATCTTGGGAGATTTCATTCATGATTTGGTCCATTATGGTGCAAAAAGCACCTACAAACCTAAACATTTCTGCTGGATGTGGGTTAAAGAACTGCAGAGGTCATCTTGTTCAATCCCCCTATTTTACAGATGGGGAAACTGAGGGCCAGAGAAGTGATATTCTCAAGGTCACATGGGTAGGAAGTATCAAAGAAGGTTTTAAGATTCAAGTTCTATGGAAAGTCTCTTGGTCATTATTCTTTTTTAAAGCTACGTTTGGGATACTCTTTTTCTTTATATCAATGTCATTTCTGAATGGGGAGGGGGGAGGGAATCTTTCAGCACCAAATCCAGAACCCTGGAGCCCTAAGCACAAGAAAAACGTCTAAATAAGCATATTCAAACTCCCTTGACATCCTTATAACTACCAAAGAGAACAGTACAGCATATGGCACAATAATTCTTACCTCCTAGTGTTGTTGTGAGGACAAAATGAAGTAAATATTTCTAAAGTGCTTGGCAGACCTTAAGGCATTATATAACTATTATTTGGATTCTTTTTTAGGTACAGGTCAGTCTACATAGTGCCTGATGTTTGTCTCACTCTGAGATGCTTGGAGGGCTAACATTCAGCTCAGAGAGATACCCTTATACTACTTAGCTGTGGGAACCACTGGTACCACCCGACCCTGAGGGGCAGTCCAGGGAACAATTCAGCTTGAACTCATTTCCCAACATTTCCTTTGGCACAGAATGAAGAAAAAGAGAGTCATCTTTTCAACTTTCAGTAATAATCCAAATCACATAATTACATTAAGATGGCTTCTCAAATGACGCCCTCCCACCATCCCTTTGAAATACATTTCAGATAGGGGATTAGAGGAGAGCTGGGGGTTGTTTACAGAGAACTTATAAAAAAAGTTTCCATTGTTGGATAGAGCAAGAAAACGTGTTGCATGTTACATGGTTGTTGCAGCCTCAGTCCCTTGAGAATGTCTTTTTCATGGTCTGCCTGATTCAGCTGGGGCTCCCTGTCAATGTCACGCCACCTCTACTTGGAAGGACAGTCCTTGGGTTTCTGAATCCTCAGTGCCTAAGGGTCCCATTCTCTTCCTTTTTCCAGGAGTGAGCCTGGCTCAGAATGACTTCTCCACCCAGAAGGTCCTGGACTGAAAATTCCTTCAAACCCCTTGGTATCCCTGGGAGACAGGAGTTATAACTAGATGGAATTTTAGAAAAGAGAGGGATCTGAGATCTCATTTAGCATTTACTGTGTATTCTAGGGTGGAAAGTTATGCCTCAGTGAAAAATACAAAGTTACGCCTAGGTGATATAGACATGTTTATAGAATACCTATGGTATGGCATTCATTTAGAATAATGGCTTCTTTGTACTGTCTCATTGGTAAAAATCAATACTGACTATTATGTGCTAAGGACTGGGAACTCAAGAACAGGTAAAAACATGGTCCCTGACCTCAAGAAGTCCATATTCTAAAGTCCAGCCAAAGGGCTTAGATTAGCTTAGAAATAACCATCAGGTGGCTGTCTACTTGAGTTTTTGGTTTTTTGTCCTATGCTTAGGGCTAAGCCTCCTTTTAATAATCTGAAATTCCCCATCTGACCACTAGAGAGTGCTGATGACCACAAACATAGAACCCTTCCTGTGGTGGAACTCCACTCTGAATTCTGAAGTGATTTGGAACTTGCTGTAG
The DNA here is from genome assembly GCA_028646575.1 of Pseudocheirus occidentalis. Classification (NCBI taxonomy): domain Eukaryota; kingdom Metazoa; phylum Chordata; class Mammalia; order Diprotodontia; family Pseudocheiridae; genus Pseudocheirus; species Pseudocheirus occidentalis. Next base: position 11,041,311 of record CM053593.1, read on the forward strand.
TAGTCCCTAGTTCAGTGGATGAAATGTTGGTCAAATATAAAGGTTTGGGATTTAATAATATGCATGTTTTTGGCTCATGGCCACTGGAGTTAATTGAGCAGGATAATGACCTGGTCAGAATCATGCTTTAGGGAAATCTCACTAAAATGGCAGTTGAGCAGTAGATGCATGGGAGTGGAAAGATACTGGGGAGAGCAAGTAGAAGTGGTTCAGGCAAAAAGCAATGGGAGTCTGATCTCTCTGGTGGTGGTGGCCATAGGAATGGAAGATTCTCATGGCTATTGAGATAGGGTACACAAGAAAGGCTTGGTAATACATTGGATAGGTGAAGGGAATTGGAGGGAAGGAAGAAATTGAGACTGCTAGTAGCCCTTGTGACTTAGGGCCCCAAGATCCCCATTGAAGCGACCATATGAACCAAGACTCTTGTGTGCTACCAGTTACATGTGCGTGTGTCCTATTCCTCTCTCATACTGTAAGTCCCATCAAGGAAAGTGCTTTTCTTTTAGGAGGCAGCATTAAAATTTTCAACCAGGGCTGCATGGTCACATTGAGCATCTTGTAGAAGACATTCTTCTCAGGTACACATTAGATCACTGAGATCCCTCTTGACTCTGATGGTCTGTGTGGGGGCAAATCCCTGGAAGTTGAGTCAGAAGATCTGAGTTCAAATTTTCCTCTGTTATTTATGACCTCAAGTCAGGTCTCTGACTTTCTGTTTCCTCATTTGTCAAGTGGGGATGATATTATTAATGTAATAATCAAATAAGAAAATTGTCTTAAAAGAAAGTTTGTGATCCTTAGCTATTATTAAGAACAGTTTCCTAAGATGAATTGAATTGAGTTTCCTTATCTTATAGGTGCAGAAATTGAAGCCCGGAGAATTGGGATGGCCAGATGTTATACAACTGACCGGTGGCTGAGCTGAGGCTGGAACCTCAGGCCTTCTATCTCCCAGGTACTAGTTTTCCCCATTACATTACGGGAATATTTTTGGAAGAAGACAACACCTTCACACACCCTATGGTCTAGGTCAAGGGCATATGGATTCCTTGTTCATGACATTCTTTCTCCTGTCCATGTGCCTTTTACAGGCTGTTTCCTAAGCCCTGAGAATTCTCCCACTTCACCTCTTAGAGGCCCTCCCTTCCTTCGAAGCACAGATCAGGTGCCCTTTCTCACAGAAAAGTGGTCCTGATTGCCCCAGTCACCAGAATCCCTCGGAATCCACTGTATTTTCTTTGGATGTACCCCCCTAGGGTTGTTGTGAGGATAAAAAAACCATCATTTTTTCAAGTGCTTTGCAAATCTTAAAATATGACATAAATGTTTAGTCATTGTCACCACCACCATCATCATAGCATACATGCAAAGTGTTTCCCCTGCTTGAATATAAGCTCCTTGAGGATTTTTATTTTTCATCTGTGTAACCCACACACCTCAAACATTGCCTGCCACAGGGGAGACAATGAATGCTTGTCCATCAACTTAACACTTTCCATTCAACACCTTATGTGCCCACATTATCTCTTTTGATCCTGACAACAGCCCTGGATGGTAGAAAAGACATGATCCTTAACCTCCAATTTCTGGATCTTCCTCCATTGCTTTCTTTGTCTATATTCTGGCCCAGACTATTATAATGTGCTTCTGGTCAGTTCCCTGCCTCCAGTCTCTCCCCACTCCAATCCATTATCTGTTCAGCTGTCAGTGATCTTCTAAAATGCAGGGCTGACCAGGTTACCTCCTGCTTATTCAATAAATTCTGGTGGATAGAATAGGATAGACTTTAGCATGTTCTGCTTGACATTTAAAGCCTCTTCCAGCCTCTCCAGCCTTCTGCTTTCCTCACTTCCACTTTCTCTATGAGACAGCAACACTGACCTTCTTACTGTTTCTAGTTCCCAGTCATGGACTTTTCACTGGTTGTCCTCCATAGCTTACCTGCCTTCTTTTAAGACTCAGCTGAAATTCCATCCCCTGCAGTAGACCTCTCCAGGTCCTCCATTCTCCCAATTCCTGCCACTTGCTAGTATTTTCCCTCTGAAATTACCGTCTGTCTTCACAATCTTTAAACCCTTGTTATGTAGGAGGCACTGGGTAATGTTGTCTCCCCATTAGAGAAAAGGGAAGGTATTTTCGTCTTCCCTTGTATCTGTAGCGTTTAGCCTAATGCCTCCTACATAATAAGGATTTAAAGATTGTTCATTAGCAGACTGACTAAATGAATGGATGAAGTGCCTTGCCCAAAGTTGCTTCACTTACTGGACAGTATTTTTCTAAAGGTCCACTGTCTCAGAGGATTGTGCGATTTCAGGTGAGGGGTAAGTTGTTGGCCTGGGAATCCATTCTCGCTCCATCTGCTCAATATGGGAAGTGAAGGGCCTTTTGGGAAGACTCTGCTTTGGGGCAGTTTGTTCCCTGGGGATTTGGATTGATTTCAGACTTTTATTTTCCTCTCTCTTTGGAAGACTAGAGTGCTCCAGGAGGCCTTTGTCCTTTGAATGAAATCGTTTGGTCTCTGGCATCCTGAGCCTGGGTTGCACTCAAGGGTAGCCATGCCCTTTGAGATGCCTCCATGGTAGCAGAAAGCAAAGATAGATCTGCCATTGGAATTTTCCTGGGGCCAGCCAGAAGGCAATTCTGATGGGTGTGAACAAAGCTTGGCCCAAATGCCAAATCACAAAGACCTGGAGGTTGGCAACCCCCTGGAATCAGCAGCTGCTGGTGACTTTTGCTCATTTATTTACTATGTTAGAGTTTGGCCAGCCTCAGTACAGGGCTCTAACCTAGGGAAAGTCATACGTGGAAGATTTTCAAAGCTCACACCATTGAGGACTCTTCATATGGCCTGCCAGTTCTCAGAAGATGGCAATCCTATTTGCTAAAACTCTGCCAGAGATATTTCAAAGGAAAAGTCTGACCTGATGTGATAGAAGGACTTGAACTTTGGGATGAATATGCTCAGTGCCCTCCCCTGCCCATTGTGAACACAGTTCTGATTTCCTTTAAAAATAAACAAGGCTTTAAGCCAGTTGATTAGGAAAAACAGAGCATTACAAAATGTCAGAGCTGGAAGGGACATTAGGGATATTCTAGCCTTACCCTCTCACATTAGAGATGAAAAAAATCGAAACCTGGAGTGTCAAGGTCCCATAACTTCTGACTGCCAGAGTTCTTGGCCTTTGACATGGCTATGCCTTAAAGAGTAGGAAAGGGCTCCAAAGGTGTCATCGAGGACTCATCTTTCACGGACATTCTGAAACATGTTCATTTACTTCCAAACCCTTTATTTTTATTAATGCCCAATACACTTGGCAAATGGTAATTTTAGCCAGTGGCCCAGGCTTTTGCAGGGTGCTATGGTACAAGGGAATACAGATACTTAAGGAAAACTATGCAGGAACAGTCAGCCTCAGGGCCTGTAACATTATGCCACAAAGAGATCGCATAGTATATATAGGAAGAAGAAGAAGAAGAAGAAGAAGAAGAAGAAGAAGAAGAAGAAGAAGAAGAAAATAGCATTTATATGGTGCTTTAAGATTTGCAAAGTGATACATATATGTATATATATGTGTGTGTGTATATATATGTATATATAGACATACATGTATATATATCACATCTCATTTGAGAAAGAGAAAAGAGAGGAGAAAGAGAGAGAGGGGAAGAGGAGAGACAGAGAGAGAGAGAGAGAGAGAGAGAGAGAGAGAGAGAGAGAAGAAAGAGAGAGGAGAGAGAGGGAAAGAGAGAAAAGAGAGAGAAGAAAGAGAGAGAGATCATCATTTTCCCCATTTTGCAGATGTAGAAACTGAAGTTGAGAGAAGTTAATAAACTATCCAAGGTCACACAGCTGGTAAATGGCAGAGGCAGGATTCACACTCATATCTCCCTAACTCCAAGTCCAGCACTGGAGTCAGAAAATGTGATTGAGGTTCGGGGGCTGCTGCCTGCTAGCCGTGTGATGTTGCTCACCTTTTTACATCTCTCAGGTGAAATTTTCTCCCCAGAAAAATAAGTGGCTTGTCAATGATCTCGAGGATCACTTCCAGATCTAGGTCCTAGAGTTCTGTGTTCCTGATAACCAGAGGCTGCAGCGATCTGCCTCGGCTCACACAACGTCCCAGTATGGGACAACAGGGAGGCTCAGAAGCCATGCGTCAAGTCAAGCCGAGCCACTTGTGCTTGGGCTGTGTTGTACTTCAGCACTGGGGAAATGTGATTATTTCCCATCCCTTCTGTCTATCTGTTTTGGTTTGTGGTTATTTACATGTTTTCTCCCCCATTGGATGGCAAGCTCCTAGAAGGTGGTTTTGCTTCCCTTTCTTTGTATCCTTAGCACTTAGTGCAGAGTCTGGCATCTGGTAGGCATTGAATAAATTCTTGATGACCAGAAAATAGACCTTAATTTCTGAGCCCATTAGGTTCACCCATTTCTAGAGGTGAGTTTTTGGAAATACCACCAAGGGGTTTTAGGTTCCCTTTGTGTCATCACCTGACATGTTTACATTCTCTATGTTGCTCCCAATTCTACTGAGTGTGGCAAAGCATAGAAATGGGAAGAAGAAAGAGGGACTAGGCAAGGAGAGTAGCAGAGGCAAAGCTTACTTCATTGGTCATTCAGACCCCTGAGGATCCTAATCTCAGCTTGACCCCTGACTTTCTGCAGGACCTGAATTAAGCCAGCTCCTCTTTGCTGTGACTCAGGGCCCTTTTTGGTAAGATAAACTTGCTTTCTTTCATGCGGATACTCTTGGGAAATTATTAAGTATAGGAAGGATGCTAGAAAGCTATAGGGGGTATGAAAACTCCCAAACAATGCCAGATAGGGAGGGATGAGTCTGGCGCCACCCGTCTTTGGTGAAACAGTGTTGGCTCTTTGGGATCCTTCTTTCATTTCCTACATATTCACAAAGCATCTCATTATGACTGTGTTCTCTGGGAATCAAAGGCAAGTCCACTGGCCTCCAATGAGTGGATTTTGTTCTACATTGTATTTTGTGACCTCATCTCTTCTCTAGTCCTGGGTCACTTCTCCTGTTCTCTGAACTTTCTGTGATTGCTGATGGTGCCTCAGTCATTGCATCTGCCAGGTAGCTCAGTAGTCTAGGATACAGGTCATCTGGGTCTGGTGACTTTAATGCCATCATCCAGGAGGTCCACATCCAGTCTCTACACTTGTCTTAGGCACCACTCCCATGGAGTCAGAGCCTTTCTGCCCATTGCAGCCCTAGGCAAGGAATATAAACAGAGTAATGGCTGATTAGATCTGTTTTCTCCATCATTCATTGCCACTGTCATCAGATTAGTGCCTGGCTATTACAACTGTGGGTGCCAAAGCTACAGGTCCTGAATACTCAAAAAATAAAGATCTGACAACCCAAGTCCTTGGCACGGTTGAGTGGTTTCAGCATCAGAAATGGACACATTTTTGTCCTTGGAAATTTGTCCTATCCAAAAAGAGGAAGCCATGTATTTTGTCTTGTACCTAAGGACCATAGGACCTTTCCAACAGTTGCAAATGGAGTCTCTTATGTGTGTTGTCTCCCCTTTTGGGAATGTGAGCTCTTTAAAGATAAATCCTCTCTTACTTTTCCATTTGTAATCCTAACACTTAGAACAATGCTTGGCACCTACAAATTTTTATTCATCCATCCATCCATCCATCCATCCATCCATCCATTCATTCTTCCAACCAGTTGTGACTAGTAAATATGTTTAACAACTAGATCTCTCAAAAAATGCAAATACAGCTTTACATTTTATCTATTTTAAAAAACATTTTCTTAATCAACAAAAGAATAAATTAATCCCTGGTTTATAGCATTTTTTACTTCTGAGGTATGTATTCTCACACTGTAAATTTAACAATCAGCCCTTAAGAGTCAGTTTGAGTTGGCTGTAAAACAGTCCTGATTCTAGTCATTCTAAGCAGAAGTACTACACCCAATTTAAACCTCCCCTCTCTAATGAAATGAAACTCCTTTGATATCTTTAGCTTAAGTTTCTGGTTTCAGCTCATACAGAGTTTGTATAGTCCTGAAATTTCTTGGAGGACCAAGGCACATTTTTATATTCATCTTCCATTACCTCCCCCCTGCTCCTGTTTTCTATGTGCATCTTTGAAAAATCTCCATTGGGCAACAAGTTCTCTGTCCATCGACATTGGTCTCTTCAAGCAATTTCCTCCTTTCATTCTTGGCAGAATGATTTCTTCTTGTGTATTCCAAGTTTCATTGTTGAGAGCTTAAAATCCCTCCTAGGCTGACTTCCCTTCTTGAGCTTTGGGCTATGGGAGCCTTCCTCTTCTTGTTTTGGACTCTTTGAAATCTCTTGCAAACTCCAGGGAGAATGCCAGAATAGGCCCAGTTTTCTTTTTCTATTTGATCCTAATTTCTAAGATGCAATCATCGCTTTTCCCCGAGATTCTATCATATCTCCCTTAGCAACCACTTCTTTCTTTTGGGTAAGAATTAGATCCATAATGGCCAGTCCCTTTCTTTGTCTGGCCTGTCAGACCCAGCCCCAACCTCCCTTTCCTGTCTTGTTATGTTGACTTTCCTTCTCATATCTACAGCTGAGCCAGACAAGCCTTCTCTTGCATCCTCACACTTCAAATTCTATTCCCCATCTCCCCACTTTCTCACAGGCCAGTGCCCTTACCTGGAATGAGCTCTCTATTTATTTCTTCAGTATAGAATCCTTTGCTTCCTTCAAGGCTCATCTCAGCCCCTCCTGCCTTCTACATGAATCATTCCTGACTTTCCCCCCCTTCTTCTCAAGTGACCTTACATTGAGCTTCCCTGCAACTCACTTTGCATGCATTTAATCTGTATATGCCTCTACACATTCATAGGATCCTAGATTTAGATCTGGTGCAACTGGGTGGGGCCATCATGCATAGGCCACTCCATGTATCCTGGAGTCAGGAAGACTCATCTTCACGAGTTCAAACCAGCCTCGGATGATTACTGGTTGTGTGACCTGGGTGAGTCATTGAACCCTGTTTGCCTCAGTTTCCCAATCTGTAAAGTGAAGTGGAGAAAGAAATGGCAAACCCCTCCAATATCTCTACCAAGAAAACCCCAAATGTGGTCATGAAGAGTTGGACGTGACTGAAAAATGACTAAAACAGCAACAACAAAATTTGGAGCCAGAAGAGAACCTCAGAGGACATTGAATGTCGTGACCTATTCATTTTATAATTCAGTAAATTGAGTCCTGGAGAACCTCAGAGGACATTGAATGTCATGACCTCTTCATTTTATAATTCGGTAAATTGAGTCTTGGAGAAATTAAGTGACTTGCCCAGGGATACATAACTAGTGTCTGAAGTGGGATTTGACCTCAGATCTTCCTGATGCTAAGTCTAAGGCTCCAGTACGCCATGATGGCTATACCCAAGAGGGCTGCTCCCAATGTGGGTGCAGTGTCTCTCTTGTTCAAATGTAAGCTCCTTGAAAGCAGGAATTGTTTCCTTTTCTTTTTGTCTTTGTATACTCTGTGTTTAACACATGGCAGGTACTCGATAAATGCTTATTCATTGACTTATTAATTTGTCACTCTGCTTTTTTGTAAAGATGAAGTTATCATTAAAGGAAGTTGAGAAATGTTTACCTGTTCTGTCTGGATAATTAAAGTTTCCCATCACTATGACATTATCCTGTGGTTCTGAGTTTGTGACCTATTCCCCAAACTCCTTAAGCATTATTTCTTTCTGTCCAGGTAGTCTGTAGGACAGCCTGCTGAAATAGACCATTCCAATATTGGACACTTCCATTTGTAAGCAATTCCCCCTGCCCCTTGTATCCAACTGAAATTTGTCCCTGTTTACAAGTCTCACTTATTGTTCTTACTTCAGCCCTCTGGTGCCAAGTAGAACTCATTAAACACTGATTCCACATGTTAGAGTTTCAAATAATTGGGGAAAAAAAGCTGCCCTCAGTTTTTTATTCTCCAAGTCAAACATGCCTGATATTTTTAAACTAATCTTTTGCGCTTCCCATTCTACTGGGGATCTGTTAGCATCCTTCCTCTGAAGCATATTGCTTTAAATATAGTAAACATTTTAAAGTGACTAGGAGAATTAAATTATATTATATTATCAGGGATGGCTTCAGGATGGACAGACACAGGGTGTGGGGGGAGGGGACAGAATACATATATCAGATGGGGCCTATGAATCCAGAAAGTGATGATGAGAGAGAGTTGAAGACCACTTTCAGTGATGACCCATTTTGTCAGCACCAAGTTAAGGCTCTGCTTACCATGGAGCTGAGGCAGAGGCTGGGGAAGGGTCTGAGGCAAAGGCAAAGGGCAGAAGGGAGAAGTTGGCTTCAAGGCCAAGTGTAGGCTGGGCTAAGCCTTTGGAAGGCTCTCTTTCCAATGCGGGGAAGGGAAACACAAACAAGTGCTAAGAATCTATAAAGACTCACAGTCTTAACATCTGAATGATGAGTGTTGATTAAAATGCTTTTTTGGCCAGATATTAAAAGGAAAATGTAAACTTTGTGACTGAATTGGACCCCAGCTCTGGCCTCAAAGGCTCCAGGGCTTGGTTTATGACTGCCAGATGAGCAGAAGGATTTCTGGCTTTCTGAGTCCCCTTAACTTGGTCTAATTATTTGGGGAATTTGCTCTTTTCTCTAAGATTAATTGCAGATGAAACATTTCAGTTTTCGGGAAATTCTCCCATGACTGATTCATCGAGGCCTGGGATTCTGACCGGGTTACTCTTCCCCTGCTGCCTATTTCTCCTAGATCAATGGTACCAGAGCCCAGCATTGTGGAGGTCTCCAAAAATCTTCTCAGCTGGCTGAGAAATATGACTTGTTCTTGGCTACTGGTTCAATATCGTATGTATCAAATTCAATTCCATGCAATGAAACTTGGCTAAAGGACCTATGATGTGCTGGAAACAAGTCTATTTCATATACATATACACATACATATCTACACACACATATATGCATACATAGATATATATGAGTGCTTATGAACATACACACACAAATATGCATCCATCTGTATACACACATCCTATAAGAAGATAAAGCCTTTGAGGAATGGACTAGTTTGCTTTGGTCATTGTATCCTCAGGATTTCAATCATCCCTGGCACATAAGAGGTATTTAAGCACATAGGTGGAAAAGCAAGAAAAGAGTACTAGTCTTGGAGTCTAGATGACCTGAATTCAAATCCTGCCTCAGTCACTTATTCACTCGGTGATGCTGGACAAGTCAAAACCACTTCCAGCCTCAGTTTCTCAATTTATAAAAAGCAAGATGAGAATGACACCGACCTTTCAGAGGGTTGTTGTAAAGACCAAAGGAAAGGTTTTTCAGATCTTCAAATGTTATGTAAAAATGTGAGCTTCTATTATTAATACATGCTTGCTGATTGAGTGTGACCATCTGTCATTATCCTACATGCTTCATTTAAATTCAATTCAACAAACCTTTATTAAGTGCCTACCTTGTGAAAGAACTTAACTGTCCCATTTTCTCTCCAATGTCTAAACAATGAGATTTATCTGTTACCTTTCCCCTACATTCAAGCTAATTTAGCAAGCCTTTATAAAACACCTACTATGCACAACTTTCTGGGTAACAGAGGTAAAAATACAGTCTCTGCCCTAAGACACAGAAGCAACTGACAAAAGGTCAGGAAGTGAGAAGATATCAAAATCCTGGTTCTCCCCTTTTTACCCTGTGTAATCTGTGTGATCACCCTGTGTGAGTCTATAATTATTTGTGGGGGGAAAGTCAGAAGACAACTAGGTGGTGCTGTGGACAGAGCACTGAGCATGGAGTCAGGAAGACTTGTCTTCCTGAGATCAAAGCCAACCTCAGACACTCAATAGCTGTGCAACCCTGGGCAAATTACTGAGCCCTGTCTGCCTCAGTGTCCTCACCTGTAAAATAACCTGGAAAAGGCAACAGCAAACCACTCCAGTATCTTTGCCAAGAAAACCCCAAAAGGGGTCACAGAGAGTCAGACATGACTGAACAACAACTGAATTCACAGGAAGGGGTGCCTATGAGGAGGACTGGGGTGAGCTTGACAAACAAGGCACACAATGGAGTTTGGTCTGATATTCTTACTCATTTAAACTTCAACAAGAGACTTCACCTCTCTGGGCCTCAGCTTGCTCTTTTGTAAAAGAGTAACCTGGACTCTATGATCTCTAAAATCTCCTCCTCTAAATCTATGACTACATATCTCAGTAATTATATGGTAAATATCTCCAAATAAACAAATGGTACAAGGTAAAACATGCTGGGATAAAGGAAAGGTCTGGCAAGGTGCTGTAAAGTGATTACTGCAGCTTCGGGGGAGGGTTGAGATCAGGGGTGACTTCACAGAGGAAGGGGTATCTCAGCTGAGCCTTAGAGAAAGAAATGTATCAGGGAAGGGGCACTTCCAGGCATGAGGACGAGTCAGTTGAAGGAATTGGGAACGTTTAGTTGGAAAACCAGAAGATTTGGGGGAGGAGCAAGGGGCCATTAGAACTGTCTTCAGTTATATGAAGGGAAGTTACTTGGAAAAGGCATTAGACATGTTCTGCTTGGTCTCTGAGAGCAGATTTAGAAGGACGAGGGAGGCTGCAGAGAGGACAGTGTCAATTTCTTGTCAGGGAAGTCGTCTTAGCCATGACAGCTGTCCAAGTGGAAAGTGCCTCCTCAGGAGATAGCAAGCTCTCCTTTAGTAGAGCTCTTCAAGCAATGCCAGGATGGTTACTGGTCAGGTACATTGTAGTGGGATTTTAGTGGCCCTCTGAGCTCCTTGCCTGCTCTGATTTTCTAAGACTCTTTGACTCTGCACTTGAGATGTTGTGCGGCTGAATTTGTTCCAGGCAAAATGTTTTATTTTTTATGACAATGTTATTCTTGGCAGAGACTACATTCTACTATCTTGGTAGCTCATCTTGCCTAGAAACTCCTGTCCCGGCCCAGGGACTTGAGGGGTCAGACATGGGACCCTAATCGATCACAAGTACAAGAACAATGCTGTTCATGGGCTGCTTGTTAAGAAAAAAATAATAGAGGCGGCAGCTCTGCCAACTTTTCAATTTCATATTGGCCTCTCCCTTGGCCCTGCTCATGTTTAAGGCAAATTTGGGCAAGATTTCCAAACCACTAATATTATGGGGCTCTGATACATCTGCTAATATTTGGAAGAATGTAATAAACAGTTGTGTAAATGGAACGAAGTTGAAGAAAAGGAAATATTTGCAATTTGCCTGCTCACAGTCAAGCCAATTCATGATTGCATATTGGCAAAGAGCATGACCAAAGTCAGATGAAAAGCTTTCAGATTTCAGAGAAACATAACTAACATTCAGGTGGTGGAGTGAAAAGTTTGCTGGCTGGGAGGCAGAAGCCGGAATTGAAAATACAGGTCTGATGTTTGTGGCCACCACCTCCCTGAGCCTTGTTTTCCCATCTGTGAAATGGGAAGGCTATTGCCCACATAGCAGTTGTCTGCCCATTACTGTATGGAAGACATCTGTGGTAGATTCTTCGATAAGGGTGGAGGAAGTGTCTAGATAAACCTTATAGTGCTACCTGGTAGAAAGAAGGGTGATTGTGATATGTGATTACTAAGACCTTAGAAGCTGTCTCTGGAAGTTATATGCAGTAGAGGGAAAAGTATTTGGAGTCACAAGGCCTTGCTTCGAATCCTAGCTCTGTAGCTTAATGTGAATGCCTTCCCTCTGAGATTATCTCCAATTTATCACATGGAAATATCTTGTTTGTATGTAGCTGTTTGCATGATGTCTCCTCTATTGAATTGTAAGCTTTGTGAGGGTAAGAACTGTCTTTTGTCCCTTTTTTATCCCCAAGACTTAGCACAGGGCTGGGCACAGAGAATGTTTGATAAATGCATGTTTATTTGACTTGACTTGGCTATATGATCTTGAGCAATACACTTGCTTTTGAGGACTCAGGTTTCTCATCTCTACAATGAGTCCATTAGACAGGAAGATCTTAGAGGTCCCTTCTTGACTCCAACTCTGATTCAGATCCTATTCCAGTTGAAATAGGTAATTCACTTCCAAGATTCAGTCTCAGTAACTCATTTTCAAGATTCCAGGCAACATCATTGTTAGGCAGATGCCAGACTCAGGAGACTTTGTAGGATCCCATGTCCAGAGCTAGAAGGGGCCTTAAGAGACATCTGAGCAGTGAGCTGGATGCTATAGATGTGGAATTGATGGCCACATGAGAAAATCTAGACAGGTTTAAGATAATGGAGATAGGGTTAGGGACTAGGATGAGGGTGACCTTGGGTCCTGCCACCACTCATTCCTGGGTCCTTTCCACCTAAACTTCCTAGGACCATGGACAGCAGCAACATCTCGTTTGATCCTTACAACAACCCTACAGAGTAGTACTATTGTCTCCATTTTATAGATTAGGAAACCGGTTCAAGCAAAGGTTAAGTGTCTTTCTCAGGATCACAATCTAATGAGTGTCTTAGGTTGAATTGGAACTATTTACTGTGCCACCTAACTGTCCTAAAATATTATGAAAAATAATTTTGTAAAAGATACTCATGACATAACCCCTTGAAGCCTATGAAAGAGCTAGGACTTTGTGGCCAGAGGGAGGAGGACTACCCCATCTGGAGTCCATTATCACGAGCTTGGAATTCCCTGGGGAAGGTATAGGGATCAATAAGAAGGTATACATGGTGGTCATAGTATGTCTGGGTTTGGTGAACAATTCAAGAATGTCAGCATTGATTGATACCAACCCCAGCACATTCAAAGTAATGGCAGGGTGTTGCAGGTAGTGAGCCAGGAATTTATATCTGGATATTTTAATAAAATATCAGTAGCAGCTAAATGACATAGGAGATATGAAAAATGAGCCTGGAATCAGGAAGACCTGAGTTCAAATCCAGATTCAGGCACTTACTAGCCGTGTGACCTTGGACAAGTCATTTACATGTTTGCCTTATTTGACAAATGAGGGCAATAAAATTACCTGCTTTCCAGGATTGTTATGAGGAGCAAGTGTGAAAATATCTGCAAAGAACTTAGCACAGTGCCTGGCACATGTGGGTGCTAGCTATTGTTATTTTTCTTGGCCTTATTATTATTATTCTGGTTTGTGGTGGCATTGTTCCTGTTGCTAGTATTGGTGTTTTTGTTGTCATATGCCTGCAAATAGGGAACTCCCTCTACTAAGAAAATCACTGATCCAATTTCCCCCCCCCCACCAGTTCTTATGAGGAAACAATGATAATAGCTCACATTTATCTAAGTGCTTTAAAGTTTACAAGGGGTTCCAACATTTGAGTGAAACTTCTCAGTTTCCTTTGCTTAACTGTCAAAATGATTTCCTAAAACTCAGGTGTTACCCCCACCTCCACCTCTCCCCTCCCCAATAAACTCCAGTGGCTCCCTATTACCTCCAGGATCAAATACAACATTCTCTGCTTGGCATTCCAGGCTCTTTGTAACCACTCCCTTCTTACCTTCCCAGTCCTCCTACACTTCCCTCTCCTCCGTGGATCTATGGCATAACTACATTGGCCTACTTAGAATTCTTCAAACATGATGTCCATCTCTCTGGGTCTTTGTACAGGCTGGGCCCACTGACTAGAATTCTGTCTGCTTACTTCTGCCTCTTAGATTCCCTGGCTTTCTTCAAGGTCTACTCAAATCCCACCTGCTATAAGAGGCCTTTCCTGGTACCTCCCTGCTTCCAATTTCTTCCCTTTTCTGGTTACCTCCCACCTACTCTGTCTACATCTTGTATGGATTACATGTTTTTTTCCTAATTATTTACAGCATTAGATTGTAAACACTTTGAGGGCAGGGACTTTTGCCTCTTTTTGTATCTCCAGTGCTTAGCATAGTGTCTGGCCCAGAATAGGTGCTTAATAAATGTATAGATTGGTTATTGTCTTCCCTCTCCATTAGAATATGAGCTCATTGAGGTGGAAGACCATATTTTTGTGTTTCTTTGTATCCATAGCATGTGGCACATAGAAAATACTTAATTCATGCTTATTGGTTGACTTATTATTATTTCCTTTGCTATGTAACCAGTTTCTGCATATGCGCATGCCACCATATTTAACTCCAGTGTGGGTGATATAGTATCATTATATCTACTGGATATTCAGCATGATCACTTGTGTCTGAATTATATGCTGATTGACGGGTATGAATTATATCCATGCATTGATGTCATTCACCTGGACTACAAATTTATGATGGGGAGGGTTGTTGAGAGGCAGCAATGTTGTTGCCAATGGAAAAGGAGGCACAAGCTTCTGGCCTTTTCTTCTTTTCTACCCAGCCCTTCTTATTCGCACTGAATGTGAGCATCACAAAGCAGGATTGAGAGAGGTCACCTTACCGGCCCCATCCCACTCTTTTGCAGTTTTGCTAAGTAGAGCCCCTGGGAATGAATTGCTAGGACCCAGAGATGGTAGGAAAGAAAAGGAATTTTCTGACCCTAACATAGATAAGATTTATATGAAGGCACTTTAATGGCAGTACAGGAAGCAAAATGTGTCTGTAAAGTCAGACTTTAAGATGCCCAAATGGTTGGGCATGTTGGTTGCTCTGTGGTCCCTGTTGTCACTGGGGAGGCTGCGACTATGGATCATTTGAGTACAGGACTTGGGCTAAAGTTGATTGGAAGCCAAAGCCAAAGTCCCAAAGTGCTGGGACATCATGTTGGTTAAGTTGGGATAAACCAAGTCAGGGCAGAAATGGAACAGGTCAAAGCTTCCTCATTAATCAGCAGTAGGTAGAATCAGACCCAATAGTGATAGATGTACTTCCAGTCTGAGGAAGACAAGGATACCAAATCTCAAAAAAGAAAAAAGACAGGCTTCCAGCTAGGAGTCTGGATACTGTTAGTTGGATCTACCCCATTAAGGAGTTAAGGGCAGCCCTTGGAGTAATGAGAATGAGCTGGCAAGTCCCTTTGAGGAGAAGAAAGGATCTGACCTCAAAAGACCATAGAGGAGTATTGGAAAATGGCACAGCGGAGAACACCAGGGGAGATGCCCATCTAAGAGGTTTGTTGTGGGAAGAACAGAGCAGATGTGGCAGAGAAAATGACATCACCAGATGATGTTCTCAGCTCTGCAGTCTTGGAATGTTAGCTTTCCCTTGCACACATACACATTAAGCATGCGTGTTCTCTATGCATGTAGCCATCCACACATGCATGTTCCTTGGTCATGTATGTTCCCTGCATATTTCCCATTCCCCAAGGTGGCATAATGACATGAAAGGTTACCTTTATATAAATGGGAAATCTTATTTTCATTTTTTGGTCGTTTACTTGCTATGATATTCAATGAAATATCTTTCATTTTGAACTAAAGATCAACATTACTATATCATAATGACACATTTTGGGGGCTCAAGAACTCTGGTCTTAATTGCATACTGACCCACCAAGTGCTTTCTACCTGGGACAGCTTTCTTGGGAACCAGGTGTGAGAGGGGGTTAGATTTACTCTACTTTCACCCACTGAGAGAAGGACCAATGGTTATAGAGAGGCAGGCTTCAGCTTTATAAGCAGCTAGGGGATGCCACAGTGCATAGAGCATTGCGCCTGGATTCAGTAAGTCCTGAGTTCAAGTCCAGAATAAGATGCTTACTAGCTGTGTGATGCCAGGCAGTCATTCACCTCTGCTTGTCTCAGTTTCCTCATTTGTAAAATGAAGACAATAATAGTACCTCCCTCCCAGAGTTGTTCTGAAGCTCACAATGAGATAATAATTGTAAAGCACTCAATAAATATTAGCTGTTATGTACATAAAAAGGCAAGAGCAACAACAATGACAAGGCTAATAATTACTCCTGTTTATGTTGTACTTGAAGGCTTTCTAAGACCTTTACAAATATCATGTTGTATCCTAAACTAGTGTTGCTTCCTAGAGTTAGCGCCATCTGAGATTTCTGGCCATTCCTGTTCTTTTAGTAATGTACGTTTTCCAACCCACTTTCCAAATTCAGTCTATTTCAGACACACAAAGTGGGGACTTGGCTCTTGCGCTGCTTTAGGTTCTTTGTTCATTCTAATATAAACACCAGTGTCCTTAAAGTTGGACACAACAACTGGAGGTAGCAGGATAAGCCACCTAGAAGATGCAGCACTTGACCCAAAACTTCAAGGGACGTAGGAGTCCTGAGAGGCAGAGATGGAGAAGGAGAGCACTCCAGGTATGGCAGATAGCCTGGACAAAGTCCTGAGGTGGGAGATACACTGGAAAGTGCAACAAAGCTTTGGAAAGATCACTGGATCTGGGGACAAGGACCTAAGTTCAAGACACAATTCTAGTATATATGTATAATAAAAAAGGAATTAACACAGTACCTGGTAAGACCTTAATAAATGCTAGTTGATTGATTGATTGAAATCTACCTGCCTGTACGTGGGTTGTAAAAAAACAACAACCTGGATTCAAATTCTAACTCTTACATTTACTAACTCTATGATGTTGGGCAGGACACTCCCTTCCACTCTTGGTCACAGATTCCTCATTTGTAAAATGAAGTGATTGGATTAGGTGCCCTCTAAGGTTCCCTCCAGCTAGAAATCCATTATTCTATGAATGTTTTTAGGTCTCACCTTCCTCAGTTGTGAAAAGAGAAGGCTGGACTACATGTCTAAAGCAACCTCCAACTTTAAATCTAAGTTTTATATCCTATTTATTGAGAATATAAAGAGGGTCAATTTGGCTGGAATATGAAGGTGAGTAATGGCTGAGAAGTCAAAGTCACAGTGGCCCCCAAATTCATTACCTTTTGTCTACCTTCTTCATGATTAATGTCACCAAACTTAACCAGATAAGTACCCTATTGCCAGATACAGTCTATTGTTGGGTCAATATCTAGAACCCCAAAGATCCTCCCAGGACATGACTTTTGTGTAGCCTTCCTATGCCTAGAATGCACTCTTTCATCACCTCTGTCACAGACTCTCTTCTTTCAAGACACAGCTCAAGCATCACCCTCTACACCAAGTTTTTTCTGGTCCCTATAATTTATAATGCCCTCTTTCCACAGATGTCTTAGAGCCTACTCAAACTAGTTTGTGAGAATTGATTGTGAAGTTTTCAGTAGGAGTATTTACACCTCTGACATTGGCAAATGCTATCAACCAAGGCTTGGTTTATTTTGGTAATTGTCTAGATTTTAGACAGTTTTGTGGAAAATATTAATAATGCAGGTTAAAATTAAATGTGTTGGAAATCTGGTTGTTAAACATTTACCAGCACACCACAACCTCCCCCTTTAACTACAGTGTATTTAAATTTTGGGTATTTATTTATAATTGACTCTCAAAGAGCTGAATTGAGCTGGCTCCAACATATCCCTATTTTTTAGGGTTTCTTTCTTTGTCTTTATAGTCATAGTATGGGGCCTGGCACACAGTAGGCACTTAATAAGTGTTAATTGATTGACTTATCTATTGTACCTTTGAATTCTGAAATGATACAATGAATCATCATAGAGGTAACTCTCTTAGTAGGCTAAATTTTTTTTAATAAGTCAGTGATTTTAGATGCATCTTTGTAGATTTCAAAATAAGCACCAAGATGGCACACTGCTGGCCAGAGAGGTTTGCCTTTTTCAGCAGAACTTATTGTTTCAGGCTAAAGGAAAATACAGCAGATGGAAAAGCTCATTGAAAAGTAGGAAGACACAAACATTTCCTTTTGGCTCTTTTACTGTCTAGTCCTCTCCCTACTTGGAGGATCCTTCCTTTGTCTGTAATTAGACCATATCCAGGCTGCAGCAGGAGAAGCCACAGCCATCATTCTTCACCTAATTTGTCAAGGATGCTTAAGATTATTGGCATAAAGAAGGTTTTAGAAGAAAACATATTGAACCTGGCTTTGAGGTGATCAGCTCTCGCCAAATGAGAGGCTATGACTTTCTCAGCATAGTGAGACTGTCTGAGAGGGCCTGCTGTCTGTGGTCTCTTCACAATGACTCTCTATCCCACTCTTTTAGAATTCCCTTCCTCAGAAGAGTAGTGGCAGGGAAGCAGAGTCACTGGTCTCAAGCTAATGACATAGGAGAGGCAGTCATTGAGTTCGAAGTCAGGAAGAGCAAGGCACAAATCCCCCCTATGGCACTTAGTGGCTATCTGGCCTTAGGGGAGTCCTGTCATCTTCATGAGTTTCAGCTTTCTCCTCTGTAAAATGAGGGAGTTGGAGTAGTCGACCTTGAAGGTCCCTCCAAATTGAAGTCTACAATGCTATAATCTTTCAAATTCCAGCTCAAAGCCGATGATCCAGGATAAAAACATTGCATCTGGAGGGAAAGGAGCTGGGTTCAACTCCTATCTCAGACACTGGTAGCTGACCCTGGGTAAATTGCTCGTCCCTCGTCTACTCAGTTTCAGATCACTGCCTTGTCGTGGCAGAGGAGTTTGCATAGCTTAATGAAGCTATGCAAAACATTTGGCTTACAGTGGAGAGTTCTGACAAAAGGTGATCTGCTGGAGAACGAAATGGCAAACCACTCTAGTGTCTTTGCCAAAAGAAAACAAAACAAAGCAAAAACCCATGGGCAGTATTAAAATGATAAAAGAAGTGACATTAGAAGATGAGCCCCTTAGGTCAGAAGGTGTCTGATACACAACCAGGGAAGAGTAGAGGACAATTACAAGTAACTCCAGAAAGAATGAAGTGACTGCGCCAAAGGTGAAAAAAAAAAACCCAGCTGTAGATGTGTCTGGTGATGAAAGGAAAGCCTGAGACTGTAAAGATGAATATTGCATAGGAACCTGGAATATAAGATCTCTGAACCAAGCTGGATGTGGCCAAATTGGAGATGGAAAAATTAAACATCAATATCTTATGTGTCAGTGCACTTAAATGAATGGGAATGGGTGAATTTAATTCAGGTGGTCATTACATATGCTTCTACGGGCAAGAATACTTTGAAAGAAATGGAGTAGGTTTCATAGTCAATAAAAGGATGAGAAAAGCAGTGCTGGGGTATAATCTCAAAAAGTGCAGAATGAGCTCTGTTCAGGTCTGAGATAAAGCATTCAATTCATAACTCCATGATCCAACAAATGAAGCTGAAGAGGCCAAAGTTAGTCAGTTCTATGAAGACCTACAATATCTTCTAGAAATTACACCCTTTCACAAAGATGTCACATTTAGCATAGGGCACTGGAATTAGAATGCTGCAGTAGGAAAGCAAAAGATAATTGGAATAACAGACAAGTTTTGATAGAGTTTTTTCAAGATAACTCACTAGTCATAGCAAATACCCAAAAGACATGAGCATCACCAGATGGTCAATATTGAAATCAGATTTATCGCATACTTTGCAGCCAAGGGTGGGGAAGCGCTATACACTCAGTTAAAACAAGACCTGGAACTGACTGTGGTTGAGATCATGAGCTTTTCATTGTAAAATTCAGGCTTAAATTGAAGACAGTGGGGAAAGTCATCAGACCATATAGGTCTGACTTAAATAACATGCCTTATGAATATAAGGTAGAGGTGATGGATAGATCTAAGGGATTAGTTTTGGTAGAGTGCCTGAAGAACTGTGGACAGAGCTTTGCAATTTTGTACAGAAGGCAATAACAAAAAAATGTTCCAAAGAAAAAGGGCCAGAAAGTAAAAGAGCTGTCTGATGAGGCTTTAGAAATAGCAAAGAATGAAGTAAAGTGAAGAGTAAAAGAGAAAGGGAAAGATATACCCAACTAAAAGCAGAATTCCAGAGATTAGCAAGAAGAGATAAGAAAGTTTTCTTAAATTAGTAATGCAAAGAAAGAAAAAGAATAGAAAAGACAAGAGATATCTTCAAGAAAATTAGAGATAATAAGGGAATGTTTCATGCAAAAATGAGTATGATAAGACAAAAATGGTAGGGACTTAACAAAAGCAGAAGAGATTAGGAAGAGTTGACAAGAACATACAGAAGAACTACACAAGAAAGATCTGAACATCAACAATAACCAGGACGGTCTGGTTACTGATTCAGAGCTAGACGTCCTAGCAAATGGAGCCTTGGGAAGCATTGCCAATAATAAGGCTAGTGCAGGTGATGTGATTCCAGTTGAGGTTGCTAAAATCCTAATAGATGATGCTCTTAAGAGTGTTGCCCTCAATACACCAGTAAATTTGAAAAATTCAATAGTGGCCACAGGATTGGAAAAGATCATTTTATATCCCAATCCTAAAGAAGGCCAATGGCAAAGACTGTTCAGATTAATGCATAAGTATTCTCATCTCACACAACAGCAACATTCTGCTTAAGATTCTGCAGTCTGGGCTCTAGCAATATGTGAACCAGGAATTACCAGAATAATAGGGTGGTTTTCTAAGAGGTAGAAGAACTAGAGACCAAATTTCCAACATTTGTTGGACTATGGAGGAAGAAGGGGAGCTTCAGAAAAAACATCTACTTCTGCTTCATTGACTACACTAAAGCCTTTTACTCTGGATCACAACAAAATGTGGCAAGTCCTCAAAGAGATGGAAATGCCAGATTGTCTTACTTGTCTAGCGAGGAGCCTGCATGCAAGTCAAGAAGCACCAGTTAGAACTGAATATACAACTGATTTGTTTAATACTGAAAAAGGGGGAGGACAAGGCTCTGTGTGTGTGTATGTGTGTGTGTGTATGTGAATGTGTGTGTATGTATGTGTAAAGTTAAACCTACTTTTTTTTACTAGCACTGTTAAAACATTACACAAAATATTCAAGTGGCAAATAATTATAATACAAGTCCTTGCATGTCAATTCAAATTTGCTGAACTACTGATGCTAAGTTATACAAAATTGCACCACTTTAAGGCTTTTAGTTTACCTTTTAGTTTACACACCACCTCAAAGTAGTTGTAGCATTAGGTTGCTCAGTTTGAATACTGTGGCTCCTTGTTGGATATATACACAATCCTTACAGCCAAATGTTGAATGCATACAAAGCAACAAGGCACTGTTAAATAAATCAACAATTAGTGACTGCATCTTGGGCCCTACAAGCAATTACACATGATTAAAATGACTTCCCACTTCACATCCACAGTACTCTTCCAACATTTGATACATCAACCAAAATGATCCACATGGGAAACAATCACTAACTGGTAAAAGTAGTAAGCCTACATATTTGGTATTGCAAATACGCTTATGCATGAGCTAGCAAGGGATTCCCAGGGAGAATCTGCAGCTGTAGAAGCCTGAAAATGATTTACAAATTAATTAAATCATTAAAAATTATCTGAAAAGATTTACTTCTTGTTGTAGACTCCCTCACTGTGCACACACCTATGCACATTGTTCCCTTGTTCCCTGTTTTTCCTTATTTAACTTATATTTATTTATATTTTATATTTATATGTTGTATTTAACTTACATTTATTTAACATCATGCAAAAGGCAAGGCTGAACTTATCAAAACTTAGAAATAAGGCTACTGAGAGAAACATCAACCATCTGAGATATTCAGATAATACCTCTCTGATGGCAGAAAGTGAAGAAGAATTAAGAAACCTCTTGATGAGGGTGAAAGAGGAGAGTGTAAAAGCTGGCTTGAAGCTTAACATAAAAAATGAAGATCTTGGCAACTGGTTCCATCACTTCCTGGCAAATACAGGGAGAAGTAATGGAAAGTGTCAGATTTGATATTCTTGAGCTCAAAGATCACAGCAGACAGTGATTGCAGCCATGCAATTGAAAGATGCTTTCTTCTTTGAAGGAAAGTTATGGCAAATCTGGACAGCCTACTAAAAATCAGAGACATTACCTTGCTGACAAATGTTTTTTTTCCAGCAGCAGTGTATGGCTATGAGAGTTGGCCTACAAAAAGCTGAATGATACAGACTTGATGCTTCCAAATTGTGATGCTGGAGAAGACTTCTGAGAAACTCTTGAACAGCAAGAAGATCAAATCAGTCAGTACATAAAGAAGTTAATCCAGACTATTCATTGTAAGGTCAAATATTGAAGCTGAAGCTTAAATACTTCAGCCACATAACAAGAAGACAAGACTCATTGGAAAAGGCCCTGATGTTGGGAAAGATTGAAGGCAAAAGGAGAGGGGGTGGCAGAGATGAGATGGATAGAGAGTGTCATGGAAGCAACAAATATCAGCTTGGACAGACTTTGAGACATAGTGGAGGATAGAAGGGCCTGAAGTATTATGGCCCATAAGGTCACAAAGAATCAGACAAGATTCAACAACCGTGCATCAACAAAACTATATACTAAGCACTGGTGATTCGGAGGTAAAAAATGAACAACCCCTGCTCTCCAGGAGAATATATTTTCTGGTGGAAAAAAGTCAGCATGACTGATGAATAAATACTTGCACTGTATGGTACTTATAGACCTCTCACCTTGGTAAAGTGGTGGGTAGGAGTGTCTTCTGTCTCTTCTTTCAAGCCATACTTGTTCTTCATAATTTAGCAATATCCACTTTAGATTTTTCGTGATTGTTATAGTAATTGTGCATATTGTTTTCTTTGTCCTATTAACTTTGTTCTGTATCAGTTCATGTCAATCTTTTGATACTTCTCTGCGTTTATCACACTCATCATTTCTTATAGTATTCCATTATGTTCATGTGCCACAATCTGTTTAGTCATTCTCCAAGCCATGGGCAACTACTTTGTTTCCCATTCCTTGCTATCACAAAAAAGTGCTGCTATAAATATTTTGGTCCACCTAGGAACTTTCGTCTTGCCAATGATCTCCTTGGAATATAAGCCTAGTCATGAAATTGTTGTATCAAAAGGAGATTTATTTACTTTATTTGCATAATTTCTAATTACTTTCCAAAATGGTTGTGCTGATTCACCGCTCCACCAACAAAGTACCTGTGTGCCTATGTTCCCACAATCCCTTCAACATTAATATTCCCATTTGGGGGCATCTTTGTCAATTTACAGGTGGGTAGTTTAACCTCAGGGTTCGTTTTCATTTGCATTTTTCTTCTTATTCGTTCCTTGGAGCATCACTTTATGTGGTTGTTAATACTTTACAATTCTTTGGAGAACTGTTTGGTGATGTGTTTTGATGACTTACCTATTAGGGAATGACTTTTGGTTATACAGATAAAGGCATAGGTGTAATTACAGATATAGATCTGTTAATCGTTTATGTATCATATATATTAAACATTTTAAAGAGAAATTTGTTACAAAGCTTCCCTCCCCTACTCCAATTCAACCACTTCCCTTCTTACTTTTGATGTATTAGTTTTGTTTGTGCAGAAGTTTTTTAATTGCATGTAATCAAAGTTATCTATTTTAAATTTTTATTGTTACGCCTCTCCAGGGGTGTGGTGGATTCAGCTAAAATCCGCTTGTGAGAATTGTTTAGTTTTTAGTATGAACATTTGTACCTGGGAAATTAGCAAATGTTATGAGTCAGAACTTGACTCATTGTTTTGTTGACTGTCTAGACTTAAGTGATGCAGAAAATCTGGATGATACAGATGAGATTTTAAAAGTGTGTTATGTATACATTTTTTTTATTTGAAGAACTGGTTGTAAAACATTGACTAGCTCACCATAATCTCTACCCCTTGTCTTACTCAGAATATTTACCCACAGTTGAGAGGTCTATGATCCAATTCTATTTTTCTTATAGTATGCCTTTTTTTTATTAAGGTCACAATCCACTTGTAATGTACTTTGGAATATGGTTTTAAGTGTTGGTATGTCTAATTTCTGCCGGAAAATTTTCCACTTTTCTCAGCAATTTTATCACATAGGGAGCTTATTCCAAAGTAATTTCTATTTCTTACTTTATCAGAGCTTGGGTTCCTGATTCCATTGCTTCTGATTCTCCCTTGTGCCTGTTTCATTGATCTACTTTGCTATTTTAAAATCAATATCAGATGATTTTGACAAGTACTGCTTTCAGGAGTGGGGTACCTATGACCTTGAGGCCACATGTGGCCTTGTAGGTCCTCAAGTGCAGCCCTTTGACTGGATCCAAACTTCACAGAACAAATTCCTTTAATAAAAGGATTTATTCTGTAAAACTTGGACTTAGTCAAAAGGCTATAACCAAGGAACTAGAAGGCAACCTCAAGGTTGCAGGTTCCCCACCCCTGGCTATAGGTCTTTTATTTTTCCAAATGAACAGTGCTAGTTTATTGATTTCTACAAAGTAGCTCTTTGATAAAATGCTTTTGCTTTAAAAGTATAAATCAACTTTGGTAGTATTGCAATTTTTATTAAATCGTCTTGACCCAGTCATGATCACTGAATATTCCTTTAGTTATTTGAAATTTTCTTTATTTTTTGAAGGAGTACTTTGTAACTGAATCTGCATAAGTATTTTGTGAGCTTTGGTAGACTGATCCCCAGATATTTTACGCATTTTGTACTTGTTTGGAATGGGAGCTCTGTTTCTATTGTTGCCTCTTGGATTTTGTTATTACATAGAAATGCTATTGTTTTTTGAGGGTCTACTTTGCAGCCTGCCACTTTGCTGAAGTGATTTTTCTCAGTTAATATCTTTCCTGATTCTGTAGGACTATTTTTGAGCCAACCATTTTATTATCAGCATACGGGGATAGAGAACTATCTCTTCTTTTCCTGTCTGTATGCTTTTAATTTCTGCTCATCTTAATGTTATTGCTAGATTTCCATAACTATATAAGATATTAATAAGAATAGTAGATATCTTTGTTTTACTCCCATGTTTATTGGGAAAGGTTCTATTGTATCCCCATTGCATATGATAATATGTTTTTAATTTTAGATACATAATTTTTATGATGTGAGAAAAAGCCTTTCTGCCTACATTTTGTTTTATTTATTTTTTTATTGTGAGTGTTATATTTTGCCAAAAGCTATTTCTTCATCTGAGATAATCATGTGGCTTTGGATGTTTTTGTTTTTAATGATTATTTTGATTGTTTTCCTAATATTGAACCATGCTTGCTTTCATGGTATAAATACAGCTTGGTCACAAGAAAAACATTTCTTGGATAAATCTCTGTAGTCTGCTTGATATGATATTATTTAAAATGTTAGTTTTTGCCTTGATAGCTTGGTTGTAACTCCTTTTTTGGGATACACTGGACACATAGAACATTTATTTCCAGCCCCTCATTTTTATTCTGTATATGTCTATTTTTCAATATGTTTCTTATATTGAACAAATTGCTTTTAAACAAAATCCAATTTGTCACTTTTTCATTTTATTGTATTGATTAATCCATTTAAATTTAATGCTATGAAACTAGCTTTATATGGTCCTTTTGTTTTTCTATTTCTTTTTCCAAATTAGGATTTTTCCTCCACTTCTTCTGTAAAATAGTGCTACCTTTCATTGGTTATTTTAGCTTAAGCTATTTTAAGGTAACTTTATTCCCACTAGCTCTCATTCCTTCATTCCCATTCCCCATCCATGTTTGTCTCTCCCTTCCTTAGTTTTAGAGATTAGATTAACTTTTTAGTTTATTTTTCTTGTTTACATTTATCTAGTTCATTTTCCTCCTCTTTTTTCCTCTGTTTAGTAGTAAAGCAAAATCTCCCTTTTATCCTTCCCTTTAACTTGTGCTTTAAAAAAATTTTTTTTTGCAGGGGAAGGGCAGGGCAACTGGGGTTAGGTGACTTGCCCAAGGTCACATGGCTAGTAAGTGTTACGTATCTGAGGTTGGATTTGAACTCAGGTCCTCCTGACTTCAGGGCCAGTGTTCTATTCACTGTGCCACCTAGCCACCCCAAACTTGGGCTTTTTATTTTTCTAAAAAGGATTTATTTTTCTAATTCTTTTCACTATTTCTCTTCCTTTCTTCTTTGAGCCCTTTATTCTTTTATTCATAACTCTTAGAGTTACTTATTCCTTCTTTAGTCTCCATGCTCCTCATGAAATTAAGGTCTCTAAAGTACCATTTTTAGATTCCTTCTTCTAGAGTTTCATTATTATTGCCTTGTAGGTCTTACCCCCAAACCTTTTTTGGGGGGGCAGCAGAGCATCACTCTTAGAAGTACCTGTTTCTATAGATGATAAAGAGGATATCGCTCTCTAGGAACTTTCCTAAGTCCCTGATAGCCAAGTTTATTATTGACCTTTCCTTCTTCTTTGACACCCCCACCCCTCATTTGTCTTCAAATCTCTTGCCTGGGTCCCATCTTTTCCCTCTTCTGCACGTCGGTTGTCCCGAGGAATTTTGATTCTCTTTCTCTTGAAGCACCAGGAGCAGTCTCTCAAAGCACCAAATCCCTGCTGACTACATCCACTGTAAGGTCCAGATTTCCTATTATAGAATATCCCTCTTCTCCCATGGTAATGTTCGTTAGTGATATTCCCCTGTCATAAAAGTGTCTCCACTTTCCCCCCAACCCTAACCTTTTTTCAGTCCCTGTCTGCTTCCTTGTTCATTCTCCTGTAGGTTCTCTTCTTCCTGAGTGACTACAGAAGATATATTCCCTTCACAAATTAGGGTATATTACACATTCTCCTCTATCTTCTTCCTCCCTTCCCCCCCACTTATGCACTCTCCCATTCTATAATTCATCCCATAAAAATAATGATTCATCTGTAAGTATTGTGAAGTTTAGTTTATGATATTTCAGACCTGTTTCTCCATCATTGCTTCTTGAATTTCTGTTGGTTGGGATGTTTGGAAAGAAAATAATTTCTTCAAGTCTGGTTTTCTTTATAGGAATGTTTCAAACACCTCTATTTATTAAACATCCCTGTTTTTGCATTAATAGTTAGACTCAAATTTGCAGAGAAGGCCACCTTGAATCACATTGTGAATTATTTTGCTTTTTTGGAACAATTTTCTGAAGTTGCTGGTGGGGGCAGAATAGTCTTGTGTTCTTTGAATTTATTTTCCTTTATATTTGAAAGCATTTCTTTCTGGTTGTTTGTAGGAATTGTGGTTCATCAGTGGAATTATTCATTTCAATCATGATGTATTTTGGAGTTTGCAAGTTTCCTGAAGGCCAGGTGGGTGCTATTGACTGGCACTTTTATGTCTTTATTCAGTTCAGATGTCATGGGAAGTTTTCTTGTATATTTCTTGAATTTTTCAGATTTCTGAACTTGTCATTTTCCTCTAGAAGCTTTATGATCCTTAAATTGGCTCTATACATTCTGTATTTAAGATTGACATGCTGTGCTTGTATGGAGATCGTGCTTTCTTTTAATATTTTTGTGTTTTGCATTTTTTCCCATGTATTTATATTTCAAAACAATTATTCTATCTTTTTCAGTGTTTTTTTGGTGAATTTTTCTACCATGGATTAATATTTTTCTACTCTGCCTAATCATTTCTACTGTGTAGGCCATAAATTTTGCTTTCACAATCCTTATTTCTCCTTCAAACCATTCAGGAGTATCCTGATATAGTTCCATACTCTTGTAGGAACCCAAAGGGTCTTCTACCTTATGAGGTGTGGATTTCCTTTTGTATTGCAATATTTATTCATAGATTTTTGGGTTCTTTCTTCCTGATTCAGGAGATATAACCTTTTTGTTAATAACTTCCCTGTATGATTATCTTTTTATGTTTACAAACTTTGTGTTTTCTTCCTCATGAGATCTTTATTAATTTCTGCATTTTTTTTCTTTATTTTCCCCTATTGCTTACTTTCTGACCTTCTCCTCTTTTATGGTAGTAGTGCCTACACACATGCAAGTTGCTCCAGTTCCCTCTGCTCCTCAGTTCTCTGGCTGAGCTGTTTTGTTGCATAGAATGTTGCCCTACTGTGTTCCTTTTATTGATTGAGCAAATTTCTGCCTGATATTTCAACACTAGGAAGAGGTAGTGGTGGAGAGTTGAATTCTGTTGCATGTCCTTGGCTTTCATAAAATGACTTTTCATAACATTTTAGGGAACTTAGATGACACAGTTGTTAAAATGCTGGTTTTGGAGTCAGGAAAACCTGAGTTCAAATCTTTTTTCTGAATCCAGGCCCAGTGTTCTATCCACTATGCCACCTAGCTGCCTCTGGATTGATTGGGAACAAATGCTGAGCAACCATGTTAGGGGCTAGAGATCAGCCTTCTCTGCTGTTATTCTATTGAATTGTTAGTTCTTTTAAGTTCCTGGTGTCCTAGACTATAGAGACAGCTGAAATTGCTTTCTCTTGTATGCAGGTCCTATTTTAGAGAGGTTTGAAAGGTCAAGAAGATCAGAGACAATGTCTAGTTGTCCATCTTGTTGGTTATTGACATTGACACTGAACTATGTTTTATAAATTATATGTGTATTCTCCCACTCCCCTCTGGAGCTCTCATAGTTGGCACTCCAATAAAATAAAGGTGAGTTTGTTGTGAGCTTGCTTTTGGGCTCAGGTAATGGAAAGACCTTTACCAACCACTCCAGAACAAATATATGGTTGCTTACTTGTATTCCATGATGACACAAAGAATTATGTCATCAATACAACTGGACAAATTGTACAGTAACAAAACATCTTTTGTTTGTCTTCTGAGCTATGGAAGTCTATGATCATATTTAAAATGGAATCTCCATCCCTCCATCCATCACTGCTAAGGCAGTGACAGCCTTCCTCAAAATCATAAAAGAGCCAGACCATGAAGAAGCCCATTCTGACAGGCAAGGACAGGGAACAGGCAAGGGTTAACACTAATGCCTTGAATAGTACATCATTATCTCTTTGACATAGAACTTGTACAGCTCAGCAGGGTTGTGATTGAGGGAAACCATCAGGATGAACCTCATGGCTTCTCCTAAAGAAGGGACATTGGGATTCTGGGTCATTTGGGACTGTTCTCTAACTCAGAAGGCAAGAATTGGTGTTGGAATCCCCAAGGATAATTGAGCTTGACAGATGTCTTTTATGATAATAAACCTCTGCTAAATAATTCATTCCCTCTTGCAAGAGATAATAGTAATAATAAAATAATGCATTAATGAGGCTTTGACAAGTATCTCTTCAAAACTTCTGCAAAGAAGGAAGCTCATCTCAGCAACATAGAAGTTCTCTCTTTGGAGACTGAGTAACTTTCCCACCTAGAATGCCTCCCTCCCCTCCTGCCATGCCTTTCCAGGTCCAGAGATTCATCATCACCATCAGAGACTATAGTCTAGATATTTATCATCTTTGTGGGGCTCATGAGCTTCTTTGGCACTCTGAAGAAGGCCATGGATCTTTTCTCAGGATAAGGTTTTTTAATGCATAAAATAATATGGTTATAAAGTAAACCAAAGGTTAATGAAAATACAGATGTATATTTTTCCCATTCAAGTTTATGAACTCCCTGAAATCTATCTGGGGATCCTCAGTTTAAAAAATTGACCCTCCTTGTAGAGGATTTTGCCTCTTCAGAATTCCCATACTATTGAAGGAATGAAACCAACCTTCCACAAAGCCAAACATATGGATAACCTCACTCTTTATGGGGAATCCATCTTCCACTTGGACTTTACACAGTACGTCCTTCATGGAACCTTTGTTGTAGTTATTGAGTCATTTTTCAGTTATGTCTGATTCTTTGTGACTACATTTGGAGTTTTCTTGGCAGAGATACTGGAGTGGCTTGTCATTTCCTTCTCCAGGTCATTTTACACATGAGGAAATTGAGGCAAACAAGGTTAAGTGACTTGCCCAGGGTCACACATCTAAAAAATGTCTGAGGCCAGATTTGAACTCAGAGAAACGAGTCTTTCTGACTCCAGGACCAGTACTTTATTCACTGTGCTACCTACGTGCCCCCCATGAAACCTTTAATTTCTTCCAATTAGCTTCTAGTAGACTACAAGCTCCTTTCGGGGTAGGGACAACTTAATTTTTGCCTTTGTATTCCCAGGACCCACCACAGTGCCTGGCACCTAGCAGGTAGTTAATTAATGCCTGTATACCTCATTTTAATGATTAGAGAGTTGTGGAATGATTGCTATATTGAATTTATCAAGAAATCTTTTACGCACAGCTGTAAGACAACTCTACAAGTCTCAAGATGGAAGGAGATACCTACATTCAGAGAAAGATATAGAAAGAACAGAGTTCGAATGGAGACTGAAACAATCTATACGCTATCACTCTTTTCCGTGTTTGGTTTTGTTTCCTTTTTCCCATTGTCCACTCCATTGGTCACAACCTTTCTATACAACCAAACTAATGTCCAATGTGCAAGTATTTGCAGATTCTATACTTGACAGTATGCTGCCATGGTGGGTGGGGGGGGAGAAGGAGGAAAGGGAGGGGGAGTAAACTTGAAACTCAAGGGACTCTGGAACTGAATCTTGTAAACTAAAAGTAAATAAACAAATTCTGATAGAATGTAATGTCTTTGAGGGTAGGCACTGTCTAATTTTTGTCTGTGTATTTTTACTGATAATAGAGAGCCTACTATATAAAGGTTCTTGTTGATAGATTATTGGATGAGTGAATGTGGTTGATTAACCAATATTTATTAAGTACCTCCTATGTTTCAGGCATTGTGGTAAGCACCAGAGATAGATACAAAGAAAGGCAAAAGAGTCTTTGCTCTCAAAGAGGACACAGTCCAAGGGAGGACCAACATATAACACCTATGCTCCAACAAGGTACATACTTAAGTATTCACAGAGGGAAGGCATTGATTGAGGAGGACTGGGAAAGGTTTTTTGTAGGAAGTGTGACTTTAGCTGAGACTTAAAGGAAGCCAGGGAAGTCAGGAAACAGAGATGAGGAGGGAGAGAATTCCAGGCACAAGGGGACAGCAAATGAAAATTCAGTATGAAGATGGAGGTCTTGTTTGAGGAAAAACAAGGAGTTCAGGGTCAGTGGATCACAGAGTATAGCAGAGAAGTGAG
Source organism: Pseudocheirus occidentalis (assembly GCA_028646575.1). NCBI lineage: Eukaryota > Metazoa > Chordata > Mammalia > Diprotodontia > Pseudocheiridae > Pseudocheirus > Pseudocheirus occidentalis. Next base: position 11,072,060 of record CM053593.1, read on the forward strand.
GTGTAAAAAGTCTGGAGAGGTAGGAAGGAGCCCTATGGAACTCCTTATGGAGGTTTTGAAAGCCAGAGGATTTTATATTTATTCCTAAAACTGAGAGAAAGTCACTGAAGCTTTTTGGATGCAGACGAGGGAGGTTGCTACATGCACTTTAGGAAGGACAATTTGACAGGCTAGATTGGAGTAGACAGAGACTTGGGGCAGGGAGGTCACCTAGGAGGCTATTGCTTTAGTCCAAGCTTGAGCTAATGAGGTCCTGGACCAGGTGGTGACAGTGTCAGTAGAAAGAAGGGGACACATATGAAAGATGTTATGAAACGAGAAACAACAGGTCTTGGCAACAGATTGGATATAGGAGGTATGAGTGTGAGAAGCTGAGGACGATGCCTAGGTTATAAGCCTCGGTGACTTGGACAATGGTTAAGTAGCCTCAACAGTAATAGGGAAGTTAAGAAGCAAGGAGGGTTTCCAATGAAGAATTCACCTTTGCAGGTGGGGAGGGGAAGAGAAAGAAGTCAGTTTTTGACATTTTGAGTTTAAAATGGCTACAAGACACCCAGTTTGAGATGTCTAATAGGTTGTTGGAGATGCAAGACTGGAGGTTAAGGTTGCACGACTATCTGAAATCCATCTGCATAGAGATGATAAAGGTATTCATAGGACCTGACCATATCAACAAGCATAATAGTCTAGAGGTAGAAGAAAAGAAAGCCCAGGACAGAGCCTTGGGGGACACTTAGGAAGGAGTATGGATTTTTTTTTCATTTTTGTCTTTGTGACCTAAATATGTAGGACAGTACCTGACATATAGTAAGCAATTAAGAAATTATTTTTATTGATTTACTGATGAATTTGAATCCTCCCTACAACAATGACAAGTTATGTATCTATTGGCAAATGACAACAATTCTGAACCTTAGTTCCCTATTCTATAAAGTAGGTATAAAAGCCCTTTTGTATCCCATATATGAAATGCTTTCTTTCCTAATCTATGCCTTTTATAATCCCTAATTTCTTGCAAAGCACATGAAGCCTTTATCTCCCTACGTTCCATTTGTAGAATGCCTTTCCTCTTCATCTCTGTCTTCTAGCTTCCCTGGTTTCCTTGAAGTTTCAGCTAAAGTGGAACCTTCTGCAAGCAGCCTTTCCAGGTCCTTCTGAATCTTAGTACTTTCCCTCTAAGATCACTCCAATTTAATCTGTATAGATCTTTTTTTAGATAGCTATTTACATGGTGTCTCCCCATTAGACTGAGTTTCCTGAGGGCAGGGATCATCTCTTGCCATTCTTCATGTCTCCAGTGGTTACTATAGTGCCACACAAATAGTAGATGCTTAATAAATAACAATTAACTGACTGACATGCCGAAAGTACTTTAAATTTATTTGCATCTAATACATATGTATATGCAAATACATGCACACATATAGGTATGTATGTATGCACACACGCACACATATATCCTCTCAAAAGAACATGAGCTTCTTGCAGGGAAGTAATGTTTCTTTTGCGGGTTTGTTCCCAATGAGTAACAGTATTTGGTTCATAATTGTAGATGTACAAGTGTGGAGATGGGACAGAGACTGATAAAATGTCATGTATGAGAAACAGAAAGAAGGCCAGAGTGTATTAGGGGAAGTAATAGGTAATGAGGATAGAATGGTAGATTGAAAGTGTCTATCACTTGGGAAATACCTAAATAAGTTTTGTAACATGAATTCCCTGGAGTATTTATGTGCTGTAAGAAGAGATGAATTCAGAGAAGCATAAGAAGATTTATATGAACTGACACAAAGTGAAATAAACAGAGCCACAACATCCACATCCATGAGTCCAGTAATAAAAATGAAGAGAACTGTAGCAAAACAAATGACACAAATTCTTATGAAACTTACTTTCTAATGACCACACTTGGCCCCAAGGAATTATAGGTCCATAGATTTAGAGTTGGAAGAGATCTTCGAGGTCTTTGAGGATATTTGTAGTTAAGGAAATTAAAGCCCAGAGAGATTAAATGCCCAAATACTACATATATAATAGTCAGAAGATCCAAGATTTCAATTCAGAACCCCAGCTCTTTCCACTTCATCAAGGTACAAAAGGGCTAGATTTGGAGTCTGAGGAACTAGGTCTGAATCCCAACTCTGCTACTACTATCCCTTTGAACTTAACCTCTTTTTAACTCAGTCCTCATCGCTAAATTGGAGGGAGAGTGTACTTTATGGTTTACAATGACTTTGTCAGCTCTAAATCTACTCATCAGTGACCTTTCCCCAGCTTCCCCCAACACAAGGCTTACACACACTTTTTTTTAAAGAGGTAGAGAACTATGGGTGTGGACCACTATACATAAGATCAGACATTTCCATTTTGCTGAACTGAGTTTTTTTCTGTTTTATTCTTTGTTATAAGGGGTAACTTTCTGAGAGGAAAGAGATTAACTGGGAAATGTAGGTAATATATAAACAAAAGGTATTAATGGCTTTTAAAAGACATTGTCAACTTTGGAGAGAGCAATTTCATTTATGTGAGGACATGTGAAAGCAGACATAAAAAATGAGAAATGAGGTAGAAAAGAGGAAGTGAGAAAAGGGAGGCAAGGAGAACAGGCAGCTTTTTTCTTTTTTTTCAAACTCAGATCTTTCCTGACTTCCAAGTCTGATGCCTTTGTTGCTGCATCCCACTTCCTCTCTGAAAACAAAAGTTGATAGAAACTGAACATTCACAAACACTTAGTACAAATTAATAATATGTGATGGGAGCATGTTAGACTAAGCCTATGCAGATGGGTACTTCAACAGGAAAAATGTTATTCACAAAGGAAAGAATTTAAATGAGCAAACAAAAGTCAGTTGCCTTCAGCTATCTCTCACTGCTAATACAGCTGTCCAAGGAAATAACCATCTGCACCACTTAAGAATCTGAAACTCAGAAGAACAACAAACAGGATAAGAAATGTCTAGAAATGGCAGGAGGAATGCAATAGCAGTTTGCCACTTTAGTATGTGCATCTCAGCAAAAGGTAGAAGGTGAGACAACAACCAGCTAGAAATGTGCTCCTTTGAATAAACAAACCCTTCTGGATAAGCCTGGAGAGTCAATAAATAATATAGCCATAACTAGACATTTTGGTGCCAGAAACAAGCAGCTACAATTACCTTCAAATCAATTGTGCAATTAGAGTTGTGAAAAGAATAAAAAAAAAGATTTGCAATTATACTGAGTAGGAAAGAGAATTGGGTGCTATAGTGACCTCTATACTGCTGGAGGAGCGCCAGTGCTAAGTTTTTTGTTTCCCTTCCCCCTCCTTTGCAGAGGGTCCTGAAGGCTAGGACATGGTGTTATCAGCCCCATTTCAATGACACTGCTCCCAGTGATACGATTGACTATGTCCTCTCTTAGAGCTCATGTGAATCCTAGATCTACATGCTGAGAGGGAGCTTTGAGATCATGGCCAATTCACTTGGATGAGCTTTTCTCATCTGTAAATAGGAGATAGGATTTGTGCTTCCTGTTTCTTGTGGTTATTGTGATGCAAAAAGGACTTTGTAAAATTTAATGTGATTTATAGTAAACTATGATTATGATGGGTTTTTTTTTAAGGGTAAGGCGTATCAGCTCCTGACTCAGGTCAGATTTGTTGGTCATGTTGGTTCCTCAAAGGGTTCAGGCCCCAATTAGTGGCATCATGGTCTAAGTATACCAACAAGGGTGGGTGGTCCTGGGGTGGGAGGGGACTCTGTTAGTGGAGTCACCAAGGAGGGGGAGGTCTGTGAAGATACTAGATTCACAGGCTTCTCTTTAGCAGAGTGAATGAAGAATTCACCTTTAGATGAGAATAGAAGGGAGGAGATAAGTTTAATAAACAGTGATGAGCAGTTGACATTGGATTTCCCAAGGCAGAATGTAAGTTCCTTGTGGGCAGGGATTGATTCTGCCTTTGGCTTTGAATCCTCATCTCCTGCTATAGTGCTTGACCCATAGCATGAAGAAAGTAAATGCTATGTGAATTGAATTAAACTTAGTTTAGGCCAGTGGTTCTCAACTTGTGGGTCGCGACCCCTTTGGGGGTTGAACAACTCTTTCACAGGGGTCACCTATGACCATCAGAAAACACATATTTCCAATGGTCTTAGGAACTGAGACGTAGATAGAAACTCTATCTGTCTCCAGGCCAGTCTGCCCGCATGCAGATACACACACATATGAGTTTTAAAAGGTCGTGGCATTAAGAAGGTTGAGAACCACTGTTTTAGGCAAGAAGTGTAAAGGGAAGGGTTAGGGTGCCCTGTGAGCAAAGCCAAGGAGGGAGGAAAGCATGGGCCAAGTTTAGAGAATTATGTGCAAGTCAGAATCATATAATTTTAACTAGAAGTTAACTTCACAAGTCAGTTTGTCCAATTCATAACTGAAATATGATTCCTTCTACAATATACCCAACAAGTAGACATCCAGCTTCTCCTTTAAGACTCGATGAGGGAGAGCCTATTACCTTGTGAGGCAGCTCCACCCATTCCATTTGGGGCTAGTCCCGATTTGGGTTTTTTTTTCTGTTCAGCAACTTTAAATTTCAGATCTGGAAGGGACCTTGGAAGATAGAAGAGTGCCAGAAAAAAAAACCCTAAGAATGCCAGGAAGAAGCTTAGCTCTCAGAGAGAGCATCAAAGATTGGCCCCCTCATTTTCTAGATGATGGGGAAGCCAGCTTGGCAGGATGCTGACATTAATGCCATCCATCAAACCTATTCTTATTTTTACCCAGGATGTAGATTGGACCCTTTGTAAATTACAGTTCTTTCTTTTAATGTATCTAGTTCCCCCTGATCAATGCTTTTACCCAGCTGGTAATCAGTCATTATCTGGGAGGTTGAAAGCTTTCTGGCACTCAAAGCCCTGGAGAATTCTAATTCTGCCTTTTTGGATTTACAGCTATGTAACCTTGAAGCATCAAGGTGAAGGAAAATGACCACAGGGTTCAGGAGATAAAAAGTACTAGTTAAAGATTCAATCATAAAGCCTAGGTCTGCATAATTTTATAGGATCATGGATTTAGAGGTCAAAGAAACCTTAGGGGTCATCTAGCAGTAGATTCAAATTTTACATATGGGTAAACTAATACCTTGAGGGGAGTGATTTGCACAAAGTCATAGAAGTATAAAGAGACAGAATAAGAATTCAACTGCAGGACCTCTGAATACAAATCCAGTGCTCTTTCCACTGAACAACATTGCCTAAAAAGAGCAATATCACAGAATCTCCAAGGTCATTGGAGGGGACCCCAGTGAGTATGTAGCCCAATCTGTAGTTGAATGAGTATTTCTTCCATAACATACCTCAGAAATAGATGCCCTGGCTCTGCTTAAAGACAAAGAAGTCACCACATCCCAAGCCAGCCCATGCCACATATAAATCTCATAGCTTTTGATCTTAGAGGTAAAAAAAATAGTTCCAGCTTTGCTTACTCTTTATTTTTCTTTAACTCCATTGGCAGCCAAGCTCAGTGGAAAGAAGGGCTGACTTTGGAGACAGAACACAGGGGTTCAAACCTTGATTCTGCCATTTACAACCTATGCGACCCTGTCACTTCATATTGCTGGCACTCAGTTATGTGAGGCTTCAGACTCAATGGTGCCTCAGGTCTCTTCCAGCCTGAAGAGTCTTTGATGACTCTTTCCTTGCAAATACTTTGCAGAGGTGGGTGTAATCTGAGTTATGGTCTTTGAACATCTACTGTGTTGATGTGGTAGGGCTAGGTTGATCTTTGGCAGTATCAACAGGAAGATGACATGCTGCGGAGGGAGGGAAGGTCTTTCTGTCCCCTTCTCCAGTCAGATCACATCTGGAACTTCATGTTCAGCTTAGAGTGTTGGATCTTAGGAAGAATAAGCAGATACAGGGCAGTCAAGAAAATTCCAGATTAAGACCGGATTGATATATTAGAGATGGAATAGTCTCCATTGATTAGCAGATGGCAGATTAACAGTGATTACAGGTGGGGAAATGGAAGCCCAAAGGGGGTAAGTGATTTTGCTCTATAATTAACAGTATAGAACTTGTAGTGGATACAGTATATGACTTCACATGTATAAAGGGCTGTTGTTTGCAAGAGGGACTCTTCCCTCTCTATTTCAGATCTCTATCTGAGACTTCAATGAGACTCTGAAAGAGAAAACCAGAAGAAATGGACAGAAGCTGCATGGAGACAAACTTTAAATCAAGAGATGATGAGTTTGAGGAGATAAGTCTTTGATGGGACTTTGATTCTTTTTCCATGTGGAAGACTGGCACCTCTTTGAGAGCACTGATAGTAACTCCTAAGCTGGGTACTTTGGGAATCATTCACAGTTCACTGAGGATGAATAATGAAGTCTCTGCTTCATCCCAGGGAATTCCTCAAAGATGTGGTGAAGAACCTTCCAACACTAATCTTTGTTTAAGTTGGATTTTGAAAATAATTTTACATCATTCTACTTTCTGAAAACACGAGCCCTTCTTCCCTCCAAACTGAGGGGAATAACAAAGAGAAACAGTTAAGCAAAAATGCTCAAGGCAGTGACCACATATAACCATGTGGAGCATTTTGGCCCAGTAGCCACTCGCCTGAACGTTGAGGGGAGAGTGCTGTGCTTCACAATCTGTTTTCCAGCACCACTTATTGCTTATTCACATTTTGGCTCACTTTTGGTTATCATTTCATTGACATCATTGGAGTCATCCTGTATATTGTTCTTTGAGTGCTGTTGATTGCCAACATTTGACAAAAAAGCATGATCACATGTGGTAATTGCACCTGTGGTAATTAACATGCACCCAAATGTTACTCCAGAAAGCATCTAGAAAATATTGCCGAAGATTATGAAGTCTCGGGTAAGACACTATAGACGTTAAGGGTCTAGGCAGTGTTTTCTTCACTGCAGTTCTTTGAAGGCAAACAATAAACAAAAGACAAACACATTTGGGAAGTGAACAGCTGGTTAAGAAGACAGAGTCTGAGAGACAGCTAGAGGCACAGTGAATAGAGCACTGGTCCTGGAGTCAGGAGGACCTGAGTTCAAATCTGACCTCAGACACTTGACACTAACTATGTGACCTTGGGCAAGTCACTTAACCCCAATCGCCTCACCTCTCTCCCTCCAAAAAAGGAAGATAGAGTCTGAGAAAGAGATTTATATTTCTGAAATATGGATGAAAATGTAGGAACAACAGACTCTCGGGTAAGAAAGCAGTGCACCTAACAAGGACTAGTAAAAATGTACTTTCCTTGTGCCTTGCAAATCTAATCAAGAGGACTTTAAACTGAAAGGGGAGAAATGAGACACTGGCTATACATAGCAACTATAACCAACATACAAAAATAAGAGCAATTTAGATGCCTGGCACAGTTAATTTGAAACAAAATTCATGAAAGGAGCCAGTGAATGAACCCATGAATTCAAAGGTCTATGCAGGAATGCACAAAGTTAGGTGACAAGTGTGAAAAATCAGAAGTTCTAGTGCCAGGAGGCAAATTTGATTTCAGAGTATTAACTGCGACTTGGTGAGATGACAGCCAGGGCTGGAGTCTTTATTTCAAAGGGTTGGAAGGCTTTTCTGATTCTACCAGTGGCTCTACTATGTCCCTTGGAGATTACTGTCTGCTTGAACTCCCTGAAATATCTGATATCTTGCTCTGGGCCCCAAGAAATGAGAGAGAGGGAGAGAGAGAGAAGGAGAAGGAGAAGGAGAAGAACAAGAACAAGAACAAGAAGAGCAAGAACAAGAACAAGAAGAACAAGAACAAGAAGGAGAAGGAGAAGAAGGAGGAGAAGAAGAAAAACAAGAAGAAGAACAAGAACAAGAAGAAGAAGAGGAAGAAGAAGAAGAAGAGAGTGAAGAGAGAGATGGAGATAGAGGAAGAGATAATCCTTGCATTGGAGAGACATTATAGAATCAAAGCTAGAAGGGACCTTGAAAGGCCATTGAGTCTAACCCATCATTTTACAGATGAGGTGACTGAAGCAGCCAGAGGTGAAAGAGACTTGTCCAGGACCACTCAGTCAGCTAGTAAATGTTCAAGGTAGGATTTGAATGCAGATAGTCCAGAATCAACATCCAGTGCTCTCAGCACTGTGGTGCCCCATAGCTGCCTCAGCTGAGATATCATACGTCCTATAATAGGGTAAAGGAATGCTATCTATATGTAGGGGTGAATTTTCTTGTTTCCTTCATCCTTTCTCTGACCTTGTCATTGGAACTTGTCAGAGAGAAGAAAGATGGGTATGACCAAGTGACTAGAGTCCAAGTGGAGAAGGGTGGATACCATGGCCAGTGCCTGCCCAAGGCAATGGTGAAAGGAATGGTTCAGATAGATTTAGACAGCAAACTTATCAAATCTGCATATAATACAAACCTGGGAGAGTAAATAACTTAATGGGTAGAAGATTCTGACTTGTAAAAGGCTAGAAATTGGGCATAATTAAATAAGGTGATATTTAATAGGAATAAAATAAAGTCTAGCACTTAGGTTAAAAAAAATCACCTTCAACAACAAGATGAAAGAACAATGGTATGTCTAGAAAAGCGCCCAGGGTGTTAATGGAGATTTTGAAGTCTGAAATTGACACTGACCTCTAGCTCCCTCGGTAACTCTAAGATTTGGAAATAAAGCTCAAAAAAGAAACTCTTTTTCTAAGGAAAGAGGTTTTAGAAAGTAGCTGTTTTTTAATAAAAACTGAATGGGGTTATTCTGAATCTCCAATGTTTGGTGTTAATAGGATTTTTTTCCCCTTCAACAAATTGAGACAAAAGGCCAAAGTTTGATCCAAACAGGAATACATCACCTCCATTCATTCCAAGCTGTTCAATTCAATTTAACCATGGGGAAAGACTGGATCCATTCTTCAGGATTTTGTCCAAGTGTTTATACTTGACCAAATGAACACACTCAAGCAAACACTTTAAGATAAATTGGTTCCTTTAGCTAGTCTGCTCTTACACAAAACCTTTATACTCAGTTTTAGCTTTGAGTTAATCTTGCTGCTTAAGAAACTCACTAAAGCCTTCAATTCAAGAAGAGAGGAAGCCTCAGAACTCTTTGAAGTATAAAACATTTGTAGATTTTACTAGAAAGAACTGAAATCATCGGTTTGGGTCAGGTGAAGTCCAAAAGGGTAGGGCAAATAGGCAAATGTCCAGATGTAAGTTGAAGCCCATTAGAAATGTCACAGAAGGTCAAGAGCAGAAGTTCCCTTAGTTCACAGAAGAAACAACTGATAGGACAGTAACAGGCACAATCTATGGGGTCAGATCCCCATATGCCAATGTTTTCAGTATAGGTCATTAGTAAAATGTCCTAGGGATTTTGATGTGAGAGGGTGAATAAGAAACCAGATAAATCACCAAAGCCAATGAGTCTTGCAACTGTAATATAAAATTGGAGGATATCCTTCTGATAGGGTGGTGGAGGGCTAGGCAAGCCTTCAAACAATTATAATCAAATATTCAGAGAATCATAGAATGGTAATGTTTGAACAGATCCTAAAGACTCTCTAACCCAAATCCTACTGAAAGCATGAATCCTATCTACATGTCTGAAAAGCCCCCTTCTTGAAGACCTGAGGAGGAGCAGGGGGCTGAGGAGAGTGGAGACTCCCTACCTACCAATGCGGCTCTTTGTACTTTTTGGACAGCAACTTGTTAGGGAGTTTTTACTTACAGTAACCCAATATCAGTCTCCCTGTAATTTCTCCAGATTGATTTCCTGTCCCTGGAGTATTTCAAGCAGAATCTGAATGATCTCTTGTCAGGTATGTTGTTGAAGTGATACTTTGCATAGATGGCTTTGATGAGGGCCCTTCTGACTCAAATTTTGTGATTCTGAGATATGATTTCTGCCCTCCAGGGGCAAGGAGAATGAAGAATCATAAATCTTGGGCTGAAAAGGACCTCAGAGGTCTTCTAATGCAAACTCTCTCATTTTACACATAAGGAAGCTGAAGCCCAGGACAGGGAAATGACTTTCCAGGTGCACAGCTCACACAGTTTCTTCACACAGTTTGAGTGTCCAAGGTAGGATTTGAATCCAGTTCCCAAATTCCCAAATCACAGAGCAGAAGTGAAATTTCCTAAATCCCCAAATCTCCCAAATCACAGATCAGTGATCTTGATGTCAGCATAGATAAAATTATAAACTGATTATTAAATAGGCACTTGTGAGTATTCCACAAAAAAGCAGTGATCACTAAAACCCAACATAGATTCACTTTGGGCATCAAATTTTGGGAAAGACTTTTCTAAATTAAGAGACAGCGGAGTTAGAGAGATGTCTCCAAGTCAGGAAGACCTAGGCTCAAGTCAGACTTCTGAAATATGCTGACTGTGACCTTAGTTAGATGACTTTACCTCTCAATGCCACCAAGCAACTCCCTAAGACTATAATTTGCACACAAGTTACTGGTCTGTGTTATTAGGGGTACAGGTATGTGCTACAAGGGATAAAGTTCTGGGTCTGGAGTCAGGAAGACCTGAGTTCAAATAGACCCTGTGTGATCCTGTGTAAGTCACAACCCTGTTTGCCTCAGTTTCCTCATCTGTAAAATGACTAAAAGGAAAAGGTAAGCCACTCCAATATTTCTCATGAGAAAACCCAAAATAGGATCATGGTCAATCAGACATGCCTCAAAGGACTGAACAGAGGGATTTCCTTACCTGGAGTTCCCTATATCAAGAAAGTCATAGGTCCAGATTAAACAATTAATAATCTGAGAAATGCAACCAGAATGGAGGAAGAGCTTGGGATTATGCCAAATTAGGATGATTTGAAGGAATTGAAGATGTTGGTCCTTGGGAAGAAAAATCAAAGAGGGTAGCTAATGATAGCTCCTGTTTGCAGGTATTTCCAGGACTTTCCCTTCACAGGAGAAGTAGATTTGTTACACTTGGCCCCAGAAGACCCCTGAGAACTTGAAATGATGGGCAGAAGTTTCAAGGATACATACATAGCCTAGTGGTAAGGACAACAATTAGTGCTATTCCTAAGTGGCATGGACTGGCTTTGGAAGGTGGTCATGCCTCTTCATTAGAGGTCTTTATGCAAAGGCTGCCAGATGGGTTGCAGGAGGATTTGTCTGCAGGGCTGGGTTGGTGTAGACATCCTCTGAAGTTCTTTACAACTTTGATATTCTGTGATTCCACAAATCATGCCAAACTAAATTTGTTTTCTTTTGGGGCAGGCTTGATAGAGGGATAGACCAGCACAATACTATGTGTCTGAAGGCTTTTTACAAGTTCTCTCACGATATCTTTTTAGGGAAAAAAAGAGAACTGTGTAGGGTTGTCAGCCACAGCTGCTGAATTCAGGAACACTTGAATGACCAGTAACAAAGCATGTTAATTGACAGCACATGGAAGAAAATCTCTGCTCCAGCACCATCCAGCTTTCAAGTGCTATAGGGTTCAATCTTTGGTTCTTTTCCACATTCTTATCAATAGCTTGGATAAAACCCTAAGACAAATGGGCATCAAATTGACTCATGCTACAAAGCTAGAAAGAGTAGTTAATGTGCTAAATGATAGAGCTGGGAGCCCAGAAGATCTGGGCAAGCTGAAATGTGAGCTGGTTCTTCAGAGTGCGGATGTCCTCAAGGATCAAATGGAAGGTGATGCATTCTGGTTCAAAAAATCAATTTCCTGATTTCAGGATGAGCAAGAAACATATAGACAGCCTTTCATGTGAAAGAAGACTTGAAGGTTTTAGCAGGTTGCAAAATCAATAGGAGTCAGGGGAGTGAGTTGGCCACTGAAAAGACTGTGATGTCCGGCTGCATTAATAAATGTTTATGACGCTTGGTGAATAAATAGGAGTGTGTAAGTGCATGAGGCAGCCCAGTGTGGTGGCAAGAGAAATAGCCAGGATGACCTGAGTTATAGTCTCACTTAGGTCACATATTGACATTGGACAACACACATAAGCTCTCAACACTCCAGGCAACTTTCTAGACGAAGTTACAGAGGAGATGACACTGTACATTGATAGACAGAATTTCCTCACCTGGAAGTTCCCAGTGAAATCACAGATCCCGTCCCTATTCCTATAATGCCCAAAATGGGGCACAGGGTGGAGTGGGGGGAAGAAGTAGAATAAACCCTCTGTCCGTGGAACTTCTTAAACCCATTTAGAAGATTGTACCCTGTTATGTGTGTCCAATTTTAGAAGAAATAGACAAGTTGGCACATACCCAAGAGTGGGGGAATGAATGGACACTGAAAGAATATCCAGTGAGGAACTGGTGAATTCAAAACAGTGAAACTTTACTGGAAAACAGAAGATTTCTGAATGACAGGGGCAGGGGAGCTTGCAGGATAATTATTATCTCAACTTGGGTGAAGAGTTTCCTTTGGAAAAGGTGTTAGACTCATTGGGCTTGGCTTCAGCACCTCCCTCAGCAAAGTGCTCACAGTAGGTGCTTAATAAACATTTGAATTGAATTAAATACTAGGAAATGTTGAGCCAAATTACAAAAATGCAGATCCTGGCTTAATTTTTAAAAATCTTCTTCCGCATTTTCCTGTTTTTATCAAGGATACGGATACATTTTTTTCAAGCACTTAGCTTCTCAATCTGGAGTCTCCTCTAGCTCCTCCCTCCCTCCCTCCCCCCCCTCACACACACACACACACACACACTTACACATACAAACACACACATGCATATATATGGGTGTGCATATAATACATAATATATAATAAATAATATATTGTACTATGGTCTATATATCATTCTATGTAAATTAGCATAAATTTTATCAATAATATGTAATAAATTTGGTGTTTAGTCATTTTTCAGGTGTGTCTTATTCTCTGTGATCCCATTTGAGGTTTTCTTGGTAAAGATACTGGAGTGCTTCGCCATTTCCTTCTCCAACTCATTTTACAGATGAGGAAACTAGGGCAAACAGAATATTAAGTGACTTGCCCAGGGTCACGCAACCACAGAGGCAATATTTGAACTCGGAAGGATGAGTCTTTCTGATTCTATGCCCAGGACTTTATCTGTACCATTTGGCTGCCCATATAATAATATTTTATATATACATATATATATACACACACACACATACATATACATGTACATATATATGTACATATATACACATAGGTATGTACATGCATGCATATACATGCACACAGATCTATACACATGTACAGCACATGTCTGACTATGTCCCTCCCCTGCTTTGTAACCTCCAGTGACTACCTCTTGCTGCTAGGAGTAAATATAAGTTTCTGTGAGGGGTATTTAAAGCTCTTCAAAATCTCACTCCATCCACCTTCCCAAGCATTTTCCACATTCTACTCCTTCATGGGAAAACTGACTTCTTGCTGTTCCTCACAAATGGTTTTCCAAATTTGGTCTCAATTCCTCATACAAGTCGTTTCTGTGCCTAGAATGTTCTTACCGCCATTCAGGGACTGTTTCCTAGGCTTCACAAACACAGACACACTGAAGAGACTCCATGTGACTTTTGAACAAACATTTATGACACCTATTAGATGTTAGATGCTATGCTTGGTTTGAATACATTCACACATATACAGATGGTCTGTACACATGCTAAAACACACACATGAAACATGTTTACATAGACGTAAATACAAAACATTCCACCCTCTTGTTTGGGGCTCTTTATTCAATCCTTACAGCTTTGAGCCACATGCCTATGATAAGCCAAGTCATTATTTGGTATTGCTGCTATCGTGAATGTCAATGACAGCTGCAAATAGAAAGGGATTGAAATCTTATTTAAAACTATAATGGGTTCTAGGTCAACTGAAGGTACTCAAGCAGGTCTGCCTGCTTCCCTCCAGGTTTGGACCAGCTGGCCTTCAAAGCCTCTTCCTGCTCTGAAAATCTATAGGGCAAGAATATAAAAACAATGGGCCCCTTTGGTCATAAGAAGAGACAACATCTTTGCTACCTTATAATTCAGGGCTGAACAGAAATGTCTGTAAAGATAGACTTTTATCTATATAAGTGGTTAATCTCTTCACCACTGAGACAATCGGAGGCTGGAGACTTTGTGCGCTGGGATATTCTCCAGTACAGTGAGATACTAACAGCTTAGTAAAGGTTCCTGAAGCTCTGATAAATCATAGCCCTCACCTGGTTCTCCCCGTGACATGGCCACCACTCATGTATTTTCCCTCATGGACTAGAGTTTGGAGTAATTTCCTGAGAGCTAGAAGAGACCCCAGAAATGATTCAGTCTAGCTTTCTCACTTTATAGATGAGGAACTGGAGACCCCCACTGAAGTAAGTGATGCCCTAGGGCACACATGTAGCCAGTGTAAATATAGTTGTTCAAACCCATGTCTCTGATTCCAGAATCAGTGATGTCACATGGAGTCTCTTCAGCGTGTCTATGTTGTGATACCTACGAGACAGTTCCTGAAATACTGAGATCACTTGACAAAATGAATCTTCCAACAAAGCATAACTAGGGCTGGGTAGTTGGGGCTTGGCCCACATGGGGGGAGGGTACCAAGAACACTTGTACTCCTTCAGGCTAGAGAGACACTTAGTAAAAAGTTAGCAAGAATAGTTAAGACAGGGGGCCATTTCCTTTGAGAGGATGGAAATTCCTAGAAAGTGGGGATCATTTAAGTTTTCTGTCTCCCCAGAATCTGTTTCTAGTATAGTGTCTGGAAGGTGGTTGATGCCAAAGAAACATGCATTGATTGAGCAGAAGCCCAGTTTCCACCCTTTGATCCCCTTTCCCCCTAACATCAGCACCTTCTATCCCAAGGCTCCCTTGGTCTTCCCTTGGGGAAAGCCTTCCAAACAGGGTCCTCCTAGTGTCCTAGGTCTCATCTCATGGGGGTTATCATCCTGGAACTGGGTCTCAGGAAGATTTTCCCCTTCAGGGTCTTTTGTCCCAAAGTCTGAGGTCTCTCCCCAAGGTCTCTCTGGCTATTGCTTCCTTGGTCCCAACCACCCTCCCATTTTGAATTTACTTGTCTGAAAAGTAGATTTTTCTTTAAAATTTGGTTTGAGATCACTTCCCGTGCTTCTGGCTTTTAGTATTTTTTCTGGTGCTTGTCCCGGGTCTCCAAACTGCCAGCTACATCTTTGACCTCCAATCTGGAGGGTGTCAATCTAATCTGTAGCAACGACCAAATGAAACCAAGGAGTCTAACCATTGGCTTGGAACTCCCTGGAATCCGACTAGGAGAAATGGCCCGAAATGAACTTTGCTGGGCAAATAGGGTCTCTAAACCTTACCCAAATGGAAATGTTTTAGATTCCTGCTCCTTTCCTTTGCAAAACAATTTGCTTCCTTTGTTTGTTTGCTTATTTGGTGGTAGTATTTCCTCATTGCCTAAGAAACCTTTTGGATTTTTACCAAAATAAGTCAATATAAACCATAGGTTCCTCTGATCATGGATTTAGAGGGGGCCTCAGAGGCAATTGATTTCTATTCTTTCATTTTACTGGTGAGGAAACTGAGGCATTGAGAAGCTATTAAGTGACTCCCACAGGATCACATGACTGTCAAGTATGTGATGGAGGATTCTAACTCAGCTTTCCTGACTCCAAGCTTCACTCCATCTACTGCACCTCATAGAATGTCAAGATATCCTCCAAAACATGGCAAATGTCAAGAATG
The DNA here is from genome assembly GCA_028646575.1 of Pseudocheirus occidentalis. NCBI lineage: Eukaryota > Metazoa > Chordata > Mammalia > Diprotodontia > Pseudocheiridae > Pseudocheirus > Pseudocheirus occidentalis. Next base: position 11,087,700 of record CM053593.1, read on the forward strand.
TGTGGCACCAAGTAAGACTCCAAAGAGCATATCTCTATCTCTGTCTGTCTCTGTCTCTATCTCCTCTCTCTCTCTCTCTCCATATATATGCATACAGATATAGATATAGATATAGATATAGATATAGATATAGATATGGATATAGATATAGATATAGATATACCCTGAATCTAGTTACCATCCTTC
>CM053593.1:11088385-11130045 GCA_028646575.1 Pseudocheirus occidentalis
TGCCTACGTTCAGCCTGTTCTCCCCTTCTCCTTCCCCCAATATTTTAAAATGAATTACAGAATATAATATAAAACATAAGAATCATGAATGCCAAGTTTCCCGTGGGTTTTATATGAATTCATACTATCTCCATATTCTGGAAATCAGGATGCACAAAGTCAAAGATTGGCAAAGCCCATTTGGATATTGCTACCCCATCCTGTGCCTAGGGTAGTTAGTTTGATATGTTTCACCATGAGAAGGATACCACCGTGTGCCACCAGCAGGCCGAGGAAACCTGATCTTGCCTATTCTGTGGGATTGGGGAAGCAGTGAAAGCAGCCACCAATGAAAAAGGTGACTTCAACATTCCCTCCTGTCCTGCCGTTTTCTGCTCCCCAGTCCTTCCCTGCTGTGCCCTTGGCTCAGTCTCCCAGAGTGATGCTGGCCTCACAGTCCCACTGGAGCTGGCCTCTGAGAACATTCAGCTCAGTGTTCCAGCCTAGGTCAGCGTTGGCTGCCTCAGAAGCCTAACTTGGAATAATTTTACTATGTCCTCCTATCCCCCTTTATGGAGGTCAGGGAGTTCTTACTCTGGGCTCTATAAATTTGTTTATATAATGCTTTGATAGTATTTCAATATGACCTCTTTTCTTTGGGGTGCTGTGTGTTTCATTTTATGTATTATAAGCACGATTCTGGGAAGGGGTCCCTTGGCGTCACCAGGCTGCCGCAGCAGGCAGTGAGACACAGAAAGGGTTAAGGAGCCCTGCGAGAGATACGCAATTCAATCTATTTGAATCTGTAGAGTCCTAGAGATGGAGAGGCCTTCAAGGTCAGCAAGTTCCAGCCCCTCCCCCTTCATTTGAAAGCTGAGGCATCCAAAGCCCATAGAGGTTCAGTGACTTAATCCAAAGTCACATTGATAGTAAGTGGCAGAACCAGAATTTGAACCCAAGTCCTCTGCCTTTAAATCTAGTCTTCTTTCACTTCAGAAAACATTTATTGAGACTCTCCAGTGTGCCAAGAACAAGTTCCTGAGTGGCCCACAAAGCTCTAGTGAGTGTGTGAGCTGCCGGCAGGAATGGAGGGCAAAGGTTTTTGTTTTTGAGGCAGCTAGGTGGTACAGTGGACAGAGCACTGGCTCTGAAGTCAGGAAGACCTGAGTTCAAATCCTCTTCTCAGACACTTGCTAGCTCTATGACCCTTATCCTCAGCTTCAGTGTCCTCATCTATAAAATGGGAATAATAATACCACTTATCCCATAGCGTGGTTGTGAGGCTTGGATGAGATAATATTTGTAAAGTGTATAGCACGATGCCTGGCATGGAGTCAGTTGGAGCTTAATAAATGCTTATTCTTTTTTCCCTTTTGTTGTATCCCCAGAATCTAACACAGTGCCCTGGCACATAGTAGGTACTTTATCCATGTTTGCTGATTGCATCAAAGAAGCTTACATTCTGATAGCAGAAAAGTGGTATTTAAACACACAGGCTAATTAGAGGAAGGGGAGAGACAGCCTACCTAGGGGAGATCGGGAGAGGCTTTCTGTATTAGGAGACTTCAAAGATCATAGGTAACATGGAAGTAGAGCTGGAAGGGACCCCTCCAGGCCACCTTGTCCAGCTTCCTGATATTGCAGAGCAGGAAACTGAGGCTCAGAGAGGTCAAGCTCCCTACCCAAGTTCACACAGGCAGGGATCTGAATGTCCTCTGATGCAGCGAGCATTCCTGTGATGGCAGTCCAGATGGTTTATGCTAAAAATTCCTGAATGGAGCCTTAAATAGCAGTAAAAAGTTGCAAAATATCATGAGTAGTATGCAAAGTTTCCCTTAGAGTTACAGCACAGTTTTTGTCATCATGGTTCTTGTTAACCAGGGTTTGCATCTATTGCCACCAATGATTGTGGGAGGTGAGGAGGGACCAGTGCCATTCTTTAATGACAGGCCTGTCATTTTAATTGACTGAAGTGATTACTTTGCGTGAAGGGGAGAGCAGTTTCTTGTGAGACTAGTAACAAAGGGACACATCTATAGTCTATATTTTTAGATAAATTTACCTAGCAGTGCTGGGGACTGGAGTGCAGCAGAGGGCAGGCTCCCCAAAGGGAGGATGAGGGCAGGTTTATCATTCAATCTCATGCAGTGTCTGGCCATGTGCACACCCGGCTGATGAGGTTCAGAGGTCAGACTCCATGTGGACTGGGGCAGTAAGGGATGTCTTCAAGTGGGACCTTGGAAGATGAGCAGAATTCTGGTAATCCTCAAAGCCCTGACTCTTCCCTCCTCTCCCCTGACACCCAGGCAGTGGGCAGCCCTGGCAATTTCATCTTGGAGGTACCTCTGACAGCCCCTTTCTGCCACCCCCTCATCACCTCACATTTCCTCATTGATCTCTCTTCTTCCCCTCCCATCAAACTCTCTTCAGAGACATAGCACTCCAGCTTCTGAGCCTTTGCGCTTCTGGTCACCTACGTGCACCGTGTGCTCCCTCTTCACCACCAAGACGCCTCTTCCAAAATGGGGCTCAAACACCACCTTCCAGCTCTCCTCAACTGCTTGTGATCCCTCCCTCCTCATTCAGGGCTAATTATTTGTCAGTTGAGTCTGTCTCTCTGTGACCCCATTTGGGGTTTTCTTGGCAGAGATACTGGAGCAGTTTGACATTTCCTTCTCCAGCTTATTTTACAGATGAGGAAACCGAGACAAAGAGGAGTGAGTGACTTGGCCAGGGTCACACAGCTAGTAAATGTCTGAGACCAGATTTGAACTCGGGTTTTCCTGACTCCAGGCCCAACTCTATCCAATGTGCCACATAGCACAACTACCTTGTATTGAACTACTTTGTATTTAATTCTCTTTATGTTTATTCTGTATATCATAATGGACGTTTTTGCTGACTCCTCTGTTAGAATACTCAATTCAAATAGGGGACCATTTCTTGTGTTATATTTGTCTTTTCTCTGTCAGGTATGTATTAGATGTTTAATAAATTATTTGTAGATTGCTCAATTCTTCATTTCATCCTTCACAAGACAGCCAAGGTAATCTTCCTGTTCTGCAGGACTGAACATGCCAGTTCTTACTGAAGAGCCATCAGTAGGTCTTTCTTCCCATGGGCTAAGAGAAATGCCTTCCCCTGGCATTTCAGGGCCTTCATTACCTGGATGCAGCATACTTTTCCAGTTTTTTCCCTCAGATTTCTTCGCCTCCTGTACCAAATCTAAAAGGGAAACATGAGATCTTTCCTGTTCTTGTCCCTACCTTGTCTTTCCCTCCTGGGAATCAAGAGGCTGAGCCCCTGGACCTCTGTGAGCCTTGTTATCCCCTTGCCATCAGCTGTTTGGTGCTTGATATGAGTGTTGAGATGCAATTGGAATGAGCCACATGTTTGCTAAGGGGTCAAGAGGTGGGCAACTAAATTATTAGGTAGTCAGAGTCTTCACTGAACTGAAGGAGGATTTCACATTCACAGTCCCAGAGAACCAGATTTGGAATTAGGAAATCAGGGTTCAAATCCTGGCCCTGCCATGCATTATCTGTATGACTTTGGGCATGTGACTTGGCACTCTGGGTTTAATTTCCTCGTGTGTAAAAGGAGAAGCAGATTGGTTAAGACAACCTCTAAGGCCCCTTCTAACTCTGAAATCCCATGTGCCATGTTCTCCATCAGAGCCAGGCCTCATTACTTATATTTTCAGAGAGTTGTAAACATGACTCTGCTTCCTACCTGCCCCTTCCCTTGATGCTTTTCTTGAAAAATGGATGTTGGAGGGTGTAAATGACATAAGAGGTAGAGAAGAATGGCACACACTTCTTGGGCCATTTTCTTCCGTAATGGAGTGAATATATTGTGGGGGAAAGGTGTCCTTATTTCACAACTTTTACCCTAAGGTCCCTGCCCTCTGCTTCCCCTGGGGAAAACAGAGATGCTGGAAGGGTTTCTGTCCAGTGGTCATGTTGAGACAAACACAAATCACTTTCACCTCTGGGTGGGAATGTTTAGAAGGTGGGCTTTATCTAAGTCAAGTCAAGAGGAATCATTAAATTCTGTGTGTCAGGCACTGTGCTAACTGCTGAGTTTACAAAAAAAAGGCAAAAACATAGTTCCTGCCCTTGAATAACTTACACTCTAATGGGAGAGACAGCATGGAAACAGCTATGGACATGGGAGACATGATGTAAAGGGGAGGTATTCTCAGAAGGATGGCACTAGCACTGTGGGAGGACTGAGGAAGGTCTCTGCAAGAAGGGGAAATTTGAGCTGAGATTGAAAGGAAGCCAGGATTGAAAGGCAGGAAGGGGAGCATCCCACGCACCTCAGAGCACACACTGTCCCTGGGTGGATTCTTAGACATTTATCTGTGCTGTGTCCTCTGCAGTCTTTCTAGTTGTCTGCTGAGGGTACCTAGAACTACCTCCTACTCTTGCCCTCAAATATGGCTTGTCCTTTTAAAATAAATTGAATATATGAAGATCCAGGAAGGGCCAATCAACCAAACAAGAATTTTTTAAGCACCTACTCTGTGCAAGGCACTCTCCTAGGTGCTGAAAGGATAAATTATAGAGTGCTATTTTTATTGCCTGTGGTTGCACAGCTAGTGTTTTGGCCCAGTGGATATAGTTCTGGACCTGGAGTCAGAAAGACCTGAGTTCAAATATGACCTCAGACACTTACTAGCTGTGTGACCCTGGGCAAGTCACCTAACATCTATTTGCCTTAATCCACTGGAGAAGGAAGTGGCGAACCACTCCAGTATCTTGGCCAAGAAAATTCTATATATGGTATGGTCCATGAAAGTCAGATATGACCAAATGACTGAATAACAAATGTTTGTTGCCATTTTACAAATGAGGAAACTGAGGTTCAGGATGGTTCAGTGACTTTGCCCAAGGTTACAGACATGGTAAACAGCAGAAGCAGAATTTGAACCTAGGACCCATTTTCCATTCTAGCGCGCTTCCCACTGTACTTTGTTGAGTTACAGGGAAGAGAGACCAAAGAACAAACTCTGGTCTAGAAAGGTGTGTTATTCTTATTGATCTCCTTTTGATTTTACATTTCCTTTATCTCCCAATATAGCCTACTTCCTTTCCCTCCTAGAGAGTCATCCCTAAAAGAAGCTAAACAGCTAGGCCAAACTGACCAATGCATGATTATATCTGACATGATTGTACCTCCAGTATTCCGTGCCTCCTGTCCTCTACCTCTGCAGAGAAGTAGATGGGAGGTGACTTCTCATGCCCCTTCCTTGGGACCACTCTTGGCCATTATAATTTCACAGCATTCAGGTTCAATGATTTCCTTGTTCTCTCCATTTATATTGTTGTAATCCTGGCACATATGTTTTCCCTGGTTCTCCTTCTTTCAGCCTAAATCAGTTTCTCCAATTCTTTTTCTTCTCTGAATTATTCTTATTCATTTCTTGTGACTTAGTAAGATCCTTTAAATCCATGCACCACAATGGGTTTCAGCCACTTCCCAACAGATAGGCATCTATGTGGTCTCCAGTTCTTTGCAACTATCCCATCCCCCCACCCCCCACCTCAGAAAAGGTTGCTATAAATATTTCACAGTATGTTGGGACTTAGAAAAATTAGTCCTTGGAATTGATACTTTCATTTGCTGAAGCTTTCCTCTCCTTCTGGGTCATCCTTGCAGTCTGAGAAATAACCTGCAGTCTGAATGATGTTGTTCAACTCTTGCGGCCACACAGAGGATGCCATTCAGACATTTTGTTCAGGCTTTTGTAGTGTCATTATTAAGAAAATCTCAACTCTCTACTTGGTGGAAATAGAGACATTATTGTTTAGGTTTCTCCTGGTATTTTGTTCTGGGCAATAGTTCATCTGGTTTATTTGAGGCAAAGAGTCTGGTGAAGTAAATAATAAAGTACTGAATTGGGAATGGGAAAGAATTTGGTTAAAATCTCACCTCCTTGGGCATTGTTATCTTGATTTGGACCTATTGTTTCATCTGAGTGGGGGAATTTATGGAGTGGAATGTCCTTCCTACCATTTAGACTGGCAGCCCATCTACAGCTTTGAAGGTTGCTTGGGTCCCTTAGAGCTTCCAGAGCTCAAGTGACTTGCCCAAGGTAATACCACTAGTGTGAATCAAAAACAAAACTTGAACTCAGGTCTTCTTGACTATGAGACCAAGCCACCATCTGCTCCATCATTTTGCAGATTCCACATATAACTATTTAAAATTCTGTGTGGTGTGGATTTCTCTTCTAGATTGGAAGATTAGTGATTGGGCAGAATGGCATTCTCTCCACCCCGGCTGTGTCCTGCATCATTAGGAAAATCAAGGCCATTGGCGGGATCATTCTGACAGCCAGTCATAACCCCGGCGGACCTAATGGAGACTTTGGAATCAAGTTCAACATCTCCAATGGAGGTGAGTTAGTCTGTTTGTCAGTGAATGAACCAACTGCTTGCACTGAAGGAGATCCAGGTTCAAGGATAATGTTCTAATTAAGGTTCTTAGCCTTTCTGTCCCTTTGCTTGCTTTTCTATGAAAACAAATAGGACCCTCATTCCTCCTTACTTGTTTGGAGGCAACAGGTTGCATTATAAGGAAATATGAGGGAAAAAAGCTAATACAACAAGTGTGAAATCCATCCAGTGTCATGAGACTTCAAGGAAGGCCTAGAAATCTAGCAGGCTAGATAGGTTCTCTTGGGCAGCCAGGTGACTTAGTGCATAGAGCACAAGGCTGGTCAGGAAGACTTCTCTGTCTGCCTCAGTGTCCTCAACTGTAAAGCAGGGATAATAATAGTGTCTCCCTCCCCAGGTTGTTGTGAGGAGCAAATGAAATAATATTGCCAATGTGCTCGGCACATAGTAGGTGCTTAATAAATGCTTGGCCCCTTCTTTTCCCCCACTTCCAGATTCTAGGTTTGTGGCCAGACTTACCCTTCAGGAAAATCATTTTGGCGCCTTGCTTGGAGAGGTGAGAAATCTGAGACTTCCCTTCTCTGGGTTAAGCATCCCCAGATCCTTCTTACCTTGGTGACCCTGTATAAGTCACTTCATTCTCTGGACCTTGATTTCCTCATTCATGAAATGAGGGAGATGGACTCCAAGTTTCCTTCTGGCTCTAACTCCTAATGAATGTGAAGAACCAGAGATCCATTAACGCTTATGACTTGCTCAGCTTTGTTTTCTGAATGCTTTGTCCCCTCTACGACCATCCTTTATTAACCCAGGGTTTGCTGTTTAATTGCCAGGACCAGCTCCTGAAGCCATCACGGAGAAAATCTTCCAGATCAGTAAGACAATTGAAGAATACGCGATTTGCCCAGACTTGAAAGTCGACCTCAGCGTCCTTGGGAAACAGCAGTTTGACTTGGAGAACAAGTTTAAGCCATTCACAGGCATGTACCCCTCCCTCAGCTCAGCCCTGGCATCCTTAGCCCCCAGGTTTTCTCAGGAAAGCCGGACTTTGCAGCTCTGGAAGACAGCCTGTCCCGTCCCTTCAGATGCTTCACGTACATTAATGCAATGACCTGAGCTCTCTTTGTTTAACCATTTATTGAAGCCTTTTGTTTTGGTAGCACAAGCCCCCCTTTTGTGATATCTAGGCCCTCACTGCTTCTGCCCAGCAACATATGTCCCTACATAGGAAACATTCTGGGTCTCCCACTGCTGCTTCAGAATCAACTGAACCCTGTTTGTAGAGAAATGTTCACTGAGGTGGGCTCTCTGACCTTAGATACTTCATCCCTGGGTCTCAGTTCTGTCCCTTGTAAAATAAAGGACTTGAGCCACATCATCTCTTAGTGACATTAAAGCAGACTCTCCAATAAGTAAGTGGTCAAAGGATATGAACAAATATTAGGGCTTCTAGGTGGTGCAGCAGACAGGCTGTTGAACCTAAAGTCAAGAATGCTTGAGTTTGAATCCTAACTCAGACACTAAACTAGCTGGGTGAGCTAGAGAAAATCTCTTAACTTCTGTCTGCCTCCATTTCCTCAGCTGTAAAAATGGGGATAATAATAGCACTTTCTTTATGGGGTTGTTGTGAGGAATGAATGAAACAACATATGTAAAGGGGAAATATGAGCACACTCATGCATTGTTGGTGGAGCTGTAAATGGGTGTAACCATTTTGGAAAACCATTTGGATTTATGCTAAGAAAGTGATGAAAATATCCATACTCTTTGAGTCAGAGATTCCACAGCTGGGCATATATGCCAAATTATAACAACAAAGAGAAATGTCATATGCCTACACATTCACAGCAGTGGCTTTTGGGGTAGCAGACAGTACCTAGAAACGTAGTGAGTAGCAGTTGTTTTGGGAATGTCTGAACAAGTTATAAAATAATGATGTAGGAAAGAGCAGAAAATAATGTATGTAGTGACTACAATGATGCTACCAGCAAGGACTAGAACAGAGCTGAACTCTGTGCCATTGGAATGACCCATCTCGGTCCCGGGGGAGAGAAGAGGAAATAAACCTCCTCCTTCCCTTGGGAGGGGAGTGCTGTGGGCACAGAATGGAGTCTGTGCCAGTAGGCATCATCTCTGGATTGGTTTGATGTAACTATTTTTCTTTGTTATAAGGGAAAGCTTGCAGTAGGGGAAGGGGGACACCTGAAAATGACCATGATATATATATTTTTAAAAAGGCATTGCTAAAATTTTAAAACAAACAAAGAAAGTAAATCTTGGTCAAACTGAAACCCAGACTTAAGCAAAGCCAGACTGTGCCCCCAAAGTCCCATCAGGTCAATAGATTTGTAGGATGATTGTATTATCCTGTCTTTAGAGCTACAAGGGACTTGAGGGATTGTGGTCAATGTGCCTGTTTTATAGATGAGGATATTAGGGTCCAGAAAAATAAAATGACCGAGGCCACACAAGCAGAACCGAAATTTGAACTCAGATCCTCTGACTTCAGGCATGTTCATTCCCTTGGACCACATTACCCCCAATAAATTGGGACCAGATTGTTTACACTCTGATGCTGCCTTAGCGCATCTCTGACCTACCTTACATTTCTTCTTGGAAACTCTTAGGGGTCAGGCCACTGTCTCCCATTCTCTACACTGATGAAGCCCTAGGTTTATAAAAGAAAAGGAAAAGTCATTGTGGCATAGGCTTGGGAACAGAGGAGCGGTGGTGGTGGTGGTGGTGTAGACACTTTCAGACCTTAAAGCAGTCTGGGAATGCACCAGATCCATCCTGGACTTAGAATGAAGAAGATCTATGTTTAAATCAGACCTGAGACATTTCCTCACTTGTATGGCCCTGGGCGAGTCACTGAATCTTTCTTAGGCTCAAGTTTCCTAATCTCTAAACTGGGGAGGTTGGACTCAGTGGCCTCTGGGCCCTTTCTGGCTCTGAATCTGTAATCCTGGTTCTCTTGTTGTCTATGTCCCCTCCCTGCCAATACTTATTTGTGGCCTTGAGGGAGCAACCTCTCAGTGCCCAGGTCATTCTGTAAGGCTGGCAGGTGCCTACCTGTGCTGGCAGAAGGAATTTCCTCACCTGGGAGTTCTCTATACTAATGAAATCCCTCTCTGTTTAAAATAAAGTTCATGCCTTAAAAAAAGAAATCCAGGGTCACATTGGTGTTTCAGGGTAAGCTTAATTTTCCCATCTTTCCATCTTGTTTTGTTTCTTTAGTGGAAATTGTGGATTCGGTGGAAGCTTATGCCACCATGCTGAGGAACATCTTTGACTTCAGTGCTCTAAAGGAGCTGCTCTCAGGCCCCAACCGGCTAAAGATCCGCATCGATGCCATGCATGGAGGTAGGACACAGCAGTCACGGTCACGGCGGCGTGGGCGTGTGGACACATGGGCACGTGGGTACGTGGGTGCATGGGTGGGATCTGGACAGCTGGGAGCGGTTTGGCCTTTCCGTCTGCCTTTTTCATTTTGATTTTTCATGCTCAATGGATCATAAATTTAGAACCAAAGGGGACCTGAGAGGTCGGCCATAGGGCCCAATTTCCTCATTTTATAGATGAGAAAACTGAGGCAGACAGGTTCAGTGACTTACCCAGGGTCACACAGCTTGTAAGTGCCTGTGGCAGGACTTGAATTCAGGTCTTCCTGACTGCATGTCCAGCATCATTGATTTGTTCTTAAAAATTATATTCAGAATATTTTTACAGAGTTACCTTTGGACTATTTATGGAGATATTCTATTCCCACTGATGAAAATCATTCTCTTTGAAGCTTGAAACTGGAGGCTGTGCCAATAACAGGCTTGTTCTCCATTTTGAATTTTCTCATTAAGAACCAGGAACTAGAGGGAACTAGTTGGTGCAGTGGTTAGAGCACCAGTCAGGAGACCCTGAGTTCATATCCAGCCTCAGACAGATACTGTGTGACCCTGGACAAGTCACTTAACCCTGACTGCTTCTGAAAGGAAAGGAACAAAAAAAGAACCAGAAGCTAGATTTTGAGTGAGATACAATCTTATGAAACCTCTCATCCAGTCAAAAACTGCAAAAAATAAATGCAAAAGTGCATTTTCTACACAGTGTCCTCTGTTTTTCTTCAAGTGTTGGTCAGTTGCTAGAGATGGTAAATTTTATCTTGAGCCACCCAAGTGTCCTTTTTCTTTGATGAAAGAAAGAGCAAATTGGTAATTGACTATATGAAAACTAGAATGTAGTCTTCCTCCTCCTCTCCTCTTTCTCTTCTTCCTCCTCCTCTCCTCCTCTTCCTCTTCCTCTCCCTCCTTCTTTCTCTTCCTCCTCCTCCTTAGCTTCCTCTTCCTCCTCTTTTCTTTCTCCTCCTCTTCTTCCTCCTCCCCTTTTTTCTTCCTCCTCCTCTTCTCCTCCTCCTCCTTCTCTTCCTCTCTTCTTTTTCTTCCTTCTCTTCCTCTTCCTCCTCTCTTCTTTTTCCTCCTCTTCTTCCTTCTCCCCTTTTTCTTCTCCTCCTCCTCTTTTGCTCCTCCTCCTCTTCCTCTCTTCTTTCTCCTCCTTCTCCTCTTCCTCATCTTCCTCCTCTTCTTCTTCCTCCTCTCCTTCTCCTCCTCTTTGGAGATATCTCCTCATTCTTCTGCAGTCTGCCTAACAGCTATGGTGTTAGTAATAACTTCTAGTTATTACTCAAAATAGTCAATTACTCAAAACTCCAAGCATTCAACTGTCCCTTTTGGGAGAAGGGTCTTTGGCAGCTCTGTTGCTCGGCCTCCACCCAAGGCTGAGATCCCCTCAATGGCATCCTTCTCAATAGCCATCCAAGCCCCTGCTCGGCACATGCATTGCTTCTCCTCTCCCTCCCACTGAAGCCTTAGACTCTCCCCTGGAACAGAAGGACTCATCTTGCTGGAATCCATGCGTCTACCTTGTTTCTCAACCCCCTTGCATACCTCCACTCTAACAACCTCCTTTGTGACAATCTTTTCTGTGTATCTTCTTCCCTTAGAGTGTAAGTTCCTTGAAGGCAGGGGCTGTCTTGTATACTTGTATTTATGTCCCCAGCACTTAGCAGAGAGTAAACACTTAAAAAATGTTTTATCTTTAATAAAGTGTTTTTTTAGTGAGGAAGCCTGTTTCACTATTGGGCAACTCTGGTTATTTGTAAGTTCTTAAATTTAAAGTTAAAGTCAATCATTGGATCCATACAGAAGGAGCCTTCTCCCATTTTAAAGGCCAGCCTTTCAGATACAGGTTGTGTGTGATAAATAGGGCATTGGACTTGGAATCAGAAAGGCCTGGGTTCAGATTCTACATCAGACACTCTCTTTTTGATGCTGGGCATGTCATTTAATCAATTTGTGTTTTTTTGTCTGTAAAATGATGTGTTTGGGCTTGATGGCCTCCAAGGTCCCTTTCCACTGTAAAGTTATGATCCTATATTTGAAGACTGCTATCAAAGAACGAGGATTTATTAATCACTTATTATGTGGTAGGCCCCGAGGAGACAAAGACAAGACAAAACACAAAATCCCTGCCCTCATGGAGATTCCGTTCTAATGGAGAAACCATAAAGTATAGAGAATGGCTACATACAGAGTGAAGGAAGGCATCCTTCAAGGGGGAGGGTTTTTCTGTCAAGTCACAAGCACTTTCTTCTCTAGGTTAAACATCCTTTCTCCATTCTCTCTACCATTTCTCATGGCTCCTCAGGCCCTGTATACTGTTCAGAATTGACCAGAGTACTTCACAGCTGGGTTGACCAAAGGGAAGAGTAGAGGGGGCCTGTTGAGGATGCTGGGCCTCTATCTCCTGAGCATTTTGGGTTGTCCCATCCTACTGTTGACCCCTGTTCATGGTTCTGATTCTCCCTCTCAGCCCTGTGGGAACTTGACCCACTCCGTTTTCAACCTGAGCTGATTTGTCCCTCCTCAAACACCCTGCCGGCCTTCTCTTCCTGAGAACTCACCATACTGATACTGAACTTGGTTTAGCCCACTGCAGGTCAGAACTCCTAAGCTCAAGGAATCCTTCTGTCTTAGTCTCCCCAGTAGCATAGATGACAAGTGTGCTTAGTGGACCTGCTACCTGTTGAGGCAGGTAGCCCATTCCACTTTGGAGCAGCTCTTATGGTTAGGGATCTTTCCTGATCTCCTGGCCACTTCCCTGTGCTGCTCCTAGTTCTGCCTCAGGGACCAAGCAGATCATTCCTGACCCCTCCTAGCCCACGTAATTAAAGTGGAAGGGGGCTGCTGTTTAAACCCAACAGCCCAGGATCTCCTGCTCACATGACTGGCACCCTTGGCAGGACACCCTTTGGAGGCCCTCCCCATTTGTCCCAGTGCTGCTAGCCTCACTTCAGCTGTTGGGGGTGGTGGGAGGGTCCTTTACAGTGTCTCACACAAGAAAGTCAGGCTCATCACCTGGAAGCATCCCTCTGTTTTTGGCTGTATTTCACCAGCTTGATCCCACATTTTATTTGCCAGACTTGACTCCAAAGCATTTTCAGTTGTGTCCAAAATCAAATCCACCCACTGAGATGTCAACTTGCCTCCACTGTGGTATTCAGAAAGATGCGCCCCAGGGTCATGTCAGCAGCTAGGACTTCCTGCATGATTGCTGCCATCCAGGGTGCTGGGGTCTGGCTAAGGAGATGGTCTCAGGCAGAAAAGCTTCTGCCCTGTCCTGTGAACCCTCAGGGGGCTTTGGAGGAAGGACCGGTGCCAGTGGAGGTTTGTTAAATAGCAGGGGCCAGGGAGCGACTGAGCAAGCAGCCGAGAAGTCCAAAGAATGGAGCTGGGAAATGACCTGTCAAATGAATCATCAAATCTGGGGTGAGGCAGGAAGAGGAGGCAGCAGTGGTTTGAAAGCCAATGCAATCCACCCAGGGCAGGATCAGGAAAATGCATTAGGGCATCAAACCATAGCTGTTGACTCCAGGCGAGGCTTAGTCTCCAAGGCAGCACCGTTGTGTTATCCCTATATGCTAGGCAATCATTTACATGGGATGCAAAGTTAGGAAGACTTGAGTTCAAATTTGGCCTGAGATACTGTATTGTTAATGCATTTTTGCCCATACTTGAGGACCTAGAGGGCCACAGGATCCCCACCCCTGGACTTGACCAGTTCACATAATTATCAAGAACATATTAATGTGCCTATTTTTTCCCCAGCTTCTCCAATAATTGTCATTTTTCTTTTTGGTCACCCTGTTCTATCCAATATGTAGGACATAGCCCTTTTGAGTTGCTTTCATTTGCTTTTCTCTGATTATTAGTGATCTGGGAATTTTTCTATGTGGTTGTTGGATTTGTTTCTTTGAAAACTACTCATTCAAGTTCTTTGTGAACAAATCAAGTTGAGAAGCATTTGTTGCACCCCATATTATGTGCCAGACACTGCTAAGTGATGAGGATGTGATGAAAGGAGACTTTCTGAGGGCAGAGACTCTTTGGTTTTGCCTTGGGATCCTCAGTAGTTGTACTGTGTCTGGCACATAGTAGGTACTCAACAAAGGCTTATTGGATTAGATGGAATTGAACTCTTGATTGTGCTAATTAATATTCCATGTACACATTTCTCTTTTCCTCTGGACTGTATTGGAAGCTTCTGTAGATAGGATTAGAGTATAAACCTTCTTCCTGTTCCTGATAGCTCTGGTCAAGCAATCAGTTGGTCACTGAGCATCTATTAAGTGCCTAGCTAGGTACCACGATGCTAGGCACTAAGAATGCAAAGACAAAAGTAAACAGCCTCTGCCTTCAAGGAGCATCTGTTCTAGGAATCTAGGCATTTATGAGCCATATGCAGAGCAAATAAAGCAAAACCCTGGAGGAGAAGGCAGCAGGACTTATGCACATAATAGATGATGAGTGTTTGTTGGAGATGACTGAGTCCTGTGAGAAATGATGAGCTCAACAATCTTAGAAAAGCCTGTGAAGGTTCGTGTGAGATAATGAAGAGTGAAATGAGCAGAACCAAGAGAACACTGTATACAGTACAAGCAATGTTGTGTTAAAGCAACTCTGAGTGAGTAAGTCTGACTATTAGAAATTCCCAAACTAACTCCAAAGGACATATGAAGGAAGATGCTGTCACTCATAAACAGAAGTATGTATAATATAGAGTGTTTTAATATATGTATATTAAATCTAATATATAATTAAATTAAAAGGCAATCCATTCAACAGAATTTGAATCCTTAATGTGCACACAATTTATATATATGTTGAATATATGTATGTATGTATGTATATTTGTGTCTAATGGTAGCTATCTCTAGGGTGCGAGGGAGAGGAAAAATGGGAAAAAAAGAAATCTATGTGATAACTTTATTATTAAAAGAAATAGAAAGTTGTATATAATAGATTTGAAGTTTCATGTGCAATCATCTTTTTTATTATACTGTATTATGGAAATGCTTGTTTTATTCCATAAGTTAAAAATAAAATAAAGAAAAACTAAAGAAAAGGAAAGAAAATGGATGAGTGAATTTCATTTAAAGATGTTACCTTTCATATTTAGCGTATATTTCTTTCTCGACCTGTCTAGTTGTGGGGCCGTATGTTAAAAAGATCCTGTGTGAAGAGCTTGGTGCCCCTGCAAATTCAGCTGTCAACTGTGTCCCTCTGGAGGATTTTGGGGGTCACCACCCTGACCCAAACTTGACTTACGCATCTGATCTGGTGGAGACCATGAAGAGTGGGGAACACGACTTTGGTGCTGCCTTTGATGGAGATGGGGTGAGTCAATTCAATTCAATACAAGCAGTATTTATCAAGTAACCTCCTATGAGCCAGGAACTGTGTTAGGTGCCATGCATTTGGGTTTTATCCTGTAATGGATACATGGCTAGCCTACAGAGCATGTCAGAGCTGGAAGAGATGTTTGAGGCTGTCTAGTCCCACCTGTGCCTGCCTCTGTAAGAGAAGGGCTCTGAGCCAGCCTGGTGTAGTAGATGAAGAAATCTTGGGAGCCAGGTAGTCCTGGGTTCAAATCTTCTCTGTGGCACATATTGGACTTGTGACTCTGGTCAAGTCACTTCCCATCTCAGTGTCCCAGGCAACTTTCTAAAGATTGCAAATTGCTGAGTAGATGTTGATCTGCCTTGGTAGAGGGAGTTTCCTCATCTGGGAAGTCTCTGTACCCATGAAATCACAAGTTTAGACCAAAAAGAATTTCTACTCTATTCTCATTACTTATTACTCTCTGGTGGTGCCCTTGAACCCTTTTTTTTCCCCCTAATCCTGAATTCTTTAATTGAATTCAACAAGCATTTCTTGAGCACAGCAACCCAGTTAGTATAATGTCTATGAGGTGTATGAAAAACCTGAGAGACAGAGTTTCTGAGTAATTAATAATCAGTTTATTAATTAAGCTAGCTGATGATAAATTGGTGGTCCGTGTTTTCTCTTGGTAATGGAGCCACTGAATGCCTTTGTATACTCTTATAAAAGGGGGTGCTCTGACAGGTGAAAATCAACCCTGATTGGTGGACAATTAGTGAGGAGGTGGGCATGTTAATGAGGAAGTAGAGAAAGAGTCTTCAGCTCCTCCTGTTGAACTTGTGGGTTGGTCAGCAGACTCAGGCAAGACAGAGGAAACCATCTCCAGCCAGATCTCTCTGTTGACTTTCTCCTTCACGAGGTGGGTTACTGAAAGCTTCTGTGGTGGGGTACAAGGGCATAGCTCAGTGCTTTGGGGCTGGGATTCACCTCGATTAGATTCTGTTTACATTCGAAACAGAAGTTGGGTCTTCTACTTGAGTGGGTCCTGCCCCAAGATGTTCCCAGAGGATTTGAGCAATCTCATCTATCAGCCTTGTCCATACGAGCCTGGCTGACTAGCCTAGAGGGGCTGGTTCCTGAATGAGGAAATAAAAAGCCTAGATGTTAATTAATAACAAGTTATTAATATAATAGAAAATAAATTTTCCCATATGCCAAATAGTAGAAGCTTAATAAAGGCTTGTTGACTAACTGTGTGCCAGGCACTGTGGGAGGCAGTGAGTTCAGAAACATAGAAATTATCCAGCAAGACTCTACCCTCGAGGAGATGGCTGTTATCCCTGGGAGGTCCTGCCCACGTGGGGAAGGCTTTGAATGGGAGAATGCCTGATGGCCAAGGACCAGCCTGGCCAGCTCAGGGCAGGAAGCTTCATCTTTAGAATATTGGTTGCTGCAAAGTAACCAAGTCGCCAAGATGGTTTACTGAGGCAGGGGTAGAGGGAGAGCCATCTGCCTCCATGAAGGGCCTGCCCACCTAAGGAGGTTATAAAGCATTCATTCCATCAGAAATCTAAGGTCTAGCCAGTAGAGGCAGGGTGTTCATTCATCTTTCCCCTTGGCCTTTTGCACTGGATTTTGTATCAAGATGAGTGTGACAACAAACTTTTCCTAGAGCAGGGTCAGATTTTCTTGGTACCATGGGCCCCTTTGTCAGTCTGGGGAAGCCTCTGAACCTCTTCTTGGAATCATGGTTTTAAATGCATGAAATCAAGTACAGAGGATTACAAAGAAAATCAGTTCTGTGGAAATAAAAATGTATTTTTAGACAAGAAGCCCTCAGCCCTAGAATCATGAGAGCTCAGTGGGTTGAGAGCAAGAAAGTTCACATCATCTCTTGATTCTAGAGGTGGAACCAAGTTCCACCTGCTCATTTTACAGAGTCAGAGGGGATATGAATTACCCCATCACATAAGGAGCCAGAATTCGAACCCTTGTGCTGTACACCTCAAAGAAGTCTTAAAAAGCAATCTGTTTAATTGAATTTGAATCCTTAATATGCACACAATTTAGATCATTATTGTGCCACACCCCTGTGTGGCCATGTGACCACCCACAAACCAGTACCCTAGGCAGCCCTACCTTTTTCCAAAAGGCACTTCTCTCCAAATTCTCTCTGATCCTGTTAGAGTGTAAGCTCCTTGAAGGCAGGGACTGTCCCTTTTGTCTTTGTATCCCCAGTGATTATTGTAGGATTTGGCACATTGTAAGGTTTTTTTTTAATTATGCTTTTATTTTTTTTCCAATTACATATAAAAAGTTTTTAACATTTGTTTTTTTAAAATTTTGAGTTCCAAATTCCCTTTCTCCCTTCCCCACTTCTTGCGAAAGCAAGCAATTTGATATAGATTATGCACATGCAGTCATGCAAAACATATTTCCATATTGGTCATGTTTTGAAAGAAAACACAGGACCCCTCTCCCCCCTCCAAAAAACCCTCAAGAAAAATAAAGTCAAAAACAGTCTACTTCTGTGGGCATTCAGACTCCAGCAGGTCTTTCCCTCAAGGTGGCTAGCAGCACCATGCTTTTTAATGTAGCTTTTCACTTGTTCATTCTTTTCTATGAATTTAGCTGAAGAATTTATCCTTAAGCTTCTAGTTTGTCTGATACCAAGATGAGTTACTGAGCCTTGTTTCTTCCTTAAAAAACTCATGGCTAAGCAAGATGTTGTAAGATCCAGATGGAAAAGACTTGAGTTCATGGTGGTCCATCCCCTTAATTTTACAGAAGAGCAAACCATTGTTCAGAGAGGTCAGGGAGTCAGAGATTTAGAACCTGAAGGGACCTTGACGGTTATCAAGTCCAGGTGCCCTCATTTTCCATATGAGGAAACTAAACCCCTGAAAGGGTTAAATGACCAGCCAGAGGCTGCCCAGAGAGTGGCTGGAGTCCAGTTTGGAAGCAAGGGCTTTTGATTTGAAATCCAGTACATCGTGCTCCCCTCCTACTTCCGTGAGTAGATATGAAACTTAGCTTGTCTTTAAAGAATAAATAAACAAAGCATTTTAAAGCACTTACTATATAAAAAGCCCTGGGCTCAGTCCTGGGGTTACAAAGACAAGCCATGCAGTACCTGCTCTCAAGTAGCTCACATTCATTCTCATGGGGAAGACTGCACATATAAAGGTATCAGTTACAGGTCACAGGAAAAGGTCCCATAGTCCTTAGCATTCAGCAGCAAAGCAGACACTCCAAAAGCCTCTTTTTATGCTATTATTACCTATTGAATAGGATCAGTTTCTGACCTTGAATGCTGGACAGCACCAAAGACTCAGTGACCAGACTTTCCTTTCTGGGTCTAGCCCCTGTAGGTGGCACCTCCACAAAGGCTGCTTCCCAGGATCGTGACTGCTGACATTGGTCTGGAAGCACTGCTATTCCTGCTGCTCTTGGGCTTAGGGTGCTGGGTCTGAGGGAAGATGGCAGTCAGGGTGCTGATGGTGTCTTGACTTGCCCGGTATATGCTGTCCTCTTCCCTTCCTGCTGCTTCAGCTCAGCTGTTCTTCTTGTTGTGTGTATTGGTTGGGGTTTCCTGGAGCCTTCTCCTCAGGAGTTGCTTCTTTGGATGAGGGCTATGAAGGCTGGACTGGAAACAGGACGGGGAGAGTGGGAGATCCTGCCTCCCAGGGTTCCTGTGCCCGTCTGACTGTTGGTCATGGTTGGCCAGCTGCTGTTACTGGTGTTGATGAGAAAGTTGGGCTCCCTATCCACAAGAATTCCTGCCCTCAGTGATAACTCTGGGGGCTGGGCTGGCAGAGTTCAGGAGGTTTGGAGGTCACTTTTTTCCTTTGCCTCAGTAAGAGTCAGTCTTACATGATTCAGTATTTCAAGGATCTATCATTTCATCAGGATGACTTTCTTCTTGCTCTCAGTCTATGACCCAAAGATCCTATGGGGACTCCTTCCATCAGTGTAGATGGTGATCCTTCTGGATCTTGTGAGTCAGTCTTCATGAGGTTCTCTGGCATCCCAAATGAATTGCCTGGTGGTAGTCTTCTGCTTGCGTGTTACTCCAGACTTGGCTGGTCCTTCTGTGAGAGACCCTCATTGCCATGGTCAACAAAACTCAGACTCATCTGATGATATCCCTCACAAATCAGACATTTCTTAAAATGAGTTATTTCTTTTTTTAAAAAACTCTCTTTTCACCAACCTTTTTGAAAGTCCCTGAGGTCCCCAGTAAAGACCCTGGGAAATTTACCAGGATCATAGCTCTAGAGCTGGGGCAGGGGTGGGGAGGTGGGGGAGCATTATGGGCCGTCTTGTCTGACCCCTTCATCTTACAGAAGAGGAATCTGAGATTCAAAGAGAGTGAGAGCTATGCAAGGTCACACAGGTAGAGAGTGATGGAGGCAGCCGTCTTTTCATAATGTTACCATACACATTGTGTCCCTCTAAGATGTGTGATAATTGTTGCCATAATAACAATAGCTGATGTTTATATAGAACTCCCTGAGCCAGGGACTGTGCTAAGTATTTTACAGATCTTATCTCCACATGTTTTTCATTATGACCCTATGAGGTCCTCATAGGATTATTGCCATTTTACAGATGAGGAAACTGAGACAGACAGAGGCTAAGTGACTTGCTGAGGGTCACATAGCTTGTAAGTATCTGAGGCTGGATTTGAACT
This sequence comes from Pseudocheirus occidentalis, assembly GCA_028646575.1. NCBI lineage: Eukaryota > Metazoa > Chordata > Mammalia > Diprotodontia > Pseudocheiridae > Pseudocheirus > Pseudocheirus occidentalis. Next base: position 11,108,173 of record CM053593.1, read on the forward strand.
CAGGTCTTTCTAACTCCAAGTGCCCCCTAGCTGTCTCTGGACAATCCTGTGGGGATGCTTTGTCCTCAGCTATTAGACAGACCCCTGAATATTGGGGTCAGACCCTTCTGCAAATAGAGATCTCATCTTTAAAGAAATCTGCTTTCCTCCCAGAAAGGGTGACTTGAGGGGCCACGGAACTGTGTAAACAAGTAGCATTCCCTTCATCATTGTGGTCTCTTTTCTTCCAAGCCGGAGGAATGATTGGTTTCTGAGATGGGAAAAGGTCTTTGGGGTTAAAGGTTAGCTGCTCCCTAGAGGCCAAGGGAGAGAAGGGAGCATTCAGCTCAAGCTGAGTTTCTTCCTGCTTTTTAATTGAAAACATTTTCTGAACTGTACGGCATTGAGGGAAGGTTTGGCAAGACGGGTGCTATAAAAACCCAGTGAAAAGCAAAAACGTCCAAGGGAGAAGGAATTTCTCCGTCTTTCATTTTAGAATTTTATTGGGAACCCCCCCCCCCCCCGCCAAACTTTCATAGCAGTTTGATGAAAATGTCTTCCTTTCAATGCCCTTTCTCCCAAAGGATCGCAACATGATTCTGGGCAAACACGGCTTCTTCGTTAACCCTTCGGACTCTGTGGCTGTCATCGCTGCCAACATCTTCAGCATTCCTTACTTTCAGCAGACTGGGGTTCGGGGCTTTGCCCGCAGCATGCCCACCAGTGGGGCCCTGGACCGGTGAGTGGCTTTGTTCATCTGCTATCTCTGCTACTTGTTCCTGAGCCTCCCTGCAGGCCTAACACCTTGTCCTCCCTTCCTTCCAGAAGGGTGTTTTTGTAGAGGACTCTGCTGGATGGAGGGGAGTGAAGCAACCTGGAGATAGACAAGGTCCACCCTCCCATTATCCTTGCACTGAACTCAGTAAACAATTCTGTCAACTTCCTTTCGCCCAGCGTGGGAAGGACTGCTTAGCAATGACCTCCTGGAGTTGGTCACTGGGAGTCACTGGAGTTGATTCCTTCATACCTCCAGGATCAAACACAAAACCCTCTGTTGGCTTTTAAAGCCTTTCACACCTTTCTGGTCATCTCCATGTTAACTCTCCATGTGCTGTAGGATCCAGGAACATTTGTCTCCTGGCTGTTCCTCCAGCCCCATGTCTTTGCATTGGCCAGCCACCCATCCCATGCCTAGAATGCTCTTCTTCCTCCCCATACCAATGAGGAAAGGGATGTTTTGAGTAGCTGAGGCTGTCATTTTCTCATGTTTTAATCAGCATATGATGCAGTCCAACTATGTTTGAAGCCCCATGGCCTCTAGAGCATTTCCCAAAATTTTAATCTGAAGCAAACAGAGAGATCACATTTATAGAATATCTTGCATTCACATTGCTCTTACAGAGCACTTTATAATATTGTCTCAACAACCCTGGGATAGAAGTGCTGTTATCACTCCCACTTTACACTTGGGGAAACTGAGGCAGACAGAGGTTAAGTGTATTGCCCAGGGTCAATCAATCACCCAATAAACATTTATTAAATACCAACTATATGCCAGGCATTGTGCCAAACCCTGGGGACAGAAAAAGAGGCATAAGATGGTCTCTGCCCTAAAGAACTTACAGTCTAATCGAAGAGACAGCATGTAACAAACACATACAAAGCAAGCTAATAAGGGATAATGAACAGAGGGAAGGCACTGGAATTAAGAGAGGTTGGGGAAGCCTTCCTGTAGAAGGGGGGGATTTTAACTGAGACTTAGAGGAAGCCTGGAAGTCAGTAGGAGGAGTTGAGGAAGGAGAGCATTCTAGGCGTGAGGAATGGCCAGGGAGAATGCCTAGAGCCAAGAGATGGACAGTCTTGTTTGTGGGACAGCCAGGAGGCTGGTGTCGCTGGATGGGAAGGGAGGGGTGAGAAAACTTAGCACAAGCTTCGTAATTGCACATAATCATTCTGTGTCTCTGGACACTCCAGGCTCTGAAATAACGATTCAGTTTTCCTTGACCATCCCCTCCCCCCATTGCCCATAGTACAGACTGTCATCCTTAGGGTCTCTCATAGAAGTGGGTCTGCTCCTGTGTGATGCTCAAGGGGGCCCTGGGCCAAAATGACCATGACTCTTTTTCCTCCTTCCCATGGATCTTCTTGCCATCCCACCGTGATGCAATTTTCCTGGACCTCTGCAGGGTGGCCAATGCTACAAAGATCACTTTGTATGAAACTCCAACGGGCTGGAAGTTTTTTGGGAATCTGATGGATGCAAACAAACTGTCCCTGTGTGGGGAGGAAAGCTTCGGGACGGGTAAGTCAATGTTCCAGGCTTGCGCCTGTAAACACTGGGCTGGTGAAAGATTAGACCTGTAGTGGTGGGACAGAAATGGCCACCCTGGGCTGAGTACTCCCTCTATGGAGACCCCATTTATTTAGAACAGCCCCAGCTGAAATATATGCATCTGAAAGCTCCCCCCATGTTTATCGCCAAGAAGATGTGTTCATGTATGGCCGATCACCCTGCAGGAAGTTTGGGGGCCCTCCTCCAGCCCCATCACTGAGCTGTTGGGGAGGAAGGAGAGATAAACATATTCTTCATCCCCTGGTGGTCAGGGAGACCTTTAGAAATGTTTTTATTTCTGGGAAGAAATATAGAGGCAGGCATAAGTTTCTCGTTTTTCTTTAAGGAGCGGTTTCAGCACGGCCTTAAATCTTCCTCTTTAATGGGCCTGAGTTTTCTCTAATAACAAAGTTATGATTTATTAACATTAAATGAAGGGAGGGTGTGAGGGCGGAGCTAAGTTGCTAGGCAACCACACTGAGTGAACCATAAGTCTTAGACTGGGAGCTGGTGTGGTGGTTGGGATGGGGTTTGGCCCTGGACCAGCAGACCCTCTCCTACCTGTAGTAATAGCATGGCTCATTTTGGCTGGCGTTGTAAGGTCTGCAAAGAACTTTCCAAATATTCTCTCAGTTTACCCTCACAGCTCACCCAAGAGCTATGTGCTATTATTATCCCTATTTTACAGAAGAGGAAACAAGACAGGTTAAGTTACTTGACCAGGGTGAAATGTCAGCTAGTAAGTAGATTTGAACTCAGGTCTTCCTGCCTCTAGGTTTATAACAGGTAGCTGTGTGTGCCCTCCCTGTTTCTAACTGACCATCTAAATGCACTCACCCTTCCTGCAACAGAGTCTCCCTGACTCCACGGAGTCCCCTGATTGCCCTAACTATACACCAAGCCCTCTTTCTCTGACTCTTAGGCTCCTAGATAGAGCTGGAATCATTCAGTCCATCAACAAACATTTATTAAGCACCTCAGAAACAGGGCTGACTGCTGTGGATACAAAAAAAAAGGCAGGAACAGCCCCTAACCTCAAGCATCTCACGTTCTAGTGGGAGAGACAACATGTAAACAGCTATGTACATGCAAGATATATTCATATGTGCATGCACATGATGTATGCACATATAACAAAAGTATACAAATATTTAAATGGTAAATAATATATAATATATACCATATATAATATTCATGTGAATTTTATATAGTTCTATATGAAATAAACATATAAAACCATATATTTAAGTTATATAGCATATAAGTGATATATAGTATTATATCCTTTATATGTAAATACATATTTATCATTTATATATGCATGTATATCATTTGTATGTAAACATATACACAACACATAAACATGTCTTGTATGTATCTAGTTGTTCACATGTTGTCTCCTCCATTAAAATGTGAGCATATATACTTTACATAAACATATGTGTTATATATAGCATATAACTTAAATAGATATTTATTATGTCTAAATATTATATCTAAAAATTAAAATATATATTTAATATTTACACACAGCTTAAATATTTTATGTATAAATACACTCATGTTCTAGTGGGACTTATATAGACATGTAGAGAGATACACATATGTATGTGTATATATGTATCTGCGTGTACATGTGTGTATCTACACATATAGACACACACACATATAAAATTCAAACCCTGGTCCTAAGCTCACTGTTCCATCCACCATGTCCCACTGACTCTTGCAAGGGGACATTGGCTTACTGGCTTTGACTAATTAATAGTCTCTGCTAGACAAGCAGGAAAAAAAAAGGGTAGTGTGGTATAGTGAAAAGAGCCCTAGATTTTGAGTCAAAGAACCTGGGTTTGAACCCTAGCTCTGCCATCTACAAAGTGCATTGACCGCAAACAAATTTACCTCTCTCATCTTCCTCATCTTTAAAATGAAGTGTCTGGTTTTCCAACAAAGGGTTCTTATCTAAGATATACAAGGAACAGATCCAGATTTATAAGTATGCAAACCATTTCAAAGGTAATTTGCAAAGAAAGAAATCCAAGCTATACACAACCATGAAGATATATGAAATGACTAATAATTAGAGAAATGCAAATTAAATCCACTCTTAGGTTCTATTTCACACCCCACAGATTGGCAAAGTGGATAGAAAGGGAAAATGATGTCTTCTGGAAGAGCTATGGGGAAATAGGCATACTCATGCCCTGTTGACGTAGCTGTAAATCAGTCAAGTTATTCTCTAAAGGAATTAATTTGTAACTCTGTCCCCAGAGCCCTGAACTGGGCATGCCATTTGACTCAGGGATACCTGAGTATCACAGAGAGATCAAAGAAAGAGGGTGAGGATCCATATGTATAAAAATAATCTTTTATAGTACAAAACAATGAACCTAAAGGGGCACCCATTAATTGGGGAGATGACTAAATAAATTATAGCAGAGTAATGTAATGGAATAATACTTAGCTGAAGGAATAGTTTCAGAGAAACTTTTGAAGTCTTACAGGAACTGATGCAGAGTGATGTGAGCAGAAACAAGCAAGCACTCTATACAGTAACAATGGGAGGCAAGGGGCTCCATTAATGATCCTGTAAAGGTAATTACCTTTATTAGGTACCAGCACATTTTGATTGGATCAGTTATTTGGAACCTACTTGATTCAATAAAAGCCACCCTACAAAAAATGGCAGCCAGTGAAAGGACAATGGGAATGTGGGACGGAGCCTTGGGTGGAGAAGGGAGAGCCATGATGAAGCCTGCTCCTCACCTTTTGGCAGAGAAGTGATGGTCTCCAGATGCACGAGACACACATTTTTGGACACAACCGATGTGGGTATTTGTTTTGCTCGGCTATGCATGTTTGTTAGAAAGGCTTCGGCTTCTTCCTTTTTCATTCAATTTGGTATGAATGGGGGGGAGAAGGGGCCTAGGGAGAAAAGAAAAAGAGAACAAGGTCATTGAAACATTATTTTTCAAATGAACAGAACAGCATAATACTCTTAGTGATACTTAGTAATGCCCCTTCATGAAAGGATTTGCTCTGTGAAGTTTGGGTTCAGTCAAAAGGCTGCAATTAGGACCTAGAGGGCCACGTGCGGCCTCACAGCCCTGGACAGATGAAAGGCTAGGAGGAAGCACAGACAGGCAGGATAGCTTTGAAAATTACATCCTGAACTTATTCTATATTTAAAAACAAGAGGCATCTCTACGAAAGAGATTTGCGGTTTCACATATGACATCTTTTTCTGTTGTACTATGTATGTGGAAGTGCCTATCTTATTTAGTGTTTAGTTTTAGTGAACTTAATTCAGAATGATCTTTAAATGAAAGGGTTGGATTCCATGAGCACTGAAGTCTTGTCCAGCTCTCGACCTGTAATCTGTGGGTCTAAGGCTGGTTTCATTGCTCTCGCTACAAGTCCAGGGTAAGTGTGCAGATGGCTATGCTTCTTTACAAGGGAATGAGCTACCAGGCATCTTGGAGAGTGCCGTGTATTCACCTGCCTCGGAGGCTTTTATATACCTCCCCCCTAGTATGGAACATTTATCAGGGACTGTTCTGGAAACTTCCTCAATCATACCAGCAGTGAATCAAATCAGAAAGTAAGTCCCTGGCTGGTAGAAACTGGAGCCTATTAAGAAGGAAAGGTGAGACTCAGGGCTGGATGACTTCCATTAAGCCAGCTGGACAAATTCCACTGATACCCTTAAACAGCATTTACAAGGGCATGGCTCCTCCCTCCTTTCTCCCCCAAAGTGCCAGAAATGCACTATTGCTACCAGGGCAGAGGACAAATGCTTGATTGACCTTCGTGGTCTTGTCTGTTCGGAGATATCCAATATGATTCTATTTAGATGTCTTTAAGAAGAAGCCTATGGATAACCAACATGTCCCCTGTTATTACTGAGCCTTCTATGATGCCTAGCACTGTGCTAGTGAGTGAGAAATGTCATTATTGGATTGGTATTCACGTGGAAGGAAGCTGACCCTAATGCTTTTCAGGGCTCTGACCTTGTTTCTGTTTAATCTTTTCTAAATCAATGACTTGGATAAAGTCATAGAATCTTTGATAGATAACAGGAAACAGAGAGACAGATTCTATAATGGAATCAAGATCCAGGAATATCTCATGAGGCTAGAACAATGGGCCAGCTTCAGCAAGCTCAAAATGAATGAGGTCATTGTAAAGGGACCTGCTGTGTCCTGGGCAGGTCATGGGATTTAGATAGCGAATTGTCTAAGGGATAAGCCATAGCACCAGACGGTGGATTTTAGTTGACTGTAAATACATAAAGGGTTTTGACTTTGTCACCACAGGGAAACCCTGCTACTAACTCTGACAGCAGAGCTAGGTTGCCTTCCTCAGGTATCACAGCCAGTAAGTGTCAGGGGGTAGGATTTGAATCCATGTCTCTCCTATTTCAGAGCCAATACTCTATTAACTATTCTGTGTAACTCTTGGCATTCCACCGTAAACTCCAAATATTTTCATTTAAATTTTCTTTTTTATTAAAACTTAAACATTAGCAATCATGAACATTTCAGTATACAAAGGTGAACAAAAAAGAGAATTGTATACTTGGTACAAGATAATAGTGTGGCATGGTAATCAAAATAAGCCAATTCAGCTGTTGATTGCATTAACTGAAGTCTAGTCTCACTGAAGGTGCTTAAGAGCATCATGAGGAATAAATGACTGTCCTTTGCAAAATGCAAATGGAAGAGGGGTCCTTATTGAGACACAGAATCCAATCAATCAATCAATAAACTTTTATTAAGCTACTATGCTCCCATTTGCAGATGACAATTTGCTGATCCCTTCAAGCCATGGAACCCTATAGGGCTTTCTCTGTGGGATTCTAGGCCCGTGCAAAAGGGATCCACCTAACAATCCACACAGTGAAACCAAAATGGATGAAGAATCCTTGTTGCCAAGGCTGAGTTTTAACTTACTGAATACAGCTGAATTGGAAGTAGGAAGAGAGCGAGCTGGATTGCTTTGGATATAAACATGGCCATGAAGGAAGGAGTGGCAAGATTGGTTACTGAAATTAATGTTAGAGGAGTCGCAGACCAGGAGGTGGAAGGAACCCCAAAGTGCCTTGCTGAGGAGACAAGTGATTGATGGTGATTTCCCTGGTGTTTTTTTTCAGAAGCATCTGGCTGACAGATAAAATTGTGACTGTTTAACAGTAGAAATAGCAAGGCAGCATAGGAGGTCACCTCTGAAGGTTGCCAAAGCTCGGGACAGAGGAGCAGCAAGTAGCCAGTGGGTGCAGACACCACACCTGCTTTGCTGTTGACTATGGCTGATCCACTCTATGGGGAGATTGCATTAGTCCCTCCTAGGGTTTCAGTTTAGCAAATGGGACTTAAGTGGAATTTGCTTCAATTCCAATGGGGGCTTGGAGGCTAATCAGGAACAGTTGCTTGGCATTGAAGGGATGAGAAGGTTGGGATGGTTTCAAGTTGCCTGTTGTGGGATGTTGATGAGTTCTATAAATTAGGTTGAATTTCACACCTTCTAAAAACCACAATTTACAATTTAAAAGGCTGAAAATCACTGGATTAAGATTGTTCATAAACATACAAAGACAAAACAGAACCATTTCTGGCCCTCAAAGAACTTACTTTTGTCCTATTGGGGGGCATGTAAAGCATGTAAAAAGAATAAAATATACATGATGATTTGAGAAGGGAGACGGTGCTATAGGGAGATAAAGGAGGTGCCAGTGGAGCCTTGAAGGAAGCGAAGGATTCAAGCAGGTGGAGTTGAGGAAGAAGGGCATGCAGGGTATGGACAATGATTCTATCAAGGGCACAGAGGTGGGAGAATAGCAAGGACAGTTTGGAGGGAGCATAAATTAAATGAAGGGAAGAAATGCACCATAAACCTAGAAAGGCTACTATAGTTGGGTCTGGAAAGACTTTAAATGCCCGACAGCGACGTTTGTCTTGGAGCCATTGAGGGTTGTTCTGCTAGCATGTGATGATACGGTCACGCTTGTGCTTTAGACAAATTATTTTGGTGTCTTTTGAGAGGTTAAATGAATAGGGAGAGACTGGAATCTGGGAATCCAATTAAGAGGACGTTGCAATGTCAGGATGGATAAAGGGATGATGTTCTAGACCAGGCAGTCAGCCACATGAGAACAGAGAAGGGAGTGGTTGTGAGCTGGGTTGTCAGGGTAGAATTCACAAGATTTTGGCCGCAGACTAAAAGAGTCAAGGATGACTAGAAGGTCACACATCTAGGTGACTGGAAGGCTTCAAGGTTCCTTCAATAGACAGAAATAAAAAAGCTTGGGCAAGAAGTGGCTTTGGAGAGGAAGAAGATGAATTCTGTCCTGGACCCATTGAGTGTGAGATGTCTTTGGGATAGCCAGTTGAAGATGTCCAGTTGGGGCACATGGCTAGAGATCAGACTAGAGACTGGGGCTCAGATGGACAGATCTAAGAGAGGCCCATGTACAAGTGATATCCAAATACAAACCATAGTGCTTCACAAATTATGGGTGCTTAATAGGTACTCGTTTTCTTGCCTTACAAGATGCCTTAGAGCCCATCCAATGTAGCTTCCTATCTCTATGACATCCCTGACTAAATTTGGGTTTATCCAAATTCTGCTTAAAAGTTTCTAGTGGTGGGGACCTCACTGCTTCTCAAAGCAGCCCATTACAAGTGTTAGATAATAATTCCTTACAGTTTGTAGTGAAGATGCTTTCTTGTTTGAGAATTGCTATGGATGCCTTTTGTCTGTTGTCTTGGTTTCTGAATGTATCCCCATGAGCTGTCTCTCATGACCAAGGTCACGTAGGTGGTAAGTGGTGGCACTGGTACTTCCTTCATTCCTTCTCTCCATCTGTTATTTTCCCTCCTTCTTTCTTTCCATCCTTCCTTCCTTCTTTCCCTCCTTTCTTCCTTCCTCTCCCTTTCTCTTCCTTTCTCCCTCTCTCCCTTCCTTCCATCCTTCCTTTTCTTTATTTCTTCTCTCCCTTCTTTTTCTCTGTTTTTTGTTTTGTTTCTGTTTCTGTCTCTCTTTGCCTGACTCCCTATATCTCTGACTCTGTCTTTCTCTCTCCCTCCTTTTCTCTTCACTGTCCATCTGTCTCCATCTCCCTCTCTCTGTTCTCTCTGCCTTTCTGTGTCTGACTTTGTCTTTCTGTCTCTCTCTGCTTTCCTCCCTCCTCCCTCTCCTTGAAACTGTTGGTTTTCAGTCCTTTGAGGTTAATGATTTTTTTAAAAGCAAGTTGCGTGGCTCCATCCCTGAAGTTTTCTGGGATGAGTGCAGCTGCACATATTTCACTGAACTTTTGATCCCCTTATTTATAGCTGATTTCATTTCCACCCCACAATTTGCATGTCAGGAGGCTCTCTGCGGATTGTCCCCACGAAGGATGAGGAGCTGGCCTGAAAGCTTCAGGAAGCTGAATCCTGTAGCCTGCTTGGAGTAAAGCATGATTGATTTTGTTAATTTTCTAGTCCCTGGTGGAGCTGCTTTATATATACCACCTATTAATTTAGGGACCTTTCAAAATGAGGCTGTTGTAATCCAGGGGGCAAGTAAAGACTCAGGGAGAAAACGTCCCTGCCTCAGAATGCTGCCCTTGGAAGGATTGGAGCCTGCCCAGGCGGGCAGCTGTAGCTCAGCTCTCTGACTGACCTTTTGGGGAGGAGGGGTCACTCTTCATTACTGCAGATCCTTGAGAGCACCTGTGGGGGAAGACGGCTAGTATGATAGCTTTCATTGGGAGTCAGGCTGTTTACCAGCTGTGTACCGTTCAGCAGCTTGCTTCCTTCTTTGAGACTCAGTTTCATCTGTAAAATGACAGGACTGGACAAGATCACTGGGTGATGGATTTAGAACGGTGAGAGGCCCTGGAGGTCTTCGATTCCAAAGTCCTCATTTTACACATAGCGAGTTGCTCTGGCCTCACTCCTCCAAAGTGAGACTGATGGTGTCTCCTCCCTGTGTCTTGGGTGCACCTTCCCAGATAGAACATGTTCCCTCTCCAGGGGAAAGACTGTGCTTCTCTGGAGAAGGCAAGAAATTCTCTTTAGACAGAGCACCCTTTACTGGCCATCACCCTGGGAGGGAGCAGGCCTCCTTTTAATTTTTGTTGGGACTCAGAGCTGGCTCTGTGGGGCAGAGAGGCTCCCCCTTCCCCCAAATGCCACGTTCATGAGTGCTTTACAATTTGGGAACTGTCAGGGCTTGGCTCTCTGGGCCAGAGTTGATATTTCTCTTGGCGAGGGACCAGGGTCTGCTTGGACTGAGCCAATGCTATCCTGGTCACAAGGAGCTGATTAGGCAGAAGCCGGGGGACAGGTGCTTGGAGGTGCTGAATGGACGTTATTTTCATCAGGGGTGGTCAGGGTCTGTCAAGGGAGAACGCATTCCTGGGAGGCAGGGCAGTGTTTAGCATTAAGCCAGCAGGGCTCTGGGGAGGGGTGTGGGACTAGGGCATATCCACCTCAGCTCCCCTGGGAGGGGGCAAAGGGAGCAGAGCAGAGCCCCAGTGTTATGTGTACCCTGTGGCAGCTGCAGCCGGGCACAGGCTTTCTGATGGCTCAGTCAGATCAGTGGAAGAGGTCTGAACAGCCACAAACAGAATTTAGCTGATGTGCGTTGAGGGTCTGCTGTGTTCAGGGCATTGTGACATACAAAGATAAGTAGGGTAGTACCTGCTCTCAAGAGGTTTGCAGTCCTGTAGTAGAGAGAGGACAGACCTTGGAAGCCCCCCCGTTTTACAGGTGAGGAAACTGAGGCCCAGAGTGATACAATGACTTGTCCACAGTTCCAGAGGTCATGAGTACCTCCATGTCTCCCCCACCCCCCTCCGCCTCTGTTTGAGTCATAAAAGACTTGACCCAGAGCCAGAAAAAGTATTAAGGGTCCCTTGGCTCAACCTCTTCACTTTGTGGGGGAGGAAACAAATAGTCCCCACCCCCCCCCCTTGAATGTGCTCTTCTCCCATCAAGCTCCCCGTGATCTTTCCCTCCTACATCAGGGACCTTAGAGACTACCGAGTCTAACTTGCTTATTTTACAGATGAGTAAACTGAGGCACAGGTAGTTTAGTACCTTGCCCAGACATGCAGGTAGTGAGAGAATGGAGTCTCTGGTTGCAGATCCAGGGTTCTTCTCAGTGTCCCACACTGCCTCTAAAGCACTCATCCGGGAGCTCTCCTGAGCCCTTGCACATCTGGTGTTCCATGGAGCTGGTTTGTGGGTGACACTCTTGTAGGTGACTGCAAATGCTTTGAGGGCAGGGACAGTGTTATTTTCTGTCTTTGTATCCTCAGTATTTGCCACTAGGTGCCTACTAAGAGTTTCTTGAATTAAATTCAGACAGAATAGACTAGGCAGTGAAGGATTAGCAGCTGACATTGTGATAATGCTTTCGGGTGTACAAAGTCCTTTTACATACATAATTACATTTGACCCTATGTGCCTGGTACTGTAATTGTCCCCATTTAACAGATGTGGAGAGTGGGGCAGTTACCTGCCCAGGACCACACAGCTATTCAGTGTCTGGGGGGAGATTGGAGTCTTAAGTCTTAGAGGCTCCAGGCACAGCACTCTGTACCCACTGTGCGTCATGTTTAATGAAGTACTAACAAACATTAAACATAAACTCTGACAGGCACTGGGCTTTGGCAGCTAGGTGGAGCCTTTGAGAGGGAGGATTGACAGGGAGGGAGGCTCCTCAGGGAAGGTCTCATGTAGAAGGTGGCATTTGAACTGAGCTTTGAAGGGGCCAGGGCTTCCAAGGGGGTGAGTGCCGTGGGAGAGCCTGGTAGTCAGTCCACTGACATTTATTAGGCTCCTCCTGCATGCCAGGCATTGTTTTAAAAATTGGGCATGCCAAGAAAGGACCAAAGACCAAAGGAGCACGCAGTCTAATAGGGAAGACACCATGGAGACAGTTAGGAACAAGCCCGGTGATTTCCAGGAGAGAGTCCAGAGGTCAGGCATTAGCATCACAAAGGACCAGGGCTGCAGAGGTCATCTAGGCTAACCCACCCTTTATACAGATGAGGAAATTGAGGACCAGGTAGGGAAGTGACTTAGGGAATGGAGCTGAAGACGACTCAGGTTGGAGGCTTTCAGGACTCAGGAAAGGAAAGGAGTGAAGATTTAGTATTTAGTGACTTCCTCAGGGAGGACAGGCAGAGCTAGGTACCGCTACACCATGATGACAGGTCCTAGGAAGTCAGGGATAGTACAGAAGGAGACACCTGGACTTGGAGGCTGAAGGGCAATGATGAGTTGTCAATGAGGTTACGATGACTTTTCACCAAATCTTAATGAGGACTCTGAGGTCTGAGAGACCTTGGGCAAGTCTCTTAACCTGCCCTTTTGTCTTCATTTGTAGAATAAGGAGATTGGATTAGGTGACCTCAAATGACCCTGGGTAATCTCAGTGAGCTAAGGTAGAAGGAAAACTCAAGTGAAAAGTATAAAGGTCTGTACAAAGTATGTCAAAATTGTAAAGCAGGGGTGGGAATGAAAGGAGCTGGCAGAAAGGGGGGAGCCAGAGGCTATTTTGTTCTTGGCTTGCATCTGACTCTCTAGGACCCCATCTGGGATTTTCTTGGCAGAGATATGGGAGTGGTTTGTCATTTCCTCCTCCTGCTCATTTTACAGATGAGGAAACTGAGACCAACAGTGTTCAGTGACTTACCCAGGGTCACCCAGCTAGTAAGTGTCTGAGGCCAGATTTGAATTCAGGAGATGAGCTTTCTTGACTCCTGGCTGGTGCTCTGTGCACCATGGTGCCACTTAGCTACCCCAGCTGGCTAGCTCCTATCTAGAAGTCAGGTGTTCTTGTCATGGTAGCACCGTTGGTGGTTTTGCCCAGGGCTAATTTGGCTCAGGACCTGGCCTCTAGTGAGGGCAGACACTCTTTGTAAGACTGAGTTTAAACTGGTTTTCACTTCCCTCTGCTTCTCTCCCTAGGCTCTGACCACATTCGTGAGAAAGATGGCCTGTGGGCCGTCCTGGCTTGGCTCTCCATCATCGCCAACCGCAAGCAGAGTGTGGAGGACATCCTGAAAGATCACTGGCAGAAGTTTGGGCGGAACTTTTTTACCAGGTGAACCCTCCCTTTGGGTGACTCAGCATCCCCCCATCTCAGCTTGGCCTCTCGACAAGACCCTGAATAAGCACCTTTATCCAGCTCCCACCCATTAGGAATTCCTGAGGGCTGGTGGGCTGCAGTGAAGTCTACCTTTGAATTATCCATGAAGGGGAGCTGGACTTAGTTCAGCTAAACTGACATTGATTGACTGTTTTGACTGGTTTTCTTTATCATTAGCCCTGACAAAACCTTGTAAAGAGGCAAGGTGTAGGCACAGATTCCTAAAAATGGGATGCAGTGACTATTTGCACTTGCAGATTTGCTATAGAGAGTGAAGCCAGCTCTTCTCTCTCTGTGCCAAATGAGGGAAATCAAAGTTACCTGGGAAAGAGAAGACCTGGAAATAATGGCCCGTCAAAGCCTGGCAGGCAGCTGCTCTGTGTAGGGTGGGGTGGTGGTGAAGAGCTGGTATTGTCTGTCTGGTTCTAGAGGGCAGAACACAATTCATCAGGATTCTACAAGCATTTCTGTGCCAGGCACTGGACTAGGTGCTGGGAGATACAGAGACAAAACCAACAGTCCCTGCCCTCAGGGAGCTTACAATCTAACTGGAAAAGCAAACTCGTGCACAAATAAACAAATTGGGAATGGGTGTATAAAGTAATGTCAGGGTGGAGGACCACCAGCCACTGGGGAGAGGGAGGCAGTGTGGTATATTAGAAAGAGCCCTGGCTTTGGAGAGTGAGGAGACCCTGGTGCAAATCTGTGGGACCTTTGGCAAGGCACTTCCCTTTCTGGGCCTAGTTTCCCTCCTCTGTCCAATGAGGAGGTGGGACTAGCTAGTCTCTGAGAATCCCCTGTAAGTCAATGATCCTGTGATTTGTGAGCACAGGAAAGCCTTGAGCTGAGCCTTGCAGGAAGCTAAGGACCCCACGAGCAATGAAGCAAAGTCCCACATGGCAGAGCCCTCCAGCACGAGGCTGATCAGCTACCTAACCCTTGTTCAGTCACATCTGACTCCTCATGATACCAGTTGTGGCACTCTGTGCACTGTGGCACCTCCCAGCAGCCTCCTAACAACCAAGGCTGGGCTGCTTCTGGGAGTGGTGGGTTCCCTCTGGCTGGATGGTCTTCAGGTGGAGGCTGCTGACTCCCTCCTGAGCTGGAGGATGCTTCTGGGGAGGGGAAGCCCTGATAACCTTTGCCTTTCTATCCAGATGCAGAAATCTCTGTCCTGGCCTCCCTTGTTTACCCTCTGGGTGTAATCTTGTTTGCATTATTGATGGGCAGAGGCAACTGTTTTCTTTGTAGGTAAACTTTAGCCAGGCTCCATCACAATCACTCTCTCTCACATCTGGGAGAGCTCCAGTTGTCCCAACAACGGCCCCTCCTATGAGCCCCAGATAGGGGCATGCATCCTAGAACAAAGACTGAAAGCTGGGGGCCTTGGGGAGCTGGAGATAAAGGGCATCCGCGGCTTGGGCCCCAGCCAGCATCGCAGCCCTGAGATGTCGGACTTTGGTTCCTGCCGGTGTCGCAGGACGCTCCCCATTGGCTCAGCTCTTGATCCATTGGCCTTTACTGCATGCTACTATGACTAAGATATTTGAGCAGATTATTTAACAGTTTCACAGTAATGGATAACCCAGGAAAAATATCACAGCCTGGGTATTTCCAAAAGGATTTTAGGTCTAGAAGGAACCTCAGAAGCCACACACTCAGAAGTCAAGTCTCTAATTCTGTGCCCAGATCACACAGTCAGTGGGTGGAAAGTTTGGAGAGACCCCCATCCTGCGGCTCAGCCTAAGGGTCTCTTAGCTGTCCTGCAGGGACCACAGAAGCTTGGCTTGACAATGGAAAGCAAGCAGGCTCCCAGAAAACCCAAACAAATCCGCAGGACTTTAGTGTCCTTGCCACATTCTTGCTGGCTTTGTCGGCCCCATCCAGACGAGCCCCAGACCACCGGCCCCCAAAGCTGGTCTCCAAGAAGAATCTCGCTGGCAAAGCAGGGATCCCACCTTGGTTCTCCAGAGAGCCATCGTCCCCAGTGCCTGCTGTGGCCAAGGATTCACCCTGGCCAGTGTGTCCCGAGGTGGGAGATTGGTCGGACCATCAGAGGAGAGTCCAGGGTCTGAACGGCAGTTAGCCAGTGAGCCTAAGCCTGTGCTCTTTCCTCTCTCTGCTGGACAATTAGTAATAATAATGCTAACGGAGGTACAAATTCTACAAGTCATTTCAGGGGCCGTAGCATAGAAAGGCACCTTAGAAGCCACTGAGTCCAACCCCCTTGTTTTTTTGTTTTTATTGTTTTTGCTTTTTGGAGAGCAATTGGGGTTAAGTGACTTGCCCAAAGTCACACGGTTAGTTTTTGTGTCAAATGTCTGAGGCTGGATTTGAACTCAGGTCCTCCAGACTCCAGGGCTGATTCTCTATTCACTGTGCCACCTAGCTGTCCCAACCAACCCCCTCATTTTACTGAGGGAATAGGCCCAGAGAGGTAAGTGACTTGTCCAGGGTCACACAGCTAGTGAGTATCTGAGGCAGGATTTGAACTCAGCTTTTCCTGCCTCTAGGCCCAGTGCTGTGTCCATTATGTCACCTGCCTGCCAACTCTGCCGTTGTATTTCTTTACATTAACTTCTCTGGATGATAGTAATAAATAGAATAAGACTTTAAAGTTTGCAAAATACTTTATAGGTATCTGATGCTTACAACAACACTAAAACTATATTACTATAATATGCTACATATAAAAGATATATATATATAAATATATAGATATATATAAATATATATAAACATTATGTCCATTTTATAGATGAGGAAATAGAGTCACAGAAAGGTTCTGATTTGTCCAAGGCAAGCTGGGGAGTGCCATGGTACACAGTGTGCCAGACCTGGAGGCAGAAAGGCCTGAGTTCAAATCTGACCTCAGATGTTTACTAGCTGTGTGACCCTAGGCAAATCATATAACCCTGTTTACCTCCATTTCCTTAACTGTAAAATGGGATGATAATAGCCTTCACTTCCCACTTCTGAAGATCAGATATGTGTAAAGTGCTCAGTACAATGCCTGGCCCACGGGAGGCAACTAGTAAATACTCATGCCCTTCCTTCTTTCCAAGGTATTTAAACCTGCCTCTCGACTCCCCTCATCCTTCTTGGTCCGTTGTCTTTAACTCTACATGGTTATGAGTTTTGTGCTCTGAAATCCCAGGAGCTGCAGAATCTCTCTGCCTTCAGCCAGCCCTGCTGCTTCCAGTGATTCAGGGCAGTCACCTGAACAGGTCTTCATTAAGGGCCTACTGTGTGCCAGGGCAGAGGACAGTGCTTGGAAGAGACAGGCAGGAAAGCACTCTGCTCTGGATGAATCGAGCGCCTCATGAACAGATTTCTTCTGAAGGAGTTCAGTGCTTCTGAATGATGGTGATGGTGGTGATAAACTTGGGATTTTCTTGATATTGGGAAATCCCCAATGGGAATGCTCCCTCTGCCTACATAGGTACATACCTGCTGTGCAGCTTAGAGCATTAGAGTGTGAAGCTCAGTCTCAGGTGATGTTTTAATAAGTGTATTCATGCACTTTGCTTTGATAGAATAGTCATCTATCAACAAACACCCTCAATAAACCCACTTACAAAGCCTATCCTCCAAAAGGAAACAGCCCAGACGTTTTGTTTATTGATTAATGGGAAGGAAAGAAGGAAGGAAGGAAGGAAGGAAGGGAGGAAGGAAGGGAGGAAGGGTGGAAGGGTGTGCCCTGTGGTGGGGAGGTGGGGACGGTGAGAAGCTAGCCTTGATCCTTTAGCTGACCTGAGCTTCGCTGACTTTATATCTGTTGTTGACATCTTGTACATGTTGGTTTGGGGCAGAGCTTTCTTCACTCAGTATCAGCTCATACGGGTCTCCCCCCTGTCAAAGACAGGTTGGCCTCGCTGGCCCCTGAGGCCGTGGATCAGGGACTCAAAGCCAATTTGGGGCTTCCCAAGCACCTCAGGGAAACTATCGGAGCAGATGGGATGACGGGCATTTCTTCTACTTGGTCTCTGTACATTGAGAGCTTCTCATTCAGCCAGCTTGGAGCTGAAGGGTGCTTGCTGTGGCTGCAGCGACTCTAAGTGTCTGTGTTTGCGATTCCTTCCAGGTATGATTATGAAGAGGTGGACTCGGAGGCCGCCAACAAGATGATGAAGGACCTGGAGACCTTTATGTTCGATCGCTCCTTTGTAGGCAGGAAGTTTACCGAGAGGGACAAGGTTTACACTGTGGAGAAAGCTGACAACTTTGAGTACAGCGACCCAGTGGATGGAAGCATTTCAAGGAATCAGGTGAGAATAAGGAGAGAGAGTATGTGTGTGTGTGTGTGTGTGTGTGTGTGTGTGTGTGTGAGAGAGAGAGAGAGAGAGAGAGAGAGAGAGAGAGAGAGAGAGAGAGAGGGAGGGAGGGAGGGAGAGGGAGAGGGAGAGGGAGAGGGAGAGGGAGATGGAGCTAGACATGGGATAAAAAAAATCCTTTCCCATTCAGGGGGTGAGATGTGAAGGCACTGACTTTTTCTTCCTGTTATTTCATTGGAGGGAGATCCCGGTGAACACCTCTTTGCTAGTGAAGACTGGCCCCTATTCTATAACTCAGAGTCTGAGAGAGTTACCCAGACATTGAGAAATGAAGTGCCTTGTCCAGGAGTCACAGAGCCAGAACATGCAGAGGGGAGACTTGAACTCATGTCTTCCTGGCTTTGAAGCCAATTTTCTAGCAGCTCTCCAAACCACCCACTGCCAGAGTCACCCAGGTAGTCAGCAGAAGAGTGAGGATTTGAACTCAGATCCTGTGCACATTACACTATACCACAAGCTAGAAAATCTTCAAATCTAGCCTCAGGAATGACCTTTGCATCTGTTATCCAAGGACCAACTTTGGGAAGCCCATCACTGAGTTGACCATGAGGGAATGGATCTTTTGGCCTCAGTATGTCTTGAAAGCCATTTACTGAGTCATAGAGAAAGGGTAAAGCCTTAAAAGGCAAGATAGATGCTTTGCTGCTTTAAAATAAGATTTCTGGGTACAAAGGACTGCACAGAAAGAGTGGAGGAGGAGGAGGGCATGATCACTTGGAAATATAGCCCAGATCCCAGTGGTTCACCTTATGAATCTTTTCTCTTTTTGAAGATCTTGGGGGATGGAGAAGCTGTCATCTCCCCTCCCACAGGTCACACCAAAATCTTCCCCTTCTTTCATCGAAGCCCTTTTAGTCCCTGTGCCCATCCAAAGGAAGAACAAAGCATCATCCTTCTACTGTGTGCGCCCCCATTAAAGGAGCTGGCTTCTGATTGGAGGAGGCAGCAGGTACCTCCAGAGGCAGATGCAGGCTCGTACAAGGTCCTGACCCTCATCAGGGGCCCATGTGATCTTCATTTTAGGTTGGTGATCGTGAGTGACGGGGGCTTTTGCCTCTGTGGTTCTAAGACCCAGAGGCCTTTGAAGGAGGACCGACTGATTATACATAAATCACAGGGCGTTCCCTGGCCTCTCTTTGGATGTGGCTAGAGATTCACAGAGGAGAGGACACAGATTCAGGAGGCTCAGGGGTCACCATCTATCAAAGAAATCATACTCCTCCTGCCCAAGTGTGAATGAAATTAATACTCTGCCGAGTCCTCTGCCCTGCTTCCAAGCTTCCTTTTCCTGCCTAGAACATGGGGAATCATGACATTCTTGTGTGTTCCAGGGCTTACGGATCATTTTTGCTGATGGTTCTCGAATCATTTTCCGATTAAGTGGGACGGGCAGTGCTGGGGCCACAATTCGACTGTACATCGATAGCTACGAGAAGGATGCGTCCAAGATCTACCAGGACCCCCAGGTAATTTTCCACTCGTTTTGGGTGATGAGACCATTCAGTTCATCAACAAGCCTTTTAAAATACTTACCGTGTGTAAGAAGCATTTATTAAACACTTATTGTGTGTAACAAGCATTTATTAAGTGCTTATTATGTGTTATGGACTGGGGATACAAAGAAAGGTGAGAATACTATCCCTGCTCTCAAGGGGCATGCATTCTAATGGGGGACACAACATGTAAATAATGACAACCATACAAGATGTACTCAGACATTTCAAATGGAAGGTAATCTCAGAGGGGAGGCTCTAGCATTAGGGGAGGCTTGGGGTCACCAGGACGAGGCTCCTGTATTCTAAAGGAGATATCATATGGTGGCCCAGGAAACAATTCAGTCATTCATTCAGACATTCAATAAGTATTTTATTGTGCTAGGGATTCAAAGACAAAACATGAGACCACCCCTGCCCTCATGGAGTTTACATTCTCTTGAAGGCAAACAGGTGTGCCTCAACAGTCATAGATACAAAGTAACTTGTATACAACCACATAGATACAAAGTAACTTGTGTGTGTTGGGAGGAGAGGTGAAGTGAGAGGAAGGCTTTCTGTAAGAGTGGTGCATTAGATAGAGGTGAGGCAGGAGGGCATTCCAGGTGTGGCACACAGCTTGTGCAGAGACAGAATCAGGAGATGAGATGGAATAGAGTCATCAGGGACCATCCCCCAGGAGCAGGTGGACCATGCATGGAGGAGGGTAACGTGCCATCACCTGGAAAGATGGGTGGGGACCACCTCTTCTATGTGGGGCTTTCAAACCTTCTGTGCTTTTGGAAACAGAATCCTTAACCAAGGTCCTCACCTGCCTGGATCACATAGCCTATTAATGTGGATTTAGGTTGAGTTCAGAGCAGGGCTGGGCAACCTCCTTCTTGGGGCCGGCCAACCTTTTAAATGCTGTTGAATCTCTTAGAATCTCAGCTTTGGAAGGGATCTTGGCCATCACTTATTCCAGACCTAAGCTGAAGTTTACATCCCTCATCCTGTCTCTGAGAGGGTCCAGAGTCAGGGAACCCACTTTCTCCCAGAACTACTCACTCCGTTATCTGTCAGAATTTATGAAGCACCTACTATGTGCCAAGCCCTGGGGATAGATACAAGAAAGGCAAAAGACAGTCCCTGGTTCCAAGGAGCTCCCAGTCTAATGGAGAGTTGTTGGACAGCTCCTTGTGTCAAACTGGACTATCCCTCTCAATGGCTTCCTCCATTGGTCCTACTTCCACCTCCCCTCCTCCCCCAGGCAAAACTGACTAATCTGTCTTCTGTGCATCAGCCTGTCAGATCTCTCCTACAGCTTCAACAAACTTTGGTCACCAGAGGACTCACTTTTCTATCACCAGGGACTGGAAAATAATAGGCACTTAAAGAATACTCGCTGACAGAGTGTTTGATATACAGTAGAAAGAGCATGGATCCTGGAGTCAGGAAGACTGGTGTTCAATGTGACTTCAGACACACAGTAGCTGTGTGACCCTGGGCAAGTCACTTAACCCTATTTAGCTCAGCTGTAAAATGGGGATAGTAATAGCAACCACCTCCCAGCATTGTCATGAGGGTAAAATGTGTAAAGTAAGTGTAAAGTACCTGGTACATAGTAAGTCCTTTATAAAAAAATAGCTGTTTATTATTATTATTATTATTATTATTATTATTATACCTTCCCTCAATAGAATGTAAGCTTCTTGAAGGCAGAAATTGTTTTATTTGGTCTTCGAATCTCCAGAGCTTAATACAGAACCTGGCACATAGTAGGCGCTTTAGATGCCTGTTGCTTCATTGATTGATCTCATTGGCTCCAGTCTTCTGCAGAAGTCTACCTCCTTAGCCATCTCCCCTTCCATCTAATCTTTAGCCTCTCCCTATCCACTAGTTCTTTGCCTGATGCCTACAAAAGCGCCCTAGTCTGCCCCACCTTGAAAAAATTGTATATACCCTGCTGTCTCCTCCGTGTATTATTCTATGTCTTTCTTTCCTTTCTCAGAGAAACTCCTTGAAAAAGGAGTTTGTCCTGCTCTCTTCTCTCTCTCCCATCTGGTCTCTGACCTCAGTGGGCACTGATCTCCTAATTTGCCAAATCCAGTGGCTTTTCCTCAGTTCTCATTCTTCTTATTTTTTTAAATAGTATTTATTAAAAAACAAAAACAAAAAAAATAGTATTTATATTTTCCTCCAGTTACATGCCAAGTAAATTTTTAGCACTCATTTTTAAACGATTTTTTAAATGAATTTTTTGTTTTCTTATTTACATCATTCATTTTCATGAGATTTTTGAATTGCAAATTTTCTCCCCGTCTTTCCCCTACCCCAACCCCAAAACAGCAATCCACTGTGAAGCCCCTCCCAAATCTGCTCTCTAACTTTCTGGTAGGGCAGGGAGGGTCTCCCTACCCCAGCCCCTGTATATCTTAATTCCTAGTTGCATGTATTGCAGAGCTTTAAATTCTGGATTCTTTCGGTTCCTCCCTTGTCACCCACCCCCACTGGAAGGACAAGCAATTCAATACAGGCTGTGGATGTGTGATTATACAGGACATCTTCATAGTGTACATATTATGACAGTGATCATCTGTCTCTCCTTCCTATC
>CM053593.1:11130545-11158536 GCA_028646575.1 Pseudocheirus occidentalis
AGGAAGGAAGGAAGGAAGGAAGGAAGGAAGGAAGGAAGGAAGGAAGGAAGGAAGGAGGGAGGGAGGGAGGAGGAAGAATTTCCAGGGAAGAGACAATATGCATATGTGTGAATAAATACAGAACTTATATAAAGTACATCAGCAGTCACTTCTGAGGAAGGGGAAAGGCATTAAAACTAGCCTGGATCCCAGGAGATCAGAAAGAGCTCCTTCAGAAGCCAGAGCTGCTAGTGGTCCAACAGTTAGAGCACTTAACCTGGAGTTGGGAAGCCCTGAGTTCAAATCCTACCTCAGACATTTACTAGCTGTGTGACCTTGGAAAAGTCATTGAACCCTATCTGCCTCAGTTTCCTCATATGTAAAATGAAAATAAACTCCTCCCTCTCGGGGTTATTGTGAGGATCTCTGTTATACATTTAGGCACACAGCAGCAGCTGACTAAGCCTTGTACAAGGAAAGTCAGACAGGCTGAGAGAGAAAAGTGAGTCATCCGGGGAAGTCTGCAGACTGTTTTCCACAGATCGCCTCATCTGAGCCTCAGAAGAGCACACAAGCATCATCGTTCTTCTGTGTTATCATTCCCATTTCACAGATGAGGAAAGTGAGGCTCGGAATTCCCCATGGTCACATACACTTAGATGGTCACAAACAAAGGTCGCATTTGAACTCAGATCTCTTCTTGGCCCATCCCACTCCATGCTACGGGCTCCCCTGTGTTGGTTATCTCCAGTTGAGCCTGTGTGTGGCTTGGCTGTTACTTATTTCCATTAGATGGTGAGCTCCTTGAAGGGAGGGGATGTCTCTTGGCTTTCTTTGTATTGCCAGTACCTAACACAGTGCTTGACACACAGTGGTTGCTTATTAAATGCTTGCGGACTTCCTGACTGCCAGTGCAGTTCTGTTCATGAGGTCATGGAGGCAGCCTCTACTCGGCCACAATCAAGGACCCCCGGGGGTTGTCAAGTCCACACTAGGGACCTGGTGCTTGGAGGACTCAAGACTTACTGCCAGATTACACAGCGAATCTGTGTCAAAGGTGGGCTTTGAACCCAGGTCCTGGTGCTTCAATGCCAGCATTCTCCCACCCCTTAGATCCCACCTGCCTCTAAGGACACTCATCTGCCACAGTTTTCCTATACAAAAGTAACAGTCGAGGCTCCTTGGGCTATTCTCTGTGGGTGACCACATTCCTTCTCATATGGCTCTTAAAAGACCATAATACCCTTCCTGACCGCAGGGAGTCAAGCCCCAGGGCAGCTTCACAAGGGGTGAAGGAGGAGCAGAAGAAGGAGGGGGCTGCACTCACATCATCTCTCCCAGGAGAGGCCTCTCAAGCTCACAACCCAAGCTAGCCCAGGAGGAAGCAGGTCCATGTCCCTGCTGCCCATCATGGGACTTCTGGTTTTCTCCAGGTCAAAGCCAAGACACCCGGGAGAGGGAGGACGTGGGGAACCAAAGTCATGGCAAAGAGCAGAAATGTCTGTCAGAGCCAGAAGCAGGCATGCCCACCCAGCACCCGCCAGCTCTCTCTCTCATGGTCTGGTCTGCAGTCCACAGCAAAGAACCACATGAAGCAACAAGGTGTCCTCCCAGTCCAGGCTCCCCTTGAAATGTAAAGCCTTGCCTGGCGGTGCTGGGGGGGTTGATCGGGGTGCTGGGGGTTTGGGATATGTGTGTCTGTCTGTCTGTCTGTGTGCGCATGTGTGTGCATGTCTGTGTGTGTGTCTGTGTGTGTTTTCAGAGAAAGGCAGTGTGGGGTTGTAGCTTCCAAACGCAGGCAGACTTAATGTGCCATGCTTTATAGAAACATTTTATTGGAAACAGACACTGTTTGAGTCTACACTTCTTTCATTTTCTACAAATGATGCTCCATCTCATTTGCCTGGCACGGCTCTTTTTTCTGAAAGTCGGCCAGCAGAGCATTACATTTCAGAAAGCGGGGGAACAGCAAAGGCCCGGACAAGGACGGCCCCCCCCCCGGGGGTCCTTCCACTTCCGCAGTTTATCGAATCATAGATTTAGGGCTGGTAGGGACCTCCTCCAAGCCTATTTTACAAGTGAGGACTCTGAGGCCCAGATTAGTGAAGTAATGTCATTAGATCACAGATTTAGAGCTAGAAGAAACCTTAGCTGTCGCTGGGTCCAACCTTCTTATTATATTGATGAGGAAAGTGAGGGTCGGAAAAGCTCAGTGACTCAAGCAAGGTCATACAGCTGCTAGGTGTGGGAGGTGGGATTTGAACCCAGATCTTTCCAGCTACCAAGTCCAGCTCTATCCACTAACCAGTTCGCCTCTAAGGTCTGGTCTCTTTGCCTCTCTGTCTTCACTCTGTCTTCACTCTGTTACTAGCAAAGATCAGAAAATAATTCTTATAATATAGGAATATTATCACATATGAAATTATAATATATAAATATTATATGTGAAATTATAATGTATAAATATTACGTGAAATATGCCCTATAAATAGTGTAATGAATGGAATTCTAATATATAAAATATATGACATAAATGTTATATTATAATATACAAATATTACATTATTATATATTGCAATATAATATGAAAGCATTCTGTTGAAAAATATTACAATGAAATCTGTAAGTATTATACTACAATAAATGTAATATTCTATTTCCATAGAAACTGAGGGTTTCCCAAGCCCTTCAGTATGTTAGCTTACTAGACGGTCAT
The DNA here is from genome assembly GCA_028646575.1 of Pseudocheirus occidentalis. Lineage (NCBI taxonomy): Eukaryota > Metazoa > Chordata > Mammalia > Diprotodontia > Pseudocheiridae > Pseudocheirus > Pseudocheirus occidentalis. The sequence goes on from CM053593.1 coordinate 11,133,241, forward strand.
TATATAACAATAGCCAGCTCCTGCATACAGAGCCGGACACACGTTATCCCATTTGATCACAGCCCTGGGAGGTGAGTGATGTTATCGTCCTCACGTTAAAGCTGAGAAAGCTTGGGCTGGGAGCCGCTGAGACTTGTCTGTCCCAGAGCTAGCCCGTATCTAAGGAGGGAGTCAAGCCCACATCTTGTTGGCTCCAGAATCCACCACACCACATTCCTTTAAAGGGAGGTAGAGCAGTTCACCAGAAAGAGCTTTGGTTCTGGAGTGAGGGGACCTGGGTTCAGATCTTGTCTCTGAGGCTTAGTAACTTCGTGGTCTTGGGCTAGTCACTTCACCCCCTTGGCTTTGTCCCTCACATCTGAAATGAGGGGACTGGTCCCGGTGACTTCAGAGGTTCTTTCTAGATCTAAGGAACTAATAATCCACACTTCTGAAGCTCTTTACATGTGTTACTCATGATAATGTTGTCATGACAATGCGGGAGTTATTATTATCAATTTTCCAGATTAAGAAACTGAGTCTGAGTGAAAGTTAAGCCACTTTCCTAGCAGCCTCCAGCTAGTGTCTGGAAAGGGATGAGAGTCCAGTCTTCCTGACTACAGTCTGTTGCTCTGTGGACTACGCCACACTGCTTCCTCACGTGGCACACAAAGGCAGGAGTTACTATTCCATGGGGAACACAGAGCCACAGAATGTGAGAGTTGACTGCCTCTCTAGACATTCTCCAGCTCATAGGTGTCCATCTAAGACCATGGTGCCCAGAATTCAGTGCAGTCTCTAGATAGAGCTTGGCAAGGATGGAGGACAGTGGAGTTATGACTCCTTAGCCATGGACCAAGACTGCATCAGCTTTAGTGGCAGACTTAGCTGCCTCCTCCAGATCATGCCACCCATCAACACCCAAGAGCCTTCTGAGAACAGGAGCTCTCTAGTCCTAATCCTATTCTGTGAAGCTGAGTTTTGTATCTACCCAAGGGCAAGACCTTCCTCTCTACCCAACAATCTCATCTTTCTAGATTTAGGCCAGTGCTCTAGACTATAGAGTCTGGACTCTAGATTGTCAAGGCCCTCTTGGATCCTGACTCCCCTCCCCCGCCTCTTTGTGCCATCTGCCAATGGGCAGAGGGCACCATCCAAGTCATTGCCAATAACATTAGGCAGCTCAGGGCCAAGATCAGATCACTGGGCACCTCCTGTCATGTTGAAATCAGCCCATTAGCAGTTCCTCTTTGAGTCTATCCATCTACCCAGTTCTGAAGCCTGACTTCAGAAGTCCAACACACACCTCTCCACTAGCATCAGAAAGATCTGAATTCAAACCTTGTCTTAGACATTGTGCAACCCTGGGTAAATAAATCACTTAATCCCTCTGAGTCACTGAACCTCAGTTTTCCCCTCAGTAAATAGGAACAATATTAGCACCTACCTCCCAGGGCTGTTTTGAGGATACAATCAGATTTGTTAAATGTTTGGCAAATTTTAAAGCTTTATATAAATACTGTTGTTGTTGTTACATCACCTTGATTGCTGAGTAGACTCCTCTTAAGTGGACTAGAACCAGAACTCTTTCCTTTAGAAGAATTAGAGTTTGTGAGGGAGGCTTGTACATGGATGAGAGTGACACAGGCCAGCAGGGTGGGCCACCGTCTGCACGGGTGAGAGCTGAGAACCACTGGAGCATTTGGGCTTTGAGGACACTGAGCACGAAATATGTTACTGCCCTTGCAGATCAACACTTTTGCAGAATTTAGAGTCTCAGAGAGTTGTCCGAGACCCTGACAGGTTGAGTGACTTGTCTTCTGGTCCTAAGAAAACCTGAAGTCTAATAGTTGGGGGAATTAGGCCTCCAAAGGAAACTGAGATCCATTGAGGTTAAGTGACCTGACCAGGAAGGCAGGAAGGAAGGCAGGAAGGCAGGAAGGAAGGCAGGAAGGCAGGAAGGCAGGAATGAAGAAAGGAAGGAAGGAAGGAAGGAAGGAAGGAAGGAAGGAAGGAAGGAAGGAAGGAAGGAAGGAAGGAAGGAAGGAAGGAAGGAAGGAAGGGAGGGAGGGAGGAAGGGAGGGAGGGAAGACCATAATAGTAGAACTTTCCATATGCCAATTACTGATTTTCTATGAGATTTAGGACTGGAGGCCTTGATCATCTAGTAACAGGACATGGTGGCCAGGAAGATCTGCTGCCTGGATGGGTGGCCCTGGCCAAGTACCCCATTCCCGCTGCCACTAGGACACTTTCTGCCTCCTCCCCCTGGAACATCCTTCTGCCATGTTAGCCAGTCTCCACTGGGATCCTTCTGGGGCTCCATTGTGGGATCAGGCCCAGGTTCTCCATGCTTCCTGTTCATCAAACCCTCCACACTTTACTACCTTTCCTCCTCCCTGGGGCCTTTTCTTCCTCCCTTCCTTTTCAGCTCTCAGAAATGTTTTGTTAGAGCTCTTGTTCCCATGAATAGTTGGGAGCTATTAGTTAGAATGTGAGCATCTTGAGGGCGGGGACTGTCTTTCTTTTGGCTTGTATTTCCATCCCTGGGGCTCAGCACAGGTCGGCCACACAGTAAACATTATCGAAAAATTAGCTATTCATACTTTTATTAATACGTGGTATTTTTATCTTTCAGGCTGGGATCCCTATTGCCCAGCACATTGCCCAGCACACTGCCCGGCACACCATAGCCAGGTGCTTTGTACCGGTTTTGGATTAAGCCATCAGATTAAAGCAGACTGAGAAACCTACCTCAAGGTGCCTTCTGGAGGAAGGGCACTGGAGCAGAAGCCGGTGAGAGGAAGAAGGCTGGGCGAACTGAGAGGTCCGCTTTGGGGGTGCTTCTAGGAACCTTCCAGAGGTCCTTCCTGTCAATTTAAAGCTAATTTAGTGGAGGTGTGGGGGGAGGGGAGCACAAGGCAAGCCTATTAATCTCCGTCAATATTTGCAGAAAAGATAAAGAAGCAGCTTTTATGCCTGTGTCAACAGGATGCTGAAAGTGCCTGAGTATCATTTTCCCATTACCACTGAAGTCTCCTGAAGTGTTTGAAGAGTGTGTTAGTCTAAGCGGGGCCACCCAGCCCAGCCACTGGGCCTCCAACACCTCCCACACCAAGGCTCCAAAGCCAAGATAGAGCCTCCAAACTGGGCCTTCAGTTGTTCACCAGCCTTTAAGGGACTCTCAAAAGAAAGCAAGCCTACAGGAAGGAGGTCAGCAGGCCAGCCCGGCCCACAGCAGGCACAAAGATAGCTGTTGTTGGACTCACTGACTGGGGAGAGAACAGAGCAAGTCAAGGGGAAAGACCTGACCTCCTTCCATGTGCCTGTAGCCCTAGCATGTGCCCAGCACACAGTAGGCATGATTAACTAACTGATTTATCTAAGTTCCATAAAGTATCTGCCCAGTTCACTCTGTGGGTTGTTTGCCATTCCTTGGCTATCATTCCATTCAGTTACCCAGCCAAGAACTATAGCAGACCCCAAGGATACTAAAACAAGCACCTTAGTGAGGTGATAGGCGGCCTCAGAGCCAAAAAGACCTGGGTTCAAGTCTTGTCTCAGACACATATGGTATGTCTGTGCGAGACTGGGAAAGCCACATAGGCCCTGAGCGCTTCATGCTCTAAAGAAAGACTGAGCCCTGAAGAGCAGGAAATGGCCTGCCGTGGCAGGAGGAACGTCCTCACCAGGAGGAACGTCCTCACCAGGAAACCCCTTTCCCAGTGAAAACCTTGGTCTAGACCTGGCCCCCTCTCTGTACTATGTGCCAAGCGTCACACTGGGCTCTATATCCAGCTGGCCATTCTAAGTCGAATCAGTCTGGCCCAGGGCGGATGCTGGAGAGAAGAGTGACCAGGTCTGCCACCTCCCTCCCTCTCATCTCTTGCTGGTGAAGGCTCTCGGAAGTAAGAGTATATGTGCCCGCTGCACTACCCCTCCTCTGGGCTCCCCTGCCCTCACCCTCAGCCACTCTACAACTGCATCCAGACTACAACCACAAATAATTATCAGCATTTACCGGGAGCTTTAAGGTGTGCAGAAATGCTTCACAAATATTATCTCCTCAACCCTGTGAGGGAGGCATCCTCATGATTTCTATTTTACAGATGAGGACACTGAGGCAGGCAGCTGAAAAGAGGCTTATCCAGGGCCACATAGCCAGCATCTAAGGGAGGATTGGGGCTCAGGTCTTCCTGACTCCACGTGCACAATCCAGTCCACACGCGGCCGTCATTTGGTCTGTCCCAGAACGTGCTGGATAAGCTTGTCTTCCCGGGATGGAACCCAGTAAAGAAAGAACAACAGCTCCCCCACAACGAGCCCTTTGAGGTTCAGAAGCCGTAATCCTGACAGCGACTCTATGAATCTCTATTGTACCGATGAAGATGTGGTTCAGTTGTGTCTGACACTTTGTGACCCCACTAGGGGCAAAGGTACTGGAGGGGTTGGTCATTTCCTTCTCCAGCCCATTTTACAGGTGAGGAAACCCGAGACAAACAGGGTGAAGTGACTAGCCCAGGGTCACACACCTAGAAAGTGTCTGAGCCCAGATTTGGACTCAGGAAGATGTGCCTTCCTGAGAAGCGCTCCGTGCACTATGGCGCCACCTAGCTACAGATGACGGTGCTGAGGTCCAATGACTTCTCCAGGGTCACACAGTTAGCAACAGCTAGGTCAAGGATTCAAACTCCGGTTTCCTCCTACTGCTCTTCTCTGGGTAAGATGAAAGAGTGTGGCTGGCATCAAAGAACCTCGGTACAGAGCGAGGCCCATGTTTGAGGCTGTGCCCAAGCCCCTCGGGCCTCACTCTCCTCCATTGTAAAATGAAGCCCTTTGAGCCCCTCGTGCCTCCACAATAACACCCACGGGAGGCAGCCGCAGGCACAGAGCACCTAACCTAGAAAGCTCCAAGCCCAGAGAGGAAGGGCCAGAGAATTTACCGAGTTCTCCTCAGGCTAGAACAAGATGGAAATTAATAGAGATCAATGACAGTTTGACACCTTCTGGACCAACCGTCAGGTTCAAACAATCAGCTTCACAACAATAGGATGGGGAAGGCACTGCTAGAAAAAGATCTGGAGGTTTTAGTGGACCACAAGTCCAATGAGTCAACAAAGAGAAATTGTGTCCAAAAAAGCAAATGTTATTCTGCCTGCATTCCTTAAGAAATGTAATATTTGTAGAAGAGAAGAGGCAACAGTCTTGCTGGACTCTGCCCAGGTCAAGCCATGTTTGAAATACTGAATTCAGTTCTAGGCATTACATTTTAATGAAAAGATGCCAGGAATATGAGGAGAAAGAGGGGGAAGGGAAGAGAGCACAGGGGGTAGAGGAGGGGGGAGGGGAAGAGCAAGGGAGGAGAAGAGAGAGATAGGGGAGGGGAAGGAAGAGGGGGGAAGAAACGGGAGAAGGAGGGGGAATGACTGGGAGGAGTCGACCCCTAGGCGATATTTTCTGGGCAATGAGGCCTCTTTCAAACCAAATTCTTGAAGAGAGAAGGGAAAGGAGAGGAAGAGGAAGAAGGAGGGAGGCATGGCCGGGGCAGGGTGGATGGTCTCTGTGCCTCTCTCCATCTGGGCCTGACCCAGCCCTCACCAGCGCTCAGATTCTCCCATTTTCAATGATTCGGTTTCATAGAAAGGCCTGGTCTGGTCCAGGAGTCCCAGCCTCCCTCCCTGTCCCCAGCCCTCTCTGCGCCCTCCTGGTGAAAAGCAGCAGCTAAAACTGAGAATAAACAAAGATATAAAGGCCTGCTAGGACCAAGAAATTCAGTGTGTTACCCACTTGAGGGTCCCCCCATTTATGGAATTCATCCCAGACTCTTTATCCTGGACCCAGCATCTGGATGGTGGCCCTTCTCCCGGCTGGCGTGTGCACATTTGGGGTCCCCTGCCTCATCTCAGGACCAGAGACTCAGTGCTGGAAGAAGCTATGAACAAAAGGATGCAGGAAAGAATGGATGAACGAACATGCATGAAGTGCTGAGCATTAGGACAAAGTATACAAGCAAGGCAGCGGCTTAGAGAGGTGGGTGAGGATCCGACTTCTTTCCCATCTATGCCCCTGGTGCCCACTGAGACCCATCCCTCCTTGACAGCCTTCCAAGCTTCGGCTTGAAGACCCTCCCAAGAGGGGGGCCCCTCATCTCCCAAGGCAGCCACTCCGAATGGGGGAATATCCCTGATGCTTAGAATGTTTTTCCTTGAACAAACTAAATTATCTGACTCTCTCCAACTTCTGACCATTGTTCCTAGTTTGTTCTCAGTAAATAATTTCTATTTCAGTGATGGCCATATGTTCACCATCTACTCACGCTCACACACACACACACACACACACACATGGGCGTGCGCACTCTAGGATGACAGACACAGAGTTAGGGGCATCCTGGGCCCCTCTACTCAACCCCTTCATTTTCTAAGGCGAGACGACAGACCCAACCCAAAGCATGTAGGCAACAAGCGGCAGAGTGGGATCAGAACCCATGTCCTCTGCCTCTACCACTAACACTATCTCCAAAAGCCAAAGGTCTGGCAGAAATCATAAGTCAACAGGTGCCCTCCTGTGTCTAAGAGATCTGGCAACAGAGTCTTGAAAAAAAACACCACTTGGTCTCTCCCCACTTCCTTTTATTATCAAGGTGAAGGGGAAGGATTAATGAAAACCAGGTTGAAGAAGCAGAAGATAAAGTAGCAGAGAATGATGGGCCTGATGACCAGAGGAGTCGGGATAACCTTGGAACACACATGTGTGCTGCAGGGGGAGGGGCTGGGGGCAGGAAGGGTCTTTCTTAGGGAGAAAAGGAAGCGATTAGCTTCTTAGTGTCCCTGTCCCATCAAAAGAATGAGGAAAAGATGGGATGGAGTCATGGGCACCTTTTTGTTTAAAGGATCTGGAGCCTCATCTGTGTCCAGCCTTTTACATGTATGGAAACTGAGACCCAGTTACCTGATATCTCCAAGGACCCACAAGTATTCAATGGCAGAGGCTAGATTCGAACCCTGGTCATCTACCCAGAATTATTTTCCACTATGCCTCTCACCAAGTTCCACTCAGTTAAGCTCCTTCTGTTTTTAGGCACTCGATGCAACATTCACTGTGGACTCCACTTCATTTACTCAGCATCCAAGGACTAAGATCAACCCTATTTAATTTTCATGGTGTTTATGTAGCCCTTAGGATCAAAGATTTTGAGTTTGATGAGCACAAAAAGGAGATTTCTTTGAAAGCCAATCAACATGTTAACATGCATTTATTAAGCACCTATTATTTACCCGGAACTATGCTGGAGTTAGGGACAGTATCTAGGATATCACTGACAGGGAGCTCCCTCTGCCAACCCAGGGTAGCACTTTCTTTGCAACCTTTCATCTCAGAGAGCTGTCCAGAGCATTGTTTGGTGAAGGGATTCTATGGGTCACAAGGTCAGCACTGTCAAGAGACAGGACTAGACCCCAGGTCAGCTTGACCTGTGGGGCCAGCTCTCCATGCACCATGCCACCCCACCATAACTGACCAAAGTAAAAGAAAATCCTGCCTACATCCTGAAAAAAAGCAAACGTGTATTCAGAATGTATGGTTATCAGTGCTTGGCACATAGTAGGTGATGGTTGGCCCTAAATCTATGCAGAAATGTCAACAGTGTAAGTACAGGATCATTTTAGCAGGGAGGCCTTAGATATGAGAGAGATCAGAAAAAGAAAGCAAATCCAACATTAATAAAGCATTTTCTTTGGTGGTCACCAAGCTAAAGTGCCGGGGATTCCAGCAAAAACTGATCTGAGGGTATGGTCAGGGTGTGGACAAGCCCATACTGGGAGAAAGGCCGGCCTCCCCACCACCGGCCAGCGGGTCATCTTCCCCAGCTCACCCAATAACAGCAGCAGGTGAAGATTTACCTGACTGGTCAAGGGAGGACTAGGGAAATACCGACTGCCCAGAAATGGCAGCAGAAACTCCATTCTTGGGCTCTCTTTGCTGTGTTGATGCCTCAGACCCTTAATGAGATTATGTGCATCAGGTACCATGCCAGGTTTTGCTACTCACTCTCAGTCTGACCCCAAGAAAATCTCTTCATTTTTAAGAAAAATCACAGACTGGAGTTGGCGGAGAGCCCAGCCCGTCCCCACCTGCCCAAGAGTCCCTTCTGCCAAATCCTCCCCAAATGGTCCCCAGCCTGCCCAGGCAGCTCTCTGGGACATCCAACACAAGCAGCCTCTTTCCTTCATGTCCCCCCACCCTGACTCTTCTACTCTCCAGGCTCTACATCCCAACTGATTCTCACCTGGTGAGCCCAGTTCTCCAGCTCCCCTCTCTCTGGGACCGCATGAGTTTCAGATACATAACTAGAAAGACTGGCAAAGTTCTAGCTTGCTGCTTATCTCATTATATGGACCTTCTTCACATTTCCTAATCTGAAAAATAAGCAGGTTAGATTCAGTGATCTCCAGGGGCCCCAGTAGTTCTAAAGTCTGAGATCCCAAATGCTTCCAATTTTCCTTACCCCACTCCCACTGGCCAACTTGGGACAAAGAACCACAGGCAACCTGCTCTTGGAAGGACCCTAGAAGGTCCTAGGAGGGCAGAGGGACCCTGAGACTCATACTTATAGTCAGATCTGCTCCAGGCTGGGACTACACTGAATCTGGGGGCTTGGCATGGGTCTGCCTGGAATCAATCTCTCTCTCTCTCTCTCTCTCTCTCTCTCTCTCTCTCTCTCTCTCTCTCTCTCTCTTTTTCTCTCTTTCTCTCTTGTTCTCGCTCTCGCTCTCTCTTGTTCTTGCTCTCGCTCTGTCTCTCTCTCTCTCTCTTGTTCTCGCTCTCGCTCTCGCTCTCTCTCACTCTCTCTCTCTTTTTCTCTCTTTCTCTCTTGTTCTCGCTCTCGCTCTCACTCTCTCTCACTCTCTCTCGCTCTCTCTCTCTTGCTCTCTTGCTCTCTCTCGCTCTCCCTCCCTCCCCCTTTCTTCTTAGCTCATCCACATCCTACCTATGATTCAAGACACAGTTTAATCTCTACCTTTTTCAGGAAGCATTTGGTTACTCCAGCCTACATTGATTTCTCTCTCCCAGGAAATCCGCCTTATTGTCATCAATTTGTTTAGCACTGAATTGGTCTTTAGTTATTCCTCAGAATGCCAGGATTTGAGGGTTAGACGGGATCTCAAGGTCCACATCTAGGCAACCCCACTGTAACACGGTGGTCACCCACCATCTGGCTGAAGACCTTTGAGGAAGGGGATCCCACAGCCTCAGAGGGCAGCCCATCCCTTTTGGTCACAGCTGTTATTAGGAAGTTTTTTCCCCAGACCTCAAGGGGAAGTGACTTCTTTGTAATTCCCATCCATCAACCCTGGTTCTTTCTGGGACCAAACAGCCTTGTTGCTCCTACACAACTGACCTTCAGATACTTGAAGATCGCAATTGTGTCCTCCTGAGACTTTTCTCAGGGTCCAACATCCCCAGTTCCTCTCTCTATTTCCTGGGTGTTTATTTTCCTTCCCTACTAGATAAATTCTGGGAAGACAGCAACCTGGCCTTTTGAGAGCTATGGTTAGCAAAGCATTAGAGAAGGACCCACGCAGGAAAGGGGCAGGCATGAGAAGGGGTGCCGGTGGCTCTGGCCTTGCTGAGGCTGGCCACAGCCAGCACACTGAAAGAGAGAAGCAATGCATTTGGTCTACTAAGGTGGAGTAAGACCAGCCCCTTATCATTCTAAAGACACAGGAGTCTGAGGGAGGGAGACCAAGATCGAGGAGGAGGAAGGTGGAAATTAGGGAAAATCCTCCTTGCAGGGAAGGAAGGGTGACTGCATTATTCCCAATCCCAAAGTGGTTTCCCTCCTATGCCCCCAATCTGTCTTGTATATAGAAAGTGTTAGCCAGTAAGTAAGCATTTATTAAGAGCTTACTACACTGTCAGGTGCTGGAGAGGCAAAGAAAGGCAAAGACAAGGTCCCTGATCTCAAGAAGCTTACGATCTAAAGGGAGAAGGTAATTTCTAAAAAAACAAAAAACAAAAAAAAAACTAGGTGTCTACAAGATAGGTAAATGAAGGTAGTATGAGAGGAGAAGAGAGGGGCAGACTGGGACAGACATCCTGCCCAAGGTGGAAAAGGAGTCAATGTGACTGGATAGCCCAGTGGTGGGTGGTAGATGGTGGATGGGGTGTGTGTGTGTGTGTGTGTGTGTGTGCGCGCGCGCGTGTGTGTGTCTGGTGTCAAGGGAGTCTGGTGCATCCATAAGCATGTTGCTGAACTGTCGCCTCCCCTCACTGGTCCCAGCCCAGTCAGCCTCCTAGCAGAGTGAGTCTGTGCTTCTCGTGGTAGGCTCCTGGCCAAGGCTTTCTGATATCCCTCTCTTCTTCTCAGAAATCAGAAACAGATCATATGCTGTTTGTTTGTGTTCTAAGGCCCTTGCCTTGCCTAGCATAGAACTGGGCACAAAGACTCAACATTGGAAGACGACTGGGTTGTATGATGGAATAAACACTGGATTTGTAGTACAAGGACCCGAATTCGGGTCTTGTCTGTGACCTTAGTCAAATCTCTGAATATTTCTTAGCCTCATTTTGACATAATATAAAATGAGAGGAGTGGACAAAGGTCCCCTCCAGCTATGAGTCTACAAATGGCCAACTGAGGCTTTAGTGTTTGATCCTGAGGTACAGCACAGAAGCTTCTGAAGCAGAAGAGGGCCATGGGCGGACCCACTGAAGCACTGGAGAATGTAGAAAGCACTAGATATTGAAACAGATGTAGAGGAAGCCAGGCGTGTCAGGTGTGAGGAGACAGGGAAGATATGAGGGGCTTAGCTTATGAAAGGCATTGAATGCCGAACTGAGGGTTTTCTATTTGATCCTAGATGCAATAGGGACCCATGGGAGTTGATTGAGTAGGGGGTGACATGGTCAGACCTATGCTTTGGGAAAACCATTCAAAGAGCTGAGTGGAGGATGTCAGAGTCGAAACCGATCTTGTCTTAGCTTTTTTCTGTCATGAATCCCTTTGGCAGTCTAGTGAAGCTTGTGACCCTCTTCTCTGAATAATGTTGTCAATAAAACATACAAAGGAAACCAATTATACTGTAATATAGTTAATGGAATATTAAAAAATCAAAAAGGTTTAAGAACCTTAGGTGAAAACCCCCTCTAAGAAACCCCAGCTTCAAGGTGGCCTTAAGATCCTTGATTTAGGGCTAAGAATGGCCTCTGAAGTCACCTCATCCAATACCATCATTTGACAAATGGAGAAAATGGGGCTCCAGCACACTGAATGACCTGAAGTTCCACAACAAAGTCAAGAGGTTTGGGTTCCAGAATCCCAGAACTTGGAAGGGAGAAGGGGCCTCAGCCACCATCTTGTACAACCCAAACATCAAGAAATTTCTGCTCTAACACGAGCTCTGCCACCTGCTACCTGGGGAGCCTTGGTTGAGTTAGCTGGGCTCCAGAGGGCATGGCCAGTGGCCTGCAAGGTCCCTCCAGCTCTAAACCTGTAGTCTGGTTCTCTTTTTGTTCTATCTTTCTTCCTCTGTGAAAACCTTGGCCCCCTAACACAGGCCCAAAGAACATCTGGCAACTGCCTCTGCCCCTTTCTGCAACCAAAACTCTAACAAGCCCACAATTCAATCCCTTTAGCAAATCAAATAGGACTGGTTCTTACCATTGACACAGCCTGACTGTTCAAGTTTGCCCCCCATCCCACCCATACACCCAAACAGACCCAAGAGCTCATGGGGGTCTTCGCTTTGCTTTTCCTACTCAGAATGTTTAAATGACTAACAAAGCACCTCACGATTCTTTCCAGCAGACATTACTCTTTCTCTTTCAAGTTGTACTCAGCAAGATTATTTGGACACTGGGACTGAGACGGTCAGGTTTCAAATGAGGTCCTTGCAATGTAACATTCCCCAATGAGAATTCTGGAATTACACCAGTGGAGGGGGGCGGAAAGAGGAGGAGCGCCCTTCACCAAACAGTTTGAAGTTCTAAAAAAGCCTTTGTTTGAAGACTCTGCAGACCTAAGCCTAGAATCCCCTATCCTCAGTCCCAACTCTGCTGACCTGGGTCCCACTTTGCATCAGAGAGAGGGAAGAGGAGAATCCTTGTTTGTTAGATGCCCAAAATTTCATTTGTGAGTTTGGAATGGTCCCTCCCCGGTACCCCAAGGTCAGAGTCCTGAGACAGCCCACATGGAACCCTCTTGCAAGAGCTGGTCCAGCTGGGCTCAGGGATTATCAATGAGCACAGTGTGCAGGGAGTCGAGGGGAGGGTGTGTGGAACCCAAGTCTTTATTCCAATAACCGTTCTATGGACTCTCTTTCAAGTCTGTGTTGTACAAGCCAGATTTTTAAACATCTACACCGACAAATACATTTGAAAGTGAGAAAAATTTAGACAAGGATGCTAGACTAGAGGGATTTTTCTCTGGGTCTTTCTAGCTACATTCCAGCATCTCATGGTCTCATCATGGTTCCTTTCGGTCCCAACATTCAGTGTTTTCTCTTCTAATAATTTATATTCTATTGCCTTTTCCAGCTATAACATTCTATTATTCAATGAGAAAGGAAAGAAATAGGTGGTCATGCAGTCATGCTAAACTTTACAAGGGCTCAGTTTATCAGTGCTGAGTAATGGTTCTCAGATCAAAATTCTGAAGAACCCTATTTTTCAGTTTCATAGTTACTTATTAAGCATATGAGCCCCCTTCTCACCATGGAAGCCCCCAGTATTCTCTCTTTGGCCTCTATTCATGGGAGATGGGGTCTGTCAAGATAAATTACCTGCTTCTCTTCTCAGTAGGTCTTGAACACGGGGGCCCGGGCTTTTGGGGCAGAGGATGCTGGGAGAGGGCTAGGGAAGGGAAGGAGCTCAGGTGTTAAAGGCATCACAAGGACAGTATCTGGACACATTTCCCTGCATTATGAAAATAAATGGGTTCCCCAATTAGCCCATTCCTAAATAAACCAGAGACCCCAACTAGGCTTACTGTAACAAAGAGTGAGTCTTTTTTACTGCTGTTTATTTTTATTTTGTATTCGTTAGCTTTTTAGATATTCCTGGCATGCAAGGCCGGCTCTCTCACAAGCAGCTGCATTTAGTTAAGAACTTTTTCTTCTTCTTCATCTTCTTCAACTCAGGCCTCAAAATTAGAGCCTGGGAAGACTATTCATGTATCTACATATGTCTAAAGAGCAGCGTCTCCAGGCACACCTCTGGAAAAGTTTAGTGTTTGTACAAGGCACAGCCTTGAATACTTCCTTGCTGCTGTCTGGTTTGCCAACAGCAAAGTATTTATTAATTTCCTACTATGTTACCCTGGTGCCTAGCATACAGTAAGCACTAAATGTTGATTGGCTATATGCAAAAACATGGTGCTAGTTTGAGCCAAGTATGGACCCAAACCAAGTAAGCATCTCTACTGAACAGTAAGAAGAGATCAAAATGAGACAGAATGGCTAGCAGAAATTGTGCTGGACCTGGAGGCTATGGCATGAGTTCAAATTCAGCCTCTGATACTTACCATTGTAGGTGGCCTTGGGCATAAGCTGGGCTTTAGCTCACTCATCTATACAAAACAATTCCAGGGGCCAATGATGAAACATGCTCCCCGCTCCTGACAGAGAAGTGACAGGTTCGGGGTGCAGAATGACACAGAGAGGGGGCCCACAAGGCCAGTGGGAGGGTTTGTTTTGCTTGACTATGCAGGCTTGTTGTAAGGAGGTGGTTTTTTTCCCCTGACGGAGGGAGTGCAAGGGAGGGAAAGGGAAAGAAAATCAATTTTTGTTCATTGAAAAATAAAATCATGAATATATAAAGAGAGAGAGAGAGAGAGAGAGAGAGAGAGAGAGAGAGAGAGAGCCTGTATCAGACTGCATGCCGTCTTGGGGAGGGGGAGGGGAGGGAGGCGCGGAAAATTGGGTACTCAAAAGTTTGTGGAGCCGAATGTTATCAACCAAAAGGTAATAAATAAATTTTTAAAAAGAAAAAGAAAATTGAATTTTCAAAAATGAGGGGGCTGGATCAGACAGACCCTTCCAGCTCTTCATCTAAGATCCCATGATGCTCTGGTTCCACAAGGAGGAATGTTTTTGAAGCACTTTACAGTTTGTAAAGCTTTTCACATGAATTCTTTCACTTGGTCTTCAAAACTGCCCTAGGAAGTAGGTGCTATTGCTCTATCCATTTGGCAACAAGGAAACTGCTGCTAAGGGAGGTTAAGTCATTCTCCTGTGCATTGGAAGCAGGATTCAAACCCAGGTCGCAAAGACTCCCAAGTACAGAGCTCCATTCACCAAGCCCTTCTGCCTCTCATACAACGGGGATCATGGCCCAAGACCCTCATCGATCTGCCAGTCATCCACAGAGACCTCAGCCCTCTTTGAAAAGGGTGGGCAGGCCAGTTCCCAAAGCTGTTCAAAGTCATGGTCCATTCTAAACAAATGCTAAGTGCTCCAAGCCCTGGGAACTACTAAAGAGAGGTGACTGTTGGACAGCACCTGCCAAGGGCCAGCCCCAGGAGCATCTGGGGGACTGAGGATCTGTCTTACTCAGCCTAGCAGCAAGGAATGGTTCATCACAGCTCCTGGAAAGTGAGAGGAAAGCCCCTCTCTGGCTCAAAATAAGAGAAAGCCCAAAGCATGAAGGGGCTCTTGGGACTTCCAATGCTTTAAGCATGGAGCAGCAATGCCGAGTCTCCCACTCAGGCTTTGGAAGGAAAGCTGGATTGGATTCGTGGTGGGCCCTGAATTTCCTCGTCTGTAAAAAGGGGAGGCTGGGCTCCATGGTCACACACACAACACCACCAACACCAACAATAACAACTCTCAGTCTGTGATTCTGAGCTAGAATCCTTGGCTCAGAAATAAGGACCCAGAACAAGTCAGCTTCACTTCCCCCTCCCACTTGCCCATCCAGCCACCAAAAACAATGATCTGCCTGGAGGAGGAGAAATAGAAAATTGAATGAGAAGAGGGTAGTTCAGATTCTGATGACCAAGGCTACTCTAAGGACTGTTCCTCCAGCAATCCAAGCCCCTTTCACCTCCCTCTAGAGAATCCTCAGGACTGAGTGCTTGGTCAGAGAAGCCAGGCAGTACAGAGAGGAGCAAGCTGGCTGGGAAGGCCCCATCCTGCCTCAGTCTCCCACACACTTGTGCATCCCCGGAGTGAGTGACTGTAGGGTCTGGCCAGACTGGCCGTTTGGTGATTTCTCACACCATCCTCCAAGGCTGTACTGCCTTCCCAGATCCCCTCCTTCTCTTAGAATCCTGCATTCCCTTTAAGGTTCAGCTCAAAAGGCATATCTTGTGAGGCTTGTCCTGACACTAACAGCGAGCCTCTCTTGAGCCCCACCCCAAAATACTCACTTTGTACTAATTCTGTATACTTTTCATAATTTATAAGAAGCAGGGAGGCAGCCAGGCTTACTGGTGAGAGAGCCAGCCTCAAGCCAAAAAAATCTGGGTTCAAGTCCTTCCACCAACACAAAACTGGCTGGATGACCCTGGACAAAGCATTCAAACTCTCTGGGTAATTCTCTAAGGTGTCAAACTGCCTTGGTAGAGGAAATTTCCCCTATCAGTGAAACCACAGGCAATATAAGCCTTATCCCTCATTTATTTTTTTAATTTTATTGATATGTTTTGGGTTTTTAACATCACCTAAATTTCTCTCTGTGTCCCTCTCCCTTATCCCCTCTCCCTTTAGGACAAGAGCACATTTTGTGTCCCCCTGAAGGGGGAATTCTTAACCTGGGGTCTGTGAACCTATTTTTAATTTTATGATAAGTATATTTCAGTGCAACTGGCTTCCTTTGTAATCCTATGCATTTTATTAATTCAAAAACACAGTCTTGAGAAGGTGTCTACAGGCTCCAACAAACCCCATCTCAGCTTTTAAACCTCAGAAAGGCAGCCAGAAAGGGGAAATTCAAATTTTGCGAAATGTGTCCAGGACACACAAAAAGGTTAAGAATCTCCATAGAATGTAGAGACAAACAGAGACAGAGAAAGAGATGAACGTGTTTGTGGGTACACTGAGTCCACTATAGTGTGTAGGATACGGCTACCACACAGCCTCCAAAGGCTGGTGACTTGTTTGGATTTTTTAAGTGAAAGCTATGATCGCATTTTTAACTAAAAGATGCAGACCACACTCCCATTATGATGGTTTTCTCTCTTTTCTGGGGGTCTATTCATCACTAAGTGAAGGCAGAAGGAAAATTTGTAAGATTTTCCCCCATTTCTTCCCACTACCACCACCACTACTCAAAAAAGTATTGGTTTTGAAGTCACTTTTCACCAAACTAGTAAGGAAAGCCTTTCCCAAGAATTATAATTCAAACCCTCCAGAAATTCTGACTACATGGAATTAGTCTCCTACCACCACATAGTCCTCCCAAGAGGTTCACACAATGGCCAACTGCTCAACCAGGCCCCCAGAAACCTGGCCAGAACCTAGTAGAAGCAGACCACCTATAAGGTCAGCCCTGAATCAACCAAAAGTGGGGCCCCAGATCACAAGTCCCTTTCCAAAATGACTGTGTCCCCTGGAAGCCGCTTGTCTTCTGGCTGGCCTCCAAGTATCCTCCCCAAGTTGGCTTACTGAAAACATTCAGGCCAGGCCTGGAGCAGGCTGGCACCTCAGAGCCTTCTCTCCACAGGAAATTTCTGCATTAAGGAGAAATCCTGGATCCTGGCAAGATACAGGAAGACCAGACCCTCAGGGGGCTTGTCATCTGATAGGAGGCAGTCCAGGCTGCCAGTTAAGAAGCCGGAAGAAGGCCTGTGAAGGTAGGGAGCTCCAATCTACCTGGGGAAGAGAGGGGGCAGGGTAGAAATCTCTCTGTAAATACACCAATGCAACAAATCCCATCTCAGCAGCAGCACAGAAAGGCTGAGTTTAGGGCTCAAAACCAAACAGTTAGAAGCATAAAGTTAACATGTACAATGCCTCCAGATGACACCATTTTACCAAAGGTAGGGGATCTGAGAAATGCTGAGTATTAAAATATAGAGATGGATATAAATTGGGCAGCTATGGCCTTAAGCTGATTTTGTGAGTCACTGGCTGGGTTACCTTAGGAACCCAAGCTTAAACATGGGAGGTAAAGCTAGGATAGAGCTTTGAACATTCACAGAAATGAAGAGGCACAAAACAAAAAAATTCAAACAGTATCAGAGGGAAGAGGGACAGACAACTTTCCTTTTAAAACCAACAACAAAGACCAAGAAGGATTCAGTCTCTGCTGAGAATATAGAGGCCCTCTGGCCCAGTACTGTTAAACACACAGCTCTTTGGAACTGTGGAACTATGTGCAACTGGGGGTGAAATGGACCCCTTCTAAGTCTCACCCAGGCAAAGTGAAATGGCTAGAAATGAGTCAAACCAACTATCTGGTTAAGTAAGTTACCCCCCCACACACACTCTTCTTGCCAAAGCCATATATCCAAATAAATATCCAAATGATGCGCGGGCAGTGGGGCTGGAGAGAGGACTTAATTAGGAATCAGAGGGCCTGAGTTCAGGTCTTGCCTGTCATTTACTTACCTTGTCACAGGTTCCCTCTGCCTCAGTTTCCTGATCTGTAAAATGAGGGAGTTAGACTAGATGGCCTCTAAGGTTCCCTCCAATTGTCTATTTAAGATCCTCTTCTTTGAGATCAGTTTGATGAGGAAACAGGCCCAGAGGGTCAAGCAAATGACTCATCTTCCCACAGAATGACAGACAGGAATCAAACCCAGGATGTTTTGACACACATGTTTTAACCCTGTTGTGTCCTTACTTGATAGATGACGAATAATACTTTTTTTTTAATCTACCCCCTCCTCCCATATCCCCACATTCCTAAATTACAGGTTTGATAAAATAATTTTCTCTCACCTTCAAGCTCAGGACCCAAAACAGTCTCAGTCCTACCAGACAAACAATGAATGACAGGAAAGAGGGGACTTCCCCCAAATCATCACCCCAAAACCCAAACCTGGACAGAAGGAAATACATCTCAACCTTCTGATTATATCCGACTTCAGCTATGGGCAGGGGGCCTATTTCTTAGAAAGCCCCTACCAAGAAATTCCCAGGCACAGAGACACACTTTATTATTCAGGATTCCAATTCTTTCCCCATACCTCATGGGTCTACACAGGGTTGCTTGGGACCCCAGGCGGTCCTTTTGCAAAGCAAAGCCAAGCCCTCACTATCTATGAAGAAATGAAAGATGCATGATAAAGGACTTCTCAACTGGGGAGAGAGGGGGAGAGAGGGGGGGAGACACAGAATCAGAGAGGGATGGAGGGAAGGGAGGGAGGAGGAGAAAGAAGGAGGAAGAGGAGGGAGAGAGAGAGAGAGAGAGAGAGAGAGAGAGAGAGAGAGAGAGAGAGAGAGAGAGAGAGAGAGAGAGAGAGAGAGAGAGAGAGAGAGAGAGAGAGAAGGGAACGGGAGAGGGCTTCCCTATCCTAAATGTATGTTAAAAGTGAAGCGCCAGAGCCCAGGGACCTTTAATCAACTTTTCCCCTTCCGACCTCGACAGAATGAATCGGTTGTATCCACGGGAGAAGTCCAAATCTCTCGCCTCTCTCACTCTTATTGTGTCCCCAGCACAGACAGAGAGCGGGACGGATTGAAAGCCCCCCACAGGGAAGGTAATACGCCTGGCCCCTCTTATTAGTTTTTCTCTTAACTGTCTCGATTGTCTTTCGAGATTACCCAAATCAAGGACGAAAGAGATGGCTGGCTGCCTTCTCTCCGGCCCTTAACCCCGAGGCCACCACACCGGGGGGAAGCTCTCCCGGCGCTAGAGAGCAGCGCCAGCTCGGCCCGAATAGTTTGGAGCAAGAAAAAAAAAAGCAAAATGAAGAGTTGGAAGAGGGATGAGATGAGAAGCGGGGGCGCCCAGGCAGGAGGGACAGAGACACACGATTATCGCAGAGCTCACCCCCGGCAGGGAAGGGGCCGGACTGGAGCTCTAAAGGGGATTTGAACGGCCTAAGGTTGGGGCTGGGGCTGGGGCTGGGGTTGGGGGAGTCGCGAAGTCACAGCGCACAAAACCAAAACCCACTCCCCCCCAGCTCCACCCCCCCCCCACCCCCTGCACTTTCTCGGGACAGCTCATGGACTTCACTGGGTGGGAAAGGCCAGGAAAATGTGGAGTCAGGGGGCTCGGGTTCAACTCTCTGTCTGTCTGTCTGTCTGTCTGTCTGTCTGTCTGTCTGTCTCTCTCTCTCTCTCTCTCACACACACACACACACACACACACACACGCACACACACGCACACTCACCCACTCTGCACCGCCACCCCCCATCCCATCAGCGTTTCCTGCCACTGATGACAGCAGCTGATTTCAACCAGAACAAGACCCCTGCTCCCAACCCAGCCCGCCAAGGCTCGGGCAGGGGGTCCCCGGGAGTGAATCAGTGCCTTCCTTAGCCTCAGTGGGATCCCATTTTGGGATCACTCGAGCCCCGCAGACTCAGGGGCCATTCTCAGGTGGGGTGGTGGTGAGGGTGGGGAGAAAGGCAGCCTAGCCGGGGAGGTAAAGACCGGCCTAAGCCTCCCACCCTTCAGCCCGAGGTGGGTGCGTCCGGCAGGCTGCCCGGAGGAGGTTACGAGCTGCCAGCCCTCACCCCAGGCCACTGTCCCGGCACCCCCCGCAGTCCGGCCGGCGGCCGCCTCTTACCTTGGGCTGCTCCTCGGCTGGCAAGCAGGATCGCGCCGTGCAGGACGAGCAGCGGGAGCGCCCGGGGCCAGCCGGCGGCCGCCCCGCGCCTCTGGCCGCAGCCGGCCCGGAGCATCCCTCCTCTCCTCTTGGGCTGGCGCTCCCGGCACGTCCACCAGGCTCGCCCCGAGCTCCCGGCGGCCGCCTCTCCCTCTCGGGGGCTGGCTCGCCCGGGCGCACGAACGCACGCCTCGGGGCTCGCGGCTCCCTTTGTCCTGCCCGTCCTCTGCCTCCCTGCCTCCCTGCCGCCTGCCTCGGCTCCTCCGGGCTCCTTCCTTCCCCTCTCTCCGCTCCGGCCCCGCTGGCCCCGGGGCGATGTGGCCGGCCCTCTGGGCCGCCCCCACCCTTGGCCTTGGCAGCCCGGGCGCCGCTCGGCTCGGGAGCTCGGGAGCTTGGGAGCTCGGGAGCCGGGGCACTGGGGGGCCGGAGCCGGGGGACGGCGGGCGGCGGCGGCGGCTCTTCCCCTGCGGGGCTGGGGCGGGCGGCGGCGGCGGCGGGAGCGGCGGCGGGGGCGGCTCTCCAGCCCGCGTCTCCTCCGCTGCCTCTCTGGCTCTCAGCCTCCCCAACTTGTCACTTTCCAAGTCTTCAGCAAAGCGCCCGAGCGCGCCTTGACCAATGGGCCGAGTGGCCGGCCCGCCGGCGCCCTCCGCTGGCGGCTCCCGGGAGCGGCCAGCTCCGCAGCCAGGCTCGGCGCCACCCCGCCCCCACCCCACCCCCCAGGCACACACACCACCCTTTATATTCCAGGGATGCGTGGAAAATGCACCGGCTAATGAGAGCTGCGGCTCAGAGCGCGCGTCCCCTGCGTGGTCTCCTTCACCTGTCCCGCCTTCTGTCTCGGGGCCTGGGGCTTGCCGGGATGAGCTCTGAAGCCCCTTTCAGCCCTTAAAACCCTGTGATCCTGAGGTTTCCTCCAGGAAACTGAGCCTCAGAGAGCTTAAGGACCTTGCCCGGAGTCCCGCTCATAGAAAGTGTCTGAGACAATTTGAACTCTCATTTCCACAGCCAAACAGCCTCTAAGTGGCAGCGGGAGGCAGGCTGGGGTAGACGCTGCAGAGGCCTGGGCCGGGCTGCTGGGCTGCCTCCGACACCTCCCTCCTGGCTTGGCTTCTCTGGGACTCAGTTTCCTCAACTGCCAAAAGCTGATCCAAAAACAACAACAAAACCTTGCATTATCCACTTCATAGGCTTGAGGAAAGCATTTTAAAAACCTTTCACTGGGATGGAAAGAGGAATCGCTATATTTATAGCAGGATTTTGGCTCCAGGTCCAATTCCTGTGTTCTCTCCTGAAAGATATCTTAGTCCTTGGGGCCGGAACCTTTTAAGAGACTAGAGCCATGCTTTGTCATATTATTCAATCATTACTTTTGGATATTAACATTACATCACACACAAACCCGCGTGTATATATCATATATGTGTGTGTGTATTTCCACAACCACTGACACATCAAATACGGTGCTAAGTCGAGCTAGGGATACAAAGGGAAAAACCGGGCCCTGCCCTCAAGGAGCCTACATACAAAATGCCTACAAAGCAGGCGGGAAACGGCCCAGGAGGAGAAGACTGGGGGAAAGCTCCAGAAGGAGGGGCTTCAACTGAGTCTTCAAAACTCCAGGGATCTGAAGAGGGAGGGGGGAGGAAAGCAGGCATTCTGGGTTAGGGAAACGGCCAGGAGATGGGAGATGGAATAGTATTTAGGGTAATATGGCTGGATGTTAGAGTTGGGTTCCGGAAGAGGCCGGGTTGTGCAGAGGTCCAAATGCCAAAGAGTACATATTATATTTGATCCTAGAGGTGATGAGGAGCCATTGGACTGAGGTAAGATTGGCTAGCCTTCCAGAGCCCTCCAGCAAGAGCGCTTGCACCTCAGAAATGGGTGAACTCAAAATCAGGGTTTGATTTCTTGTTTTCTTCATTGTCTAGACTTTTAAAAGTGATGGAGAAAATGCTCATGCAGATTAAATTTTAAAATGTGTCATCCTTCCAATGAGCTGGTTATTAAACGTTTGCCTGCACCTCTCTCATTTATACCCACCTCCCTTATACATTCTCTTTTGTTCTTAAAGTTCATTCGATGGAGCTGGGCACCACGATGCCAGACTAGAATCTCTGCTTCTGGAGAGGTTGAGGCTGATCCATCCCTTGAACTCCTCGGCTCTAAACAGAAATGAGCTGAGCTGAGCTGATCCAACACCAATGTGGTAAGGCCCTGAGATGGGGGGTGGGGCCACCAGGCTGCCCCAGACACAGCAGGTTAGAGCTTCAGTGCAGATCATTAGGGGAACTGAGACCATAGGTGGCAGCTGCCCTTCCAGCCTGGGACAAATCTGGAGACCCAGTCTCAAAAAAAGAGAATCAATACAATCTAATCAAATATTAATTATTTAGAGGCTCTAAAAGACTTTAAATATGCCATGGGAGGCCTCTGAAGAGCTGGAACTGTCCTTATCCAGCTATTAATGAACAAAATGAGTTTATCAGATCAATTAACCATCACCTTGGAAAGTAGGGGTCCTAGGATTTGGGGGTTTTTAAACAAGAAGGAGCTTTATAGAGGTCTTCTCATCCGAAGTATCCAGGACTATGGCATAGGCAGAAAGGTTGGTTTAAATCCCAGCTGTCCTGCTTAATACTGTGACCGTAGCCAAGACATAGTGCCTCTGGCCTCACTTCTCCATAAGAGGGTTAGATTAGCTGGCCTCTGGGGGACCTTCTAGCTCTAAAGCAAAGATTCTATATTTTACAAATGAGAAAACTGAGGCACAGAGAGCTCTGCCTTGACTGAGCCCTGGGTCACTCAAGTAGTGAGGCTCTGAGGCAGGATTCACATAGTCTTGAAGGCTGGTCCAGTCACTTATTCATGACTCTCATAACAGGCTGAGGGCATGAGAGTGGGTGTCCCAGAGCCATTTCTACAAGGTCTGATGAGAATTAAGGGAGTGAAGACTCTTGGCCTTGGCCTTGGCCTTGGCTGTGGTTTCCCTGTTTCTCCAGGCTCAGTTTGAGTGGCTCTTTCCAGGACTTCCTGCCCCTTTCCATCTCTTGGCTAGCCTTGGGCTTGTCTCTAACACCTCCCAATCTGGTGTCACCTGAAGATTTCATTCCCTGGCTATTTATGGCCTTTCCTAGCTCATTAGTGAGGAATTTAAGTAGATTGAAGGTCCTTTCAAGGGTCAGTCCACTAACACCAAGGTCTTATTTATAGGGTGGCTAAAAAAAATCTGGGAAGAGAGCGTAGATTGGGTATGGTGGGGGGGCAGAGGGAGTGGGGAGAAGAGAAGTGAATACACACTTATATACCACCTATTATGTGCTAAGCATTGTTCGATCATTAGCTCTGGGAGGTAGGGGCTATTATGATACTCACTTTACAGTTGGGGAAACTGAGGCAGACCACAGTTAAGTGATTTTCCCAGAGTTACACAGGTAGTAAGTGTCGGAGGCCAGATTTTAACTCAGATCTTCCCATCTCTAGAAATGCTGCTCTATCCACTGTGCCACCTAGATGTCTCTAGACCTGGCTCTGCCAGTTAATCAGCGGGCACCTATTAAGTGCCCACCATCCTCCAGGTACCTTGCAAACATAAAATGAAATGGACCTGCCCTCAAGGAGCATACATTCTGATGGGGGAGATAACACGAACTTCTAGAAATACATGCAGCGTAAATATAAAGAGAATCGTACAGAGCATCTAAATACAGGAAGGTGACCTGGGAGGGAGGAGGGTCTAACAGGTGGGGTAGTCAGGGGAGGCTTCCTGGAGCAAGAGGTGTTTGAGGAATCCTATGAGACAGAAGTGAAGAAGGAGTGCATTGAGGGGAAGGGAAAAGCAGTGGGGGGATATGGGAGGGGTGGCAGGTGCTTGACTGGAGGGCAGAGAGTAGGGAGCTGGTTTCCACCAAGGCAGGAAGCATTGGCAGGGGCCACCTGGCCTCTACTGAGTCTGGCAATGTCTGTGCCCATTTCAGCTCCATGTGGAGCAGAACTTTTTAACGGTGGGAGCAGAGTGCATTGGACCCTGGGGAGGCCACAATCTCTAAACTCAGCCAAACACCTCTAGCCATCTCCTTAAATGACTTCACGTAAAAGTTCTGCAGACTGAACAAATAATGTCTTGCAAATATGTATCACAGCTTTTCAAATGTATGCAGCCTGGCACAATGGATACAGAATTGGTCTGTGGAGTCAGGAAACCTGAGTGTGAATCCTGCCTCTGACACTTAGCAGATGGATGTGTGACCTTGGGAAAGTCATTTATTTTCTTCATCAATAAAATTGAAAGAATATTTTATATCCATCTCACAAGACCAGGTGCTAGGTGGTTTATTGGATAGTGTTGGAGTTGGAGTCAGGAAGACCTGAATTCGAATCTGTCCTCAGACACTTACTACCTATGGGACCCTGGGCAAGTCACCTAACCCCGGTCGCCTCCACCTCCTTTTTCTTTAACTGTAGAATGGGGAAATAATAACATCTCCCTCCTGGGGTGTTGTGAGGAGAAAGTAAAAAACACCACAGAGCCTAGCGCACAGTAGGTGCTAAATATGCATGTTAATAATTTTAGAACTGATAATATACATAAAGGATTTCACAAACTTTAAAGCTCTTTATGTTAGTTACTATCATTCCTGATAATGAGGATATGAATGTGATTAGTTAAAAGCAAAATAATTTTAAAACATTACCAAATTCATGAAAGTTTCCGTTCTGTATTTTCTTATCCCGCGGTTGCTAAGAGCAGATAGCCTTTATAGAGCCCTTTAAGGTTTGCTAAGCCCTTTACAAATGTCATCTCAAGCTGTCCTCACAACAGCCTGGGAGGGAAGTACTATAATGATTTTCACTTTACAGATAAGGAAACTGAGACTGAAAAAGATTAAGTCACGTACAGAAGGTTGATATTTAGAAAGGACTGTGTAAATGTTAACTATAATCGTTCCACATCTGAAGCCTGATTCGAACTCAGATCTTTCTGATTTCAGATCCGGAATTCCAGTCACTGGACCTCCTGCCTCTGATTAGTTAATAGCACAATTCAAATCATGAGAACTTTTTTTTCTATCTTTAAAAGACAGTTTCATACTCAGAATGATTGGGAATCATCATATAAACTAGGCTTTCTTGTTGCTATGTAAGAGCATCTCCGAGAGAGAGAGAGAGGGGGGGGAGGGAGAGAGAGAGGGAGGGAGGGAGAGGGAGAGAGAGGGAGAGAGAGAGACAGAGAGAGGGAGACAGAGACAGAGAGAGAGACAGAGACAGACAGAGAGACAGACAGAGACAGAGAGAGGAGAGAGACAGAGAGACAGAGACAGAGAGAGAGAGAAAGAGAGGGGGGAGGGAGAGAGAGGGAGAGGGAGAGGGAGAGAGAGGGAGAGAGAGAGACAGAGAGAGGGAGACAGAGACAGAGAGAGAGACAGAGACAGACAGACAGACATAGAGACAGACAGAAAGACAGAGACAGACAGAGAGACAGAGACAGACAGAGAGACAGAGACAGAGAGAGAGACAGAGACAGAGAGAGACAGAGACAGAGAGAGACAGAGACAGAGAGAGACAGAGACAGAGAGATAGAGACAGAGAGAAAGGGGGAGA
>CM053593.1:11165177-11184830 GCA_028646575.1 Pseudocheirus occidentalis
GCCCCCTCCCCCCACTTCCTTATCTCGATAATAAATACCAGATTCTATTGACACATCTCATCTCCTTCTGCAGAGAGGAGTCAGGAATGCACACTTCCACTCTGAAGGGGCCCTTATCTCCCACCCCATTTGGGGAGGGGGGAACCCCAGTGATCATTTTCCCAGCCTCTCCTTGGTCTTGTTTATGAAAAACAGTCATATGATCCAGACCTGCATCTGGCCTGGTCTTACAGGAGAATCATTTCCTGATTGTGATGCTTCTTTTCCTCTGAGAGCTGGACTTCCCAGGCAATTGATGTGAATCTTTTCTCCCAAAGCTTCCAAAGAGTTCGAGTTGTATTATTGATCTCGGACTGCATTAATGGGGGCATTCTCTACACTCTCCCTCCCCTACTCCCACCACGAGCCTCCTTCAAGTCCCTAATAAAATCTCACAGCCTGTAGGAAGCTTCCCCAACCCTTCTTCATTCCAATGCCTTCCCTCTGGTTGTTATTTCCTGTTTATGTTGTATGGATTTTGCCTTGTATCTTTACTTGCCTGTTGTCTCCCCATTCAATTGGAAGCTCCTTGAGGGCAGAACTGTCATTCTTTTATCCCTAGGGTTTAGCACACAGTTGGAGCTCGATAAAAGTTGATTGATTGAATAGGAGGGCTCTGTACTCTGCCCTGCTCAGACCACATTTAGTTCTGTGCTCGTTTCTCAACCCTGCACTTGAGCAAGGGTGTTGATAAGGTGGAGGCTAATTAGAAAAGAGCCTTAAGTTCATAGAATAGGAAGAATTGTTGACAGAATGGGGACTGTTTATCCTAGAGAAGAAAAGATTCAGGGGGTGGGAGTGAGACCAGTTCTGGACCCCTGTCAGAAGAATCAGGATCAAAGGTCGAAGCAACAAGAAGCCAATTTTGACTTTACATCCTAATAACCAGAGCTGTCCAGAAGAGGGGTGGGCTGGCTCAGTGTGGGCTCACCACCCAAGTCAAAGAATCTTGAGGATTGAAGATTTACAGTGCTATGGGCCTTGGGGGCTATGGAATCAGACCCCTTAATTTTATATGTGAGGAAATTGAGACCCAGAGAAGTTAAGTGACCCACCCAGGGTTACATGTCTAGCAACTACCCAAGGAAGAATCTGAACTGGGGACTTTCTGACCCCAATGGCTTCAAGTAGAGGCTGGAGGACCACTTGCCAGCTTCATGCTGGGGGGGGGGAAGGAGGGAGATATTTTTGGGAGAATGGACAAGATGACCACTAATGTCCCATCTGACTCTGAAGCTATGAAACTGGTTTTCTTCTCAATGGCCCAATGGAAGAGCCCTAAATTTGAAGTGAGAAGGACCTGGGTTTGAATCCAAAATCTTTCACACATTTCCT
Source organism: Pseudocheirus occidentalis (assembly GCA_028646575.1). Lineage (NCBI taxonomy): Eukaryota > Metazoa > Chordata > Mammalia > Diprotodontia > Pseudocheiridae > Pseudocheirus > Pseudocheirus occidentalis. Next base: position 11,166,552 of record CM053593.1, read on the forward strand.
ATGTATTCTTAGATCATTTCAGCTCTCTTCATATGCAAAAAGAGATTGGACTCAATGACCCTAGAGCCCCTGAGACCCTCCTAGCTTGCAATGGGTTTTCCTATTATTGAGAGTCTTCAAGATTTGCTGTAGCCAAAAAACAAGTCACCTCCCCACCCCTGACCTATAGTGCTTAGTTAGATGGTCCTCTGGAAATACCTTCCCTACCTCCCCACCTCCCCCCACCCCCACCCCAGAACCCCAAATCAGTCTCTAGACCCATCTCCAGGCTTCTCCTACTTTGGATTTTGGCCAAGAATCTTCTTAATTAACTTACTGTTAATCAGTCAGCAAATATCTAAGAAATGCCCACTGAAGAGCAGGCGCCACCCTAGGCTACTGCTGTGCGTCGTTCTCAAAGAGGACCATGACCTCAGGGAGGTGATGCCATGACCTAGGAGTGAATTGGATCTAAGTGAGGGAGGGCTGGGCCAGGTCATCAGCCTCACTGTCTCCTCCTGAACCGTTGGCCAGGCACTGGGAAGGGAAACTCTCAAAACAATCCTTGTTCTAAAGCAGTTCAGAGCCTAAGGGCAGAATGTGTCCACAGGTGGGAAATGTGGGACTGGCCTAGTCTAAGGGAGGTGAGCTGGCCTTGGACCTAGGAAGATCTGAGTGCAAATCCTGTTTCTGACATATACTGGCTCTGTGACACTGGACATGTCACCTCTCAGGGACACAAGAAACTCTCAAAGACCCTTAGCTGGGGGGGGGGGAGGAGAGAGGGTGATATGCCAATATTCACTGCCATTTCCTTACCAGGAGCTCCAGATAAGAGGTGGATCTTGAACTCAGTTCTTCAGAAGCCAGCTGTCTACCCTCTATACCATCCTCTCTGTCTCTCTCTCTCCCTCCTCTCTCTCTCTTTCTCTCTCTCTCTCTCTCTCTCTCTATCTATCTCTCTATCTCTCTCTCTCTCTTTCTCTCTCACTCCTCTCTCCATCAAAATACAAAATATAACTTAATTTTTGGAGAGGGAGGCCTCCCATCTCACCTCGGTGGTTCAGAATAATTGGTGCTTTGTTATTTACAAAACATCATCTTCATAATAACCTGAGGAAGTATAGAGTACCAGTATTATCATCCCCATTGGACAGTCAAGTGATTTATCCAAGGTCATACATCTGGTAGGTATTCAAGCTGAAAGTACCCCCTATGCTCATGTCCGCAAGGCCAGGGTTCCTTCCACTACTGTACGTCCCTGAAGGCAGGGACTGTTTTGTCTCCTCCTTGTATCCTCTAAGACCAAGTAGTGACCTAGCGCTGGTTAAGTGCTCACTCTGTACTAGGTACTATGCTAGAAACCCTCAATTCACTCACATTTTAATAGGAAAAGACAACACAAAAAGTCCAAAAATCAGGAGGGGGAGGGGCTTGTGGATAAGGAAGTCCAGAGAGTCAGGGATGGAGTCTACAGAGGGAACCTGGCTGGCCAGGGGACTTTTCTGAGAATGGAGGCTCCAGGAGAGGCCACAGGGCAAAGTGTTCCAAGACCTGGAGAGAGAAGATATGGCCTGAACCTACTGGTTTAGAATCACATCATGTTTTCTCTGATCTTAGTAGAGGAGTCGGGATGATGGAAGGAGAATTACTCAAGGGATATTGAACATTATATTACTGGATCTCTCTGAATGTCAGCTTCCTCACCTGTAAAACAGGGGTATTGAGTGCAAATATTTCTTTTTTAAAAAATAATCTTTATTTTTTAAAATTTATTTTATATTTTAAATTTATTTTACCCCAATTACTTATAGAAGCAATTTTTAACATTTGTTGGGTTTTTTTTAAGTGACTAGAACATTTCTTTTTGAATTCAGTTTTTTGCTTTTTGGAGGGCATTTGGGTTAAGTGACTCGTCACGGGGCTAGTAAGTGTGTCAAGTGTTGGAGGCCAAATTTGAACTCAGGTCCTCCTGACTCCTCCTGCTCTATTCACTATGCCACCTAGACGCCCCTAGAATATTTCTTTTAAAAATAATTTTAATAACATTTTATTTTCCCCCAATTACATGTAAAAACAATTTTTAACATTTGTTGCTTTTTAAGTGACCAGAACATTTCTTTTAAAGAATAATTTTAAATTTTTTCCTTAATTGCACTTTAGAACAATATTTGTTGTTTTTTAAGTGACTAAAGCATTTCTTTTAAAAAATAATTGTAAGTTTTTCTTTAATTACACATAAAAATAATTTTTAACATTTGTTTTTAAGTGACCAGAGCATTTCTTTTAAAAATTAATTGTAATATTTTATTTTTTCCTTAATTACACATAAAAATAATTTTTAACATTTGTTTTTTAAGTGACCAGAACATTTACTTTTAGAAATCTGTTTAATAATGTTTTATTTTTCCTCAATTACATGTAAAAACAATTTGTAACATTTGTTCTTTTTCTCAAAGCCCAGAATGTGTCTAAGCCCCCTTTCAGCTCAAAATCCTCTGACCTTTAGCCTAGCTCCCTGTCCCATAAAATGGCAGTTTTCATATTTGTTCTACCTGTCACACAGGATCATTGTCCGATATAATTTTTGGTAACCAAACAAAAACCCAAGCAGTCTGTGAGGAGGAAATGTTTTTCAATTTTAAACACTCCTTCAGGTGGTCAGGTTTTATTTGATTTTCTCCCAGATTGCTCCTCCTTGGCTGGAGATGCATCATCTCTCCCAGGGTTTCTTCTTCCCTGATACTTGACAGACATTAGCTTCCAGAATCCCTGAGCTAGAGGAAATGATCTGGATTTTTGTTTGAGGCTGGAGAATCTGATGGTCACAGGTTCCCACAGAGATGCTCCCAGGGTCTGTGTGAGCAGCTAAGTCTGTGGAACTCAGGACAACAGGAGAGCAGAAGGAGAAGGAAGCTTTCTAAGCCTAAGAATCCTTTTGTTCTACTTGTCATAAGAGAGACTTTTGTTGTTACTTTTGGTGGGATTCTGAGTCTAGGCCAGGAGAGTCAAAGTCTGCTCTTCTGTTTGGAAGCTTAGTATGAGAACAGAGAACTCTGGGTAGCTTGGGCCTTGCAGCCCTGGAGGATTCTGGGACAGTGCCTGCCTCTCCACCAACCCTCAAAAGAAAAGTAATTTTTTATAATCCATTATTCCTTCATAGTGTGCCTTTGTTTGAAGAATCTGAAGGTTTCCACAGAGCATGCTGCAATCTAGTTTCTCAATATCAGAATAAAAATAACAATTAATAATTATTGTTCTTCCATTTCACTCGTATCCGACTCTTTGTGACCCCATATTGGGTTTTCTTGGCAAAGACACTGGAGCGATTTGCCATTTCCTTCTCTAGCTGATTTTGTGGGAGAGGAAACTGAGTCGGACAGGGTTAAATGACTTGCCCAGGGTCACACAGCTGGTGTCTGAGGCCAGATTTGAACTCATGGAAATGAGTCTTCCTGACTCCAAGCCTGTCACTCTGGCCACTGTACTGCCTAACTGCCACCTATATGGCAGTTATAATAATAATGATAACTTATTAATAATATTATAGTAAATATTATGTTTTGATAATTATATTTATATATAAATAATATATGAAATAATAATAATAATAACAATGCTAGCTTGGAGAAGGGAATGGCAAACCATTCTAGCATTTCTGTCAAGAAAACCCCAAATAGGGTCACAAAGAGCTGGGAAGGACTAAAAAACAACAAATAAAGTGCTGACTATGTGCCAGGACCCACTCAAAGAACTTTACATTTGCCATCTCATCTGATCCTCACTGACTCTGAGAAGTGAGTGCTATTATTTTACAGATGAGGAAGCCAAGGCAAGCGGAGGTTAAGAGTCACACAACTAGTAACCCAGTTCTTCCTGACTTCAGACCCAGAGCTCTATCCACTGCACCACCTAGATGCTCCTCATAAAATAGCGTGGAGTAGCATATATTAAGCTCTTACATGTCCCACACACTGTGCTCAGCCCTGAGAATACAAGTCCAGACAGTCATTGCTTGACAGGGCTCACATTTTAATAGAAAGAGATACCATACGCAGAACTGTTTAGCTACAGGGTGGGTAGAAAGTCCTGGCCATCCTTAACTCGAAGCAGCAGGACCAATGGCAAAGTCCAGGGCTCTTTAAGCTGTTCCAGGAAATTCTGGTGCAGCAGGTGCTCAGGGCTCAGGCTGGAGTGGCCGCTCTTCCAGGGGGTCTTGTATTTATCCACTTTGTATGGGCCCATGTTTCACTTTGCAAACTCTCCCATTTCTTCCTCTGGGCTCCTTCCTCTTGAGCCTCTGCAACCCCAGAATTTCAGAAAGCTTTGCTCCGCTCCCCTGTTCTGAGAGATTCTCACTAGCCAGACTCTCTTGGGGTTCTTTGATGAGTCTTACCCTTGAACTTAGCAGAGAAGAGGCAGTGTTTCTTTGGCCGCTCCATCGGTGCAGGACGTAAGCTTCTCCATGGACTGTGAACATCTCTCTTTGAATCACTAATGCCTGTAACAGTACTTGCTATGGAGTAGATGCTTCTCCAATTGAGTCTCTTGTCCATGTCTAAAAAACAGAAAAATCTCACTGGAGAATAATGCGATCGGGATGTTCTATATGGCTTTGGCCAAGCCACCTCTGCCTCTGTGCCTACGTTCGATCTCTGAAATGAAACGGTTGGACTAGCCACAATCCTTTAAAATGTTGACTTTCCATCTTCTCTCATCTCTGCTCCCTATCTGGCTGACCTCGCTCCCCACCTTGGCCTGGGTTGGAGTCTTCCACTTTTTTCAAACTCCGGCTCAAGGTCCATTTCCTCCAGGAAGCCCTCCCTGATTTCTGACACCTTCCAGACATCTAGCCAGGACATCTTCCTCCTCAGATGTCCAAAGAGTGTCTAGACCAACGTCTACATCCTTCAACAGCTCCTACCATTCTATCCGAGTCTCTTCTATACACTTTCCATTTTATGCTGATCTGTGTATAATTGTATTGTTCCCTCTAATAGACTATAAGCTACCTGAGGGGAGGGGTTGTGTTTTGTTTCACCATCATAGCCTCAGTGCCTAACACAGGCCCTTGTTGTTTATAGTAGGTGCTTACTAAATGCTTATTGAATTATTAACTAATTGAATCTTGGTGAAAATTCTAATCCTTCCTCCACATGACTGCCCTCCAGGTATCTGAAGATAGCTAGCATGTCCCTGTGAGGTTTTTCTCCTCCTCCTCCAGGTCTTCTGGCCAATCCTGGAATGGTCCCAAGACCACGTCCTGGTGACACAGGATCAGTCTCATAGTGAGAAAGGGCCATAATTTCAATGCCCCTCGTGTTATAGATCAGGAAACTAGAGCCAAGGAAGCTTGGGTGTAGACCTGCTCAAAACTAGCCAGTAAGTTAGTGATGGTGCTGGGCCACGCCTGACTCCCAGTCTAGATTCCATAGAGTCACAGCTGGATGTGGCTGGGAATTTCATCCATCTATCCAACTCCCCATCTGATGCAGGAGCCATTTCAACACTATTGCTGACCACAGTCATCTGCCTGCTTCTTCAACACTTCCAAGGACGGGGAACTTTCTATCTCTCAAGGCTTCCCTTTCCCATATTACACAGCTCTTACTATTTAGAACATGTTGTCATTCTTTTGAGCCCAAATCTAGCCCATATTAGGGCAGCAAAGTGGCACCATGGTGCATAGAGTGCTGGACTTGGAGTCTCACTTTCCTGAGTTCAAATCTGGCCTCAGACACTTCCTAGCTGTGTGACCCTGGGCAAGTCACTTAACCCTGTTTGCCTCAGTTTCTTCATCTGTAAAATGGACTGGAGAAGGAAATGGCAAACCACTCCAGTGTCTTTGCCAAGAAAATCCAAATGGAGTCACAAAGAACTAAACATCTTCAAGCATCTCCACAACATCCTTGGGAGGTAAGTGCTTATCCCCATTTCATAGATGAGGAAACTGAGACAGAGATTATGATTTGTCCAGGTAGTAAGTGTCTGAGGCAGGATTTGAACTCAGGTCTTCCCACCTCCAGGTCCGGTGCTCTATCCACCACACCACCTGACTGCCCAAATATAAAGAACCACTACTCCGCTCCACCCCCGGCCCTGAACTTTATGGAAAGAGACCCCGAGGATTTCTGCTGACTTAAATGCAGGAATGGAAAATAAAATTCCTCACATCTCTAAAGCACGTCAAAGTTTACTAAAGATTTTCCTCACTACAACCTTGTGAAGCAAGCCCTGCCAGGACTGTCAATCCCACTTTACAGATGAGTAGCTGAGGTTCAGAGGGGAAAAGAATTTTAGACTTGGAGTCACAGGACTTGACCTGCAGTTTTGGCCCTGCCACCTCCAACTGGTGATACTGAGCCTCTGTCTCCCGATCCAGGCATCCCCATCTCCTGCCCCTCCCTGACTTCTTGCAGGTCTTGCAGGAGCTGAAACTCTGCCTTTGGCAAGAGGCTTTCTCGCCCTTCCCCTGTTGATGATCACCAATTGGTCCTTCTCTAGCTTACTGATCTCACTTATTTGCAGGGTGTCTTCCCCGTTACCCTGTGGGCAACCTGACAGCAGGGACTGGTGGGGTGGTGTTTGAAGGGGAGGGGAGTTGGCCCTTTTTATATCCCCAGCACTTAGCGCAGTGCCAGGCATACAGCAAGCACTTAATAAATGCTTGTTGACAACTGTCCAAGGAGAGAGCTTCCCTGGATCTTTAAGTCTCTTTGAGTTCTAAGCCCATAATCCTGTGTCCTTTTGACCATCACTTCCCATCCCATTGAGCCTCTGTTTCTCTTCTTTCTGCCTTAGTAGGGCCCCCCTTTGTTTCTGGGTTAAATGTGGAGGACACGCGTCTCCTAGCTCCACCACTGCCCTTGCCTGCTGCCTCTACTTGGCCGCTGAGGGAAAGGATCATCACCTGTAAGGAGGGTTCGATTTATATTGTGCTGGGCCTCAGAGGACATGAGTAGCCGTGATGGAGAGAACTGCAGGGACTGAGGCAGAGCTTGGCTTGATGCTAGAAAAAACTCATGAACAAGCTAGCTTGGGAAGAGGCCATGTGCTCCCCATCTCTGCAGATCTCTAGGTGGAGACTGGGTGAACAAGGTTGCCATCACGAGGGTTGCTGCTTCCCATCATAGTAGGAATGGAAGATTCTAAGATTCGAGGGCTCTACACACTGGGAGGGGGCAGGGATGCCCATAACGCCCAGTGCCTGGCCTCCTGGTGCTCAAATCCCTGCTAAATGTCATCACTCCAAGCATCCCTGGCTTTGCTGCAGCTCCTTCTGTTTCTACTAGTGCAGAGAGTGAGCCCTCCCTGGCTTAATAGAGGCTGCATTCATTCATTCACAAAAAAGTATGAAACACCTACTGCGCGCCATGCTCTGGAAATGCACGGTTTAAAGTGAAACCATCCCCACCCTCAAGGAATTTGCTTCCTCCTGGGAAGAACCAACATGTACACAAATAACACAGAATATAGGAATTGTTTGGCGCCATGCCCAGCACATAGTAGGTGCTTAATACATGGTTGCTGATTGACTAGTGACTGGAAGGGAATCAGGAAAGGGCTCCTGTGAGAAGCAGCCCTTGATCTGAGCCTCAAAGGAAGTTTGGGATTTTAAGAGGCAGAAGCCAGGAGAGAGAACATTCTAGGAATGGGGCATAGCCTGTGAAAAGGTATGGAGAAGGGAGATGGGATGGTTTATGTCATCATCAGCAGATGGACCTGTTTGGTATGTACAGAGCACGAAGGGGAAGAAAAAATGGGGTCAGAGCGTAAGGACCTTACATGTCGTTCTAAGGAGCTCCTCTCTTTGGTCCTAGAGACAAGAGAGGTCTTCCTGTGCCTGGGAGGGACTTCATCAGACCTGTGCGGAAGTATAGAGAAATCCCTCTGGCAGCTGAGCAGCAGGGTGGACTGGAAGTGGGAGAACCTGGAGGCAGGGAGACCAGTTAGGAATCCAATGCACCAGTCCAGGTGAGAGGCAATACAGGCCTGTGCCCAGGCGGTGGCAATGAGAGCAGAGAAGGTCATGTTTGCCAAAGATAGTGACTGGAGCCGACAGGACTTGGCCATGGTCAGCTAGGGAATCAGAAGATGGGCAGAATTGAAGAAGACTCCAAGGTCAGGGACCAGACTGCCCGGACTTGTTGTCACTGAGAAATCATTCTGAGCCTGACCTGGTGATGAGTGTCTGTCCGTCACCTGGCCAGGATTTTGCCTTTGGAAGGATATTCCAGGACTTGCACTGTGTTGGCGGGTCCTTTGACAACCTAAGAACTAGGCTGGCTTGAATCCACAAGCTTGAACTGTGCTAACAAAGTTATACATTATAATGGTATCTATAAAAGAGGCAATGGGGTTCCATGGAAGGCAAGGAGTCTGAAGCCAGAGCTGATGTGGTAGAGACAGCAGTAGGGCCAAGGAAGATCTGGATTTGAATCCTGCCTCAGTCACTCAGGAGCCCTTGGGCAAGTCACTTAGCAACTCTACTTCTTAGTTTCCTCCTCTGTAAAAATTAAGGCATTGGATTGGGGGCCTTCATCCTCAGACCCCTTCCAGTTCCAAATTCCTGTTTCCATGACTTTTCTGGTGGAGGTACTTACAGTCACATCACCACTATCTTGGGTTCAGTTGGGTTTCACCTTTCCAGGCTCCAGTCATGCTTCCACACTTCTTTGCTCCTCAGGTCCACTTTGTACCTTTTCCCAGCATGAGCAGGCTAAAGGAAAGGGGATGAAATACAAATCTGTCAAGTCCGGTACTTATTAGCAGCTGTCTTGGCAAACTCAGTGAAGGAGGGGAGGGGATTGGCACCATTGGCCCAAAGGATGTTTTTGTTTATTGTGAGTCTGACTTATCCAAACTCTCCTTCATTAACTTGGAGACTTAAACTTGGCAACTTCGGAAGAGACTGTGGGGGTGAGAGGAGCTCAAAAGTTCTAAAAGGCAAGCTCTTCAGTGGAACAGACGGTAAGTCAAGTCAGTGGGAAGCAAATTCAGATGCATTCGGTTTTTCTGCCTTCCCATGGAGTTTTCTACAGAGCTGCTCATCAGCCTGGTGATGTTTATCCTCCTGGCCACAAGGCTGGCACTCCCCCTACCCCTGAACCTCTCAGAGAGTCACAGGATGTCAGAACTGGAAAGGCCTTTAGCCATAACGTTTACATGGGATAATGGAAAGAATGTTGGAAGATCCTACTGCTGGGCACGTACCCCACGGAGGTCCGAGATGGAGGTGAAGGTTTCATTTCTACACAAATATTCCAAGCAGCTCTGTTTGTAGTAACAGGGAAGTGGAAGGGAAAGCGGGTGCCCACAGTTTGGGGAATGAATGGAAAATGTGTGAACATACTGGAGCATTTAGTAATGCACCAGAAGAAACAGAGAATGTGAACAATCCAGAGAAACTTGGGAAGACTTTGGTGAATTGATGAAGAGTGAAGGAAAGAGAACCAGGAAAACAATTAACCAGGGACCACAACGAAATACAGGAAAACACACTGGAAAGCTTCAGAAATCTGATGCAATGTCCAGTGGTGACTTCAGAGGTCTAATGACTAAACACGCCTCCAGACTGTGAGCCAAGAGATGGATTGTGGGTGTAGACTGAGGCATCCATTGCCAGATGAGGGCAAAGTACTGGTGAGCAGCACTTCTTTGTAGAAAGACAGACTAGGGAGACAGGGAAGGCACTGTAAGAAGAGAGAGATGTAGCAAAGAAAGTGTGCTGGGCCCAGAATCAAGAGAGTTGGTGTCTGAATCTCTCTAATTGTGAGACCCTAAGCAAGTCATTTAACTTTGCTGAGCAAATTTCCTTTCTCTGAAATAAAGAGGAAAATAATGATTGTACAGTTTGACCCCATAGTTTTGGTAGGAAAACGCTTTAGAAGCAGGAGTTATTGTTACTGCTACATTGAATATTCCCATTTAACAGATGAAGAAACAGGCCGGACAAGGAAGACTGACCCGCCCCAGGTTGCAGAGTTTGTTAGTGGATTAGCAGAAGAGCTAGGATTACTTATGAGGGCAAATGGCAAAGCCCAGAGGGTTCAGGGACCCTTTTTTTGGCCTTTCTTTGTATCAGTTCTTGGCACATAGTAGGTATTTTATAAATGCCTGTTGACCTGTTTGCGTGCTGAATCAAAGGGAAGGGGATCCTCTCTGGAGGCAAAGGGCTTTGCTTACTACCTGCATGACCTTGGGCCCACCATCCATCAGATGAGGACCAGACTGCACGGCCTCAGAGGTTTCTTTCAGCTTTGGAGCTGTGATCCTGTGATTTATAGATTCCCAGCATGCTCTTTGGTGCATATCTTCTAGGCCTCCTTCTGGAGTATGGGCCAATCCCTCAGATAGCACGAGATCACTTCCCCTTCCCTGTCCTCCCACCCCAGCATGCTGCTCCAGAAAAGAGACCCCAAGGAAAGATGATGTCAGGGACCACATAAAGTTATAACCACTGGGATGCACTAAATCTTGAGTGTGGAAACTTCAGCCGAGGGCGCCGAACGGCTCGTCTTTGGCCCCCTTTGCTCCGCAGACTCATTTTCTGGTTGTTACTCAGAATACATATTTTTCGGCTCGGAGGGCCTACCCAACACAGCTGTGTTATGGAATCCATGAGCCAATTTCCCTAACCTTTGACAGGCTGGGAAATGTACATTTCAAACAAACATCTCTCCGTTTTCAAAGGCTACGTGAATGGAATAGCTTTGGCCCGTGCTTAAGGATGAAACTCTAGTTGACACTGACTCAATGTAGGCTGAGATAAAAATCTCTCTCTCTCTCTCTGGCCCTTGGTGATCTCATCTGCTCCTATGGGCTCAATTATCGCCCCGTGCAGATGACTCCCAAGCCTCTCTGTAGTTCCGGTCTCTCTCCTGACCTCTGGCTGAATGCTGGGCGTTTCTAGCTGAACGTCGTCCTGCGAGCACCTACGACTCCAAAGCCAGACTCATAGGCTCCCCCTCTAGCCCTGTTCCTGCTCATCGCTTTTCCCATTGTTAAGGAAGACACTACTATCCTCTTAGTTACCCAGAATGGAGATCTAACAGTAACAGGACCTCATACGACCAAAGTTCTCGCCTGGAAAGGGATCTTAAAAGCCATATGGTCTACCCCCCTTTCACAGAAGGTAAAAGTGAGGCTTAGGGAAATTAAGGGATTTGCCCAAGGTCAAAGCAGTAGGATCGGTCATGATAGGAGGGACCACAGAATGGTGCCACCTCATTCAACTTGTTTTACAAACGGGGAAACTGAGGTTCAGGGAAGTGGGCCCAAACCCAATGAGTTGCCAAGTCTTGGTGATTCTCCCTTCACAGGCAGTCTAGGCTCCCGCCATATGACATCCTGCTAGTTTCTGCCCAATCCTAAACCCAGTGGAATACGGCTTCCCCAGAGGCCAGCAGCTAGTTCAGTCTTGTCTTTATATAATCAGGAAGAAAAGGAGAAAGGAAGCATTTATTGAATGCCTGCTGTGTGCCAGGCACTGGCCTTAAGCGCCACCTTTACAAATAGCACGTGTTTGTATGTATTTGCTTGCAAGCCACCTCCCCATTACCCCGTGAGCTCCCTGAGAGCAAGCCTTCTCTCTTGCCTTCTCTGTACCCCCAAAGCTTAGCACCTAGTAGGTGTTTACTAATGAGTTGGCTTCTGAGGTCCCTCGTGTCTCTAGATTTGCGGTTCTATGACTGGAGTTTGAAAGCTTCCTCTGTCAGTTCCTAAGTGACAGGAAAGGGGCTGGATATGATTCCCCTCATAAAGAGGCCTCCCAAATGAGGAAGCTTCTTCCACCAATGCCACTTAGAACCTTCTCAGAAACCTATAGTCCTAGAGAGGCCTAAAGCCCTGAGAAGTTAAATGACTTGTTCAGGGCCACACAACCTATGTCAAAAGTGAGATTTTAACACAGGTCTTCCTAGATTCGAGGTCAACTCTTTCAAGAAGTGACCCTGGGCAAGTCACTTCCCTTTTCTGGGTCTCAGTTTCCTGATGATGTTAGATTAAATGACCTCTAGGTCTCTTCTGGCCCCAAGTCTGATGCTGAATGTTGGAACCTGGCCTCATGCCAAGGCTCTGTGTCTATATTTATAAACACAGGCCAGCTTTTATTTTTCCTTCAGGACAGCTTGTTTGATAATCCCACGTATTCTTCTCCCCCCGCCCCTATCATGAATCAGGCCCTAACTCTCCTTCCTCGAATGCAAAGCTAAATGTCTATGATCTGATAAAAAGTGCTGAGGTCCCTGCATTCCCTCCCCATTCCACTATGTTGGGAAGGACACATCTTGGGCGTCAGCCCTCTGCTCTGTCAGGGGAAGCCAGACCCAGCACAGCCAGCCAGTGCTGTCTACATTCCATCATTCAGGTCTCCAGACAAGTAAGCGAGGGAGCATGGGGGGGGGGGGGCGAAGAAGTGCAAAGGAGTGGGGTCACTGCCTGAAATGTGAGAGCTGGGAACAGTCTCTGAAGTGGATGGGAACTGAAGGGAGCTGCACAGGGCTCAGAGGCAGGGGCTAAGCTTGCATCATGCAAAAACAATTGGAGGCGTTTCATTTGAGGGCTGGGATTGGGGAAAATGGATATGCCCAGTGGGGGGACTCCTTCAAGGCGAGGCTGACATGTCTTTTTCTCTAAAGCTGGAGCAGGAGATCCCTCTTCATCAAGCCCAGGTGGGGCTGTGCTGCTCCTACACTCAGAAACCTGTAGTTTCCCATCACTAATGGAATCATGATCAAAACTGTGTAGAAGCTGAAAGGAAAGGAAAGGAAAGCACCTTCATTTCCCAGGCTAGGCTACACTTCCTCATCTGTGAAATGGGCTGGAGAAGGAAATGGCAAACCACTCCAGTGTCTTGGCCAAGAAAACCTAAAGTGGGGTCACAGAGAGTTGGACGAGACTGAACAACAAAAACTGAGGGGAGAAAGGTGAAGTGACTTGACCAGGGTCATGCAGTGTCTGAGGCAGGGTGTGAACCCACATCTTTCAAGATCAGTTCCCTAGCCACTACCCCACACTGCCTCATTCTAACCTCCTTAGTTTGGCATTAAAGGGTCTCTACTGTTGACCCTAGAGAAGATGCTCCTGGTCAGAGAACAATAGATAATACAAAGAGAAAACCCTCTTGGATAAAGAAGAGGCATCCACAGTATAAGTGGAAAGGGAGAAGAGGATTCAAGGCCCCATCAAGTCAGAGTCCCTGGGCTGACCAGGAAGGAGCTCAAAGCTGAGGGACCCAGTGAAAGGGAGTGGGAGGATGATTGGTCTCAAGCCACCTCTTAACCTGGGATGGTGCAGAGAGGTATTCTCAGACAAGGATAAAGTGAGGAGCTATGCATCACAGGTATCACCGTCGTCAGGGGCCAGAAACACTCTTCCATCCATCCCATTGACAAGCATTTAGACTCTGTAAAAACAAATACAAAGAATGAAAAAATCCCTTCCCTCAGGGAGCTTACATTTTAGTGGAAGAGAGTATACGTTTATGTATATGTCTACATGTATATAGAATAAACATACAGTATAAGTAGAAAGTAGCTAAATAAAATTTAGGGAGAAAAGAAACTAGCAGGTGTTGGGGGAGGGGAGGGGCAAATCTATCAAACAACATTTATTAAGCCCTTGCTATAGACCAGGCATCGTGCTAGGGCCTGGAGATGCAAAGACAGAAGAAACGTCAGTCCCTCACATTCCACCCAGCACAGGAGACAACAGATAAGCATAGAGAGGCTAGGCTCTCTAACACCATCACTCATAGGTCCCCACCAGGGTGCTTCCCATAGATAATCAGGCAGAGAACTAACTTTTAGAGAGTGTATCTAATAAACAGTTATAGAAAAGTTGGTTGTCACAAAAACAAAACTTCCTTTCCTTTTACACATATACAATATCCCTAGAGCGAGTGACAGCAAAAGTGATAGCTGGTTGGTGAGTTGGTTGGTTGTGCTACTTCATGCTGGAAGAGGACCAAAATGACATCACTGTGCTAAAATCAAGTTTTAATGTGTCTGATTGTGGCTCATCAGACCAATAGGAGCTTAGAATGCTCTGACACAGGACAGGTATAAATAGTCCATGTGAATATTTGGGGTGGATTCTTTAGATTTATGCATCCTGTGTTTCCTTCCTGTTGTAATTCTGCTTTGCTCACAGAGCACAGTACCTTCTCCAATGTGGGCACGCCATGCTTACGAGCTTTAATCCACTGACCCAACGCCCTGATGAGTTTTTCAAATTAATTTGTGATTTATTCATACCTTATTTACTCTCCATGGATAGATGTGGTGGAAATGTCTGTGTCCTAGTAATTAATTGGGATTTGGCCCCTACCGTTACGTGTCAAATAAGAAATTTGGACCACCATGATGTCTAAAGTCCTTCCCAGGTTTAAATCCATGATTCTTGCCAGTGAAAGACCACATGGAATCCTATATCTTGAACAAGGAGGCATCTCAGAGGCCAATCAGCCCAACTCCCTCATTTGACAGTTGAGAAAAGTCAGAGAAAAGGAAGCTCAGGCAGGTAGTAAGTGTGGGAACAATCAGTGTTCTTGCCACTGGACCATGTCACAATTATCATTATGGTGTCCTCTGCCGTTCACATTTTCCTTCATCAGCTTGAGCTGTCCCTGGATTCTTTTCTCACTCTGTTTCTCTATGGTGCTAGATGGGGAGGCTCACTGGACTGTCCTCCTGAGCAGAGGAGAGGCTGATCCATAACCATCCCATGTCTGTAAGGATGCTCAAGTCTAGCCTGCCAGGTGACATCATCCTTGAAATGTCTGTCATTGACAAGGTTCAATTTCAGACGTGCATCGAAACTGACTGTATGCGCCAACCTTACTCAGCCATACGTGGAACAGGAATTTGAACGAGTCTCAGAAAACAGATGTTCAATTAGGAGGGTGGGTTTTTTTATAAATGTTTCCACCCTGTTGTTAATGCTGAAAAATGCTGGACGGGATTTTGGCATTTCTATCATCAAACTCTGCTGAGTCCATTCCTGGTTGTGGCTCAAGTCCCAGGTTCCCTGGACAGGTCTTTGTAAAAATCCCTTAAAAATTAAATAACTAGGTTTCAAGGCCAACAATAGTTTCTAGGCATGCTAGAAGGGAGAACCAGGTCTGTGAAGCAGGGGAAAGGGCCTTCCATTTGGAATTGGAGGATTTGCATGGCTACTTATGACCGTATGGTCATGATCACTCACCTCTTCAATAGAAAATAGAGTACTGGATAAATGCATTGCTCCTCACACATGACTTCATTGACTGACCCCACACCTGGAGTGCTTTCCTTGCTCACTTCCCCCTTAGAATCTTTGGCTCACTCCACTTTGTATATGCTGCCCTGTCTGGCTTTAACTCCATAACTCCATGACTACAAGACGCTTATGAATTCACCTCTGGATTCACCACCATGCTGCTGGCTCAAGCCTAGACTCACACCTCCTCCCTCAGGCTCCTCTCTCCCCATCAGAGAGCTGGAGGGTAGAGGACCCAACTAGTCCCAATGTTTTCCTTCATACAGAGCAGAGCCTGAACTTTCAGCCCACTCAGCTTTGCATCTCCTGCCCTTACTGGTTTCAACTCCACCAAACAAAATGTATTCTGGTAGTCCCCCCACCCCTTTCCCAACTTCTTTCATGTGTTGTTTCCACCTTTAGATTGTAAGATTCTTGAGGGCAAAAACTATGTTTCCGTTTATTAGTTGTATCCTCAGTGCTTAAGCATAAAGCCTGGTATATATTAGGTGCTTAATGATTATTGGCTTGGTAAAAGCTGAAAACTAAAAATTAATTATTTTTTTAAAAGTACTAGAAGGAAGGAAGGAATGAAGGGAGGAAGGGAGGGAGGCAGGAAGGGAGGGAAGGAGAGAAGAAGAGAGAAAAGGAGGGAAGGAAGGGAATGAGGGAGGGAGGGAGGGAGGGAGGAAGGAAGGAAGGAAGGAAGGAAGGAAGGAAGGAAGGAAGGAAGGAAGGAAGGAAGGAAGGAAGAAATGTTGGATTGGATTGGATACCTTTGGCTCAAATGTCCCATCCTAGAGGAAGCCTTTCTCAGTTCTCCCAGGCACTCTTCACATAAGCTCAAAGGTTTCTTTCTACCTACTCTATATATCTTGTATGTAACTATACACAGCCATACATATTCTCTCTTCCCCGTCCCCCAGTATAGGCTTCTGAGGTTAGGGCCTTGTTTCGCTACCTCTGTTTACCTCCAGAGCTTACCACAATGCTTCATAAATCCTTGTTAACAATTAGTTGTTGATTTGTACAGAAATTGTTTCTATGAACATTTTTCTAACACTGAGCTGAAATGCCCCCCTGCCGATTCCACATCCAGTTCAGCTTCCCCCCCCACCCCACCCCCTTGACTTTAGCAGTCAGAAGACTTGAAGGGCCTTGGACCTGAGTGGAAGGGGAGCATGCAGCCTGTGAATGGGCCAGGGATCCTTCTGCTAGACACACCAGCCAGAATCGGGTTTTTGCCAGAGGGGACACAGCAATGATTTGCAGCTGTGCCACATTTATTACAGGTTTTAAAAAATATGTTTTACTATGTATTTATGTGCATCACCAAGACTACCTGCAGAAAACAAAGCAGGGGGGGGAAACCTATTGCAAGATTGGCAAGCCGAGCTCAGCTGAGTGCCACCAGCCTGCCTGGGCCAGGCAGAAATCTACACTTGCAGAAAAAAGTTCCACAGGGTTCAGTCTCTGAGGATGGGCAATGCTATGACCTCAGCTATACTCCCAGGAGGGAGTGGAAGCAGGGAGTAAAGACAACCCAGATCCCACAACAAAAGCTCCATGCGGTGACCCAGCTGGGGGACAGTCTGAGACTATTTTAAAACAAAGAAGGAGCGGAGAGAGGCAGCCACCATCATGTCTCTCAATGCCAGGGTGAGGCTCTCTGGCTGCCCAGCGCCAGCCCACCAGGAGGAGGCTCCGACTTCCCAGCAAGTGGGGACATGAGTCACTGGGCATCAGTGAAAAGTAAGGGGGCCTTATTATTCTTTGAGTTCCTGTTTCCCTTTGAGGGTGACATCATATCTGTCAACAAAAACTGGTATGTCAGTGGATGGTCACAACCAAGATGGACTCTGTGGAGGAGGCCAGATGCTCCTCTGAGGCCTGGCTGTGGAGGCTGAGCCTGAAGCTGACCTCTGACAATTTTAGTGCTACTGCTGCTGCTATTAATGATCTTATCATTACATGACCTTGGATAAGTCACATGCTCTCATCTTAAAAATGGGGATAAACATATCTGTGATTTCTTTCTAACTCACTGAAAAGCCAGTTAAAATACTCAGCTGTTTCACCTTGCATCCATAAAGGCGGTGCCAGCAAAATGGCAAAGATGATCACAAATGCCACCAGTTGATGTTTCCCCAGCTGTGAGAAGGCAGGCCTGCGAATGCCTTGTGCTGGAGCTGTCAGGGGTCCAGTCTCTCTGGAAAACTTCAGAATTATGCCAGAAAAGTCGCTGAAATGTGTATAAACTCAGTGATATCACTACTGGCTATAGGCCTGAAAGGGGTAAAAGTGGGAGGAAGAAGAAGGATTTCTTAAATGCCTACTACATGTCAGGCAGGTACTGTACAAAGGGCTTTACAAATATTATTACTGAAGGGGCATTATCTTGCTCAAAGTGGGTATGTGAAAAGGCCTTAGCCTCAAAGGGCCAGGATCTCCCATTGCACCCTGGGTCATCTCCAGTCTTCCTGATGAATATCTAGCCACGGGACCCAGAAGGTTGTGGAGGAAAAAGTGAGGATGGTGACCCTGCACAGCCCTCCCTCACTCAAATCTAACTCAACTATAAGTCATGTCATTTCCCTGATGCCGTGGGCCTCTTCAAGAATGAAGGACAGGGGCAGCTAGGTAGTGCAGTGAATAGAGCACCGGCCCTGGAGTCAGGAGGACCTGAGTTCAAATTTGGTCTCAGATGTTTGACACACTTACTAGCTGTGTGACCTTGGGCAGGTCACTTAACCCCAACTGCCCTCCAAAAAGAAAAAAACAAAACAAAACAAAGAATGAAGGACAAACACAGCAACACAATTTGATATAAAGAAGTAAAAAGCCTCCTATATGCCAAGTAGTTGACAGCAATATACTTTCCAGGAGCAAAAAAAGGGAAACATTACAGGTCTCTATCATTTGGGAAGTGGCCATACTAGAGAGAGGCAGAGACACAGAGAAAGAAGGAGATGGGGCAAGGGAGACAAGAGAAGGAAGGAGGGAAGGGAGGGAGGGAGGGAGGAAGGAAGGAAGAATGAAGGGAGGGAGGAAGGAAGGAAGGAT
>CM053593.1:11185330-11203579 GCA_028646575.1 Pseudocheirus occidentalis
ACACCTTCCATACAGGGCTCACACCTTCCATACTTAGCCCTAAGTCTGTTAAACTGGTTGCTGTTAGGCATCCCTGTGTTCTGCTGTCCTATGTAACACGGGCCCTGGAGGACCACTGACTTCTGTTGGCCTGACCAGGTAAACATATCTAGAAGACCATTTGGACAGCATCATTTGGACAGGTGTATTTGAAAGTGTATAATGGTTGGCAAAACGACTATCAGTGTGGGTCTGGCCTAGGGAAGGGCTCCTGTCCCAGCTAGAAACTACAAGAAGGGGGCCTATCTCAGCTCTGAGAAACCCATCCAAGACTTCATGAGAGCACAGAAGCAGGAGGGGACCAGCTGGGAGCGTGCCCAGTGGTGGGGGTATGGGGTCACTATTGCTCTGAGTCACCTCAGTCAGGTAGGCAGGCTCACCCCAGAGACGGGAGGGTGGCAAACAGGATTCTGCCAGCATGGCAGATGGAACCGCAATGGCCTTGCTTCCTCGAGGCCTTGGCCCGAGCCAGAAAGCTTCCGGGAGACACCCCTGGCTTCACGCACATCTCTCCTACTGCATGGCTGGGACTGAAGCTACAGAACCTTCCTCAGAAGCCAGGGAGGGGCCTCAGAGGGCAGCTAGTTCAGTCCCTGCCTTTACAGTTCAACCAGATTAAGAGAACAATCAGAGAGGACTGGAACCCAGGCCTTGTGCCTTAATTCCAGCTCCTTCCACTGCATTCTGAGGTGTCATTCTGCATCCGACAGAACACTCTCCACAGGTGCCTATCAAACACCTGCTTCATCTTGGATCATTTTGTCGCACCATATTCTATCATGTCACGTCACATTTTAGTAAGTACACTGTGTTATGCTATAATAGTGTAGAATCACACGGCACTGTTTTATGCCATGCTATATGTGTTGTGTGGAATTCTCGGCATGCAGGCTGTGTCTGGCCGCTAAAATACAAACTCCTGGTAGCTAGGGATCATTTCTTCCACGTCATCTATACCAGCGCCTGGCACTGGGCTCTGCTCATGGTAGGAAGCTGGTTCTCCCAGACTGCCCTGCATGGTGCTACACTTGTATTTATTCTCTTATCAGTATTCCACACATACAAACATACACACACACACATACGTGCATACACATGTGCTTGTATTCCCCATTAGGACTTACGTTCCTTGAGGGCAGGGCCTGTTTCATTTATGTCTTTGTGTTGCCAGGGCCTAGCAAAGTGCTTGGCACATATTGGGGGTTGGTTGACTGGTCATGTGGCCAGTCTTCTGATTTCATGCTCACTTTAATAAACCAGTAAGGCTGGAAGGTCAGGGGTGGGTCTTACTGCTTCTGGATTCACAGTCGCAGAGAGATGCTTGGGGGAGAGCGCTGGACTCCAGTCCCAGATCTCTGAGCCTTTGCTGGCTCATCTGTAAAGTGGGGATCAATGTCCCCACTCAACAAACATTTGTTTGTTTGTTTTTTTAGCACCTGCCATGGTTCAGACACTGGTGGGCTCCTGGAAATAAGGACAAGACAGAAAAACGTCTGTCCTTAAGGAGCATAAGTTTGGTTGGAGAAATACAATTCAAATATATATACATATATACACGCACTCACACACATATATTCACACACATATGCACTTACATACATACACACATACATATAATGTGCCTACTGTGTGCCCAGGCCTGTGCTAAGTCCTGATGATATAACTGAAAAGCAAAACCAGCCTGTGCCTGCGAAGAGCTCAGTCTAAGGGAGGAGACCATGTGCCACCAATTCGGCACAAGCAGGGCCCAACCAGAATACACTGCAGGCAGCTTGAGGCGGGGAGCTTTGTCAGCCTGGCATTAAGGGAATCTGAGGATTCCCTGGGGGGTGGATCACGTGCAGGAGGTGGCATTGGGGCTGAGCCTTCCAGGAATGACATTCCTGTCTCCACTCTCCAGGAGACACTCCTCCATGGGCACACTGCCCCCCTGGCCCTCCCCAGAGCACAGAGGATGGCATCGAGGCCATGGCTCGGGGGAAACTTGAAACAAAGGTGGCATTTACAAACCGTCCAGCTGGGAACGGGACAGCGATCCGGGCCCAGCCCTCCCGGGGCGGAGCAGACCAGCGTTGCAACAGACTCCAGCAAGGAAATAGCTCGCACTTTAACGTTACAATTGCACCAAAATAAAACAAAACTAGAAATTCCCAGTCAAACACTTTTGTGAAGTTTCCACTTGTGAAGCTTTAGCATTTGACGAGCCCAAATCCTGAGGTCCCTTTGGTACATCTATAGTTTTCACTTCTGTGTTGGAGAATTCTTCCTCATGGTACCCTGGCAAGAAGGCGGGTTGTGTGGTCAGAGGCTGGTTCCCGGCTCTCCCAGTGACTCCGGGGCACTCACAGCACCCCCCCCCACTTTGTCCTGCTTCTTTATCTCTAAAATGAGGGCATAGGCAGAGGCCACTTCAAAATTCTTTTTGAGCCCCAATACTACGGTCTGACTGGGGGGTGCGGGGAGGACAGGGGTGTCGTAGATGCATAAAAGGAAGATTTGCTGATAAATATTCTAAATATTTCTACTGCCCACATCTGCCAACCAAATGGACCGCTTGCCGTTCCCCCAAACCGACATGGTGACTTCCACGTCTTTACCTTTGCGCAGTTTAGGGAGGAGCCGATCCACAAGTCAGTAAGTATAACAGAATAATTCCTGGACGTCTAAAGGGAAGGGCAGTATTGACCATTGACCGGGGAGGTGGGGAGGGGGGCATGATCAGGGAGAGCTCAGTCCCACACCTGGAAGGCATTCTTTTCTCACTTCCACTTCTTCCATTTCCAGCTTCTCTCAAGGTTACTTCCAATGAGCTGGCTTTCCTAAACTGCCATGGATTAGGAGGTTAACAAGGTAGAGTTGGCAGGGACCCCCAGAGACCAGATAGTCCAAACCCCTCATTTCAGAAACAAAACAGAGAAATGAATGATACCTGCTTGTCACAGGGTAGTGACCATCAGAGGCAGAATTTGAACTCAGGTCCTTTGACCCCAGAATAAGTGCTAATAGGGTTGGACATATAGTAGGCACTTTATATGTATGTATGTATAGAATAGGGTGCTCTCCTCCTCAGATTATCCTGGAAGAACTTACCTGTTTGCATGATAACATCTCCTTCTGGTAACCTCCATTAAGCTCTCTGAAGATAGACTGTCTTCATTTTTGTTTCTGTATGTCTAGCACTGGAATAGTGCCTGTTCCATAGCAGGCACTTTAAAAATGTCTATTAGATTGGATTAAATTAAATTGTTATTTGAGATAGGTTCTAGAGGGATATTGTAGTTAGAGATATAATGTTAGGTGACAAGCATGAATTCAGGCAAGTTCTTGGAGGGCAGGGCCAGGTTTTGCCTTTCTTTACAGCCCTGGCCCTTAGCACAATGCCTGGAACATGGTAAGTGCTTAATAAATGCTTGCTGACCCACTGTGTGCTTTTTTTCAGACTGGCTCTCATGCCTGGAAGTCTTCCCCTCCTGGCTTCCAAGTCCCAGCTAAAACTTCACTTACCAGGAACCTTTCCCCTTCCCCTTAATTCTAGACAGACAGAAAGAATTATTCATGTATTTTATAAATTTTATATCTTTATATTTTATTTCATATTTTTATATTTTGAGAGGAAAATTAGAGTATATAAATAAAAACGCATGTTTTTATATTTTATTTTTATATCTTTACATTTTCTTTATATCTTTAATTTATTATTATTAATATTAAAGTAGATGCTACGTAGGATGATATAGGCAATAAACAATTATGTACAAATGAGATACAGAGAGATACAAATTCTATTTACGTGTGTATGTTATAGTGTGCATGTGTGTGCATGTGTGTACACATGTATGTGCATGCATGTGTGTGCATGTGCATGTGTGCAGGTGTGTGTATGCATGTGCATGTGTGCGTGTGCGCACACACAGCCAGGGATTCCGATTCTGCGTGCACCTGCCCCATCCCAGGATCCTCAGCTGGGGGGGTAGGGATCACGCCCCTCTCTTTTCCAGAGGGCAGTGTGATGTGGCCAATAGAGCCTCAAATTTAGAAGCAGAAGATTTGCATTTTCCTGCCTCAGTTGGACCTTCTAGGGTATGATGTCGCCCCTGTTCTGTTGCTTACTAGCTATGAGATATAATAATGACAATTATCAAGAACAAGAATCACTCACATTTCTATATAACTTTAAAGTTTGCAAAACCTTGTATAAATATGATCTCATTAGGTCCTCACAACAACCTTGGGAGGTAGGTGCTTTTTTATCTCCATTTTAGAGATGAGGAAACTGAGGCAGACATGGGTTAAGTGACTGATCCAAGGTCACACAGTCTTTGGTATTTGAATCTAGATTTTAATTCCATCTTTCAAACCACTACCTTCTTTGAGCCTCAGTTTCTGCAGCTGTAAAATGGGGATAATAAAACTCATCCCATAGATTTCTTATCAGGATCAAATGTGTGTATGAAAGTGCTTCACGGACTGTAATATAAATGCAAATAAAATTCAGCTCAACCCAAGAAGAACTGAAGGGAACGTAAGGCTTTACAATTTGCTGTGTTCTTTCTTTGTGAGAACTCAGCAATGTAGGTATTCCTAGTATTACTATCCCGATTCTATAGATTGGGAAACAGACCAAGAGAGAGAGCCAATTGAAACTTTTAAATTAAAGGCATTAAATACATTCTTAGAAAGGAAAGAATGCATTGAAAGGGTTAAGACTCAGCAAACTGGCAGAGTCCTGCTTTGCCAAAGGGACTACTTCTGAATATATAAAACTGAAAAGCAGCATCCCGCATGAGTCAGCAAAGCCAAGTCTCCCAGGACACTCTCAAACGCAATGGTCCCTGTGTTCATTTCCCCTTCTTGGGCCCACAACCACACTCCTGATCTGTCCTCCTGCCCCTGCTTGAGGTATCCAAGCTGCTGCTCTCTTGGCCATATAGAATAAAAGTTTGCATTGGGGGGATGGGGGAGGGTGGGTACCACCTATATGCCTTCAGGCAAATTGCAGACACTCAGCTTAGTCATGGAATTCGACCTGGCATGGCTTGACATGCACAGCTCTAGACTGGCTAGACTTTTTTCCTCAGCCCCAGTCCTTGGGCTCCAGATGGAACTCTGAAATTCAAGTCAAGACTGCACTACCTGAAAGTCACCTGACATGCCCATGCTCATTAATTTTGATTCCTGAGGTTCAAGTAAATTCAGTTCAATTCAACAAGCAAGTTCTGACTCTGCATAGAATCTAGTGATCAGTACTGCAGTGCAAAGTTTAGAGGAGAGAGCTTCCTTGCCCTCAGAAAGCTTATAGTCTAGAAGGGGGAAGGAGGTGATATATATATAGAATGATCCATCAATAAGGATTTATTAAGCATCTAGTTTGTGCCTGGCATTGTGATAAATGTTGGAGATGCAAACACAAAAGCAGAAAATCATTCTTGTCCTCAAGGGACTTACTTTCTATCAAGGAAGACAACACATTTATGTTTAAGTACAATAGGAACTGGAGCACTTTCTAAGGACCTGAAAATATCCTTTAACAAGGAGTCAAAACATGTTTATCCCAACAGAGTTAAACCTGCTTAGATCCACCTGCCAAACTGTTATATTTTGGTATGTCTGGAAATGAAGGTGGTGTAAGAAAAAATTATATTATATCGCTCCCTATGGGATCACTTCCTCAATGGGGCTCTCAAATTGGGTCCCCAGAGACCTGTGAATACTTTTCCCTCCAAGGTTCTAGGGGTAGCTCTGAAGCATTGGAGTTCCTAGTATTATTCCTCACCAGCCCCCATCCAGTGTGCCCTGATGGCTTTTGGTGTAACCCTTACTGAACTTCAAGGATGTATGCCTTTTAGAGTCCACAGCTCTAAAGTATTCTCTAACAAGTAATCACAGTCTCTGAAGCTATCATTGTCCTCTGCAGACTATCTTTCCAACTTAGCCTGCAGGCATTTGCTCTGTCATTGGCCACTACTACTCTGGCATCTCCTTCTATAGACTCTGGGGACCTTCCATGACTCTGATGAATCTCGATCACCAGGGAGCTCCCCTTCCGCAACACTCCCAGTTGCATTTACTCAGTTCCCTTCTTGTCCACTTCTAGCCCAGGCCTGGGTAGGCTAAGAAGAGACTTGAGGGTTGGAGCCCCTCGTGGAAATTCCAACTTTTAGTAACAAAGCAATGGCCTTTCCAGAATCTCAGCATTGAAAGGGACCTCAGAGACCAACTTGTGAAAACTGTATGTGACCAAGAACCATCCCAGAAGTGAATCCAAAAAGTGAGCCTCCAGACAGAGCCTGAGCATTATTAAAAAGGACTGAGAAGTTCTATGAGTTTTCTCCAAGGGAGAAGGAGCTCACTGCCTATCAAAGCAGCCCATTTCCACCTGGAGATAGCATCAGTGGTAGGAAGTTTGTCCTGATATAAAGTGACCTACTTGCAATTCCCTCCCTAGGGGAACTAGGAGGCCAAGAGAACAGAGAGTTGGAGCTGGAATCAGAAGGAATTGAGTTCAAATCCAGCCTCAGAAATTTACCAGTTGTTTGACCCTGGGCAAGTTTGCCTCTGTTTCCTCAACTGTAAAGTGGGGATAATAACAATACCTACCTTCCAAGGTTGTTGTAAGGATCAAATGATATAGTATTTGTAAAAAAAAAAAAAAAAAACAACTTAAGACAGTGCCTGACACATAGTAGGCACTATAGAAAAATTTATTCCTTCCCCTTCTTAAACAGCATAACATTAAGGCCCTTCATTCAGTTTTATATGTAGCTCAAGTGTTAAGTCCAGGGCTTGGCACAGAGCAAGTGCTCTGTCTATTCATCTATTGATCTAGTCTCCTACCCACCTACCGATCTATCATCCATCTATCTATCTATTCATCAATCTATCCCTCAACTGTCTGCACATCTATCATCTAGTTCTCCCTCCTTATCTACAAGAATATCTACCACACAGCTCTCTGCTTTTTGGCGGCAGACCTCTGCATGGCCTGGGCTCTCCTTTTTCTTTTACTTGCAATGTTTGGTGTAACTAAAGTCCTCCTTTGACACCTCACCCTTGTCTAGGGGGCAGGGTACCCCCTGGAACAGCATGCCTACAAAGCAAAAGCCATGAGCAATATTAGAGAGCAGGTTAGACCTCAAGGTTGGAGTGACACTAAATGTCTGTTACCTGAAGGTAGACTGAGTTTGGAGACTTCGTTTTCAGGAGGATCATGGATTGTACAGTCCGTGAAACTCTCCAAGGCTCTCTATGGAGGCACAGAGAAATGGCAATCTGTGTTGACACAATGAAGTCACAGAAACTTACAGTTATATATTCTCTTCGGAACTACACAACCCCAATAACATCATGCATGGATCTGTAGCCTGAGGTTCTACTCCTGAGTTTCCATAAAAAGTTGCTTAAAAAGTGCTGGGTAGAATCTCTCAGAGCTGAAGGAGACTAGAGTTTAGCCAGAGAAAGATGAGGGAAAGGGAAGCTCTCTTCTGAGTTTTAGCATCCTATCCATATATTGGTAATGCCAGGAACTCCAGGAGTGAAAAGATGCTCCTATGCTGAAATCCACATGAGCCCTCCCTTGCCTACGGTGCAGTGCTGGAGAGGGCCTCCATGCTGGGGACACAGCTCCAGAGAGAACTTTGCTCAGGCGATCCTCCTCCATGGACAAAGATCACACATTCCACCGTTCAGACACTCATCGTTTTAATAGCTACAAACCATCCCATCCTGTCAGTTCTCCACAATTTGCTTAGTCATTCTCCTACTCTGGAGTAGTTGGCCAGTTCCCAGTTTTTCACTATTATCAACAAGACTAGTATAAATATCATTATTCAAATTGTTTGTTGTTTTTTTCCCTCCTAAGTTACTTCATTGCAGTAGATTCCCAGAAGTAGAATGACTGACTGAGTAAAATGTTATGAGCAATCCCAGCAGCACTTGTCAAATGTTACCAGACAATGCCTTTTTCTAAGAAGGCCTCAGCAAGAAAAGTCATGTTTCAGAGGAAAGGAGAAAAGTCCGAGACCCTTTTCAGACCAGCTGCCTTAGACTGGAGTGCTTAGTGTTAGAAAGCTGTCGATGGAGAAAAAGGCAAGCATTAAGCCCTTATTGCATGCCAGACACAGGGTGAGCCAAGGGAGACCAAGACAAGGAAAAACATCTCTATCAGCCAGAGTCTTCACTTGGATGGGGGATACAGTAGAACCTCCATTTATGAGTAACTTGGTTTACATGTGATTTGCTGGACAAGGAAAAATTTTCCACAAAATTTGTCTTGGAGGACAAACCAAAATTCACAGTATAAGCATCATGTTTGGACTTGACCAGCTCACCTCAAAGGGATGATGCTCAGCTAGGGCAATGTTTTTTGTTACTGTTGTTTTGTTTTCACATGGAAAAGGAACCTCAGGTCTATGTACCGCCTAATAGGACTCATTCAGTGTTGACACTTTGTGAAGGCAACATCGTTCACTCTTAACACCATTGCAAGTGTGTTCACATGTGTTTGTGTACACATGGTAGTACTTTGTGTAAAAGTGTGCCGTGGTGATTGTGATCTACAACAATATTTGTAACAATGAAGGAGCTTAGCCAGGAGCTGACGATGGACAGACTGATGGATGTGCATGAGGAGCAACAGCAGAGGTTGTGAAGGAGATCTCATCTGAGGAGGAACCTGAGAGGTCGGAGGAATCCCTCACATCCAGTGAGATTAGGGAGGTGCATTGGATGTGGGCAAAGTGCAAAATTTTGTTGAAAAACATCTATTTTTAATGATAATGCAATGTCACATTTCCGTGACATTCTTAAAAAAAATGTCAAGAACAAGGGTCGTTAGATAGATTCCCGGTCAGAGGCCACCAGAAAGAGAAAAAATTCAGTGAGTCAAAATATGAAAAAAACAAAACAAAACAAAAAAGGCCATGGTGTTAGTCTTACTTCTAGTGAAAGTAGCATAAGAGAGAACACTCCCAATGGTGAAATCGCTGATGTTCTCATGGAAGGAGATTCTCCTTCCAAGCAGTAACCCTTCCTCCTCCTCCTCCTACTCCTCCTCCCACTCTTCCTCCTCCTCCTCTTCCTCCTCCTCCCCCTCCTCTTCCTCTTCCCCCTCCTCCTCCTCCCCGTCCTCCTCCTCCCCCTCTTCCCCCTCCGACTCCCCCTCTTCCCCCTCCTCCTCCCCCTCCCTCTTGTCTCCCTCATGCCAGTCACGACTTTTCCAAAAGGTAAAGTACAAGTTAATTTGTTTTATTTTTGGTTTATATTGTACACTATGATGATATGATACAATGTAATATGACACAACATAAACGTAACATGACATGATGCAATATAACATAGTATATGTATATACACATATACGTATCTATGTATGTATAAGTACATACAGAATAGATATAAGGAGAATAAATGCAAAAAGGGAAAAGCCATTAACTATGAGGTGATTACAGAAGAAAGGCACTAGCATTTGGGGGATCAGAAAGGCTTCCTTCCTGTAGAAGGTCTTGCTTGAAAGCAGAGAGGGCTTCTGTAAGTTGGAGATGAAGCAAAAAGGCATTAAAGACATGGGGATGGCCACTAAACAGGCACAAAGACAAGAGACCAATAACAACAGACGTCTGTGTAGAGCTTTAAGGTCTATCAAAGATTTGCCTGTATCTCCTTTGATTCTCACAGTATGCCACAGCTAGTGAGTGTCAGAAGCAAAATTTGAGCTCAGGTCTCCCTACATCCAGATCTAACTCTCTATACACTATGACACCTGGAAGAACATCATGTGTGAAGAACACAGAGACCAATTTGATTGGACCAGAAAACATGGGAGGAGGAGAAATCTACAAAGATAGACTGGGGTCAGCCTGTGGATGACTTCTAAAGCTAAGCAGAGGAGATGGCATTTTATCCTGGACACCAAGGGGAATCACTGGAGTTTATCGAGCAGAGCAGAGACATGATCAGAGCTGGGCTCAAGGAAAATCCATTTGGCAGCTGTGTGGAGGAGGGACTTGAGGCAAGGGCATCAGTAAAAATTCTGTAGTGATTATTTGGGGGTGGCTTTGTGGAGAGAGAGGAGGGATCTGATGTGAGAGATGTGGAGGGAGAAAGAGCAAAACCTGGCAGGTGGGTGAATATGTGGGGTTACAGAGAGGGAGAAGCTGAGGGTAACACCAAGACTGCCACTCTGAGAGACTGAAAAGTGACAGGGAAGTTTGGGGGACAAAGGACAGCAAGGCCTGTTTGGAAAATGTTGAGTCTAGGTTGTCTTCAGTTGAAACTAATCAGTGAGTTAGTCGGTGGTAATTAGGTTCAGAGGAGAGACTAGGCCTGGAAATAAAGATCTATGGGTTGCCTTCACAGAAATGATGATTAAACCCAAGAGAAACGAAGTTACCAAGAGAAGGAGAAAAAAGGAGGAGAAGGAAAGTGAGGAGTAGAAGGGGAAGAAGAAAAAGGAGAAAGAGAAGGAAGAGGAAAGAAAGGAGAAGAGAGGGGGAAGGGAGGGAATGGGAGGGCATGGGAAGGAAGGGAGAAGAAAGCCTACAACACCCATAGTTAGGGGGTATAATGTAGATGATGAGCCAGCCACATAAACTGAGAGGTGATCACACAGATAGAAGAATTAGGAGAGTATTTCAGGAGAAGGTTTTCAGCGCTGTCAAATATAGCAGAGATAGAGAAGAATGAGTACTAAGTACTAAGACCAGACTTGGCAATTAGATCTTTGGCAAACTCCAGAGACGGTTGTTCCAGTTGGACAACGAGGTTAAAGGTCCAAGTACAAAGGGTTGAGAAGTGAGTGAGGGGAAAAGAGGTGGAGGTGGGGAGCATAGGCAGCTTTTTTCTAGGAGTTTGGCTAAGAAAGAGAGAATTGATACAGAATGATGACTTGAGGAGATAGTGGGATCTAATGAAAGGTTCTTAAGGATGGAGGTATCATTATTATCCCCATTTGCAGATGAAAAAACTGAGGCAGAGGTTAAGTGACTTGTCCAGTGCCCCACAGTCAGCAAGTGCCTAAGGCTGGATTTGAAGGCAATTCTTTAGAAGCCCCAAGTTCAACAGTCTAGCCTCTCTGCTACTGCATTGTCTTGGAGCTCAGATATTCTCTGCCTGAATCCAATCAGACATGTGGAAATCAGGGGAAGGTGGGGGGGTACTTGTGGCCAAGGGGGTTGAATTGCACTATGTGATGGTGAAATATCCCCTGTTGGCTGTTTAGCCAGAAGAAAGGATGTCTTGGGGGATGTTACCGGCCTCTTAGAGTTTCCACCACTTTTCAACTTCAAAGCATGAGGACTATTTTGATCTGTGGCCAGAATGTTGGGAGGGGAAGAAAGGTAACTGCCATTGGAGAAGCCCGGAGAAAGAAGATCAAACCCCACCAATGGCTCTTCTATGTTGAACATGTATCATAGCAACCACAGAGCAGTTGTTATGAAGTGAATCCAGCCAGTCATAAGCCTTATGACAGCCTCTAATTAAGACCGTACTCCTCCAATCCAGTGATAACTAGTTGAGGGACAACAAAGCTTTGGTTCAAGGCACCAATATATGAGGATGGGGAGGTGGAGCGCAGCCTTTCACCAGGTGATGACTGCCATCCCCCACATATCACCCTGAAGTCTGCTAACGTCCTGGGCATCAATAAAGTACAACTACCCGAGGGGTCAATGACACCCCATGTCCTGTTGGAGTGGTTCCTTCTGACCTATAAGGAGTGATGTGGAGAGTGGGGGCCAGGAGGAGGAGGCAAAGGTTAGACTTGCCTTCTTTCCTGGTATAATTATACTGAACTACCATCCAGAGGGAACACTAATCTCCTTCCCACCCTAAACTATTTTTTGACCCAAGTGAAAATACTCCTACTTATATCTCTGTTCAAAGATCTCCCCCAAAATAAAAACATTTGCTTTTGGAACAGTTACCTACCACCCCAGCCAAGCCTGTTCAAATCAAAGGTAAGATTCTCTGAGTGTGAAATGATTGTTGTGTCACCAGTGAAGTCTACCGGTTACAACATTATGCCTCTCTTCGTAATGATGACCTATTGGTCCTCAGTGATAAGAGTGACCACTGACATGTACATGGTTATTCACATTTTTCAAAGCACATAAATCGTCATCTTAAAGCTTCACAACAGCTGTTAAATCTTCCCTCCTCACACTTCAATGAATGTTATCATAGAAGACCCAGGATGTAACCATGAGGTGCTGAGTGGAAGGCTGTCATGCACAAGATAAGGTTTTCATGTGTAAATAAGATGATGTCTACATCCTGGCATCCCTTAATTAGATGCCAACCACCTTGGTTGGCTCAAGAAGGGAATGGGATATGACTGCCTACTGGTCACACTTCAGCCAGTCGTGGGCTTTAAATGGCTGGGGCAATCTCGGCATTTAGCCAGTTCAAAAGTTGGAGCCTTAAGTGAGAGAAAAAACTTGAGGGAATCACTCTTTAGGGGATGAAGAGAGAAGAGGATTTCTCACACACACACACACACACACACACGCACACACATGCACACACACGCACACACACCCTATTATGTACAACTCAGTATTATTTATACCCATCCTCCCCATGGACGCCACGTGTATCTATGAAAGAGTGTGGCCCAGACTTTGGGGGGGAAACATTTGAACCAATCATTATCATACTACTTTGCCAAAAATCTAATGGGATCTACTGGCCGAATGTCAATAGAAGTACTCAGGTGGAGCTTATAGGCTACAATGTTAAAAGTCTAGTTCCACAGAGCTGCCCAAGAATCTTGGGAGTAGCCTGCTCATTTCTGGAAGACCCCACCAGCAAGAGTGAGTGTGTGTGGAGGGAGTGGGTCCAGAAAGACTCATCATTTCCTTGTTCCCATTTTCTAAATGACATGCTTAGACATGCTTAATATGTGCTGAGTGCTACATGAAGGAACAAGGGAAGGGAGAAGGGAAAGACCAGGGAGAGCTTCAGTAAAAAGGAAAGGGGACTTTCTTCCACTCACCCCTGCATCTCCTCCACTTGCCCTTTGGGGGCTCTGAGCCCTATACCTCGTTATGGACAATCCTAACATTTCCTGATCCTCTAGGGTCTTTCTCCTCTCATTCCTTATTGGCAGTGGCCAGGGAAGGTCAGAAGGAAGAGCCCTGGACCTAGAGGCAGGAGGGCCTGGGTTCAAGTCCCTCTTACATCCACAAGCAGTGTGGCAGAGTATCCAGAGCAAGGCTCTAGTGTCTGAAACACCTGGGTTCAAATCCCTACACCTGCAAGCTGGGTGACTGCAGATACTTAACCTCTAACCTCAGTTTTCTCATCTGTGAGATGGACATAATCATCACCTTGGGGGCTCTCTCAATGGGCTGTTGTAAGGCTCAAGCAAAAGCATGAAAATCAATTACTTTGCCAACTCTAAAGACCTATATAAATGGTGCTGTTTTCTCCCTCACTAGACTATAAGCTGCTTGAGGGAAAGGATTGGGCTTCTTTGCACTTATACTTTGCCTCTCACTTAGCTCAGTGCCTGAATGAACAACTAAATAAAGGAGACATGTAGACAGCCCCCAGGGTCTGAAATGCACTCTGCAGACACCTTCTGATCACCAGCCCAATCCTTGAAGAAGATGCTCCAGGTGTTATTCAACCCATTTCATAAAGGAGGAAACAGGCTCACAAATTAAGTGACTTGCCCAACATCACACAGCTGGTAGTTACACAGGGTTTGGACTCAGTTCTTCTGCCTTCAGATCCAATAGTTCTTCCATTGTTAGACAGTGTAACCATGGTGCACTGTTTCCATCCTCACCACACTCAATGGCTAGACAAGCTTTCATTGCTGTGATTGAATGAGCAAGCAGATGAATGGTGAGATGAATGTCTATGCTCTGTACTTTATTTAGGGATACCTTAAAGTGAGCACTATTCTCAGAGTCAGGGGCCTGGGTTAGAGCCTATCTCTGATGCTTACTAGCAGCATGACCCCAAATAAGTCACTCTGCTATTCTGTGCCTTGACCTCCTTATCTGCAAAATAGGTGCAGTAATAGAGCTTTGAGCAGAGATTCCAGTAGGAATATTTTCATGTGGGTCAAAAATAGCTTGGGGGTGGGGAGGACAACATGGCTGAGTGACTACAGACACTTAACCTCTGTAACCTCAGTTTCTTCATCTGTGAGATGGACATAGTCATCCCCTCAGGGGCTGTCTCAAGTGTTCCATTACATGTAAAACAAGTTATATACACTAGCTACTTCACAGAACAGTTGTAAGAAGCATGAATTGTAAGAACTGAAATGTTATATAAGTGTGAGCTATTTTTCTTCTCAGCATAGGCTAGACAGGAAGAGAAAGAGAGACAGAAAGAAAGGAACAAAGAAGGAAAAAAGGAAAGGAGAGAGGGAGAGAAAGAGAAGAGAAAAGGAAAGAGAAAGAAGCAGAGAGAAAGAAGAAATGGAAAGAGGAAAAGAGGAGGAAAGAGGAAAGAAAAAGAAGGAAAGAGAGAAAGAAAAGTAGAGGAAAAGAAAGAGAAAGAAAGAAAAAACGAAGGAAGAAGGAAGAGAGGGAGGGAGGGAGGGAAGGAGGAAGGGAGGGAGGGAGGAAGGAAGGGAGGAAGGGAGGAAGGGAGGAAGGAAGGAAGGAAGGAAGGAAGAGAGGGAGGAAGGAAGGAAGGAAGGAAGGAAGGAAGGAAGGAAGGAAGGGAGGAAGGAAGGGAGGAAGGAAGGGAGGGAGGAAGGGAGGGAGGAAGGAAGGAGGAAGCAAAAGAAAGAAATGTTTCTTTATTCTAATAGTTCTTTCTTTTGTGGTTTCCCAGATATTTTCACAGTCCATAAGAGATTGAAAACTTACTAGATTCTGAAGCTGCTTTTTATAAAGTAGTTTATAAGAATAAGGATGGAAGAGAATGCAGCATCACACAAGTTTACATTCTCCGATCAAGGCAAGGAGCAAGCAGGCTGGGGACTTTGCAAAGCATCTGAAATCCCTAACATGATGAAGAGGACTCGGTCTGTTCTCCATAGTCCTAAGAGGTCTAATCAGCCCTTTGCAAACACAAATAAATAACAATTGACTTTGCATTGAGTTGAAATGTGGCCTGAAAATAATCATGCCCCATGCAATGAGGACAAGCTGAGATTGGGCGACCAACTGCTTACGACAAAGTCTTCCATGTTTAAAAAAAGAAAAAAAAAACCAACTCTATGAACTGAGGTCTTTGTGGGGGCTACAGGAGTATCTGTTCCAATGTGACAAACAAACCCAAGGGATTCATTAAAATCATGTGAAAAGTTTGAGTGGTTGGAAGAGAAAAGAGCTCAGGAAACCTTGGGGCTGGTCCTGGGGCTGCTGCTAATTTGCTGGGTGACACTGGACACTCTATTTTTCCTCTCTGGCCTTCACTGTTCGTACCTCTGAAATGGCAAACATGGAATGAGGAGGAGGAGGATGGTGATGATGGTGGTGGCTAGCATTTACACTGTAATTTTAAGTTTTGCAAAACATTGCACACATCATCTCATTAGGTTCTCACAACCCCGGGAAAACCCCATTTTACTATTGAGGAAACTGAGGTAAGTGACTTGCCTGGAGCTCACATAGCTCTTAAATGTCTGAGGTCATATCTGAACTCAGGCTTCCTGACCCCAGATCCAGCTTTCTGTCTTAGCCTTTCTTATATCCTGGAGCCCATAGACAGTGTCTGGGGAAGCCTCTGGACCCCTTCTCAGAATCATGTTTTTAAATGCATAAAATAAGCTCCATAGTATTACAAAGGAAACCTGCTATTGAATTATAGCAATTAAAATTCTTTTTGAAAGAAGGTTATCCACATTTTCAAAAAATTAGTTTACCATCCTCAGGTGAAGAAGGCTTCGTGTAGATGGTTCTCAAAGCTCTCAAGATTCTGCAGTCCAGGTTCTGACCCCCACATCTGGTCCCTTCCAGCTCAGTTCTGTGGGAGCGGCTCCATCTGCACAGCTGATTTATGGGTAAGGAGGAAAGTTCTACAGTAGGCTTCAAACTCAGCACTACGCAGGCCAATTCTGACCCTGATTGAGCCAAAAGGAAGAAGGCAATCGACTGGTCTTTGGTTAGTTGGGCCATCACTCGACTCAACTGGAGAGTTTCAGAAGCCCAGGCTCCACCTGGTCAATGAAAGGGGAAGGGAGGATTTCTTTCATTCTCCACCCCTTCCCGCATAAATCATGTTGACTAGCTGAGGCACCCCTCCCCCTAAAGGATACACCCATCCAGCAGAACCTGAAGGGTGCTAAATCATTCACAGAGCTCCAGACAAGCAGAAACAACAGAGCTAAACACCTAGGTAGTAAGAAAGAGTAGTCCAAGCTGGAAGCTTCCACATGAGCATTGCCTCCAGCAGACACAGCCTCTCTGCCCTCCTCTCTCACTCAACTGACTGAGGGAGGGTACCATTGGCCTTGCCCTCCCAGAGTCTCAAAGGGAGGTTAATCGCTTATCCCTGGGACTTTGAAATTCAGTTCTGAAGACATCCAGCAGATCTCCCATTTTCCATAAAGGACATTCACACCATAAAGCTCTGGGGGGGGGGGGGGGAGGGTATGGATTCCCACTGTCTGCCAAATCAAGTCCCCATTCCTTAGCCTGGTATTCAAGGCCCTCCACGATTCAGCCCTAGTTGACCAACCTTTCCCTAAGCCTGGCATTCAAGGCCCTCCACAATCCAGCCCTAGCCAGCAGACCTTTCCCACCCTAACTCTGCAGGTACTTACTTGGGGGAAGAATGGCATGACCCGGAAGCAGCACACATCCCTTTCCAAGCAGAGCCTGCCACAGTCAATATGTCTGCCTTCTTGGCTTGCCAAGCAAATATTTGCTTAAAACCCACACAGCATGGTGGATATGTTTCTGATGGCCCCAGGCATTTTCTGACTCACTTACCCTTCATTTTAATTTGGTTTTTAGTGCACGTATTTTCTGCATTAGACCCAGGAATAAACAGAAAAATCAGGCAGGAGGGGTTGGGTAGGCAGGCAAGCTTCCTGAGGTTTGTACTGTAAAGGGTCCCCATCCCAGGGAAAATGGTCAAGAATGAGGCATGGAGGAAGGAAGTGCTGCTTTTGGATTTGGGAACATTCCACTGCAGGATTTCCCAAGTCTGTGATCTCAGCAATACCAGCACTAGCACCCCTCAATGCTGCAGAATGGCAATCGCCCAGCAACTGGGGCCCTAACACTGGACCTGGAGTCCACCAGCTGGGCAAAGACCCACCTACTCTCCCTCAGCCTGAGTTTCTTAATCCGCTCCCCTCCCCCAGCTGTTAGTCAGTTTGCAAACATTTATTAAGCACCTTAATGTTGCAGTCATTCTGCTAAGGGCTTCAGATAGCCAAAGAAAGGCTAAAGATAGTCCTGAAATTTAAGGAGCCATCTCTAGTGGTGAGACCAAATCCAAACAATTATGTGAAACCAAGATAGAAACAGGAAAAATGGGAGCTAATCTCAGAGGGAAGACACCAGTGGCAAAGGGCACTGGGAAAGGACTCGTAAGGAGGTAGGATTTGAGCTGAGTCTAGTGCTCCTGCCCTCCTCAAGTTAGGTTGGATTTACTTCTCTGGCATCTTATGTATCCCCCAAGCAGAAGGTAAGCTCCTGATGGGCAAGGCCTGGTTCTGCTTCGGTCTTTGTACCCCCATAGTGCCCAGAATAGTGCCTGCCACGTATGAGGAAGGCAGAAGATGAAGTGCTTTTGGGGCTTAAGTGGATCACAAAAGACAGCCAGGGCTGAGCCTGAAGATCCTAACATTTCAGCCCTGGCACAGCTGTCCCCTGGAGCCATTAACATTGGCTGGCCTGGCAAGTCTTTCATCTTGCATTCCGTCTTCCTTCTTGGGTGTGTTGAGATGAATTCTACTTCCCAGCATTCATGATCATCAAGCATGTTCTGCAAATATGGACGTCTCAACCCAGGCGCCGTGTTGTTGATATGTCTTCTGAGATGTTTATAAGAATAATCCTGGAGTGCCCTGGACTGGCACAGCTCCTTATCCCCCTCAGCTCCTGAGTAATCACCAGCCTGAGAAAACGTCCTTTCCTGGATCTTCCTTCGGTTATTCACTCACTGTACTAGAGTTCTTCCCTTTTTTTTATTAGTTACTGAACAAAGAATCACATTAAACATTCATTCCTTTGTCTTCCCTCCCTGTCCCCAAGTAGAAAGGTAGGATGGATGGATGGATGGATGGATGATGGA
>CM053593.1:11204079-11219876 GCA_028646575.1 Pseudocheirus occidentalis
GATGATGGATGGATGGATGGATGGATGGATGGATGATGGATGATGGATGGATGGATAGATGGATGGTGGATGGATGATGGATGGATGGATGGATGGATGGATGATGGATGATGGATGATGGATGGATGGATGGATGATGGATGGATGGATGGATGGATGGATGATGGATGATGGATGGATGGATGGATGGATGATGGATGGATGATGGATGATGGATGGATGGATGGATGGATGGATGGATGATGGATGGATGGATGATGGATGGAGGGATGGATGGATGATGGATGGATGATGGATGGATGATGGATGGATGAAATTACTAAATATTCACTATGTGCCACACTCTATGCTAACCTTTGGAGCTACAAATATAAAAGCAAAACAATACACACACAACACACATTCACACACACACAGTTTCTAGGAAGAGCAGATTCAAATGTGTGGCAAAATATCAATGAGGAAACCCTTTCAGCAAAGAGATAACCCAGCTTCTGGCTCCTAGAAGTCCTCTCTTTGCATGGAGCGCACATTATGCTTCCCTTGCTGGGCTCCCAGGATCTGTGGTCTCACAAAGGGCAACAGCTGCCTTTCCTTACTGAGTCCAGTTCTTGATGTGTCTCTCAGCTCCCAAAGCAGATACTGAAGCCAGTCATCGTGGCTCTGGGGATGGGGAGGCAACTTTGGAGGGCAACGTTACTGACAGCAAAAGCATCCACAGTCTTCTGACCTTCCAAAGTTCATAAGGTTAAAATCTGGCCAGTTTGACTTCAGTGGCCTTTTCCCAGGACTTTCTATTTCCCCCACTCTTGGCTAGATGTGTTGTCTCCTACTTGTCTAGTGGGGAGGAGAAAGGATTGATCCTCTCTGAGTGGCCTGGAATCCCCATCTCCCAATCCTCTCCTAGAATGATTGGCCCCAAACTAGGTTGCTGGGTTTTTTCTTGTTTTATTTTTTTCTCAATTACAAATAAAAAAAGTTTTTAATATTCATTTCTTAAAATTTTGAGTTCCAAATTCTCTCCCTCCTTGAGAAAGCAAGCAATTTGATATGAATTATACATTTGAAGTCATTCAAAACATATTTCTATATTAGCCATGTTGCAAAAAAAAAAGAAAAGAAATTTAAAGTTTTTAAAGTCGGCTTCCATCTGCATTCAGAGCCCATCAGTTCTCTCTCTGGAGGAGGAGAGCATTTCTCATGTTAAGTCCTTTGGAGTTGTCATGGAGCATTGTATTGCTCCAAATATCTAAACTGTTCAAAGTTGATGATCATACAATGTTGCTGTTACTGTGCACAATGTTCTCCTGGTTCTGCACATTTCACTTTACATCAGTACGTACAAACCTTCCTAGATTTTCCTGAAATCATCCCCCTTGTCATTTCTTATAGCACAGTAGAATTCCTTCATGATCATATACTATAATTTGTTCAGCCATTTCCCAATTGATGGGCATCTCCTCAATTTCTAATTCTTTGCCACCACAAAAAGAGCCGCTACAAATATTTTTGTATATATAAATCCTTTTCCTTTGATCGCTTTGGGATACAGACCTAGTAGTGTAATTGCTGGGTTCTAGGCACAGTTTTAAAGCCCTTTGGGCATAGTTCCAAATTCTGCTCCAGAACAGTTGGACCAGTTCACAACTCCACCAACAATGCATTAGTGTCCCAATTTTTCCAAATCCCCTCCAGCTTTTGTCATTTCCCTTTGTTTCCCCTTGGTATTAACAAATATGACAGGTGTGAGGTGGTGCCTCAGAGTTGTTTTAATTTTGTTTTTCTCTAATCAATAGCGATTTAGAGCATTTTTTCATGTAACCACAGATAGTTTTGATTTTTTTTTCAAACTGCCTGTTCGTATCCTTTGATCATTTATCAGTTAGGGAACGATTCATATTCTTATAAATTTGACTCAGTTTTTTGGGGGAGGGCAATTGGGGTTAAGTGACTTGCCCGAGGTCACATGGCTAGTTTTTAGATAGAGTGTCTGAGGCTGGATTTGAACTCAGGTCCTTCTGACTCCAAGGCCGGTGCTCTATTGACTGTGCCACCTAGCTGCCCCTGACTCAGTTTTCTATATGTTTGAGAAATGAATGTTTTATCAGAGAAATTTGCTGTAAAAATTTCCCTCTTCCAGTTTCCTTTTTTCTTTATAATCTTTGTTTCATTGGTTTTATTTGTGCAAAAACTTTTTAATTTAGTGTAACCAAAATTAACCATTTTAAATCTCATAATACTTTCTATCTCTTGTTGGGTCATAGATTCCTTCCTTATCCATAAATCTGACAGATAAAATTCCCCATGTTCCCCTAAATTTGCTTATGATATTATGTCCAAATCATCTCCCCATTTTGACCTTTTCTTTATATATGATGTAAATTGTTGGTCTATACCTAGTTTCTACCAAACTGCTTTCCTGTTTCCCCAGTAATTTTTGTTAAATAGTATTCCTTATTCCAAAAGCTTGGATCTTTAAGTTTACCAAATACTAGATTACTATGGTCATTTACTACTGCATATTGTACCCATAGTATACATTCCATTGATCTACCACCCTATTTTTTAGATACCAGATGGTTTTAATGATTACCTCTACGTAATACAGTTTGAGACATGGTACTATTAAACCTTCCTTCACATTTTTTCCATTGATACCTTTGCTATCTTTGACCTTGTGTTTTTCTAGATGAATTTTGCTACTATTTTTTCTAGCTCTATGAAATAATTTTTGATAGTTTGATTGGTATGGCACCAATTAATTATTGGTATGGTATTAATTATTATTGGCATGGAACCAATTATTAAGCAAATTAATTCAGGTAGAATTGTCATTTTTATTACATTGGCTCAATCTACTCATAAACAATTTTTTCTTTAATTATTTAGGTCTGATTTTATTTGAATGAAAACTATTTTGTAATTGTGTTTAAAAAAGGATACCTGTCCTGACAGGTAGACTCTGAAGTATTTCATATTTTTTGCAGTTATTTTAAACTGAATTTGACTTGACAAAAAAAAGTCCTGTTGAACTTTATTGGTAATAAATAGAAATGCTGATGACTTATATGGGTTTATTTTTTATGACCTACAGTTTTGCTGAAGTTGCTAATTATTTCAACTAGCTTTTTAGTTGATTCTCTAGGATTCTCTAGGTATACCATCATATTATCTTCAAAGAGTGATAGTTTTGTTTCCTTGTTGACTATTCTAATTGCTTCCATTTCTTTTCCTTCTCTTATTGTTATAGCTAGTATTTCTAGTACAATATTGAGGTGTTCGAGGAAAACTATCACCTCTGGTATAAGGGCTTGCTGAGCCCTTTCAGGACTGCTAAGTCAACCTTCTTCCAATTTTGGCTCTACCTCTCTTATTTGATTTTTTAAATCCTTTATGGGATCTTCTAGGAATTCTTGTTGGGCTTGTATTCTATCCACACTTTTTCTTTGAGGCTTACTTGTAGCAAAGTTTATAACTGTTTTGACATCATTATTTTCTTCTGAATTTTTTATTTGATCTTCACTGGTAGCATAGTAACTTTTTATGGTTAGACTATTTTTTGTTGGTTTTTGCTTATTTTTTGAGCCTATTTCTTGCCTTTAAACTTTATTTTAAAGTTGGCTCTCTTTCTGGGGCGGGGGGGGGGCACTGTCCCAAACTTCAGGTTTTTTCATGCCGCTGTTTTCATAGCTACTTCTAGGGGTCTGTAAGTTTTCAATCCTTCCAAGTCAGTGTGATCTAAGGATATTTTATGGTCACTGCTCTCCTGACCTGCCTTCTAGTTTTTACCTAGGAAGGTAACTTTGACCGCTGTAACCACAAGTGTTTGTACTCCTTTTGGCCTTAGGACTGTGACCAGGTCCCCGACTTTCTTGCAGCCGCAATTGCTAGTTTTCCTTTCTGTCTTAGAACTGAGACCCAGACCCCACCTCCCTTGTAAGTAACCACAAGCACTCTTCTCTGCCCTGGAACTATGACCAGGGTCCCTGCTCCCTTATGGGCACTCCTCTTTGTCTTAGGACACCAGCCCAGAACTGTGTATAGGCAACAGGTTCCTAAACTAAACACCAACAAAGAGTTTCCTGTAATCTCTTTCTGATCAGATGTCTGACTCCTGCCCCTTACCATCTCTGGACTGGGAGCTCCTGAAGCTGCTGCTGTCACTGATGCAACCACCTCCAAGACCTGATGCTGATACCCTAGCACTGCACTCCAGGCCTGGCCACCACCCTGGTGGGACAGACCTTTCTTGCCAAAGTCCTAGTTGTCTCGTGCTGGAAAACTATTTCACCCGGAAATTTTGTTGGCCCTACTACTCTAGATTTTAACCTGAGGCATTATTTTAAAGTTTTTTAGAGCGGAATTTGGGAGAGTCCATGTAACTGTCTGTCTCTACTCCACCATCTAGGCTCTGCCTCCTCCTAGGTGGCTATTTTAAAAGAAGCCCAAGAGACACAATTTTATATTCTCCAACTGATCACAAGATTCTTCCTGTGTGGCATCATGTGTCTTTATCCCACACCCAAAGCACCTATAGCCCTTTCAAATTTTTAATTAAGGGCTATTAACACTGAATTTACTTTGGGATGATTGAAATGGAGTCTGGGTCTTTTATGGGCTCCCCTTTATATTGGCAGAAGCTGGAAGGAACCTTAGAGGTCTTCTAGTCCAGCTCCCTCCTTTTTACAATGAAGAAACTGAGGACTGTGGAAGAAATCCCATTGGTAGCAAGTAGCCAAACTGGAATACAGACTGAGATCCTCTGACCCTTTTCAGCACAGCACACTGCAAACCTGGGCTTTACGTTGGGATGAAGGAAGTGATCTAGCTGGGAACAGCTATTTATAAGAACAAAGGGCATCAGTAAAATTAAAGTTTTGGAAACAGACAATGAGAAGGTATTCTGTATGGTTATTATAGTACTAGGCACTAACAAAATGAAAACCAATGGCCAGTTTAATTGACATAGACATCATGGTGGGGAGGCGCGAGAAAAGCATTTATCAAGTACCTACTATATACCATACACTGTGTGTGCTCAGTGCTTTATAAGTATTACCTCCCTTGATAATGGAGGAGAACAAGCATCAGCCTTATAGTTAGAAAAGATCAGGTTTAATATCCTACTGCAGATGCTTCCCAGTTATATGGTGATGGCAAAGTCACTTTTCCTCACTGTTCCGCAGTTTTTTCATCTGTAAAATTGAGATGATAATACCTACCCATCATACTGGCTCAAATGAGATCCGGTAGATAAGTGTTTCTCAACCTGTGGGTCTAGACCCCTTTGGGGTTGAATGGGGTCACCTAAGACCATAGGAAAACACATATTTCCAATGGTCTTAGGAACCGAGATACGGCCCCTCCATCCATCCCCACCAGGCAGGTCCACCCACGTGCAGATACGCCCACATACAAGTATTAAAGGGTCGCGGTATTAGGAAAGTCGAGAACCACCAGTGTAGATAAAGTGCTTTACAAACCTCAACATTTTATGCTAATTATGATTAATGAATCAACAAGCATTTTAAAAGAACCTACTATGTGCCAGGCACTATAGTAGATGCTAGAAATACAAAGACAAAAATGAGACAGTCCTTGTCCTTTCCACTGTACTGGGAAGATAAATCATACATTGGGGTGCAGTGACCAGTGAATGGAGTTTTAGTCAAGGCAATCATATCCATAGGGAAGGAAACTGTCCAATAGCAACAATAATATTAATTTCATTATTGTTTCCTAAGTGAAAGCAAAAAGTTGATATTGAGGACATACCTTAGCAGTAAACTTTTGGACTTCGTGACCTTAAGCTTCCTTTCAGTGTCTTCTTGCATTTCCTCACCCTTTCAAGCACCCTGAGATTGCTCCTTAGGTACAAAGAATGCCCCACTCCTGCCTTATGAGGCTGTCTATGCTCAGTCCTACCATCTTGGACCTGGACCACATGGAGATAATGTTCAACTTTCCTCCTCAAAGTATCCTTCTTTCTTCTTTCTTTTTTCTTCTTTTCTTTTCCTGGTACATTTTCTGAGAAGTTTGGTTTTCAATTTTAAAAAATATTTGGTTTCCTCTTTCCAATCCTTAAATATGAGGGCACTGCACATCTTGTATAGATCCAATTACAAGACACGTTTCAAAGAAATAAAGAATTATAAACAAGATGTTAAGTGCTTGTGGCTGGATTGTTCCAATGTCTTTAAAATGACAATAGTTTCCAAATTAATTTGCAGATTTAGTGCTATCCCAATCATACTATCAAGGGGATACTTTGTAGCAATAAACTAAACGATAAAATTAATTTGGAGAGATAAATTTACAATAAAAGAGTTTACAGTCTCAAAGGAAATAATGGGTAAAAGTAGCAATGAAGGGGAACAAATACTTCCAGATATCAAATTATACTGTAAAGAAGTGACTGTCCAAAGTATTTCATAATGGTTAGAAAGTAAGAAAGCAGAGCTCAGAAGAACAGATTAGATGAGGAACAATCACAAATGAATTAACTCAATAATTCAGTGTTCAATGAGCCCAGGAACATAAATTACTTTTGGAAGAATACCTGATTTAAGACAAAATGCTGGGATCATTGTAAAGAAATTTGACAGAAATTAGGTTTTTCCCAACATCTTATACTATATGTCACAATAAGACTGAAATCAATATGTAACCTGAAGAATAAGTTACATCCTTAAAAAATGCAACTGAGGACCAGATCAAGTATCTTTCACAGACACAGTTGGTAGGAGAAGGAGCAAGGGGAGAAATCTTGACCAAATAAGGGATAGAGATGATTTTAAATAAATAAGTAGATAACTTTTATTACATGAAACCAAAAACTTTTGCATGAACAAAATCAATGCAACTAAGATAAGAACAGAAGTTGTTAATCTGGGGGAGAGGGGAACTTTAATCAATTATCTCTTATAAATACCTGATATTCAAAATATATAGAGAATGCAGATACATAACACCAAAAGTCATTTCCCAATCAATAAATAATCAAAAGGATCTGAACAAATAATTCTCAAAAGAATTATAAACTATTAACAACCACGTGAAAAATTGCTCCAATCACTAATAATAAGAAATAAAAAATCATGATAATTCTGAGGTTTCTTCTTGCATACATCTAATTAACAACAACACAAAATGGAAATAGCTAAAGTCGAAAAAGCATGATTAGTGAATGGAGGATCTGGATTAAGAGTCAGGAAGATGCAGGTTCAAGTACTGCCTCTGACTCTGACCCTGAGCAAGTTACATCAGCTGTCAGTATTCCAGACATCTCTAAGTCTGTAAGTTACAGAGCAGGTGCCTGTCTTTATTGGTAGAGGGAGTTTCTTTACCAGGAATTCCCCTATGTCAGAAAAAATCATACATCTGTTCTAAAAATAAGAATGAGGTCCTACAACAAAATTTGAAAATTCAATTATGCAAACCTAAGAGGGGGACTAGATGACAATTTTTAAGAACCTTACTTGGGAGTTTTAGAGAAGTCTCCCAAAACAACATGAATCATCAGTGTGACATGGTAACACCCCCTCCGCCCAAAAAGTGAATGCAACCTAATGCTGCATAAGCACAAAGATTTATTTTTTAAGCCCAGAAACAACAAAATGAGTTGGAAGATATCTCAGTCACCATTGAACCATTTATCCAAGATAACTGACTGAAATACAATGACCAACCATCTAGACCTACTGTCCTCTGCCCTGGTCAGACTTGGAGTCTTGCTTCTGGTTCTGAGTGTCACAATGTAGGAGGGAGATTGAGGAGCCAGTATATCTCCCAGAGAGGCTGAACAGACTGAGGAGAGACCAGAAACCCCAGGACATGATGATGCCCCACTGAAGGGCCTGGATGTGGTTAGCCAGGAAGAGAGACTGGAAGGAGCTTGACATGTAGAAAAAGGAGTTGGCTTGTTCTGTTTATCTCCAGAGGGCAAAACTGCCAGGGGTAAAAATGATAATAATAGTAATTCACATTTTTTTCACTTTAAAGTTCCCAAAGCACTTTAAATATGTTATCTCATTGTTCCTCACAACCCTGAGAGGAAGGCACAAGTATCATCCTTATTTTATAGGTGAGGAAGCTAAGGCTGAAAGGTTAAAGAGTATTACCTTGGTCACATAATTGTTGTCAGAGGCAGGATTTGAATCTAGGTTCAGTGGGCAATCCATTGACTCTGGTGATCTCAAAGTGTGATGCAGGTCTCCTTGTCTGGTAAAATGGGGATTGTAAAAGCACTTATCTCCCAGGGCTCTTCTAAGGACCAGATACAATAAGACATGTAAATGGTTTGCAAAACTGAAAGCGTTATATTAA
Source organism: Pseudocheirus occidentalis (assembly GCA_028646575.1). Classification (NCBI taxonomy): domain Eukaryota; kingdom Metazoa; phylum Chordata; class Mammalia; order Diprotodontia; family Pseudocheiridae; genus Pseudocheirus; species Pseudocheirus occidentalis. Next base: position 11,212,405 of record CM053593.1, read on the forward strand.
TGCTAGCTGTCATTATTATTAAATGGTCTCTGAGGCTCTTTCAACTCTGAGATTCCACAATAGTCCTGTATTATTTTGTGTGCTTGTTTTTTTGTGTATATGATTGTGCTTCCCTCTTTGTTACGGGGAGTCCCTGTAATGTCAATGGGATTTAAGATCTTCCCTGCCCATTAATAGGCTTCTCATGAAGTCCATTAAGGGAAGCTTGATTAGGGGAGGCTGGCTTGCAGGAAGGCTTTCACACCTTTTTGCTAATTTCTAATAAGGCACTGAATCAGAGGGTTGTGATGCCCTCTAGGTCTTAGAAGTGTGTGTGTGTGTGTGTGTGTGTGTGTGTGTGTGTGTGTGTGTGTGTGTACTTTGAGTTGGTATTTTGCTTTGGGGAGCTCACTTGTGAGAAGGATCTTGGGGTGCCCTGGTAGAGACTCTGAGTGACCGGATGTTCAGAGCTCTCGACTGCTCAGATGTAAAGGCTTTTTCAATCCAGGGATGTATGTAAAGTGTAGCTCATGCGGTCAGTCAGAGCCCTGTCTCTTTGTCTTTATTTCCCTGCTTGTGCTTTCTCTGTATTTTCTCTGCAGTTCAGGGTGCTGACTTTTCCCCTGTACTAGTGGATGTAATTTTAAAAGATTATTGACCCCTTGAAGAGTTAGCTATCTTTCCTAGTAAAGCAGATCTTAAAGCCTGTGCCAGCCACCATTCTGCAGGTGCCAGACTCTAAATCTCTCTCAGTGCCTAGCATAGGATTCTGCCTATGGTAGAACCTTATTGAGTTGAAATGAAACAAATGTATACCTTGTTCATCCATTACTAAGTAATAAAAGATTTTCTTAAATTAAAATTGGAATTTCAGATATTTTAATTTTCTTTAAAATATACCCACATACGGGGTTTTATTAATGTTGGAAACTTCAGATATGGGCACTCCCTTCACCAACGCAGATCTGCAGTTTATGCTCTGTGAGAAGAACCAGGGGCACTGAGAGTGCAGGAGACTTGGCCCAAGATCATAGGTTTAGGTTTAGGAGGGTGTTTAGAGTCCATAGAGTCCAACCTCCTCTTTTCACAGGTGAGGACACTGAGGCACAGATTGTAAAGGGACCCAGGTATTCCTGCTCTCTTCATTCACTGTAGCACGCTGCCTCTTTATGTCTACTTTGCTCCAAAACTGGGGTTTGGGGCTGGCTTTTGTTCGATTTTGTTTTGGCTTTTGCTAACTGGGGTCAAGAAGGTTGTCTGGGATGAGGCATGGGGTGGGGAAGTGGACCTGTGATTTCATGCATGTAAGTAACTCCCAGCGTGAGGATTCTTTGCTCTGATGCAGAACAGCGACTCAAAGGTTAAATGACTTGCCCAGGGTCACAAAGTAAGTCTGTAGCTCAGGACTGGAACTTAAATGTAGGTTATCCTCACTCTAAGACCAGCTCTCTCTCCCGTACAATGTGCTGGCTAATGAAGGCTTCTTTTCCCAAGGGTCAGCTTCAAATCCATCATGCTGTCGCCACCTCCTGGTGGAGAGTCACTGGTCTAATAAAAGATGACAGTGGATTTCCTTCTTTACAAAGACCCCAGCTCCCCCATTCCTACCTTAAAGGCATTCTGCTGGCTCTGGTGTTGGGAACATTTGGTTCTCAACATAAATTCCACCAACTGTGGTTTAAACATCCCAGATACAAAAGCCTTTTCAATATCACAGTGGGCTGAAAGGAAGCAAATTTGGATTAAAAACAAAAGCAAAAACCTTTTAGCCATCTATAAGGCATGGGAATTGTTCATTTTTCTAATATAATATAACTTTTTCTCTCCTTTTTTCCTTCTCTCTCATTCTTTTAACTTTTCTTTCTTTTTCTCTCCTTTATGCTTCCTTTCTTCCTTCTTTGCTTTTTCTCTTATTTTCCTATCTTTTTTCTCTATCTTTCCTTCCTCAATTGCTTTTTGTCTTTTTTCCTTCCTTTTCCTTCTTTCTTTTCCCTTCTTTCCTTTTTCCTTTCCTTCTTGCCTTGCTTTCTCTCTGTCTCCCCTTTCCTCTTCCTTCTTCATTTCTTTATTTTTCATCTCTTTCCTTTCCTTATTTTACTTCTGTCCTGTCTTTTTAATCTTCCTTCCTTTCATTTGGTCTCTTCTCCCTTTCTTTTTAATTACTTTTTCCTCTTCTTTCCTTTCTTTATTTTTCTTTTCATTCCTTTGTTTCTTCCCTTCCTTCCTATCTTTTCTTCTTTTCTTTCTGTCCATTTTTCCTCCCTTCTGCCCTCTCTTTCATCCTTCATCCTTCCCTCTCTCCTTCCCTTCTTCCCTTCCTACCTCCCTTCTTCCCTTCCCTCCTTCCCTCCTTCCTTCCTTCCTTCTTTTCCTCCCTTTCTTCCTCCTTTCCACTTTCTTTCTCTCCTTCCTTTTTTCTTCCTTTCTTCCTTCCTTTTCCTTCTTTCTTTATTTCTTTTCCCCTGTTTTTCTTCCCTTCCTTTCCTCTTCCTTTGCTTCTTGCTTTGTTTCACATTCTAATATGGGTGAGCAGAATTAAAAGGCTGGAATTGTTTAGAATTCTATTCATTCAAGCATTGTCCTGAGCCTCCAAAAGAAGGGGCTCTCTGTCTGCCTGTACTTTGCACTTTCTTCCTTGAGGGTCTCCATAATTACAGAGAGCCTGATGCTTTCTCTTCTCCAATGGCCTGGGCAGAAGGGAGTTTGCCTTTTTTGTCCTGTTTTATAGCTTCTTTAGTGTGGTCACAAACAAGAGGAAAATGAAAAAAATGAAAGAAAAAAGAAAAAGAGCCCAGGCAAATGATCTGGCAGCCCTGTGTTGCCTGGCGAGGGCACATGGCTGGCTGTTTCTCTTCTCTGACTCAGGCCACCCCAGTGGTCCTGGACAGGAGCCCTCTATCATTCCCACAAGAGCCACACAGTTTTCAGGTCAAGTTTGTCAGACACTCAATTGCACTAGTAATGATCTGGCAATACCGCCGCCAGGCCAGAGGAGAGACAAAAGATACCTTAATTACAAAGTCCATCTGAAGGTGGGAGGGGCGCTCACAGTGGTGGTCGGCCAGTGGCTGGGCCATTGGTTCAGTTTCAGTCATGGAATGGGGTGCTGGGCTTCTAACCAAAACTTAGGTAGCAAGGGGTTGCTTGCTCCTGCAGCTGCTCCCCCAAGCCCAACTGCAAGAGAGACATCAGTTTCCCAAGAAGGCTTAAAATAAAATCCTCTTTTATTCTCCTCCCCCACTTTAATACCAGGTGGACCTTTCTGCCTCCTTCAAAGGGGATGGAGCAACCCCCTGCACTCAGAGGTCCAGCATTTACCACATCCCTCCCACCAACAAGGACAGTCTTCTAGCTCCAAGACCAGGTGCCAGATGACGATGGGCATCTGGCCAGCACTTCAGACGTTTTTATGACTCTGCCATCCCTCATCCAGGCCCGGCATTATAATAGTAATACTGCCAAACCATCTGGGAAAAGCAACACAGAGGTGGGCATTTACTCTGTACATATTTCTGTGTGTGTGTGCACATGCACGCATGCACTTATGTCTGTCTGTGAAAAGGGAGAAGGTTCCATGCTCTTACCTCAATCAATGAAATGGCATCAGTGGAAAGACTTGTGACAGAGAACTGAAATATATAAGAAAGTGTTTGAGACCCTGTGATCTCTTTATGAAAGGTAAACCTCTCTAAGAAAGAAACCCGTGGGGGGGTTCAAGAGTATCAGCCAGGCCCATTGTTGTGTTCATGGACAAAAAGGGAGGCAGACCAGCCTGAGAACTCCAATTTGGGAGCTGCTTTCAAGCCTCTGACGAGGAGTTCTTTTCGGGGGGAGCGGGGTGCATTCTTCCTCTTCCTCTCCTCCCATCTCCCACTTGACCATGTTATCAGAGAGACTGAACTGGCAGGAGACAATGCATCCATCAGGGAGCACACTGTAAAATTGTGAATACAGACTAATATGGGAAGATAGATGATGACTGAAGGACAAAGTTTCAAGGGGCATGATCCTTGAGCCAGGGGATATTCTGGCCAGAGATTCAAGAAAGGGCTTCAGGTAACCAGCACTTACAAGTTATTGCTTTGCTTTGTGTGTTTCCTGCACGTGGGCTCCATCACCATTGCACCTCAAGTTCATACTCACGCTCCCAGTGGGTGCTGTGCGCATTCTGGGGATTTTATTTGTATGCCACCTGCTCTTACTATGTCACCTTTTAAAAAAGTATTATTTATTTATGTTTAACATCCTTTTATTTTTAAATTTTGAGTTCCAAATTTTTCTTTCCCTCCCACTCCCTCCCCCACTCACAGAGAAGGCAAGAAAAGTTATATCAATTGTGAAATCACAAAAACATATTTCCATGTTAGCCATATCACAAAAAGCATGAAAAATAAAGAAGGCCAGAAAATCATACTTCAATCTGCACTTAGAGTTCAACTACTGTCTCTTTGGAAGTAGACAGCATTTTTTCATCCTAAGTTCTTCATAATTGTGTCTAATCATTGTATTGATCAGAGAAGCCAAGGCTTTCATGGTTGATCATCATTAGAACATTGTTATCATTCTGCACAATGATCTCCCAGTCCCTCTCACTTCATTTCACATTATTCTATAAAGGTCTTGCGCTCTTTTTTATGAGATTACTTCCTTCATCCTTTCTTATAGTCCATCACAATTGTACACCACAACTTGTTCAAACATTACCCAATTGAAGAGCATCCCCTCAACTTCCAATTTTTTGTCACCACACAAAAAGCTACTATATATTTTTTTGTACAAATGGGTCGTTTTCTTGTTTCTTGGATCTCTTCTGGGATGTGGTAACCACTACCTAGTAGTGGTATTGCTGGGTCAAAGGGCATGAAGTTACATAGTCCTTTGGGCATAGTTCCAGATTGTTCTCCAGAATGGTTAGCCCAGTTGACAACTCCACTAACAGTTTATTAGTGTACCTCATCCCTACCAGCATCTGTCATTTCTGATAGGTGTAAGGCAGTACCTCCGAGTTGTTTTAAATTGAATTTCTCTAATCAATAGTGATTTAGGACACTTTTTTATATGACTATACATAGCATCGATTTCTTCTGAAAACTGCCTGTTCATATCCTATGACAATTTGTCAATTGGGAAATGGCTCTTATTTTTATAAATTTGTTTCATTTCCCTATACGTTTGAGAAATGAGATTTTATCAAAGAAACTTACTATAAATTTTGTTATATTACTTCATTGTCTGTATTTAGAAAACTGTTATTTCCTTGATTATCTCTTTTAATTAGGTCTGTTTGTTTTTGCTTTGTCTGAGATCATAATTGTTACCCTGTCTTTTTTACTTCAGCTAAAGTATGATAATTCTCTTCCAACTCTTCATTTTAATTATGTCTTTCTGTTTCATGCCTCTTTTATCAGTCTGCTCTCTTTTCATAATTTTCTCACACCACTCTCATTTCTTATACCAATTTTTCCTCTAGTACTCTTACCTCTTTATTTAACTCTTCCAGGAATACTTCTTGGGCTTGGGTCCAATGAGTGTTTTTTGTTTGTAGCTGTTTTCACATTGTTGTCTTCTGAGTTTATGTCTTGATCTCCCTGCCACCATAGTCACTTTTCATGGTCAAGTTCTTTTTTTATTATTTGTTCATTTTTTCCAGATGTTTTCTTGCCTTTTAACTTTGTGTTAAAGTTGGACTCTTCTCCCCTTGGGTTGGGGAAGCACTGCCCCAAGTTTCAGGATTTTTTGTGTTGCTATTTTCAGAGCTAGTGCTGAGGGTTTGCAAGTTTGTGGTGCTTCCGAGGTGGTGTGATCCTGGGAGAGGTGTAGTCACTGCTCTCCACACTTTGATCCTTATCCAGGAAAGAGTCTTGCTCCCCTGCAGGTACAAGTATTGGTATTCCTCTTAATCCTAGAACTGTGACCAGGGTCCCCACTCTTTTGCAGCCACAAACACTTAGCTCTCTTGTCTGCCTTGGAAGTGAGGTTTTCTCTTGTGACCGACCACAAGCGCTTCTCTCCACCATGGAACTAAGATTCAGAACCACATATGAGTGATAGAGTTGTTCATCAATGCCAGCTGCATCCAGTGCAAGCAAAGGGTCACCTGTAATCTCTTCCTTGTCCAACACTCTTACCACTTCTGGGCTGATGATTCCTAAAGCTGCTGCTGCTGCCACCACTATAATAGCTGCCTCTAAGGTCTATCATTGGTGCTGCTACTGTGTGTGCTCTGGGTTGGCCCTGACCTGCTTTCACAGATCTCTCCTGACAACCTCCTAAGTTGTGTTAGTCTGGGAAAATATCTCTCCCTGACCTTTTGTTGGCTCTCCTTCTCTAAGATTTGATCTGAGGTGTTATTTTAGAAGTTATTTGGAAGAGAACATTGAAAAAATTCACCTAAGTGCTGCCTCTAATCCACCATCTTGGCCTCAGTCCTTTATATCACCTCTTTAAATACTTTTGCTGAAAGCTGATTAAGTCTAGCTGTCAGATTGTTTATGGGAAGCATACAAATTGAGGCTCCTAAGCAACAGTACTAGGAATACCAATCCCATAGTATCACCTCTAAAACCTCAAGGAGGAGTACAGTTGCCTTCTGGTGACCACAGACTTTGAGTGAAATTGGAAGAGGGGTTAGAAGTGGCTAAAAAGCTAGCTTTGTTATCAGGAAAATATGAGTTTAAGTCTCACCTCTGACCCAAGCTGTTAGTATCACCCTGGATGAGTCACTTGACATTTCTATATTCTGGCAAACTCCCTAAGACTAAGTCCATACCATTGAAATCACAAGTCTTGTCAAATATGTTTGTGTGTGTATATATGTATATGATATATGCATGCATCTATATAATGTATTTATATACATGCTCACATATATAAATTTTGTAAATGGGAAGGTTTTTTTAAATTTCATTGATGTCTTCTATTTTTGCATCACATTCACTTCTGAAAATATTCCTCTCCAGTCCTATGACAAAGATAAGAAAAAAACTTAGTAAATCCAAATGATACACCTACCCATTTGTCATCATACATAACATTCTGCACCTGTAATAAACCTTCTGCCCAAGTCAAGGTTCTCTCTCCTCTTTTGTATTCCAGGACCAAACTTTTGTCAAAATAATTAGTTTTTTGTTTGTTTGAGTATTTTTTAACAAATTTATTTGCAAATAAATTCAGTTTCATTTTATTGGGTTTTTTCTCTTTACATTGTCATGGTCATTTTGCATTTGATTTTTTTCATTGCTAACTTCTCTGCATCAGTTCATATAATTCTTCCCATTTTCTTTGAATTCCTCCAATTCATTGCCACCTACAGAATAGTGTGCTCCTTTATATTCATATCCCCAATTTGCTTAGTCAATCTCCATCTCCTTCTTGACTCTCCAAGTTGTTAGTGCCCATGTCCTCAGCCAAGAGCCTTGAATTCATTTTGTATATAATCCTGTATTAGCTTATGTGATTATTCTATTCCATTCCATTCCTTTCCTTTCCTTTCC
>CM053593.1:11225811-11233311 GCA_028646575.1 Pseudocheirus occidentalis
GCTTACATCTACTCTTATCAAATCCTAAGATTCAGAGCCAGGACAGGAGGAGTGACTGAGTAGTTGTCGCTCTTTGAGCAATTGCAAAGGAAGAGCCCAACCCTCGACGTGTCAACAGGGGCTGGATCCAGCTTCTTCCCCAAACTTACTGGTAAGTCAGCCAGCATTTGCACATTTCCAGTAATTCTCTGGTTTGAATCCTTTCCTGCTGGATCCCCATAAAAAACATTCCCATCACAAATAGCATTCTGAGAACACAAGAGCATGTGGGCAGCTGCCACATCAGCATCTTCAGGGCCCTTCTCGTAGGCCTTGGCAGCCCTTGGCAAGGGTGAACGCTAAACATACAACAAGGAGAAGTCCTGGAACCCTATTCAGCAATGGCAATGTCACACAATAAATAGAACCCTGCACTTGGAGTCTAGAATATCTAGGTTCAAACTTTTCCTCAGACACTTAATAGTCAGGAGAACCAGCACCACTAAACCCCTCTGAGCCTGGCTCTGTATCTGTGCGAGGGAGGTGATTTGGATTGCACCCATGCCAGTGTTGTTCTTGTGAAAACCAAATTAGGTAAAGGAAGGGCTTTGTAAGCCTTAGAGCTGTGTTTAATTGTCAGCTTATGCTTTATACAGACAAGCAAAGTGAGGGCCAGAGAAGGGAAATTACTTGCCCAGGGTTACATTGGGCAGTAAACAGCCGACGTGTTTGGTCCTTTTGGTCATGACCAACCGTTCATAACCCCATTTGGGATTTTCTTGGCAAAGCTACTGGAGTGGTTTGCCATTTCATTCTCCAGTTCATTTTGCAGATGAGGAAACTGAAGTAAGCAGGATTAAGTGACTTGCCCAAGGTCATGAACTATTAAAGTGTCTGAGGGTGGATTTGAACTTGAAGAATGAAGAGTCTTGACACCAGGTTCTCTATCCACAGCGCCACCTAGCGCCCTTTAAGTAAACAGCAGATAGGAGATTCAAACATCTCTTTTCAGCATAAAGCTAGCTATAAGGGACCTCAGAAATGACAAAGTGCTGCCTCTAAAATTCAGAATGCTCAATTTCTTGAGCTCCAGAGTTCCTCCGTCTCTACATCCTTCAGCCACAGCCCCAAAGGCCTCCCCATAGAGTTTAGAAGAGCATGCCGTCTGAGATCCTTGAGCTCCAGATTCTGCTCTTCAATCACAGACTGCTCCAACCCTCTCAGGTGCTCTCTTTTTTCCTTATGGAGCCTACAGAAGGTTGGGAAAATTGGGGTTTGGTTATATAATGATTATTTAGCCTTTCTCATCATGAAGTCTTCAACCCCCTCGAAACGCATGTGTGAGTGCAGGGACCCTCCAAAGCATGAGAAGCGTCATGCCGTAGTAGATAGAGTGAGCTGGATTTGGAATTGGAAAGAGCAGGGTTTGAACTCTGTCTCCAGTGTTCATCTTTGTGTGGGACCCTGGCCAACTCACAAACCCAATGGGCCTCAGTCTTTTCATCTGTAAAATCATCGACCTCCAAGGTCCCATATAGTTCCAAATTTATAATCCCATTACTCAAAAAAAAATTACAAAAAGTCATGGATGAGAATTGCACGGAAGAGACAGAGATGGGTGGTGATCTCTATCAGTTGGCAGAAAATACAGCTACTGGTCCGTTGGCATTGGAGAGAGACAGAGAACGAATTTATTGAGGGTTCTTTGTGCACCAGGCACTTTGCTGAGCACTGGGGATACAATTACAATCAGGACAATCCATATCTTTAAAAAAGCTTGCATTCTAACGGGAAGGGGGCAGGAAGATAATGCTTTAAGGGGAGCAGGGAGCTTATTGATGAGGGAAGGCAACCCATTAAGGGAAATTAGAAAGCTGGGGAAGGGGTATGCTGAAACTTTGAAGAATAACATTTTGATTTCTCCCTTTTCTAAATTTGAAATAAACTGATCTGCAATAGCAAGGGTGGGTCTGTGCCTGATCCCTTTGTGTCTCTAGGTCTTACTCTCTTTGAATACCAGCCCAGAGTTGGGGACTAAGAGGCTGTTTACACGGGAGAGAAGCCTGGGAAAGCTCTCTCTCCTACTACACCCCCAGGGGAAGAAATGGAAGTGAACTTAGCTCCTAAGATGCTTAAAGCAAACCCTGGTCTAAATTAAGGGCTCGTTTCTTGGTATTTACACTGATGTCTGGACGTCTTTTAAAAAAAAAAGAGGCTAGAATCTCCTGTCTCCTCGGCTGGTGCCTGTGTGGTCCTGCCTGGAGGCAGTGGTATGGACTAGTTGACCCCTCCAGCTTTCCCCAAGCTTTTGATTTTTATCAACAGGCATAATTGGTAAACTATTGGCCCCATCCTTTAGAGTAAACCTTTGCGAGTGCTGAATAAACATCTTCCTGGCGAAGGAAAAGCATCCAGGCTCATATAAAAAGTTAGAGAGCCATCGTGGGCCAATAAAAAGAGGAGCGTGGCTTGGGTGCCTGGCCAAGCTTTAAGAAAAATACCCCTACGCTACGTGGTGAAAGGTGTTGGTGCTTTTTACATGACGACAGACCGCCATCTAGAGGACACTGGTTTCAAGAAAGATTTGAACTTTGATTTTATTTCGTTTTATCTGCTTGTTTTCATTTATTACTGGATCTGTGATTTCATGTGCGTGGGAAACCTCTAGTGAGGAACTTTTCTCCTAAATCAGATCCACATCTGAGCACCTTATGGTCTTGCAGAAAGAATGCTTAATCCCTTTTGTGTCCTAGACACTTTGACAGTCTGGTGAAGCCAATGAGACTGTCCCACATTGTCTCTAAATGCATAAAATAAAATACACAGTATTGCAAGAGTGTGCTGAGAACATACTGAGACCAGAGGAAGGAAAGAAGAACAAATTACATTGAAACCCAACTATTGAAATCTATTGAAAATAAATTCACAGACCCCAGGTTGAGAACTCCTGCCTTAAACCATTTTAGAGGGCACTGAGAAACCATACAACTTGCTGAGGAGTCCCCGCTGTCTATGGCAGGTCTCCTTGACTCACAATGGGACTGACCAGTCAGAGGAGGGGGCGCAGGGACAGAGTGATCCTCCAGGCAAGAGGGCTGCTGGGTCACGGTGGGGGAAGGAGTCCAGTGAGACAGGAACAGAGTCCAGGGAAGAATGAAGGAAATGGAATGTGATTAAAGCCCAAGGAAAAGTCAGCTGCACAAGTTCTAGAAGAGTTTTTAAAAATAGCTGCCATGTAAAGATGTCATCAGAATGACATGTTCGAGCCCCAAACCTGTTTTTTTTGCTTTTTCTTTGAATCTCCAGAATTTAGCACAGTGTCTGATGCCTGATAAGCACTTATTAAATACGTGATTGATTTTGAGTTATGTTCCTTATGTCATTTGAGCCAGATAATGAGAAAGAGGGTGATATCTTAGTCTGACAGATGAAGGGAGCTCAGGATTCTGTGAGCTTGAAGTGGGAGGAAGATGGAAGGCTAGAAGAGCAGAGGGAGGTGGGCAGGGGAGGCAACCAGGAGCTGGTTTGGCTGGAATACAGAGTCTGTGATGAGCTGTGGGGTGTGATCACTCAGAAAAGATTGACTAGGAAAGGCAGAGAAGGTAAAGAAGTGATAGGGAGTCACCGAAGATTCCTAAGCAGGAGAGTGCCTTGCGTTTAGGGACTACGAATTTGTCAGTTGTGGATATCAGTGGGTCCGAGGATGGAAAGGAAAAAGCAGGGGGCAGAGGGAGAAATTGTGAATAATAGAGACAACAAAGCCCTGAAGTAGCAGGAGTAAAGGACAGATACAACAAATGTGGAGACCCAGCCTTAGACACAGGTGAGGTGAGAGTTTAGGATGAGTCTTGGTTTGTGAACCTGAGGGATTGTGGTGCCTTTCACAAAAGTGACAAATGAGGAGGAAAGATTGGCTTAGGCTGGGGCATGGGGTACGGGGTGCTGGCGTAGGCTGACATCTTGGGCACAAGAGTTTGGGGCACAGTGAATTCTTGATTCCCATGAGACATACAGGTAAGAAATGAGCAGAGGGTGCCTTGGTGATGCAGAATTAAAGGTCAAGACAGAAGTGAAGGCAAAATATGTAAATCAGAGGGAAAGAACAGTGGAGTTAATGAGATCATTAGGAGAGAGAGAGGAGAGGGAGAGAAGAAAGGAAGAAAGGGGAGAGGAAAAAAAGGAAGGAGGAAAAAAGGGAGAGGAGAGGAAAGGACCTGGGGAAGGACCCATGTAAAGATAGTTGGTTGATGATGCAACCAAGAAAAGTGAGAAGGAATGGTTGAACAGATAAGAGTGAACCAGGAGAGATGTCTGGGAAAACAGTGGTTGAGTTACATCCTGGAACCATAATGCTGGGATTACATTGGACCTTATGAGCTCACATACATAACTGCATAATCATAAAGCTACTTTTTTGTTTCAATATTGTGGTTTGTCAAAAAAGAGCATTACTTTCCTCATAGATTGGGAGCTAGAAGGGCCTTAGAAGCCCTAGAGTTCAGCCCCTCCATCTCTTTCACTCATTGACAACCCAAGAATGGGTGATTTGCTGAAGACGGAGTTGCAATCTGCATGCAGACCTTTGGACAGCACTTCTCAGAAACTGAGCAGGGAATCTGGGGGCTGAGTACATGGGGTTTCTATTTAGTCCCTGCATGGAAACCACTCCTCAGTTTCCTTCTGTTTAAAATGAGGGGAATTGAACTAAATCATCGTTAAGACTCCTCCTGGCTCTAAGTCTGTGATTTCCTGGCTCATCTACATCCACTCTGAGGGTTCATTTTGTTTTGAGAAAATAACTTGTTATATAGTCTAGAGGCCTAAGTTACAGGTGTAGGAAAATGTTAGCAAAATTCAATAATATTGCCATGCTTGACCAAGCCTGTTGGGTATCCTGGTTTTGTCCCCCTCCACCTTCTTTGCTCCCTTGTCCCCACTCTGAGAATGGAGACCACAAACCAAGCTTACCTGTGCTTACATTCAGCTCAGCTGTACTTCCTAGAATAGAACCACCTTGAATCTGCTGGCCTGCCCACTTTTTCAACTCCAGTAACCAAGATGCTCCTCCCAGGATGTGCCATCACGTCTAAACTTCTCCAGGCTGTGACTGGAGCCTCAGCCTTCCTGGCTCCTCTGATTGGAGGGCTGTGCCTGCTTTATACATCTGCTTTGCTTGTTCCTCCTCCACAGAACAAGATGCCCCCATGGACTTTCCAACAGGTCTTTCTTGATTCTTTCTTGTGTTAGCCCCACCCCCTTTAGATTGTAAACTACTCGAGGGCAGGGACTATTTTTCTTTTTTGTTAATTGTATCCTCAGTGTTTATTACAGTGGTAGGCTATAGTCAAAGCTGCTTAATGCTTATTGGATTGGATGGGATTAATGGGAGGCAGTATGGCACACTGGTTAGGGTCCTGACTCTGTAATCAAGGACCTCAGTCTGAATCCCACTGCTGAAGCCAAGTGACTTTGGGAAAGTCACTTAACCTGGGGCTCTGTTTCTTCACCTGTAAAAGGAGAGGGTTGGAGCTGGTGGCCTCTGAGATCCCTCCTGCTTTAGATTTCTAATGTCATTATGTTTGATATGGGCTGCTCTGGCCCAATATTAGGGGTTACAGGTGTAGTGGCAGATGCCTCTCCGTTTCAGCAGAAGAATTAGCTGGCGCAAGAAGAAACGACGAGACAAAGGGCAAGTAGAACCCAGGTGGGAAGAGGATGGCACCAGTACTTGCCCTTTGTCTCGTTGTTTCCCTAAAACCTGACCCTACCATACCACTAGCCAATTACTTGGAAACTGGTTTAATTCTCCCCTTCACTTTACCGCTACAGCCTTGATATTAATGAAGGAAATAAATCACACTTTCTTCTTTACTAAACTCTTCATACCCTTTGACCAAGAGATCCTCCTTCTTGTCATGTGCCCCCAACAGTTTTAAGGACAGAAGGCCCAATGTCTACTAACGTTTTCCCATCAGTTAAAAAACTGTCTGAAAGTTGATCATTTGAAACTAAAAAAAACATTTTCCCATAGAAATGACATTTTTTTTTAATGGGGTGGGTTCCAAGTAGCAGAACTATAGCAATAGTTTTCATATATTTACCTTATCTCTGGATCCCAGGAGTAGGAGCTAGGAGCATGTTGTTCAGAAAGGAACAAGAAGAGTATTTTCTCTTCTTTTCCACGAGGATAAAACTTCAGGCCAAATTTTAACAAAATAAAATTGGTTTTGAGCACCCTCCCACTTCTCTTTCTGTACCCTTCTTCTACCTCTTACAGTCTTTCTTCTCAGATCCCCCATGTTCTCATGTTGGCCCATAGTCACAAACTGGAGCATTCCCACCAGGTAAGTTTTCCCCATCCCTCCCTTAAATTGCAATACATTTTAGTAGCATAGAAACAATACAGCTTAGATTCTAATTAGCAGAACTCATACATTAATTTGTTCTTCCCATTGCCCACCTTCCCTCAGGTCCCATTTCCCCAGGGTATGCACAGGGCTCTCCATCTTCCTCCACTGGGGTGGTGTCCCTGACTCGCTTCATGCCCCCAGTTTAATGACTCTGCCTTTTGAACCACTTGCACTGGACATAAACAGTATCAGTGACAGAATTTCTCCACATTTCTTAGTATAAAACATTAAAACAAATCACTATTCAGTTCTGTGTCTCCAATGAGTTTGATCTATATTTTAACTGTGCTGCTCAGCAGAATGAGAAGAGGATGTCAGAAGGACGGGGAACCAGCAGCAATAACTCCACAAAGTGCCCTGCCCCCGTGGATGGCAGAAGAGAGTTCTTGCTTTGCCTCAGCTGGGAAGCTCAGTCTTCTAATACAGTTGTGTTGAGTTCGTTGGTCCAGGCTACCAGGTTCTCCACTTCTTTTTCCCAGGACTCATCCATATCATCACTTTCTTTGGGACTTTTCTTTTTCTTCTTCTTTTTGCCTTTCCGCTTTTTTGTGACAACTTCTTCTTTGCTTCCTAAACTCGAAGCATTCGTATCTGTTTCTAGAAGTAAGAAAAATTCAAATGAAATAGAGATGTCAAAGCAAGAACTACTTTGGGGTTTCCAATGTGGCTTAAAGTTTACCCAACAGAGGCCGCATAATAGAACTTTGTGAGGTGGCCGCTGCAAGCATGGTTATTATCATTTTGCAGACAAGGGAACTGAGATTCAGAGAGGTTAAGGCGTATGCAACTGAGTCAAAAAGCTAAGTACCAGAGTAAGGATTTCACCACAGATCCCCTTGTCCCAGTCTCCACTCCCTCTCTGCCAAAAAAAAGGGAGGTGTGTGTTTCACCATTAGTCCTCTGAGGACGAGATTACTCAAGGCATTGATGACTTGTGATGTCTTTCACTACTGTTTTCCTTTTTCATACTGGTACCCTTTATATTTTGGCATATCATTTCACAACAACAGCTGTGATCCAATTGTGCAATAATTTTTGGACCGCCCCTGACATAATTACTAATATTTACTCTGTACAATTAAACTACAGGAGCTTGAAAAGAATTTTAATA
>CM053593.1:11238311-11341511 GCA_028646575.1 Pseudocheirus occidentalis
AGTGCTTATGGATCTCCTTCCTGCCACTGGAGAAGTCCTTCCCAGAGAAGACATCTTCTGTTTCCTATCTCTTTTGATGTTAATAAGCAGAGCGTTGCCTAATAAGGTTAACTTTACAGCTATTTCTCTCAAGAATATTCTTTAATAACATATTAATGATACAATATATAGTGTATTCCTTGTTGAAGGATAGCTTTTTAAGGTGGAAAAGCTCTATTATCATTCAACCAATAAACATTCAGGAAGCCCTGACTGTGTGCCAGGCCCTCTTATAAATGCTATGGATATAAAGAAAGGCAAAAGGCAGTCCCTGCCATGGAGGAATTCACAATCTGATGGGGGAGAAAATATGCAAACATCTATGTACGAAGAAGCTATACACAGGGTGAATAGACAATAAGCTTCAGAAGGAAGGCACTAGAATTAAGAAGGCTTGGGAAAGCCTTCTAAAGATGGGATTTTTGTTGAGACTTGAAGGATGTCAGGGAAACTAGAGGCAGATATGTAGAGGGAGACCATCCCAAGCATGGGAAACAACCAGAGGAAACACCTGCATTTGGGAGTGAAGTGTCTTGTTTGAGAAAGAGCAAGGAGGCCAACGTTATTGAATGGAAGAATGTGAGGCTGGGGGGGGGGGCTTAAGGTCTTAAGAAGACTGGAAAGTTAGAGGAAGTCCTGTTTTACATAATAAACAAACATTAAGAATAGTGGGAACTTGCATCCACTACATCTTTCAGTCCTTTGTGATATAGGAGAGATGTGATCTACCATGGAATGATTGCAAGCTGTAAAATCATGCCTGGCCATTCTAAAATCAAAGTCACTGATCAAAAAGCTGAACCACACAGGTCAAGAACAGACGTACAATGAATTCCACTAAAGTTCAAATCGACACCTATGCTTTAACATCTACTCTTTTTAGTCACTCTTTTTTGGGTTTATTTTTAGTTTTCGACATTCATTTCTATAAGGTTTTAAGTTACACATTTTCTCCTCATCTTTCCCCTACCTACCACCCCAAAATAGCAATCCTACTGAATACCCCCTCTCCCAATATGCTCTCTCCTACGTCCTACTCCATACCCCCTTTGACTTTCTAGTAGGGCAAGATGGATTTCTATACCCCAGTGCCTGTATATCTTATTTCCCACTTGTACATAAAATCATAATAGTAATAATAATAATAATAATAATTTTATAAACATTTGATTTTAAAACTTTGATTTCCATATTCTTTCCCTTCTTCCCTCATCACTCACCCCTACTGGGAAGATAAGCAATTCAATATAGGTTGTATATGTGTAGTTATGCAAAACATTTCCATAGTGGATATAATGTGAAAGACTGACTATAGTACCCTCCATCCTATCCTGCCCCTCACTTATTCTATTTTCTACTTTGACCCTGTCCCTTTTCAAAAGTGTGGGCTTCTAAGTACCCTCCCTTCCAATGTACCCTCCATTCTATCATTCCCCCCTCCATTTTCCCCTTTCCCCCTTTTTTCCTATATGGCCAGATACCCAATTTAGTGTGTATATAATTCCCTCCTTGAGCCAAATTCAACGAGAGTAAGGTTGACCCATTCCCTTCTGGCTTCCTGTTCTTCCCCTCCATCATAACAGTTTTCTCTTACCTCTTTTATATGAGATAATTTGCCCTAATCTATCTCTCCCTATCTCCTTTCATTACATTCCTCTCTCACCTCTTAATTTTGGATATCATCCCTTCCGATTCAAGTGATCCTGTTCCTTCTGTCTGTGTATTCATGGACACACATATTCACACTCTCAGACATGTATTTACATGCACATATACCCTCCTATATAAACATACATATGTATGTATACACACACATACACATACAGATGATAGATAGATAGATAGATAGATAGATAGGCAGATAGATATAGATATAGCTATATTCCCTTTAACTGTCTTCATGCTGAGAAATGTCTCATGAGTTACAATTATCATTTTTTCTATATAGGAATATAAATAATTCAACTTTAATAAATTCCTTACGATTTATTTTCCCTGTTTACCTTCTCATGCTTCTCTTGCTTCTTGTATTTCAATGTCAAATTTTCTATTCAACTCTGGTTTTTTCATCAAGAATGCTTGAAAGTCCTCTATTTCATTGAATGACCATATTTTCCCCTGAAACATTATGCTCAGTTTCACTGGGTAGGTGATTCTCGGTTTTAATCCTAGCTCCTTTGACCTATGGAATATCCTATTCCAAGCCCTTCAGTCCCTTAATGTAGAAGCTGCTAGATCTTGTGTTATCCTGATTTTGTTTCCACAATAGTAAAATTGTTCCTTCCTGGCTACTTGTAATATTTTCTCCTTGACTTGGGAACTCCGAAATTTGGCTATGACACTCCTAGGAGTTTTCTTTTTGGGATCTGTTTCAAGAGGTGATCAGTGAATTCTTTCAAATTCTACTTTGCCCTCTGGTTCTAAAATATCAGGGCAATTTTCCTTGAGAATTTCTTGAAGGATGATTTCTAAGTTCTTTTTTGGATCATGGCTTTCAGGTAGTCGAATAATTTTAAAATTATCTGTCCTAGATCTGTTTTCCAGGTCAGTGGTTTTTCCAAGGAGGTATTTCACATTGTCTTCTATTTTTTCATTTGTTTGGATCTGTTTAATAGTATCTTGATTTCTCATAAAGTCATTAGCTTCCATTTGCTCTAATTTAATTCTGAGGGAATTATTCTCTTCAGAAACTTTTGAAATTCCTTTTCCATCTGGCAAATTCAGCTTTTAAGGGCATTCTTCTTCTCATTGGCTTTTTAGGCCTCTTTTGCCATTTGAGTTAGTCTATTTTTTAAGGTGTTATTTTCTTCAGTCAGGTTGTTAGCTCACTTTTCCTGATTTTCTTGCCTCATTTTCATCTTTCTTCCGAATTTTTCCTCCACTTCTCTTACTTGATTTTCTCCATGAGCCTGTAACCAGTTAATATATTCCCTGGAAGTTTTTGATGCAGGAGTTCTGACTTTGTTGTCTTCCTCCTGTTCCATGCGTTTATCCTTTCTGTCCCCCAAAAAGGAATACGAGGTTTGATTATTCTGCTTCCTCATGTTGCCAGTCAATTACTTAACTTTTGAGCTCTTTTTTTGAGAACTCTGCTTCCAGAGATGAGAGCTTTGTCCCAAAATACTAGGGATTTTGCAGCTGCCAGAGCTATTGAGGGGCACCCTCTCTGTAGCCCCCACAAGTTCTGGTCCACTGGCCACATGCCCCAGGACCACCACCCAAGACAGCAATCCAGATCTAAGCAGGTTAAAGCAAGAGTGATTACTCTCTGAATGGTCGCTTGGTCCCCCTGTGATCTGCAGGCCAGGAGTTCTGGAGACAGTGTCACACAGAAGCAGCTGCAACCACCACAGATCTGCCACCTCTCACCCTGGGGGGTGAAACTTCCTTTCCAACAGTTCCCAACTGACCTTTTACATGCTCTTTGGCATTTATGGGTTTAGAGGTCTGGATACTGCCACAGGTCCTGGTGATTCACTCTCCTCAAGTCTGCTCCAGCAGCAGCTGGTTGGGGCTGCCCTGAGGCCAAAACCATAGGGCTCTGTGCTCTGCTCGCAGCTCGCTGTGATGGACCCTTCCTGTCCACCTTCCAGGCTGCTTTCAGTGAGAGATTTGTTTCTCTCTGTCACTTTGTGGGTTCTGTAGCTCTAAAATTTGTTTAGAGTCATGTTTTATAGGTATTTGAGGTGGGTGTTTGTGGAGCTCATGGAATTTCCTGCTTCTATGCCGACATCTTGGCTCTGTCCCCCTAACATCTACTCTTTGGGTCTGAACCACCTTAACCAAGCAATAAACATTTCTGACTCAACGTAGATGAATTCCGCATTTGCAATATACCTGACATTACTACACAAGAAAAACGTGAAAGACCTTGCCAAATGCTGAAATCCAGGGAATAATAACTAACAGATACATGGTACTCTATTATTCCATTACTATATCAACATCCACCCCAATAGGCTCTACAAATATTCTACAGCTACATCTTTAGTTCTTTGACTTCCAGAATTACTCAGCACAAGACTTTCTTAAAGCAGACTTTTTTGAAGAATTAGAGTATCATTTGGATTTCTGAAAAAAATAATTGTCACACAACTTTTCAGAGTATCTCTCTGGTGCAAAAAAAAATGTTATGTTGAAGTGACAAATGATGTGTGTGTAAATTCCTCACATGCCTCAACATTCCCTCTGAGAAATGGGGAGTGTTCAGCTGGGGGCCCTGCCCAGGGACTAGAGGCTGCCAGAAGTAGAGAGGGAGCATCTGTCTCTGTTTGATCCTTTGCTTACTGTGGTGATTAGAAATGTCATGCTTTGCAGGCCCCAGCAGATGGCAGCAATGGCCTTAGGAAATGGAGCAACAACAGTATCTTTCTCTGCTACTTGGACCATTGCATGGTAGCCCTTGTGAAATATTTCAGAGTATCATGGGCAGCAAGCTCACCTCAAACCTGCTAATCCAAGGACCTTTTTTTCCTTATGTCCTAGTCCATCTTGTGCTCAGTGTTCAAGAAGGTGAGAGAGTTGCCTTCAGATAGGCTTAAGGGGTTAGACTTAACCATTCTGGACCTCAGCATCTTCATCTGTAAAGTTGTAGGGGAAGCTTAGACTAGATAAAATTTGAGATTACTTCCTGTTAGATCTATGGAGTTGTGAAAAGGTAAATTAAGGTTTGCTTATAAGAAACACTTGCTAACACAGTACAGTGGAAAGGACATTGGATTTGGAGTTAGAATAGAACGCCTCAAGGGCTAGTGAAGGTCTTTGAAGGTCTTCAAGCAAATGTTAGGTGACTATTTGCCAAGTTTGTTTATAAGACAATTCTTGGTAAGGTATGGGTTGTACTAGATGAACTTTGAAGTGCTTTCTAACTTGGATGTGCTGTGGTCCAGTGCTCTAGAGATCACCCTTGGCTGGCCTAAGGGTCATATGCAAAAAATAAGAGCTGTGGTGATTGGTGCCTCCTCATCAAAGAGGAATGAGGCGGTTGTTTGCTGACAGTCTACGCTAATAGAAAAGTCTTCTGTCATTTTACAGCATTAATCCAGAACTCAACAAAGCACCTCCTGAGACTTGTTAAATCAAATGACTACAACCTAGTTAGGGTGATTTGCAAAGGCACTAATGATGCTGATAGAAGAGAGGCACAGAATTGTTAAGGATCGTGAAATCACAGGTGGTACTTTTATGACTGTTACAGTCTTACGGCCCTGTGAATTCATAACCATGTGGATATTCGAAGCCAAAGAGCTATCATTAATTGGTCAATGCTAACTCGTGAAGACATCTCTGCTGGAATAGTTCGAAGATTTCTCCTTGGCCCTGTACTGTTTGATATGTCATCAATATTTTTAATGAAGATCAGATGTACAGATGACACAAAACTGGGAAAGATCACTATCACATTGGAATAAAAAGCTGGGATCCCAAGAGTGATTTTAAAGACACGCTGACTTTAACGAGATGTGATCTTAAAGGAAGCTTTAAAACCTCACGTTTGAGGGATTTTTAAAAAATCGAGTTCCTGAGTATAAGATAGGAAAGGTGTGGCAACAGTAAAAGATCCAGGGGGGTTTTAGCAGGTTCATTACAGACACACAAGTGTGACATAGAAGCCCTCCCACCCCCCAAAAATCAATGCTATTTTAAGCTTTGTGAAGAGAAGCATAGCATTCAAGTTCATAGTGCCCTGTACTCTACCATGGTGGAACAACATCTGTAATATTGTGTTCTTGGAACACTTCTTGGGGTGGCATTTAGGGAAGAACATTGGCCAACTGGTCAGGATCCAGAGGAGGACAAACAGGATGGTGAATGTCCACCTTTCAATTTCTCTTTGGATGTGTTAGTTCCATAAGTTCTACCTGCAAAAAGTTCAGTTGGATTCAATTTACCTGGTTCACTGATCTGTGCGTTCTTGATGGATCGTAATAAGCTTCTATCTAATTTTGTAGGCAACCTGTTTTCCCGAGCAATTCTAGCCATGATGGAGTGAAATCTAGAAAGAAAAAAATTAAATCATCCAATTTTTAAACAAAATCAATTCTGAATTGTTTATTTTTTTCAATTAACCAAAATCTACCTTTTTTCCTCCTTTCCCCCACTCCCCTCATTGAAAAAGAAAAACACAATTCTTATAACAAATATACATAGTCAAGTGAAACAAATTCTTGCATTGGTCATGTCCAAAAAAAGATATCATTCATTACCCTATATCCTTAAACTCTTAGTCAAAAGATGAGTATTGGGACATGTTTCATCATTGGTCCTTCGGCATCATGGCGGCCATTGCATTCATCACAGTTCTAACATCTCTCAAAGTTTTAGTTTTACAATATCATTATTAAACAAATTGTCTTCCTGGTTCTGTTTGCTTTCCTCTGCATCAGTTCATAAAACTGACACAATCTGACACAATCTCTTTCATCATTTCTTGTGACACAATAGTATTAACTTATTAAGTTATTCCTGTGAACTCCCTAACTTTCCAGTTCTTTGTTACTATAAAAAGAGCCACTGTAAACGTTTTTGTGCCTTTAAGTTCTTTTCCTCTTTCATTAACCTTTTTGCATTATAGGCATAATAATACCGTATTGGTCCAAGAGTATATGCAGTTGAATAGCTTAATAACTTTGGGGCTATAGTTGCAAACTGTTTTCCAGAATGATTAGACTGACCTTTAGGTCTATCACTAGTATACATGTGCCTTTTTCCCTGCAGCCCTTCCATCATGTTATTTTCCTTTGTTTTTTATCAACATTGTCAATATGGTGGCTATGAGGGTGAAGAGAATTGTTTTAATTTGCATTTTTCTAATTATCAGTGATGTAGGATTTTGAAATATGGTTATCAATAGTTTGGATTTCTTCCTTTGCAAACAGCTGGTTCATAGTCTTTGGCCATCTAGCTAATGTATCTTTTTGAAAACGTAGAGTATTTTTTAAAATATAGAAATGACCTAGAATGTGAGGTTTCAAAGGCTGCATCATTCCTATGATTGAACAATTCAAGTGTGAAGTCCAGTTATTCCCATTGCTCCCTTCCATGTGGTTTCCAGTGGCATAATCATTAGGAACCAAAGGAAGGTAATTATTCAAAGGTAGGAATGTAAGGGTAAGAAAAAGAGAACATTCTAGAATTACAGAATCTTAGAGTTCATATAGTCCAACCAATGAGCACAGGAGCCAGACCCATGAGTTCAATGTTGTTTTCCTTCTAGGTGAGAAAACTCCCTCCACCAATGGAGGCTGGCACTGTTTCTGTGATGTAAAGCTCCAAGAGTTGCCTAGAGTGCCAGAGTCACAGTATATGTCAGAGCAGAATGTGTAAGAGCAGAACTTGAACCCAGACTTCTCAGCTCCAAGGCCAGCTCTCTACACACTACATAACACTGCCTCTCAATTCAACCAAAACCTGAACATGTCTCCTTTCCTCCCCAGTGACCTTTATATCATCACTGAAAACTAGTATTTCAATTTTGGTATGAGTATCTCCAATGAATGGGAACCCAATTCTATGCCTCCTTTCCAAGGCAGCACATTTCACTTTAGAGATTCTCTTATTGTTAGGAAATCTTTCCTTCAATTAAGCCTATATCTACCTCTGCAGCATCTCCCATTTGCTCCTGGTTTTGTGTCCTAGAGTTCACAAGAACAAATTTAATTGCTGTTCTCCAAATCTTCTTTCAGTACTGGACTACAGTTTTCATATCTTCCTCCCCCACCAGTCTTCACTTCTACAGGCACATAACTACATCCACAACTAATAACAGTTCATATAAGCTCATCAACAAATATTTGCATATGCAAGAATTAAAAAAAACAAACTTTGAAACAACCATTCTGTTATTCAGTTTGTTTTTAAGTGTGTATTTATTTTGACAAAAAATAATGAAAAGTCCCATGTGTGTTCATGTCCCCTGCTGATGTTTTTCTTCTGTTTCCTAAGATGAGTTGCTGTCACAATCCCTTCATTTAAATCTTCCGCAGTCCTCCTATATTTCTGTATTTTTTGTATGCCTCAGTTCTTATATTGAAACAATAGCTTATTATATTCCTCTGCTACATTTCATTTAGACAGTCACCAATTATGGAACATATATTGTGATTTTCCAGCTTTTCTGCTATTATGAATTATTTTTTAAAAGATGTTCCCAGTGTCAATAACATGTGGAATCTATAGTCCTTGTGGTTAGATAACCAGGTGATATAGAAAACAAGTTTCACAGCTCTTGTCATATAATGTCATGTTCAGTTCAATTGTTTTTCAGGTGTGTCCACTTGTTTATGACCCCATTTAGGATTTCCTTGGCAGAGATACTGGAGCAATTTGCTGGTTTCTTCTCTGGCTCATTTTACATATGAGGAAAACGGAGGCAAATAAGGTTAAGTGACTCACCCAGGGTCATAAAGCTAATAAGCTTCTGAGGCCAGATTTGAACACAGGTCTTCCTGACTCTAGATATGGTGCTCTATCCATTGTGCCACCTAGCTGTTATAACATATTCTTATAATGCCATATTGTTTTTAAAAATTGTCAAAATATCCAGCTTTACTAGTGATGTCAGATGATCCTCTGACATCAACTTTCTATCATTTATGCCATTCTGTCTCTTTTGACCCTTCCATAGAACTTTTATATCCATCTTTTACCAGAAATTTTATTCGAATGTTTTCCAGTCTATTCGTTTCTTTTATTTTTGATATATTTGTTATTTTTATTTTATATAAATTATTTAAAATCATTTTATATAAATCATTTTTATATAATTAACACCATCTATTTTTGTTTCTTGATGATTTTGTCATTTTTATTTTAATATAAATTATTTAAATTTTTTAAAAATAATTAATGCCATCTATTTTGTCCCCTATAATTTCCTGTGTTCCCGGTAATGAATTTCACTGGCCATCCAAGGACAAACCTGAGATAAGTATGGAAAGGCTCTTCATCAGGAGGTTAGTCAGTAGGCTATGACTTCTTTGTCCATGGCGACTCATGAAACAAATGGCCCTTAGAACTCTTCAACTACTTTCTGATTCTGCAGTGATGGTAGCAAAATATCAGAAAAGGAGGAAGAAGGTACTAAGGGTCAGAGGGTTTTTTCCCTAAGTGTAGCTTTTTATCTTTTTTTCAAACAATGAAAGTCTAAAGTCTACTTTATTTCCCTCCTAACTCCCCCGACAGCCCAGTTAAGAAAAGAAAAACAAAATTCATTACAAACACGTATAGTCTAGCAAAACAAATAGCTGCCTTGGCCATGTCCAAAAAACTATTCCTCAGTCTACTCAATGAGTCATGCTCTCTGTGAGGAAGTGGGTCAGATGGTTCATCATGACTCCTGGGGACTTGTGATTGGTCACTGCAGACAGCAGAGTTTCTAAGTCTCTTAACATTCATCTAAGTCTTCCTGGATTTCTCTGAAACCATCACTTTCATTTTTCCTCACCCCATTCATATACTTTAAGTTCTTCAGCCATTCCCCACTGACCTCTTCTGTTTGACATCAGAAGGAAGAGGCAAGGGGTGAAAGCCTCCAAGTTTCTTTTTATTGGGGTTTACCAAAACTACTGGCTAAACACGTCAGTAGGCTAAGGGAAACAGGGATTAGCTGAGTAGCTAGAAGCACAAATGGGGGGGGGGGTGTGCTTTCACTTGCTAAAGGGATCAGTGAGTAAACCCAGGTAAACAGAAGAGCGAGTTCCTCAGGCAAATAGGCTTCATAGTCAATGGAGAACTGTCAACCAAGGTGCTAAAACCAAGGTACAGGAAATCCCGGACAGGAGGAGAATGTGGAGACAATGCTGGGCTCACCTTCCTATTCCTCCTCAGTCTCTTAATAGCTACATGACCCTAGGCTTGCACTTAATCAATCAGCAAATATTTGCTAAGCACCTTCTATGTTTCTAGGCTCTGTGCTAAGCCTGGGAATAGACATGCCAAGAATGAAATAATCCCTACTTACAAAAAGTTTATATTATAGTGGGGGAAGACAACTATATATACACACATACATATATTTACATATACACACGTATACTTGTTTTCCCATATATGTACAGCTATAAATGCAGAATAAATATGAAAAGAACAAATAATACCCACACAAAGTAGATAAATAGAATGTAGCTAGAAGGGAAGGGATCAGCTTTTGGGGGATAATAAGCTAGCATTATCTAGCATTGAAGCATTTTACATGTCATCCCATTTTTCCTTACAATCACAATGTAAGTAAGGTAGGTGCTATTATCTAGAAGGAGTAGGGATTTTTTTTTTGGAAGGGGGGTGGTGGTAGGTGTGATTCCAGAGAGCAGGACTGATCAGTAGAAGTTACAGGAAGGCATGCCTCAGCTCCTCCCAGAGCTATCCTTGCTAACAATTCAAGATGTCCAACAAGGCAATGGCCCATTTCCCAAGGTACTGAACTTCCCCTCAGTGGAAATGCCCAAATAGATGTTAAATAGTTGTGACAGATGTGATCCTTGAGAGTAGAGTCAAGGTTGCCCTCCTGGAAAGGGCATTTGAAGACCCAGTTTCCAATGCTATTGCTTTCACTTACTCCCTGGGCGACCCTGAGCTGGCCACTTCACTTCTCTGGGCTTACATTTCTTCGTTATTACACTCCCTAGATGATTCCTAGGACCCAAATCTATGATCCTATGCCTCTAGGGTCCTTGTTACATCTCTAGTCTAAATATGTCTATATTCTTTCTTGCCACAAGATGGCACCCAAGGCTCAGACTTTGAGGTCCAGAAACCTCACCTTAAGAAAGGCAGATCAGACTCATAGGCTCAGGATCATAGATTTAGGGCAGAAGGCACCTGAAAGCTCATCTAGTCCAATGTCTTCCCTACCCAACTTTACAGATGACAAAACTGAGGCCCCAAGAAGTTAAATTACTAGCCCAAGGTCGCACAGCCAGGGAGTAGCAGAGCTAGGGTTAGAACCAAGGAACTCTGGCCCCAGACCCACGTCCATCTGAGTGTCACCAGAGGTCATCTAGTTCAATCCCCTTACTCTATGTTGAGGAAACTGGTAGTCAGCTGTGAAAATTATATGGGGCAATACTTTGGCAACACTCTCACACCTGTCACCTAAGACAGGTTAGAACATATTAACTCAACTTTTGTTCAACTTGAATCATTCTTATGGGCTAGAAAAGAACAGAATTAAAAATTACTTGGTTCCTTGGGTCATGGATTGAGGGCCAGAAGGGATGTAAGGGCCCTTATCTTGTCCAATCTCCCCATTTTACAGATGATAACAACGAGGCCCAGAGGGTGGTGTGACTTGCCTAAAGTCATACAAGTAGTAAGTGAGAGTGCCATGTACTCTGTCACTGTTGCTCTTCTCACTCACAGCACAGCAGACAGAGCTGAGGACCTGCATTCAAATCTGTCCTCAGACACCTATTAGCTATGTATCCCTGAGCAAGTCACTTTACGACTGCCTGCCCAGTTTCCAGCTGGGTGACCTTGGTGAGTCATTTAACCTCTGTCTCAGTTTCCACATTTGTAAAACGGGTATAAATAAAAGCTCCTGTTTTCCTGGGTTGTGGTGAAAATAAGGTGTGATAGTGTTTGTAAAGTGCTTTGCAGTCCTTATGTGCTAGCTATCACTGTTATTATAATGGTAGCTTCCCCGCACTGTCTCATTTGAAAACTGCGGGATTGGAGAAGATGATTGATAAGCTTCCTGCAAGCTTTCAAGTTCTATAATTCTATGGTGTAGACTTTCCCCCTAAAGTCAGGAATTAACCTCTAAAAACGAATTGGTCCTACCCGAGCTTGGACAGCGCTCACTTTTTGCCCAAATCCTTTTCTCCTCCAGACTTCCTTATTACTGACAAGGGACCGCTGTCCGTCCTGTCTCCCAGCTTCCCCTCCCTCAGCATTGGCCTCAATTCCTCACATTCATTCATCCCCACATAGCTGGTTAGACCCTGCCATCTCTTTCTTCCCTCCCCTGTCTCTCCCAATCTAGCCTTGACTCATCAGATCTAAGCATGTTACTCTATTACTCAATAAACTCCAAGGGCTTCCTATTACCCCCAGGATCAAGTATAAAATCTGTTGGCATTTAAAGCTCTTCACTATCTGGTACCTCCTACCCCTCTAGTCCTACAATCCAGTCAAATTGGCTGTTACCATCTCCAGCATCCCTATCTTTGGGTCAGCCTCCTTTCATTCCTGGGATGAAAGCTTCCTCTTCTCCACTCTTAGAATTTTCTTCCTTTGAGACTCCACTCAAGCACTACCTTCTTCATGAAACCTTTCCCAGACTCCCAAGTGCTACCCAGTACTTTCTTTCCGAGCCAGTCTCTCATTTCTCCTGTATGTATATTGAATGTACAAAGTTGTTTGCATGTTCTCTCCCCTATTAGAATGTGAGCTCCTTGAGGCCAGGGGCTATTTGAACTTTTGCTTTGTAGCCTTGTGTCTTGGATGGTGCCCAGCACGTTATTAAGGGCTTAGAAAATGCTTCCTGATTGCCTGAAGATACCACAATGTTTCCTCAAAGCTTTTTGGCATGAAGGGCGCTGTTCTTTTCAAAACTTAAAGACTGATCACTTTGTCTAACTGGCCCGATCCTGTCATGGCCTTTGGGAACTCAAAGATGCCTTCTTGCCAGGAGCCAGCACCTGAAGAGGATTTTAGCAGTCACAATAAGAGTCATCAGTGTCTGCCTAGATTAAGCACTCAAAGGTTTCACAGTACTTTGCATTCATCCTTTCATTTGATCTTTCCAAATAACCCTAGGAGGAAAGTGTTATGGGGATTATATCCTCATCTTGCTGATGGTGGAACTCAGTCGTAGAAAAATCAATGACTTGCCCAAAGTCACGAGTGGAAGACAGGGATTGAACACAGACTAATCACACCTACAAGTCCACCAGACCTTCAATTATGTTACATTGAAGTAGAGGCTTCAGTCACTCAAAGATCCAGTGTTCTGTAATTGGGAGAGCTCCCTCCACTAATGCTGACAAGTAGGGGATCTCCATGAGCTGTGGTAGCTAAGGGATGTCCTTGTGAAGTGGCTGACCCTCGAGCCCAGCCCGGCAGTTCTCAGACAGCTGATAACCATCCCTGAGCCAAAGCTCCAAGCTGTTCTAGACTGGCAAGAACTACCACTGTCCGGAGTGGCCATGTTCACCTTCATACCATGATTAAACCCTGGAGTGCAACATAAATGGAGAAAATATGTAAAGGCAATAAGACACATGGCCTTCTCTCTTCAAAGGCACAAAGCCACCCTGTGTGCTTGAAAAATGAGTTACTTATATCTTTAAGGACATCTGCCACATTGTAGGGGCAGCCTGAGGCCGCCATAATGCATAGAGAGGCAGACCTGGAGTCAGAAAGACCAATCTGCCTGAGTTTAAACCCTGTCTTACACATTTACTAGTTGTGTGACCTAGGGCAAGTCACTTAATCCCATTTGCCTCTGTTTTTTCATCTGTAAAAATGAGTTGGAGAAGGAAATGGTCAAGAAAGTCCCAAATGGGGTCACAACATGACTGAAACAACTCAACAACGAGAAGTCACACTGTACTTAGCAGCGTCTAGCCCCTGTTATGGGCACCTCATATAAATGGGACCATGGGAAAATTCATCATAACAAATGTCAAATTAAATTTTTAAGATTGATTTCACGAGTACAGGATGGAGGAGACATGGTTACACAATAATAGTTCATGAGAAAAAAGATCTTAGGACTTAGTAGACTGCAAGCTCAAGATGAATCAATAGTGAGGAATAATGAAGGATAATGTACTGCATATAATATGTATTACACTGTAAAAATGTATATTTGTATGGATATGTCCATGTATTGATAGAGAGATAGACTTAGAAGTAGAGATATGCGGGTAGGAACTGTCTGTCTGTCTACCCATCCATCCATCCATCCATCCATCCATTCATCCATCCATTCATCCATCTATCTATGACCTATGCTTGCATCAACATCAGGAATTCCTGCCACTCATGTAAATCAGAAACTCTTTTGCAACTTCTGGTTTAGATGGTTGCCTAGACCGGAGGCATAAGATACAGTGCACCTGTGTCACACTTCGTGGTACTGCCAGAACCAGATATCAAGGTAATTGGGAAATATTTAAGAAAATACATGATTATTACATAATAAAAACAGATTACTTCACATTTTATAACTAAGTCAATCTAGAGGCCAGAGATCCTTCTGTACAGATTAGTAACCCCTGTTCCTTCCTATCTGAGTTTGACCCCTTTGACTGAGAGCACCAAGAGGTCAATGACTCATCTAGAATCACATAGCCAGCATGTTCCAGGGGCAGGACTTGAACCCTGATGCTCTTGGCAAGGCTGGCTGTCTATGTACTTCGTCATGATGACTCTCTAGGGATACAGATATTTCTTAAGAAACAAATTGTACAGGCAGAAATCTATAAGTACTGTTGTCTTTCTCATTCTTCTTTGCATAGATTGTGATGATTAAATCCACTATGAATATGTGTGTGTATGTGTGTGTGTGTGTGTGTGTGTATTTAAACAGAAGCTTTATGGGTCATAACTGGGAAAAAGCTAGCCTTGTTATCTCTACTCCGGTCAAAGAGAATCACAAGGATTGTGTTACATTTGGGGTGGTGCATTTGGGGGAACTGTTTGACAGCATGGGCCATAGAAATAGGAGAGTGAGATGTGAGAGGTCATGAAAAGATCAAGGGGGAGGAATGCAGAAGAGGAAGCCTGGGAAGGACATGCCAGCCACCTGAAAGTGTTGGAATGGCCACCATGAGCAGCAGGGACAGGACTGGTTCCCTTTGCCTCTAAAGGAAAAAAAATGAGAAATGGGCAGAGCTGAAGACAGGAAGGTCTTGTTTGGGGGGAGAAAAGCCTCCTCACAATTAGATCTTGCCCTAATGAGAATGGATGGCCAGAGGTGATCGCAGGCAGACCATCACCATGGTCTTCTCCAAGACAAGGTGAGTGAAGAACAAGATGAGAGACACAAATTGGACTGGATGAACTCTGAGGTGCCACACAACTCAGATTATAGAATTCTATAATAAACAAACATCATAGTTTTATATATATTTTGTGGGAAACTTTAATAACAATAGTTGAATTTGTGTGGTGCTTTAAACAGAGTGTTATGCTGATTATCTTATGTGGGGGGAAAGAGGGAGGGAGGGGGAGAAGGGAGGGAGAAAGAGAAAGGGAGAAAGGGTGAGGGAGAGAGGGAGAGAGAGAAGGGGGTGGAGGTAGACAGACCAAATCTTTATTGAGTCTTACTATTTTCTAGGCACTGTGCTAAGAACTATGGCTACAAATACAAGCAATCCCTATTATCAAGGCACTTGTCAATGGAAGAAGACAATGCATAAATGGGTGGGGGAAGATGAGTCCCCCCCCAAAAAAATGGCAAGGAGACCTGGATTTGTGCAAGACAAGGCAAGTGGTCACCCAGAAGATCTAGGGCACGCAGGGAAGGAGTTCAAAGTTCCAACAGAAAGATCAGGAGGGATGGAGATTGAGACCATGGCAAGTGGTACAGGAAGAGAAGGCCAAGAAAAGGGCCAAAAATAGGTATGGAGTCCTGGTTCCCAGCCAACTCAGCTACCCTGTGAAGTAGGTAGCATGAGTATTATCATCCATATTTCACAGTTGGGGGGAACCAAGGCCCAGAAAGATCAGTAACTTTGCCCATGGTCATTCTGCTACTCATTGTCAGAGACAAGATCTGAACCTGATTCTCTCTTGACTCCAAATCCCCCTCCCCACTCTTCCTACCACATCATGCCTGGGTCTTCCAATTCAGTTACATAAAATACATGTACCTCGAGCCACAGACAGACCAAAGAATCATCAACACAGTCACCAGAAACATTTGTTGGCATCTCTTTGTTTCAGCTGCTCTAACACAGTAGCATGATTAAGGAAACACTCTATCTAGGAACATCTCAAGATTCTCTGGCTAAAACAAAACAAAATAATGATTATCATCAATAAGATTGGAGTTCTTTGGGACCCCAGCCCTTAGCTTGGTACATAGTAGAAGCTTATTTAATGTTTGAGAAGGTTGGTTCTTATCAGTTGGGAAACAAAGAATCTGACCTCACTACCTGGGTCTGTTACTTGCTACTTGTTACTTGGGGGATCTAGGAACAATCATTTACTTCTCTAGGTATCAGTTTTCTCAATTGTCAAAATAAAAATAGGGAGTTTGGACTAGTTGACTGCTAGCCCCCCTTCTGGCTCTGTCTGGGGTTCTATGAATTATTCTCATTTAGGCATCAGTCTTGAATATCACCATTCTTCTGACCTTCTCTCTATAATCAGACCTTTGTATTTCAAAATCTAACCACAAGAAAATATTCCTGTCAGCCAATGAAAAGTCCTGAGGAACTGGGCAGTCTAAAGTTTGAGTCTGTTTTTAACTAATGAAATCCACAGTTGAAATGCAGAAAATAGAATGCTCCAAAGAGGTTCTCATCAGCCACCAGATGGCATTGAGTGTGAGGGTTTTTCCCTGACAGGGTCATCAGGCATACAGCAATTTGTCCTAAGCCTTCACAATAACCCAGGGGGAAGCCCACAAGGGCTCCAGGAGCTCAGAACTGCCTCTGCCACATGGCCAAGTGGACAGAGAAGTTGAAAGTGACAAGATCTGACTTTTCCTGGGTTGAGGGGCACGGGGGATTCTGGGGGATTGCATAATGAATCGATTAGCCGAGAAATAAAACAAAGCCGTTCTGTTACAGGAAATCAGAAAGGAAGTCGGGTCGGAGGAGAATTAACCCCTTGTCTAGAAGGCTTCTTCCACTCTGAAACAAGCCCCACACTGGCAGTCAGGAAAGAGCAGTCTTGTGCCACCTTCCAGTTCCACCTAAAAGAAGCTGCTCGCTTGCTCCTAATTCATTTTGAAAGCAGAAAAATATCAAAGAGGAGGGGAAAAAAAGCATCCCTTCCATTTGGACTTCAAGAAAAGTTATGGCTGAAGTCAACCAAGGAGAAAAAAATCAGATGGAAAATGTAGTTTGAATTATACTGTTAAAGGTGAAAGAGGGAGGTTTTCAGGAGCCTTCGAGTCCCATATGAGTCCCATCATAGAAATCCAAAGTATTGAATTATGTGTTATTTTAAGGCATCTAGGTTTCCCTTCCTTACATCACAGTATCTGGGGTCACCATTTACTACCCGTGTGGCCTTGGGCAATTTGGCTTCTCTGGGCTCTGGTTCCCTCACTTGTGAAATGAGGAGATGGGATGAGGCAGGCTTTGAAGTTCCTTTAAGCTCTTAAACTGGGATCCGTGGACTAGATAGCCTCAGGACCATAGAATCACAGATGATGGAGCTGGAAAGGGCTTTAAAGGCCCCCAACTCTAATCTCATTTTACAGATGAGGAAACTGAGGCTGAAGCAGGCTAAGTGATTTGTTCAATGTTGTACAGGTTGTCACTGGCAGAGCTGTGATTTGAACTCAGGTCCTTTAATGACAACTTCAGTACTCTTTCTTTATATGGCAATGAATGGCCTCTGGTTCTAAATCTCTAATACTGGAGGTGGTGTAGTAGATAGAGCTCTTGGGGTCAAGAAGACTTGATTTCAAATCCAGCCTCAGACACTAGCTTTGTGATACTGGGCAAGTCTGTTTACCTCAGTTTCCTCATCTGTCAAATGAGCTAGAGAAGGAAATGGCAAACTACTCCAGCATCTTTGCCAAGAAAACCCCAAATGGGGTCAGAGAGAGTCAGATACAACTGAACAACAACAATGAGTCTATTGAAGGACATGCATGGTTATTCAGACTTCTGCTTTCATTGATTTAGGTTCCCCCCAGTGTAGGCACTCTAACTACCTGTGCAGGTCAGTCACTCATCTGTAACTTACAGTTTTATTAGAATGTTGTCTGAGACACTGAGACCCTTAGTGACTGTCTAGGGTCACCCAGTCAGTACATGTTAAAAGTGGGGCTGGAGCCCAGTTCTTCCTGATTCTCACAACCCTTTGTCCACTCCGCCATGCTATCTCTCTAGTCCATAATTACAAGACAGAAAAAGAGAGCACATGGTTCACAACCAGGAGGTATTTTAGAAGACCACATTTAAGTGTTAGTGAGAATGCAAGAAAAAAGCTGTCTGAAGACCCCAGCTCTGAGGCAGCTGCTGCAGTGAGAGCTCTGGAAAAACAATAAACAGGCAAATAAGACCCTGGAATACTTGGCTGCAGCCATGATGGCAAGATCCAGAGGCTAAAGTTAAGACCTGTTGTCCATCCTGGCTCTTAGCAACACTCATACATTTTCAGTTTCAGTCATTTCATTTCAAAAACTTTCTTTTCTTTTTTTAATTACGAACTTGACAAGCATAAGCAGATACAAACATTTCCATAAACAAAGAACAGAAAAAGAGGATTATATCCAAGACCTGGGACTTCAATCGTGGATGGTTTGATTTTTAAAGTATACGTTCAATTTAGCACAGTAGCTCAACAGCAGCTGCTGCCTTCCCTGCTTGCCCATGTCCCCCTCTGCACACCTTTTTTCTCTTCTTGTTGTTTTTAAATGTTTTATTGAAGCCCCTTAAATATTATTGACTGGAAATGAGAGCTAATCTGAAAGTGTCGTTCCTCAGCTTCAAATTGTCCAGTGGCTCCCTAACACCTATCAAATGCAGTTCAGCTTCCATGGGCTGACATTCAAGGTCCTCCATATTACACCCCATCCTTCCTTTTTAGTTTTTGTCTGATTCTAGTTTCTTTCGCATATGATACAACTCAGTAAAAAGAGGCTACTCCCTCATGATCCCTTGCACACATGCCACACTCTCCCATTTCCATGCCTTTGTTTATGCTAAATAATCTCAGACAATAACTTAGACTCTCTGTACCTCAGTTTCCTCATCTGTAGAATAAAGGATCCAGACTCAATAACGCTAAGATTCCTACAACTAAATCTATTGTCCTATGAACGCCAAGTGATCATAAGAAGCTGTCCTGCTGAAGCTCCTGCAAGAGCGTTCAGAAGTCCAGCATTTGGACAGAGATGAGTGAAGAAAGCTAAGCCTGCAATCTTGGTCCCTTCTAACTGATCTTCTGACCACATCTTCCCTACCTCTTCCAACTCTCACGGAGTTCACCATAGGCTCATGTTCTGGGTCTGAGCTCTGGCTCAGATCTCTCTCGGATGTCTTAGGTAAGAATCCTTCAATCTCCTGTGACCAACAGTCTGTCAGGAAGGACCAACCCACCCACCCTGGTCCCTTCCTGAATGGATAACTCTCAGCAGTCTCCTTTCCAGGCTGCCCAGGACATGAAGCCACAGTCATCAATGCCCTAAGCCCAGGACCATTGAAGAGCAGGAAAAAGAGCACAGAAAACCTTCCCTGATTTCCCTCCCTTGGTAAGGACTTTCACCACCTCAGATCTCACACACTATATTGTTTGCCCAACTCAACTCATCATCCTTGCAAGTGGGAAATGCTTTCTGTCCTTGAATCCCCAGCACCCAGTATGATTTATAGCAATTGCTTAATAGAAGTTTGTCTACTTACTGATCATGTATCATTTTGTATTATGCTCATTTGTATTCAATATCTATCATATCCATATATGCATTTCATCTCTTATTTGATAGTGAACCTGATGAGGGCAAGAATTCTGTCTTCTTTCACCATTTTATCCCACCCCAGGACCTAGTTCAGTGCTCTGCAACCAGTAAAAACTTAATAAATGTTTGTCAAAGTGGAGTTGAAGGTGATACGTGACAAACCTTTAAAGATGAGTGTTCAATGCTCTATCTATTCAATCAACAAGCACTCATTCAGCCCCTGGTGAGCCCAGCCTGGGTTCTGCCCTCAGGGAGTTTCCATTCTAAGAACTCAAGCTACTTACTTTGCATCCCAGTCTCTACCTGACCTTTTGTTCTTTCCCATCCATCTTTTGTAGTTTGCCATGAGATCTTGAGACACTGAAAGGAAGAAGAAACAGAAAAACAGTAACTCTCTTGTAGACTAGAAGTTTTTGCTGAGCAACTGTCTCCCAACACACCTTTGAGCCAGGTAATATGGTATCCCTGTTTTACAGATTGGGAAACTGAGGCTCTTACATGGTAATTGCTTCACAAGCTAGTCAGTGTCAGAAACAGAATCTCCTCATGTCCAGATCAGGTCTGGTGCTCTTGTATCATGACTTGTAGAAATCTTTACTTAACTTCAGACTAAATTTTTAGCTACATTAATGAGTTCAGAATTGCTAAGTGTTCATATCTCAGCTTGATTTAATGACTTCATTAAGTAGCATTTAATGCCTTTCACTAAATGTCATTTAATATCGTTCATGAAGCAGCTTACTTGGCAATAAGGATCTCTGAACATACAGTCCAGTGCCCAGCACATAATAGGCATCTAATAAGTGTTTGTTGGTTGATGTCTAATGTCAAATTGCTTTAAATTGTCAAGAGTGAAGGAGAGTGTTCAGTTCCAGGAACCACATTTTGGGAAGGGCATTGATAAACTGGATAGCATCCAGAAAAGGGTGGCCAGAATGGGGAAGGTCACTAAATCCAGCCCTCCAGAATCTCAGTGGAAGGAATTGATTGAGGATGTTTAGCCTAGAGAAAAGGAGGCTCATGGAATACACCACAGCTGTCTCTAAGTATTGAAAAGTTGTCATGTGAGAGGGGGATTAGGCTTGTTTCACTCAGCCTCACAGGGCAGAATCAGGATTCAAAAAGGCAAATTGAGGCTTGCCAAAGCTTTCCAATGATTAGAGTAACCCAAAAGTGTGAGGAGCTTCCTAGAGAGGTGTGGGGAGGTCTTAAATCAAATGTCAGATGACCATTCAACCAGTGTGTCATGAGGGAGATTCTTCCTTGGGTCTGGATCGGACAACATGACCTCTGAAGTACCCGCCAACTTGAAAATTCTGAGGATCTTAAGACTTCCCATATCCTGCAGTTTATAATGTAGCTTATTTATAGAACCACAGAGCTAGAGATAAAGAAACCCCTCATAAACCATCTAGTCCAAGACCTTCATTTTTAGGTTCGAGAAATGTGAGGTCCAAAGTTTCAATACCATCCCCAAGTCACATAAGGAGCAAGTATGGGAGGCAGGATTTGAAATCATGACTCCAAAGTCAGAGTTCTTTCTGCTCTGCAACATGCTACATTGTGCTCTTTTCATTAGCACATGATTTGTTGAAGTGGAATTTGGCTTATGATCGGTTTGAATAAGTCCACGTGGAGAACAAATCCGAAATTACTCACAGAACGACAGTAACAAACCATTCCCCAACTTTTGAAATGACTGTGCTTCAAAAAGGGACGTCAGCTCTCAGAGACCGGAGGAATCTTAGGGACAGATTAGCGCAGTCTCCCTCCTAAAAGAGGAATCCCTCACTCATTGTTTGAACACTGGACAGAACCGGAAGCTCAGTACCTCAGGAGGCAGTCTTGCTGCTATTGGACAGCTCTGCCCGTAAGATCGCTCCTTCTAGTAAACCTCAGTCTGCCTCCCTAAATGCTGACCTGCTGGTCTTTGTTCTAACCTCGGCAGCAACATTCTCTTTTCTCTCCCCTGGCAATCTTCCAGGTATTAAAGGCAGATAAGACCCATTAGATTTTTTTTCTTCTCCATAAGCACAAGGATGCTCATCTGGTTTCCAGACCACTTATCTTCCTGGTTGCCCTAGTCTGGACTATCTCTACTTTGTCAATATCTTCCCTTGAAATATGGCGTACAGACCTATTCTGATGGCATCTGGCAAGTGCTAAAGATGATAAAACTTTTCGGAATCTCAGCATTGGAAATGACCTCAGCGGACATTAAGTCCAACCTGTACCTAGTCACAGTCAGAGATTTCGAACTGGAAGAAATCTTGGAAGCCACTTATTCCTACCCTCTCATTTTATGGAGGAGGAATTAGAGCTTAGCAAGGGTAAGTGACTTACCCAAAGTCACACAGCTAGTACTAAGTGCAGAGCTGAGAACTCTATTTTCCCTGTAGCACACATCTGAACAAGAGTCTCTGATAAGTGGTCAAGACCACCAATAAAAGAGAGCTAGCCAATCACATGCTCTGTCTAGCCCAGCAGAAAACTGACTCCTCATAGGCCAGCCCTATTCCCATTACATTATGTTCTAATGACATCAAGGGGTTTTTTTCACATGTTTTCTCCCTTTTGAAAATGGAGATGATATTTGCCCACCACTCTCTTTTGGTAACTTCGCTTGCTTTTCTTATCTTCTCAAATATTACTCATGGGAGTTTCATGATTACATCTGCAAGTTTCCTTCAAAGCCCATGATCCAATCCTCCAGACCCTTGCACTCAAACCCATTTAAAAGAATAACCCACATAATTACTATCTTGTCCTCATCTCCCACTTTAAACCTCTCTTAAAGATGCTGGTTCCATCTTATCCAGGTTGAATGAAGCTCTTTCTCTTTCCTGGAGAATACAGAAGTAAATCAGAAGCTGAGACTTATTTGACTAACTCCTCAAATGAACCTGTTGTTTCTCAAGTAAGATCAGTATTGATCCACTCTTGACACCCTCAAATCAATGGGGTAGCAGAGTGGTAGAGTGAACAAAGGCTTGGATTTAGAGCCAAAGGATGTGCATCCAAATTCCAGTCCTTGCCCTCACTGTTGGTCTGACCTTGGGTAATTCGGCTCCCTGTCTCTGGGACTCAGGTTTCTTACCTAGACATTGAAGAAGATGGACTAGAGGGTCTCTCAGTTTCCTTCCAGCTCTAACTCTGTGATTGTATAAGTCAGTGAAGTATCTAAGGTAGGGAATGAAGCCAAATGAGAAGAGGTAACATACACTGGAAAGGTGCTGCATCTGGAGCAGAAAG
The DNA here is from genome assembly GCA_028646575.1 of Pseudocheirus occidentalis. NCBI lineage: Eukaryota > Metazoa > Chordata > Mammalia > Diprotodontia > Pseudocheiridae > Pseudocheirus > Pseudocheirus occidentalis. The sequence continues at coordinate 11,261,191 of CM053593.1, forward strand.
CAGAAAGAGACACTGAAGCTTGATTTAAGGGGGAAATTCCTAATAATGATTGTAGCTCAGCAGCAAAGAGGTCTGTCTTGGGAAGTAGCATTTTTTCCTTTCCTTGGAGGTCTTCAAGCAACGACTAGCTGAATAGTCGTCCAGTATGTCATAGAGGGCATTCTGGGTCAGGTATGGCCTACTTGATGGTCTCTGAGGCCCATTCCAAAGCTACAATTCTGAGATTCCGTGAACTGGGGATACTTAACCTAGAGAAGAGAAGGCTTCACCAGGAAATGATAGCTAGCTTTCAAATATATGAAAGGCTGTCATGTGAATGGGAGATTAGACTTGTTCTCTTTGGTCCCAGGGGCAAAACTAAGTGCAGTGAACGGGTGTTATAAACAAGGAGATTTAGGTTTGATGGAAGAGAAGCTTCAACTAACAAGCATAGCTGTCCAGAAGTGAAGGGGATTCCCTTGGGAGAAGGTGGGTCTCCTTCCCACTGGAGGCCTTCAGACAAATGCTGGAAGACCACCAGTGCAGTGTGGAAGAGTGAAGATTCTGGCTGAAGCATGGGTTGAGTTACATGGCCATTCAGGTCTCTCCCACCTCTGAAATGTTATAGCTCTGTGTTCTGTAAGAGTGGTGGTGCAGTGAATAGAGCACTGGCCCTGGAGTCAGGAGAATCTGAGTTTAAATCTGGCTTCAGACACTTAACACTTACTAGCCGTGTGACCTTGGGCAAGTCACTTAACCCCAATTGCCCTGCCTTCCTCCCTCCAAAAAAGCAAAAAAAAAATTTTTTTTAAAGAATCAGAGTTCACATAACACCTCTGTTACCAACAACCAACTCAGTAAACCCTCTGAACTTGAGTTTTCTAATTGGCAAAATGAAAAGCTGAATTAGATAGTCTGAGAGTTCCCTTGCAGTTCTCAATCTGTGATCCTATATGTAACCAAATTTTCTCAATGAAAGCATATTTGTTTTCAAGGCATTTAATGCTGAAAACACCTAGATGTTATTGCTGTACCCTAAAGAAACAGTGAATGTAAAAAATACCAAGAAATACATGATGTGGATGGACTGGTATAAATTCAGGAGAACCAAGAAAATTATCAACACAGACTACCGCAATGGTAGCAAACAAGAATCTCTGAAAGTTACTGAGCCTGGCCCTGGGGAAGAGTTGGAAAAAAAAATGTATCCTTGTTGACACAGTTTGGGGGCAGATGCTGGGTTTGGAACAGTGCATACGATGATGCCTGCTGTTGATGTCAAGATCGGTTTTGCTAAACTTTTTTCTTCTTTAAAAATTTTTTTTATCATAAAGCAATCATCAAAATTATTATCCTAATTTTTGTCATATAATTCATAAAAATTTTTAATCATAAAATTTTTTATCATTTTATCGTAAAATTTTTTTATCATAAAACCTTTATCATAAGGTTCAGTGAATAGAGGACTATATTTAGAAATGGATATGAGTAAAAGAAGAAAAAAACCAAATGTAAATTCCATACATCTAGTCAGACCAATCAGAAGCGGTTTCCTAATTTCCCTAGTAAAGACACCATTTGGCAACAGTGGTGATAACAATAATTACCGCTAACGCTTATTTATAGAGCATTTACTATGTGCTGAGCACTTTTCCAAACATGATCTCATTTAATCCTCACAACAATCCTGGCAGGTCACGATCACACCTGCAAGTTCCTTTCAAACCGCATGATGAAAGTGAAGCAGACAAATGTTTCGTGTTTGAAGCCAGATTTGAACTCAGGTCTTCCCGACTTTGGACCCATCTCTCTGCCTTGCCTCTAGATAATACTTCTAAAGTGCTTTGCAAATCTTAATTCTCGATAGAAATGCTAGTTACCAGATCAGTTATCATTATCTATATTATCACTAATATTATTTCATGGGTTGAAATGAAATAGTAATTTTTTAATTAATTAATTTTTAATTCCATTTCCATTGGCTAATCCATGGACATTGGAGTATTTTTAAATGCACTTTTAGAGATGCAGAACAATCCATTGACCAGCATCAGGAGATATGTTCACACATAATAGGCTTTGTTCCAACTCCCTATTGTATCCCAGTCCCGAATACTGTCCTCCCCCTCTCCCTCCATCCCCACCCCCAACTGCCAGAGGTTTCTCTTGTTTATCCTAAAATGGAAGGGGAAACATCTGGGAACAAAGAACATTGCAACTGTTGTTCTCTGATATCCCTCGGATCCTCTAAGAATGCCTCAGAGCAAGGAATGCAAAAACTCTGGTTTTTTACTTCGAACATTTGCCCTCCTAGAATGCTTTCCCACTAGGGTTATCACCTTTTAGCCTTCAAGAAGCCAAGTGGCATTGCGAACACAAGCCAACTTCGGAATCAGGAAGGCCTGGGTTCAGAGCTGACCTCAGACACCTTCTAGCTGTGTGATGGTGGGCAGGCTACTTAACCTCTCAGCACCTTGAAAACCCACTAAAATTTTTAAATTGCATAAAAGTCATGAGCTGAATTGGTGCATGCAGGAGGATCCATATCCAGAGTTCCAGCTGGTGCTGAGTTTGGGCCTAAAAGGATGACAGATTTAGAGCTGCCAGTAAGTCCAACCACCTCTCTTTAGAGATGGGGAAAGTGAGACTCAAGGTCACAAAGGTAGGTAGGTAGGTAGCATAGAGAGTCAACTCCTGGCTCCACCTCCAGCTGCCTTTCCACTGTACTCTGATCCAACAAAAAGAAACAACATTTGACAGCCCTGTGTGGAAGGGAAGGTCCATATTATCCTCCCCAATGAAAAGAAGAAGGGATCAGGACCCTGAATCTTAATGAATTTATCTCTGGTTCAGTCAGTTGGAGGTGACAGAATTAGAAGCAGGCTTTAGTCCTTCACACATGGGACCTATGGCTTCACCTACTCCTTCACACTGCCTTGTATGTGTGCTGCCATTTTGATGACCCATGGCCCCTGGTCTTGGTAGGCAGCTGGGTAGCCTGGGGTGAGAGCAAGCATCCCCAGGATGCCTGCAGGCTGTTTTGTCTGTCTTGATGACAGCAAAGGAGCAGCAGGAAGCCTCCCCTCCATGTGACAGAACCCACTACTCTCAAAGAATCCCTTCCCCTAAACATTTCCTCATGGGGCTCCTCATGGGGCCAACACTGCCGCTCACAACCATATGCATGACCAGATTCCCTGCCAAGCCTCTTGTCTGCTCCTCTACCATGGTAGTGGGGCAAAGTTGGAGATATCCCATATTTGTCAATATTTAAATCGTTGATGGTAAGAGTAATCATAGCTGACTTTTCTAGAGTATTGTAAGGTTTGTAAAGTGTTTTTCACAGTGATCTCATTTTCTTCTAGGTGCTGCAAAGGACAGAAAACTGCACCTGGCATCAGGAAGATCTGAGTTCAAATATGACCTCAGACACTCGCTGTGGGATAGTGGGCAAGACACATCACCTTCACCTGCCTCAGTTCCCTCACTTGTGAAATGGGAAGAATGACAGTGCTGACCTCCCCAGGGACTTGTGAGCACCAAGTGGGACAATATTTGTAAAGTGCTTTGCCCACCTTAAAAGTGGTATATGAAAGCTGACTATTCATTCATTATGATGCTCATTTTATAGACTAGAAAATTGAGATTCAGAGGTGGTGATTCACCCATGACCACATAATTCGTCCATGTCAGAGGCACGATTTGAAACCAATGAATGAATCAATACATAGGGCATTAAATAAGTATTCGCCAGATGCCAGACCTTAGGTTTATATGTATACATATGTACATATACACTACATACACATACATACACATATGTATAAATTTCATATAACCAAATGATTTCAAATGCAAACCATTTCAGATTTGACACTGCTGGCTAAAATCTCATGTGAATAAAACCAAAGTCTACTCCGAGTCAGTAACCAAGTCCAGATTTTTAAGTTTGAAAAAGTGCATAGGTTGCATTCACGCTGAAGAGTAATACCAACACCTTGAACACAACCAGTTGTGTTTTACTATTCGGTCAAGATCCCAATCTTACAGAAACACTCTCTAACCTTCAATTATCTTTCAGATGATAAGAAAATAACTGTAGAACATGAGCTTATTTTTAAAATTCCTTTTCATTTCACAGTAGCTCAAGAAATTCTCCCTAATATAAATATCCATCTGGATTATTTCCAGAAAACTGGGAAAATTACAAAAGAGAGACAGAGACAGAGGGAGAAGGGGGAGAGAGACAGAGAGAGACAGAGAGAAAGAGAGAGAAAGAGAAAGAGAGAGAAAGAGAGGGAGAGAGAGAGAGAGAGAGAGAGAGAGAGAGAGAGAGAGAGAGAGAGAGAGAGAGAGAGCACAACTGGACCTGCTCCACTTTGCCCTTGCAAGGCAGGATGGGCAGAAGCCCATATGTGAGGTTTACATTTTATTCCCCCCCATTCTAAAGAAAGTACCTGTTATTATTCAAGCAATTGCTCGATAAAGTTGGGCCCCAGGGAAAGATGTCAGGGGCTCAGAAATTCTTCTCTGCTGTTGGCAGGCAGCGGTAGGAATATCTAACGATCCAAGTTTAATGACAACTAGAGTGAGGGAGCACGTTAGGTCAGCCTCCTCGGGAGGGCTGGGGGTGCTGGGGGTGCTCCAGGGGTCCCTGTCATTTCTGAAACATTCTTTCCTGCAAACCATTCCATTCCCAGGTCACCCTGGGCAAAGTGCTCAACCACCACCTGCCTCAGTTTCCTCAACTGTAAAATGGGGGTAAAAACAGCCCTTTCCTCCCAGGATTATTGTAGGAATCAAATGAGCTGATATTTGTAAGGTGCTTAGCACAGTGACTGGCACATAGTAGGCACTTTATAAATGTTTCTTTTCTTCCCTGTCTGCCACAGTTCCCAAGATTTTGGCATGTACTTCTGTTCATTGCTCACATTTTCCCTCTAGGAGCTTGGACACTTTAAGGGCCTCTGAATATTTTCTTTGCTTCTCTCCTGCAGAAGGCCCCACACTGTGTCAGGGTGTTGGTTTGTTAATGTCGCGGATGTTTTGCTTTGAACCATACCCTAGACTCGGTCAATGGCCCCGGTGTCAGTGGCCACAATACGGAGAGCGCTTACTGCCAGACCTTCTTCTGTCTTCTAGTATTTGAAAAGTTCTTTTGTGGAGGACAGATTAGCTTTGGTTTTGGTCCCAGGGACCAGAGTCAGAAACATTGGGTGCAAGCTGCCAAGGTGTCAAATGAGGCTCCTGACATCACTCTGGTGCCTTCCCCTGCTCTTTCTCCATTCACCCTTATTCACAAGGAAGTGGCCCTTCTCCTTGTTAGGGCAAAGCTCTATGCTGATGATTCTCAAATCCATCTGTCTAGTCCCAAGCTCCCTCTTGATCTCCAGTCTCAGACCTCCAATTGCGTATTAGACATCTCCAACTACATGCACTATAGGCATCTTAACTCAACAGGTCCCAAATTGAATTCATTATCTTTTCCTCAAACCCCCTTGCTCATTACTGCCAAAGGAACTACCATCTTCCCAGACACTCAGGTTCACCTTGCTGGTGTCAAACTCTACTCCTCCTGCAAAGGTGGTGTTTCAGTCAAGTCTAGAAGGAAACCAGGAATTCCAAAGGTGGAGGTGAAGAGGGAGTGTACTTTGTGTATGGGGAATGGCCAGTGCAAAATCCCAGGAGAGAGATGAGCATTCTTTTTGATGGACAGCAAGTAATCTAGCATGGTTAGATCATAGAATGTGGGGGTGGGAGAGAATGTGTAAGAAAATGAGAAAGGTCTTCCTGCACATTACTAGAAGAACAGACAGTTATGATTGCTGAGACATTGTCAGTTATCTTTAAAATATCATGAAGAATAAGAAGGATGCTGGTATTAGACTGCAGAAGGACAGATGTTGTCCTAATTTATGACAAAAGGTGTGTAGGAATAAATCTTCATTGAAATTCCCTTTATTACACTAATACATTGTCGATGGAATGGTGAACTGATCCAACCATTCTGGAAAGCAATTTGGAACTATGCCCAAAGGGCTGTAAAATTATGCATACCCTGTGATCCAGCAATACCACTTCTAGGTCTGTATCCCAAAGAGATCATAAAAATGGAAAAGGAGCCACATGTACAAAAATATTTATAGCAGCTCTTTTGTGGTGGCAAAGAATTGTACATTGAGGGGATGCCCATCAACTGGGGAATGGCCGAAGAAGTTATGATATATGAATGTAATGGAATGTTACTATGCTATAAGAAATGATGAGCAGTCAGACTTCAGAAAAACTTGGAAAGACTTACATGAACTGATGCTGAGTGAAATGAACAGAACCAGGAAAACATTGTGTGCTACTGCATGAGTGGAAATGAGAGAAAAGAAGGCAAAGTGGGGGGAGAAATTTGAGCAGGAAAAGGATACAGAGAGGAAATATGTGCTGGTCCTGACAAAATTTTTAGGACCTTATTGGGATAATTTTTAAAATATTAAAAAAGGAGAAGAGGAAACTGAATAATTACATAATCAAGAGAAGTACTACTATTGAAAAAAGGTAAGTTAAGAAGACATCTGAGATAATTTTGGTGATCAGATACTGGTCCATATGCTTATTTTCTCATCACTACAAATTCTTTGAGAATGACCTACAAACTGAAGGCTTTGAAGGGAGACTTTGTGATACAATGGAAAGAATGCTCGATTTTAAGTCCGTTGACCTACTTCATGCATGACCTTAGAGAAATCGCTCTGTGCCTCAGTTTCCTCATCTGTAAAATGAAGAGACTGAACAAACTGCCCTCTGATGTCTCTGCCAGCTCTGGATCGATGATTCTTGATGAAAACATGAGAATGCTACTGGGTGGCTCAGTGGATAGAGCATTGAACTTGGGAATCAGGAAGCCATGAGTTCAAATGTGACTTCACACAGTGGGTGAGTCATTTAATTTGCCTAATTCACTTTCCTTATCTGAGAAATGGGACTAGTAATAGCATCTACCTCTCCAGGATTGTTATATGAGGAAAAACTGAGATATTTGTACAGAACTTTTCAGATTCTAAATTATTATATAAACACTATTGTTATTAAAGCAAAGCACATTTTCTACAACAGACATTTTCACAATCACACAAAAGGGGCAGAAAATAAGAGATTCCACTGTATTTACTATGTGTTTATTTTTTTTAAGTAAAGCCTTAAATACCCTTCTCCAACAAGGTCTCCCCCATGCATGTTTCCATCATTTAACATTTCCTCAATCAAGGCAACAATGGGGATAACTTTGATGATCATGTGCTTATCATCATTTAGGGAAATGTCTGCTCATCAAAGGATATGCAACTGTCCTATAGAAAACATTCAATGCAGAGTCCAACTGGAAAGTGTATTTCTTATAGAAGACAAAGTCTTCTCTGGGATGCAGGTGAAATTATACAAATAGCACTGAACCCCAGAATATTAAATGAGATCTATAACTACTTGAAGGAGTTTGTATAACTATTCCTAAGAGTTTCCCATCTATATGGGGAAAACCAAAGGGATTAAAAATGCCAGTTTTTTGGAATATGATATCTGGTTCAATCAACAGCCTACTGAGGCTGATTATCAACAGGATCAACTCCATCAATACATACAGCTTGGGCAGACACTGTTGATCAAGAGTCAACTAGGTGCAGAAATTATTAAGAGGATAAGAATAGGCTAGATTGCATGTAGGAAATTACACCACATTTTCAAGTATCCCAAGCTTAGCCCTGAAACAAAACCCTAAGCTTTTTAATGTCAGTCTTCTTCCAGTGATGCTATATGCCATATGTCTCTGAACCACAAAATATCACAATATTTGAAGAATCACTCAGTCACTAAGTCTTTATTAAGCACCGATTATTTGTCAGGCACTGTGCTAAGTGTTAGGGATACAAAGAAAGGCAAAAGATAGCCTCAGACTAATAGAGAAAACTACATGCAGATAACTGTACGATCAAGCTGAACATGGGACAAATTGTTGCTTTTTGTCCTTCGTGATTGAAGAGGATCAGTGACATAACAAGGCAAGGGTGATGTCTTGATTCGTGAGTGAATTGTATTAAAGTGAAATTGAGCTGTACAGCCTCATCAGCCTCACTCTGTCGTCCCAAATTGTCAGAGTCCGTGGCGAGTTATAAGGCAAAATGACTGGAGATGGCCAAGAGGGACAGATTGGAGATGCTTCATAGAGGAAAGGCACAAGAACAAAGGGAGGTCAGGAAAGGCTTCTCCCGGAGGACTGTGGGTGATCCCAAAGGTCAGAGGAGGACAGTGAGTATAAGTTGGCTGTAACATAGTGATGGTAACACAAGAAGTGGGATACAAGTTATCAACCAGGAGAAATGACTGAAAAATGACATAGGCATCTCCAGTAGGAGTGAAGTATCACCAGTGGGTCCTCATAATCCCTCAAGCTCACGGAGAGGGTGGAATTAGGGGTGTGGGTCATCACCCTCTAGCAGATCAGGTCCCACCTTCAAGTATTTCTCTGTAGAATAACATTGAGGTAGGATTTGGGGAGATGTGAGGATGGACTGATTTGTGCAAGAGTCCTAGGTATAGAAGGAGAGAAGGATTTTTATCTCTAAATAAGATGCCCCGCATTCCTGGGAGAATTAGAAATTTGACCCATTTTGCAAGCTTCGTATATGAAAATCCTAGAAGGTGAGCAATGTAAATCCATGATCAACACTAGCAAATTAATCAAATCAAATACCTGTCCTTAAGATGGGAAATCTGAGAGGGGAGCTATGTTGTGATAACACAGGATGATGGATAGTTGGAAAAAAATAGATTCATGCTTGACTTTGGAATGCAGCTTGGAGGGAACATTTGAATGTAGGTGTATTGGCTGTCTTGGATAATCAGAGAGCTTCTAAGCAAAAAATGAACTGTTTTTTTAATGAACATTTTTTCACCTTGTGGGGAAAAAATGAAGAAGGAGGGCTGGAAAGCTGCCCAGTTTTCCCAGGTGTGGTGCCTCCTGGCACCCTGGTTCCCCTAGAGTGGGTGCTTGACAAATGTTTGTTCACCTGCTCTTGCTTCCTAATCTGCATGGAAGACAGAGGCCAGGACTCCTCAAACTGGCACCACCTACCAATGGATCCCATTGATCTCTTAGCTGGAGTCCCACCAGTCTTCATTTCTTCCCATAGCTTCATTCAAGGCTCCCTGAGGGCAGGGACTGTTTCATCTCTGCCTTTCAATTCTCAGCACCTAACGTGGTCCCTTGGCATGCAGCAGGGGATGGGTGAATCAACACTTGTTGAGTTATTATTTCATGCTCTAGAACATGCTACCTTATCATATGCATCTATGCATGGCTCATTTCCCCCAAATAACACCAGTAGATTGGAAGCTCTATGCAGGTAGGGATTCGTCTCCCTAGTACCAAGCACAGTCCTTGGTATGTAGCAAGAGCTTTTGCAACATTTCATACATTAAACTGACTTTATTCTTTGCCTTTTCTCTATTTTTGTCTTTCCTGCTTATACCTTCTCGCCAATGGGGTAGTAATTAAATATATCTCAATGCCTTTTGTTCCTCTTTGGGTAGGGGCATTGCTGGAGAGTTCTGAATATCAGAATGTAAGTTCTCCAAGGCGATGAACTGTGTCTTCTCTCTCACAGACTTGCCTTCCCCCTCCCCTCTCCCATATTCCCATAAGAAGCACTCAGCAAACACTCGTGGACTAGCAGTGAGTTACTGGGCTCAAGCATGAGCCTTAATTATGGGGGGGGAGTTGGCCACCCTCCCTACCCCAAAGAGGATGCAGAATAACGTGACATCACCTGACCTGGAGTTTTGAAACAGTTGTCTGCTTGTGATGTTGCTAGGCCAGACCACATCTTGTGGTATTCATCAAAGGAAATTCCTTTAACGCTTCTGAAAAAAAAAAAAGTAAAATCAGGTAACGATCAACTTAGGAGTGTGAAACTTGCTACTTGTTTGGCACACAGAGGCCTCACAGCCAGCACTCATCAGGAAACCTTCCATGGGAGTGCAGAAATGTCCTATGTGGAACACTCACTTGATTATAATAACTGACCAAGGCAGTGTGACCCAAAGAATATGCAGTGGACTTCGAATCAGGAAGACCAGGCTCAGGCAAAAGTAGAGCGGTCCTAAACTAAGATGTCGTCTAGTTAGCCCAGAACACAGTGCTCATGAAGGACCAGAGCTCCAGAGCTGGAGGAGTCTCTGAACCCCTCAATTTACAGAGGAGGAGACTGAGGTCCATGGAGCTGTGACTTGCCCAAGGTAAGCATGAGAGGTGGGATTTAAACCCAGGTCTTCTGACTCATGAGGTAGGACCCTTTCCCACGTACCATGAGTAATATGAAATAAGGACAAAAAGAGGTTGAAAAAATATTGTGTCAAGCTGGGGAGGGTGTACTTTATACTGAAGGCAACAGAGAGCTACTAGAACCTCTTGAGTGGGGCAAATTGGATGGAAATTAACTCAAGTCTTCTTTCAATTGAGGACTGAGGGGTCATGTTCAGGTATGTTCTAATGGCTCCTCTGGGCTGTGTGCAAGATTCAGTGGTGGCTTAAGTGCCTTCTGACCATCAAATTCGGTGATTTTTCTCATTTGTATTGAAAGGTCAGAAGGAATTTTTGTTAGCACTGAATGTGAAATGTCTCTAATACTTTCTAAAAGTATAAAATAATTTCTTTAAAAATGGGATTCTACAAAGGCATCTTCACTCCTATGACCACACTTAACTGGGGACTGAAAACTGGCCAGACTAGATTTATCCTGGTTGTTTGAGTTGCTGTAATATAGGAGGAGCTTCAAGTGAACCCATCATACAGGTAGCTCACAGGAACTGACCAACAAAATATTTCCACAACTGGTGATGGGGGCAGTGAAATGGAAGCAGTGTTCTGTCTCCTACATGAAAAAGCTTGAGATGAGCTATCACAGATCATGTGGCCACCAGCAATGAGCTGGAGAGGAAAGAAACTGTCAATGCACTGTGTCATGAAATGAAAGCTGTATGGAAAGAGAGAGAGACATAGAGAGATAGAGACAGAGACAGACAAAGACAGAAACAGACAGACACAGAAAGACAGGCAGAGAAACAGAGGCAGAAGCAAAGAGACAGTGCCAGAAAGACAGAGAGAAGGAGAGGGAGGGAAGAAGACAGAAAAAGAGAGGGAGAGAAAGAGAGAAAGGGTGGGAGGGAGAGGGGTGTGTGTGTGTGTGTGTGTGTGTGCCATCTTCAAGTACAATGAGCTCCATTGTCTTTTGTCTGTTTAAAAGCAGCCCATGACCTTCTGCATCCCCTGGGGTCTGTCCTGTTCATTTTCAAACTATCTGACTTCAGCATTTCTTTCTTTTTTTCTGAACTATTTAAACTTTCCTCCTGAAAGGTAGAACTTAAAGAATGCATAGTATGCACAAAGCAGTGATTTTTAAAGAGTTTTTTTCTTTAAAAAGACACTATAAAGCAATTTCTGAAAGTGATCCATAGAAATAATGACAGCTGTTAAGTCTAATTCTTTCTCTCTAAATGGACTGTGTACACATCCTCTGGAAACACTGGGAACATAGAGCATTACAAGTTGATTTATTATTTCAACCAATCATTTGGTTTCTATTCAATGCTCATGATATTCTGAGCACAACTCTGTGCACTCAGAGCTTTAATAATTAGCCTTTATAGGGCACTTTCAGGTTTGCAAAGTGCATAACACCTCATCTGATTTAATCTTCTGGACAACCATGGCAGGTAGGCACTATCATTATCTCCACTTTGCCAAAGAGAAAACTGAGGCTGAGAGGGTAAATGACTTGGCCAGGGTCACACTGGGAGTCTGTGGCTAAGGCAGGGTTTGAGTTGAGGGTTTTCTGATCCAGTCCTGTACTTTGTCCTCTATGACACCTTGATGTATTATGGTGTGAAAAAAAGAATAAGCTATTCTTTGATGAAGTGAGCAAGATGAGGAGGCATGGATGCACTGTAATCTGGGAGGAAGGTCTGTGTCAATGTAGTGAAGTCACATTTCCATCATCATCTTCACCTTCATCTTCATTATTGTTACTAAATGGGATTGCAACTAAAAGGTTCTTGCATGTGGCAGAAGATGGAGGGCAGGGAGGAGAGGATCAAGCCACATGGACACAGTGGGAGCAGATTGCTTTGAAGATTCTACATAGCAATTTAGCCTCATAAGCAATATCTCAGTATGCATCACTCCTGACTTCTCCAAAGCTTCGGAGCCTCCCGTCCTGTTCCCTTCTTCCTTCTCGACTTTGAAGACAACTGAGCCTCCTGGTTCTCTTCTACTTCTCTGACTACTCTTTCTCTTGCTTCCTTTAATGACTCCCCATCCTCTTGTCAGAAGTCAATGTTCTTCAAGGTAATGCATCTGTTGTTTCTTTCTCTTCCATGTTGGCAATCTCACCCCCCCCCCCCATGGTTACAATGATGATCAATGGAGATGAATCCTAAATCCATATCTCCTTCCTGAGCTCCAGACAAACATTCCAACTGCACATAAGGCACCTCTTCTTCAGTTCCACAAAACCCCCAACTCAACCTTTTAGACCATAAGGCATGTATAAAAAGGTAAAGATGTCTTGTGTCTAATTGGCACTGAAAATAGAAAGTCAAGAAATGACAGTCAGATTTTGTCAGGAGTCCTTTCAGATTACAGCTCAGGGCAATAACTGTATTTGGCATAGATGGAAAACTGTTCAACTCAGATTAAATACACCTAAGAAAGTAGCCTAGACAAGTAGAAAAAAAAGATGGGGGGGGAATGGAAAGAGGTGGGAAAACTCACTGTACTAAAAGAGCAAAACCACCACCCTGGAATCAAAGCTATGGGCAACAGGAAAAGTCATGGCAAATGGGCATTTGCTGTAGCAGTCAATAGCAAGAATTTCATAGACCTGAAGAATTTGGTTTCAGCCAACATGAAAGAACAGAGGAATGTGTTGGTGGTCTTCAGGGACTATGTTTTGTGTTTCTTCAAGTGTCAAGGCATCAGACACAAAAAGACATCCTAGGGTCGTGAAAGAAGTGCCAGCTTTGATTGCCCATCGTCTGTGCGTGTTGTTTGAAAAAACCATGGAAAATGATTTTGTCAAAAGCCTGGAGATGCTCAAAGGTCACTCTGATTTTCTCAAGATGAAAGAGATGGATTCTTCAAGCTATAGGGTGGTAGGTTAGACTTGACTTTCAATAATTCTAGAAGACACCATTAAGGCGGTGATTTATGAGTACTTATACAGGAAGGGAATGACCACCAGGAATCAATATGGGCTTATCAGGACAGGTGCCACCTGAATAATCACATAGACCCCTTGTACAATGGCCCTAGTCTATTAGATCAGGGGAATGCTGGGTAAATATCATACAGAGATTTTGGCAGGGCCATTGAGGAAGTTATCATGGAGTTATCAAGCTGGGGCTCTGTCTTGGGCCTCTTTATTTTTTATGTTCTTTCCTTCTTTTGATGATCTCATCAATCCTCCTGAATTCAGCTAGTATCTCTGTAGAAATGACATCCAATCTACATAGTCAGCCCTCATCTCTCTCCTGAGCTCCAGTCCAACTTCTTCAACTGCCTCTTTGCCATTTCTGCCTGGATATCCCATAGGATGGATGTGGGGTTTCATTTGTCCAGGGAATTTCTAGGTAGAAAAAACCCAACTGTCTGACCAATGTATATGGCACCAAATCTGTAATTTAGGAGTATTAGAGGGTTTCCCAAAGCCCTGAGAAATAGACTGCCTTGTCATGGGTTACATAGCTAGTTAGCTAGTTGTTAGAGGCTGGGCTTGAACCCAGGTCTTCTGGGAGAGAGAGAGAGAAAGAGAGACTGAGAGAGAAAGAGAGAGAGAGAGAGAGAGAGAGAGAGAGAGAGAGAGAGAATCATCAATAAGGATGGAAATGTCAATGACTTTCCATTTTCCATCAATAAAAAAGATAGGACTTTAACCCAGCTTTTCCTGACTCTGAGGACAGGGCTCTAGCTACTATGCCACACTTTCTTTATAAATATCATTATATCAACAACAACAGAAATGGTTACTTTTCAGCCTGGCCCTGGGTTTCTTCTTCTGACTTCAAAAATACCACATTCTCCTCGTGAAAAACATACTCTGAAAGGAAAAAAAAATAGAAACTTCGGTTCAATAATTAGTGAGCTGGTGAAGATACCTCCAGACTGCTGAATTGATTACAAGGTTATGAATGGGGGAAAAACATCTTAATGCAGTCTACATATTAGTTTATCCCCAATATCTTTGGAAAAAAGAACTAAATAAAGACCTTTCATGTTTTGGATAACCATTTCATGGAGGCTCAACGGGAGGTTAGGGAAAAGAATGAAGGACAGCAGGGTTCATACATTACATTTGTACCTAAAGAGCTGGTTTAAGCCTCTGATACATATTGACCATGTGACCCTGGGAAAGTCCTTATATCTCTTACCATGATCCCTTACTCTCTAAAGCCTCTAAATTGAAGAACATTTGCTGATCTGCACTGGTGAGGGGACTTTTCTAATGGAGAGGTTCCTCACCTCTCTCTCTCCCCCAAATAAAAGGAACAGGAATCAAGCAGAATGAATATGTGTTGGATGGTTTATGGTGGTTTTCAATGTAGACATATTTGTGAAGACCCAGATTCAATGAAGAACTGAAGCAAGGGGAGAAAAGAGATGTGAGATTTGAACCCAGGTCTTCTTGAGTTCAGACTAGTTCTCTGTTCTTTACATCAGTGGTCTCCAAAGTGAGGTCTGTGGACTGACCCCAGGAAGTGCATGATCAGTGATATGAGGTCACTTGGATGGTGGGAAGATGGTGGTGATGGTGATGATGGTGATGACGGTGAGGATAATGATGGTGGTGGTGATGGTGGTGATGATTAGCATTTATATGCTACTTCAAGGTTTGCAAAGTGCTTTATTTAATTCATATCCCACCATCCAAAAATACTCAGATGTATATCTACTCTCATACATGATCACAGATGCCCTCATCCTAGAATGCTCCTCTACCTAGACCACTCCTTCTGCTTGCAGTCTCCCCACACTGAAGCCCAACTATTCCTCAGGTCAGTTATAACCTGCCTTTTACTCAGGGTCCTGCAATGGGTAATGAGCAAGGGTAATGAGAAAGCCTCTGCCCCACTTCTCCCAGCATGCATACCCATTGCCTCATATCACTTCATGCCTGTGAATGGTATTCCTTGGAGATTAGGCTCTCTACCAGTGAGTAAGAGCCCTGAGCTTCCTTTCCTTTTTATTTTGGGTGAGACATAGTGATCCCTGCTGAAGGAGCAGATGAGGAGTAGTGATCTGAAAAATGGATCTCATTCTACTCTTTCCCTTCAAATGCCCCGTCTCCCAAACTTCCCTATTTCTCTTCAGACCACCTCCTTCTTTCCAGTCACCCAGGTTTGCCCTCCCAGTGTCACCCTCAGTTTCTTCCTCTCCTGCACCCCACTGTCCAATAAGTTGTCACAGCTGGATGTCTCATCTACATCCCATTCTCAACATCACCACAGGCACCACCCTCGTTTAGCCTCATTCCCTCTCTCCCAGTCACATAACTGGCTTCCCTCCCTTCCATCTGGTCCTCAATCCAATCCAACTTCCACATAATTGCCAAAATGATTTCTCAATGGTTCCAGCCTAACCATGTCACTTCTCGACTCAATAAACTCCAGTGGTTTCCGTAGTGATTCTAGGATCAGATATTATTTTATATTTGTCTTATCCTTTTTATTTCAGTTTTCTCTCATTCTATGTTGTATACACTTATTGTCATGGTAATGCATGTATTAATTGATTAAATGAATTAAATTCAACTTATGATAATGTGGCTATATAGATTGGGTGAAAGTTAAGTCTGGTGAACTGCTGTTGTCTCAAACCTTTGTTGATTCCATGTACCAAACAATTAGAATTAAACAAGCCCTTAATAAATGTGAAAGCTGGTGGGTATGGAGGTTAAATCTAAGTCATGCCCTTTTATGCCAGCTGGTACAAGTAGGTGCTGCAGAAATTCAGAGGAGGAACAGAGGACAATGGCTGGAGGCAGTGAGGGATGGTTTCCTGGAATGGGATGGAGCTGAACTCTGAAGACTGTGCAGGTTTAAAATAAGGATAGGGGCTAGGCAGAAAGAGAGGTCTGGAAAATGGCAGTGTTGGTAAAGGCACATGGTGTGTTTCAAGTAGGAGGAGAAGCCCATTTGGGCAGGAGTGGAAAGCAAAGTAAGGAAAGCTTGAGTCATGGAAAACCACAGGGTGCTAGAATCTCAGAGCTGGAAGAGACCTCGGACGCCATCTATCTGATTCTACAGCAGCTCTCAACCTGTGGGTTATTCTCAAGTTGTAACAATGAAAATCCATCCTGCATATCAGATATTTACATTACGCTTCATAATAGTAGCAAAAATTATGAAGTAGCAACGAAAATAATGTTATGGTTGGGGGTCACCACAACATGAGGAACTGCATTAAAGGGTCATGGCATCAGGAAGGTTGAGAAGCATTCCTGAAAAGGAGCTCCTATCACCCATTACAATCTTTTGAACAAAACGTGATCCGGCCAGTGCTTCAAAAACTCCAGTGAGGAGGGGGAAGCCACTGCCTCTCAAGGCAGCCCATTTCATTTTGGGACACGTTATTCTTTACATCAAACTTACGTTCCCGTCTTTTCCATTAAGGTTGAATGGATACGTAGCATCACTGCTACAGGGAGCCTCGGTGCCAGGCAGAAATGTCTGGCCTTTATTTTCTAGGCGTGGAGAGTCAAAATATAATTTACAAAGGAAGAGTGAGGAAAGCAACTGAGCAATCAGAATTTACTAAGGGCTTGGGGGGTACGCAAATGAAAGTGAAACATGTCCGACCTTCAAGGAGCTGATTGTCGAGAGCATGCAAAGTGTATCTCCACATTTGGTAAATACAAAATAAATGTGAGAGGCATGGGGGGCATAGTAAGTCACTACCAGCAGCTAGGGGGTGCCGCAGTAAACAGTATCAGGCCTGGAGTCAGGAAAACCTGAGTTCAAATCCAGACTGTTGTCCCTGGGCAAGTCACTTTGCCCTCTTTGCCTCAGTTTCCTCATCTGTAAAATGTTCTAGAGAAGGAAATGGCAAACTATTCCAGTATCTTTGCCAAGAAAACCTCAAATGAGTCACAAAGAATAAGACACAATTGAAACGACAGAGCAAGAAGTAAGTCATTAGAAGTTGTAGGGACCCAAAAAGGTTTCTGGTTGTGGTGATGCTGGAACTGGGCCTTGAAAGAAACCAAGGTGTCTGAGAGGCAGAAAAAGCATGGAATCTATAGAGGGTCAGAAGATCTGTGTTCACATCTGCTGCCTGGACAAGTGACCAGACCTCTCTGGGCATTAGGTTTCCCATCTGAAAAATTAATCACTAAATAAAACCCTTCCTAGCCAGAAAACTTCTGGACTAGGGCTTAAACGTCAACTTGGACCAGTTTAAAATTCTCTTTCTAAGCTATCGAGGGAACATTTTTATTGTTGTTCCCACCAAAGGTATATGAACAAAAAGGGAAAAAACCCGGAGAATATCAGGGGCCCTATGAGATCTCAGGAACTGTGAGCTCCAGTGTTCTCATTCTCCTCCTCTGGGTGTCTCATTGCTCCAAGGGTTTGTTAAACCAAGAGCTGGGAGAAGAACAGGCCCTCTATCCCAGCATTTCCACAAAGAGAATGGTCTCTGTTCATCTCCCTATCAGGCTTTCTGCAGTATATAATGCCATTCATTTTTGTAATCTCCCTAATGCATTCCTAATACCCCTCCCATTCTTTTGTTATGAAGGCCTCTGTCAACGCTGCAATTACCATCAGAGTCTGTCCAGGCAAGTCTCTGAAACTTATTTTGAAGAGCCTCTTTATGTCCACCAAAGCTCCCAGGAGATACCAAACCAAGAGAAACCTGGTGTCACCAAGTCTGCACACCATGACTTCTCCCTGTGTCTCTTCCTGCAAGCAAAGATCTTGAAGTTTTTGCTTGGCGTAATTATGTGACACAGGAAGGTCCTTACTATTTTCCCACAAAGACCCCAGAATAAAAGATAGATTCTTCCTAACTTCCTGACTGACATCCCCCCACAATATTTTGTTGTCCTGGAACCTTTTTTCAATGAGGACATCCCCAGGCAGCTGGCTGATGATGGATGAAATATGGATGAATGGGAGTGGTGCCCATGGCATCTACCAGCAGTTACCAACCTAATGAAACTGCTTCGTTCCCAGTAAGGACTCAGAACTGGAGGGAGTCTCCAAGATCATCTAGCCTACCTTTAGCTTTTTTACAGTTGAGGAAACTGAGGCACTCAGGGAGATTAAGTGATTTGGCCCCATTTGGAGCAAGTGAAAGCCAGAACTCCGACAAGGTCCTCTAGATTCCAAATCCAACACTCTTCCCAGGACCCTACGTGGATGTTAGGGCTTCTCTATGAATAGACACTTGTTACTTTATGCCATCCCAATAGAATGTAACTTCCTTGAGGGCAGGACTGTTTAATGTTCATTTCTGTATCCCCAGTATCTAGTGCAGTGCTGGTATACAGTAGGTGCTCTGTAAATACTTGTCAGATAAAATTTAGTTAAATAACTTCATGGGTCTTTTTCAGAGAAAAGGTCAGGTTGGCAAGCATTGATTAAATATCAGGTCAAGTCTGCAAGTATTGATTACATACTAGGCATTATGGGAAATACAGAGAATCACAGAATGTAAGAGTCAGAATGAATATTAGGAAGGTCTAGCTTCTAGCATGGGGTGGGGCATCTGACCCTAACAGCTTTGATAAATGGTCAACATATTGCTGCTAGAATGCCTCCAGCATCAAAGAGCTCACTCTTCCTGAGTCAAGGCACTCCATCATTGGTAGGGTTCATTAGGTGGGTGGCTTTTTCCTAGCTGTTCAGTGGAATTTTGTTCATTCCCACCACTGGTCCTACTTTAGTTTTCTGGGGGAATATGGAACAAGTATGGTCCCTCCTAATCTCTTACATTGCTGGAGACAGCTATCATGCCATCTTTTCTCCAAGCTTAAACAATTCAGGCTTTTCCATCATTCCTTATGGGACTCTATCAAATGAGAAAATATTTGTAAAGCTCTCAACACAGTACCTAGTACATAGTAGACACTGGATAAATTCTTATTATTCCTCTTCCTCTGCCCAACAGGATTGTCAGGAAATTCCTTACTACTTCTCATCTCTTTCACCTTCCTCTGAATGGTCTCCAGTTTGTCAATGTCTTTAAAATATGTGGACAGGGGCAAAATCCATAGTCTAGATGGGTCTGATGGGTGCAGCATAATGGACTAATTCTTTACTGTGATCAGGGCAGCTGACTTTCAGTAATTCAGCCTAAGATCCCATTAGCCCCTCTTCTTAATCACACACCATCAAGTTAAATCTACATCTTTTTTGGGCAAAGGGCTGCCAAGCTATATCTCTGCCATCTTGGATCCTTGTGCATTTGGTATTTTTGAGCCCAAAGGGACTTTTAACACTACATTTAATACTCTTTAGATCTTATATTGTTGGTTTGGGTCCTGAATTCAGACCTGGAGATGTGATTTTAATTCCTTCTTCTGTCATTTATGGTATTAACAAGCTCTTCCAGTTTTCCTGGCCTGAAAAATTGATAAGCATCCCTTTTATATCTTTATTCAAGTTATAGATAAAGACCAAAATGCAACCATCATGAAACTAAGGAAAGGTCCTTGAAGCTTTTAAGTAGAGTCAATATTGACCCCTTTCCCAAAGAATTCTGTTTCGTTGAACATTTTTAAGTAAAGATTGGATGATGCTGGCAGAACAATATATAAATTCCTTTATTTGGTGTCTAAACCCCTTCATGCCTGGACCTTAACCTATCTTTTTGTCTGCCTTCTGAATTCATTCCTCCCATTTCCACCCTCTACATTTTAGCCATAGTAAGTTTTTGGATGCTTCTCATCACCCACTGAAGCCTCTGTACTGGCAGTCTCCCATACTAGGATTCCACTTCATCCCTCATCTTCAGAGAATCACCTGAAGATTCAGCTTGAGCTTCACCTGCATAAAGTGTCTCCTGATTTCCCCAATTTTTCATGTCCTCTTTCCCAAAATTATGCTTTTTTTGTATTTTTTTATATTTTATATTCTCTTTCTCTCTCCTCTTCTCTTTTTCCTCCCCTCTCTCCACGCACACACACACATAAATACAGACACGCACACACACATATAATACATATATACAAACACAGATGCACACACATGTGTGTGTGCATCTCCCCCTCCTCCAGTGGAATATAAGTTCCTTGAGGAAAGGATCACATCTCTCCATCTTATCTACAAATATAGCCTGAGAAATACTATGCAATATTTTGCTCAAATGAAGGCATAGCCTATCTATCACAATCCTTGGGTCATTTTAAAGGGAAATGAAATTAGCTTGACCTTATGTGTCTTTGACTAGTCTATTATGGTTTACAGTAACCACTGCTGACTTTGATAAGTACTCATAATATTGAATTCTGCAATTTACTGGTTCTAGACTAATGGCTTCTCAGTGTATATATTTAAAGAGCTGCCAGATAGGATTGCTGGATCTCTATGAGTGATCTCTATAGGGTCCCACAGGTCTAAATAGAAAGCTACTAGAAAACAACCCCATCAGTTCTACTTTTCACAAAAGGCAAGTGAAGGCTGCAAGCTAGAGAGCTGAGAGCAACTTTCATTCCTGGCAGGGTTCTAGAAAACATCATTGTGAGTGCTTGGAAAGAGGGAAGTCAGGAAGAGAAGCTGAAGGCTCTTTCCAGTGTAACTTTTGTGTCTCTAACAAGCCTGTTGCCCAGTGTTTGGACAATCTTTACTGGTTTAGGAGAAATTACTTTTTTAACCTAAGCCTCTTGGCTCCCTGGATCCCTTTAAAACTGAGGGCATCCAAGCATCCAAAAGGAACCTAACCCTCGCCTCCTGGCCACCCCTCCCATTGCCTCCTTCTGAGATTACAGAATACATCTTTTAGGGACATGTTTTTCCCGTGTTGTCTCGCAAACAAAAATGTAAGCAGAGCCATATTTTCGCCTTCCTTTGCTGACCCAGATCTTAGCACAGTGTCTAGAACTGAGCGTTTAATAAATGCTTGTCAATTGACCAACTTATTGACAGCAAGACTGAGCTCAAAAGTATGTTGCTGCCATTCATGTAGATGAAGATTCTCTTTCCAATTCTGGGCTTAAATTCACAAAGTCATATGGCTTCCCACTTATCAACATGTATTTACTAAAATGCTTTTGTCTAGTAATAATGATTTACAATATGTCCCACAGTAACAGTGAATTTTTTTTACCCTCTAGATTGGAGCGTTTGTGGAGAGACTGAAGGGCTAGTTCTCTGAACAAAGATATGTCTGCTAGCATTGTTCCTGCTGCTTCAACATTCACTGGATTGTTTAGTGTTGGATTAGATAGCATAACCTGGAAGAAGACAGACATAGCAGGCAGAAGATTTCAGAAGTAATCTTTTTTCCTCTGATGCATAAATATATCACCTACCAGGGCTGGGGGAGGGAGGGAGTGGAATGGAAATGGAACAGTCTCAATTTGATCCTGATAAATCCATGAGATTAATATTGAAAGCAAGAAAAACTCCTCTCCTACCATCTTCTATAAAATTAATATGGATTATTTGGGAAATGGATTGAATTGGGCTGGGCCACAGAAATCAGAGAATCATTTTGGAGTTTGTGGCGACCTAGTCTAAGCCATGCTTGATTGAGAATTCCTTCTATAACCTACTGTCAAGCAGCCACCCAACCTCCAATTAGGAGAAGCCACTTTTCCCTAAGGCAGCCCATTTCACTTTGGGATAGCTTTGATTATTAAGAAATTGTTTTGTTTTCTGAGATCTATGAACCTCAAACTTAAAACAGCTTTTCTGTATCTTTCACCCATTATTTCTGGTTCTTTCTCTGGGGCTGTGATGGCAAGCACAGCAGTAGTTCACACCTTTTTCCATCTATTGGATTAACACCTTGTTTCAGTTCAAGTTTCTTTTGAGCCTTGTATCAAGTTTAAGAAATAGAACGTGTAGGGGGTGAGTAGGTTGGGCAGTGAATAGAGTACTGGCCCTGGAGTCAGGAGGACCTGAGTTCAAAACTTGTCTCAGACACATAACACACACACCAAAAAAAAAACCAAAAAAACTAGCAGTGTGATCTTGGGCAAGTCACTTAACCCCAATTGCCCTCCAAAAAGCAAAAAAACCCCAGAAGTATGAACCCCACAACTTGTGAACCCTAGAACTCATAAACTCCTACAACAGGAAGGCAAGGAGGTAATGACCATATATAAGGAGAGGCCCAGGCTAGAGAGAGCAGAACTGAAAAGAGGACTCTTGAGGTGGCAGAGTCAAGAAGGAGAAAACTTGTGGTACCCCGACACTGTTTGTCTGCTCTGTCTGTGTTGATGTTTGTTTGTGATACTTTGTACGGAAGCCCTGGAACCTTATTGAAAGCCCTGAAAGAGGATTTTCTGGTTGTGTGTTTGCAGAA
This sequence comes from Pseudocheirus occidentalis, assembly GCA_028646575.1. Lineage (NCBI taxonomy): Eukaryota > Metazoa > Chordata > Mammalia > Diprotodontia > Pseudocheiridae > Pseudocheirus > Pseudocheirus occidentalis. The sequence goes on from CM053593.1 coordinate 11,283,740, forward strand.
GTCCTGGAGGAGGGTTTTAGAGGTCCTGGGACTTTACTGACAATTTGTGCTGACCTCTTGGACCTTGTTGTGGGTCTGTGTGGGTTTCTTTGTTGATGATTTGTGCTGAGTTTTCAGACCTTGGTGGTGGGTCTGAGTTGATTTCACAGGCAGATAGTAAATTGATTATGGCTCCAGCAATGTGGATGAATATCATTGTGGCTCTGTTGGGTGCTGTCTTCCCAGAAACAGGAATTGTGAAGGACTTGAGGTGGACTGGACACTGTGAGCTTCAGTATACAATGGGACCTGGATGAAGAACTGGACAAGGAGCTGGACAGGGAACTGAGAGCTGCCTGCCTTTAAACCCAGGTGACAGTTGGAGCTGGGACCATGGAAGAGGAAACACAGAAACTGAGAGCCAGCCTTGAGTCAAGCTGAAAAAAGACTTTACTTGGATACTGTGTACTGACTGAGAGGATTATGATTTGCTGTGACCTAGGAGTGGAGAGCTTTGACTTTTGTACTTTGTGATTGAATTAAGGATTTTGTGATAGACTAAATGAATGTACTTTGTTTGAAACTGTGTGACCACCTTGGTGAGGGCTATGTGGTCATTTTAGTGATAAGTTGCTGAGTTGTGGCATGGTGAATGCTGTATTTTGATTTTCTGTGAATGTTTTACTCTGATTTGTTGTTGAATGAATAGAGGGCTCACTGTGTTGTGTGATCAGGACCTTGAAAGCTGTTCACAGCAGCAGCATCCATCTTCCACAATTGGATTCCACCAAGACTTATGAAATGTCTTTTCTGTGCCAGCCACGCAATGTGATAAATTGTTGTGTTCAAAGACAAAACAATGTTCTGACCCTCAAGGGGCTTATAATCTATGCCCTTTTCCGGGTATCTTAAATCCCTTTCCAAAGACTATTTGACTGATTTTGTTGCAGAGTTTTGGACAAATCACACAAATGCCTGGCAGCCTTAACAGAACTCATCAGTTCAATGAGGCCATGGGCTTTTTTTTCCATCATAAAGAAAATGGTCTTTGGCTGCCCCAAAGGCAAATATTTATTCTAAAAATCAGGACTGTATATGGCATGCATTTTAACATGCAAAAGTGTACAGAGAAAATGTGGTCATGGTGGAAGCTATTGAAAGAAGCATAGTGTAGACAGGGGCTCCATTAACCCCTGACAGGAACTGTATAAATAATGACAATATTTCTCTGATTAAAATCGACATCTGGTTTTCCAAAAGCAAGGGAAAAATGATCTTCTAGGAGCTCTTCTGCTGTCATTACTGTGTTCTTATTTGGAAAATAGGCACCTCATCGTTCCTTAAATAAAAGTTTTGAAGAGATCGGAGCATATCTTTCAAAGTGGGTGGGAAACAGATGAACCTTGTCTCCAAGAGGACAGTTTGGGATATTTGTCTTTTAAAAAAGAAGAAGGGGAGGGAGGGAAAGTAGCAGCCATCTGACATGGAGAGACACATCTGGTAAAGTTTATTTGGCATTCTTGTAGCTATCCCCTTTTCCGAAGACCTCTAACTGCCCCCTCCCAGTTATAACCTAGACATCAACGATTAAGTAATGATGCTTAATGATGAAAAATAGTAGCAAAAGTCAATATAAGAAGAAGTATCAATTACAGATGTGTCCTGCTGCAATACCTCATGGCTTCCTGAAAAGAAGGCAGTTCTATCTATAAGCTGACCCTCTATTGATCCCTAGAAACAAAGTGCCAGAATTTTGAGGGAGGAAATATTTAGGAGCATGGAAGGCAATCATCTGATATGTGGAGGTCTAATTAAATCAAGTTAGATCTCATACATGTCTGTGAACTTGGAATCTATGCTCTCTGGATGTGGCTCAAGCAGGCTCTTCTTCTGGTGAAGAGCAAAGGGGAGTTGGTTCAGCAATGGGGGTAAGCAACTAGATGAAAGTACTTAAAACATGTTTAGTGATGCTTGAAGAAAATTTGAATACAACAATGAATATACTGTTAAAGGTTTGGCAAGAAATTGGCAAGAAAATGCTCAGTGACAATCTTGACAAAAATCAAGATGCATTATAGAGCAAGAGTTGGGAGGGCTCTTAGAGGTCATGTGACCTTGAGCAAATGACTCAGCTTCTCTGAAACTCAGTTTCTAAAAGATCCTTTGATCTGGTCCAATAAAAAAAATTATCTTTTTACTAAGATGAAAGCAGTTTAGTGTGCCAGACCTGGAGTCAGGAAGACCTAAGATCTTATCCAGCCTCAGAAATTGACTAGCTGTTTGACCCCAGGCAAGTCACTTCACCCTGTTTGCCTCAGTTTCCTCATCTGTAAAATGAGCTGGAGAAGGAAATGACAATCCATTCCAGTATCTCTGCCAAGAAAAACCCAGATAGGGTCACAAATAGTCTGAAATGACTGAAATGACTCAACAACAAGAAAAACTAAAATGAACAATAATGGACAAGAATCATGCCTAGCATTTAGAGAGGCCTTGAAGGTTTAGATCAGGGGATCATAGGATTGGGGAGCTCAAAGGAATCTTAGCAAGTACCTAGCAGAACATGTCTCATTTTACTAAAGAAACAAGGGGATTAACACACATTAAACATATTTACTAGAGGATTGGCCCTGGAGTCAGGAATACCTAGTTTGAAAGTGTGCCTCTCACAATTGCTGTCTGAATGACCTTGTATATTGGCAACCACACTGGCTTACCTGGGAGGGCTGTGAGCACAGGTACTTAGAAATGCTTTACTATAAAAGAGAGCTGTTTAAGGGGTCAACAATCTTTTAAAATTACATTCACTAGTTTAAATGAAAAGTCAGCACCCAGAACTTCAGAGAAAATACAAGGAGAGAAATAAAGACCAACAGACAGGGCTCTGAGTGCCCGAATCAACTATACACTTTACATACATCCCTGGATCGAGAGAGTCTTTACATCCAAGCAATAGGGGAATTTTGCAGATATGGTCACCTAGGAAATTACAATATCCTTCTGATAAGGAAGCTCCGAAAGGAAAATACCAACTGGGAGAGAGAGAGAGGGAGAGGGAGAGGGAGAGGGAGAGGGAGAGGGAGAGGGAGAGGGAGAGGGAGAGGGAGAGGGAGAGAGCACTCAGAGCCAGAAGGTATCACAACCCTCATGACTGAGGGTCTAATCAGAAAGTAACAACAGGTGTGAAAGCCTTCCTATAAGCAAGCCTTCCCCAAGTAAGTTTCTCTTAACAGGCTCTACATGAGGCCTATTGATGGGCAGAAAGAACTTATATCCCATTAACATTACACATTGGACCAGTCACTTACCCTGTGCCTCATGTTCCTCATTTCTGAGAGGGTTGGACTAGATTATAACACGATCATAGATTTTTTTCAGGTGGAAAGGATGTCAGGAGCCATCAAGTCCAGTGCCCTCATTTTTATAGATGTAGAAACTGAAGATTGCAGAGAGTGAGTGACTTTCCCAAGGCTACACAACTTGATAATATCCACGGTCCCTTGCAATCCCCAATTTATGATCTATGATCACTGCTTTTTTAATTAGGGAAAATTTAGCATTTTGATTGTTTTTCCAAAAAGTCTTTAAAATATTTTCATTGTTGTTTTCAAGTTTAACTGATGGTCTAAGAATTTAATTAAAAAAACATTTAGTAAGAACTTTTTTTCTTGAAAGTAGGCTAGAGATTTTTCCGACGCCCTTGTAGCATTGGTCATGGTAGGAAGACTCTCTCTATCCTTATGCAGCTGTCTCATCACCATCAGTGCCCCAATAGCAAATTTCCTTGTCTTCCCATTTTGTCCATGTGGACTCAAGGCCCCACTCTGTGGTCTGATCAGATTTTTTAATGATTTAAATATTCTATTTTTTTATAATTTAAGTGAATACTGAAATGAAAATTTTAAAAATTAAAGGAAAAGTTATATTAGTCTTTTCTTACCTGAATAGAAAGTAAGATGCTGCTTACAGTATAATTACTATTCCAATGTTCGGGGTTATCTAGAAAATCTATACATGGTCGGCCAGATTTGGGGTCAACTGTTTGAAAAACAAGCAAAAGAAAAAGTCAACATGCAATAAGAATACAGACACTCTACTAGATGCTAGAGGTGCAAATAAAACACAAAACAAGACCTTTTCTCAAGCAGTTTCCAGGTTGCCAAAGGAAGAATCACATATAAGGAGAAACACACACATAAGAGCGCATTCAGGTTCAGTATAAGGTGTTTAGGGAACTGTTGGGGGATCAGGAAAGGCTCCATGGACAAGGGGGCACTTGAGCTCCATCCTGAAAGAAGAGAGGGATTCTTTGAAGCAGAAATAAAGACAGAGGCAGTGTAAAGGCAAAGAGATGGGAGATAGGAAAAGGCCATTTTGGCTGGGCCATCGAATATAGTGAAGGAAGAAATGCATACTGAGATTGGAAAGGTAGGATAGGGCCAGGTCAGGAAAAATTGTAAAAGCCAAACAGAGTGTGAACCCAGAGATTAGAAGGAGCCCCTAAAATTAGTTGGTAGAGTAAGGGAGTGACATGGTGGAATTTTCACTTAAAGATAATCACTTCGCAGCTGGGTAGAAAGTAGATTGGAATAAAAATTGAAACAGAAAAGAAATCAAAATTTTGCAATTAGGAGACCAATTAGGAGGCTGTGGTGATAATTTAGATGAGATGTGCTAAGGAACAGGCTTAGTCTAGTATAAAAGGGAGGGGCTTGGAAAGACAGGTAGGAAATGGTGCCAATGGAACAATGCCAAAGGCAGAGGATTTGCTTGATACTCACCCATCTGCATCTTACCATTGGGGTGGAAGGGAATGGTACTAAATGCCACAACAGGAGGGACATTGTTGTAGTTCACCGAAAACTTCATTAACAAAGGGAATGTAAATCCTGGGATAAAGAAATAAAAGTTACACCATCGGGATCGACTGAGTGATAAATGTTGTTTCTCCAATAAAAGAGTGGAATGACTGTCCTCCCACTGCTTCCTCTGAGGACCTTTCATGGAAAAATGTCCCCAAAATACAGAGAAGGAAGTACAAGAGGGCCAGAAGAGGGAAAATCCACAGAGTGATTTTATTACAACTGGGTTCGACTTAACATACAGTTAGAAAAACAGCACATAACAAAGCTTCATAGTTTCCTATATAATCTCTTTGTGTTCTTCACTGTATATTGAAGTGTTCATGTTTGTTAATGATTAAATTCATAGTTCAAAAAAATTCATAATTAAAAAAAAATCTCAAGCTATGAAAAAAGATAAATGATTTTATGGGAATTTTGTTCAACAAGATGGTTGAAATGTATACACTGTCTTAGATGCGATTTACAATTGTGAGATTTTTTTTAAAGTAATGAGTAAAGACAAGACATCTCCCAAATCTAAATTGTGTTCAAATGACATGAGGGTTCATCAGAAAGCTTTTAGGATTTTCTCATGCATCTGAAAATTCTGGTGAAAAATCTCTGATGAATGCAATCAGAGAAATACATGACAAGAAGAGGGGCAGGAAGCGGCTACTCATTGCAATCACTGCAAGAGCAATGGATGACTATCGGACAGCACTTCTGGTTCATTATTACTCATGCATCATCAAGAGGTGGAATGGAAGCGACCTGCCATGTTGGGGGGAAACCTATGGGTGAAACAGTCACAGAGGATAGTAAGGTGTCGTGGCATTTTGATTTTCATTTTTGGAGGAAACATCTTCAGTGATGACAGAATAGATTCTTTGAAGTATCATGGTATTTTCTATTTACGGCATGTCATTTTTTATTTTGTAGTGATGGCTTTTGAACCTCATTTATACTTTCCTTGGGATTTGAGGTGATGTGTATATGCTGTTCTGCATACACAGAAGCCTAGCTATATAGTCTGCTCCATGAGGGCAGGGACTTAGTCTTACCTTGACATTCTTGCTCTTTTAGGAGCCCAGTGAAATGCTCTGCTCACAATAGATGCTTAATAAAACATGCCCCATTAACATACTATTGGCAGAACTGTGCAGTGATCTAATCGTTCTGGTTATCAATTTGGAATTGTCTAAGTAAATTAGCTAAATTATCCACCCCAGTGGAGCTAGAAAAGGCTACCATTAGATCTATACCATTAGAAGGTCAAGGATAGAAGAAAAAGGGCCACCATATGCAAAAATATTCATAGCAGAGTTCTTTGTATTAGGAAAGGGGAAAGGCAAATGGGTGCCCATCAATCAAGGGATGATTAAAAAAGACAATTATGGCATATGAATGAAATGGAACATTATTGTGCAGAGAAACATGACAGATATGAGAAATTCAGAGAAACTCAAAGATTTGTATGAACTGATATAGAGCTAAATAATTAGAACCAATGTATACAATGATAATAGAAAAGATCATTGAAAAGAAGTTGAGATCTGAGTAATTGCAAAACCACTGAATTGTTCCCGAGAACAAAGCACGTGTCCCTACCCTTCCCCACCAATCCCTCATCCCAGAGAGGACAGAACGCTGGGTATGGCACCAAATGGAGACACCATGTCCCAGGTTCTTGCTTGGTTTTCCACCTGTTAGGGAGGAGTTGAAATGATATTAGCACAGAAACTGAAGATAGCAATGGAACGTATTTTTAAAATAAAACTTAAAAGGTGTGCTTATTTCTCACTAGGAAATCACAAACCTTCCCAAACTGAATCCTTCAGGCCTTTGATTTCTGCTACCGATTGGAGTAAATCATCACTTAGTGGAGCCACAGTTATGCCCTACAATAAGAAAAAAATCAATCAGAAAAAACCTGAAAGTGTTTAAATGTTAAAATGATGAATAACGACTTCCTCTGGCTTATATCTGATATGTGTTTATGCTCAAGATTTCCTATTCAAGGCAAAATCAACTAGCCCAGCAGTGTGACCCTGAGCAAGTTACTTAGCATTTCTCAGCAGTAGCTTCCTCGTCTACAAAATGGGGATAATTATAGAGGGATACAGTGAGTATCAAATGAAGTGATTTATGTTAAAAATTTGGCAAAACTTAAGGCACTATGTAAATGCTAGTTATTATTATTCATTGTAATAATAATAATAGCTATTATCTATATAGAGCTTATATATGGACCAGGTACTGTGCTAAGCACTTTTTGAACAACCTTTTGAGGCCAGAGCTATTATTAGCCCCATTTTACAGATGATCACACTGAGGCAGAGATGAAATGACTTGCCCAAGGTCACATAGATAGTAGGCATCTGAAGCTGGATTTGAAGTCAGGTCTTCCTGACCCCTGTCTAATGCTCTATTCTACCATCTACTGTCTATATATACTATCATTGTTATTGTCACATCTAGAGCTGAAATGTGCCTTAGAGACCTTCTAATTCAACCCTTTCATTGTATAGATGAGGGAGCCAAACCCCAGAGAGGGTCGGTAGCTTGCCCAAGGCTGCTCAGGCAATAAATGGCAGAGTCAAGACTCCAACACAGAGGATGGGATTGGAGGTCAGCATTCTCTTCCCTGTACCGTGCTGCAGCTAGCTCAGATATTTCAACATTAGATTGTAAGTTTTCTGAGGACAAGGTCTGTTATGATTTTGTCTTTGCATCCCCAGTGCCTGGGTCAACGGCGACAGCAAGTGATGACAAGTGGAAAGCCAACATTCTCCATTGGTCCTCTTTGGATGAATGAGGAAGTTGCTCAGACCATCTATTCTGAATTTGCGAGGACGTGGATGGAAGTTACAAAGGATGGGCAACATGAATGCATCTTTGAAGGGAAATCCCAACCTGATGAGATGCAAGGCTCATTGAAGAACTTGAGTATCCCCAGCACCAAACCAACACCATACATAGAATGATGCATTCAGAAAAGGAAGAGGTTCAGGTGGCCTCATGCCTTTATTGTTAATGAGGAAATGGAGACCTGGGGAGGTTAATTAACTTGCCAAAGGTCACACAGATAGTAAGAGAGACTATTAAAATTAGTTGAGTTGAAAACAAATTATGATCACAGAAATTCAGAATTGTGTCCAATGATGGGGAAGATTAGAATTGAGATTTTTTTCTTTTCTTTTCTTTTCTGTTTTTTTTTTTTGCTTTTTGGAGGGGGGAAGACAGGGCAGTTGGGGTTGAGTGACTTGCCCAAGGTCTGTGTTAAGTGCCTGAAGCCGAATTTGTACTCAGATACTCCTGACTTCAGGCGGGTGCTCTATTCACTGCATCACTTAGCTGACCTGAATTGAAATTTTTTTTGGAAAGCATACATTTTTTAAACCCTCACCAAATTCCTCTTTAAATTAGGATAAATGCACTGCAAGAAGTAAAAACAAATACCAACCAAAATACATTTTTAAGAACTTTATACTTTTAAAAAACTTTATCAGTGTTATAATATTAATAACTAGCATTAAAATGGCCCCTTAAGGTTTGCAATGTGAGAATCAAATGAAATAATAATTGTGAAATACTTAGAACAGTGTCTGGCCCATAGTGAGCACTATATAAATGTTACTACCACTACTACTGCTACTGCTACTACTACTACTACTACTACTGCTGCTGCTGCTGCTGCTGCTGCTGCTACTACTGCTATTACTGCTACTACTGCTACTACTACTACTCCTACCGCTACTACTGCTACTACTACTACTACCACTGCTACTACTACTACTGCTACTACTACTGCTACTACTACTACTGCTGCTGCTGCTGCTGCTGCTGCTACTACTACTACTACTACTGCTACTACTACCATCACTACTACTATCACTACTACTTCTCTACTACTACTACTACTACTACTACTACTACTACTACTACTACTACTACTACCACTACTATCACCACCACCACCACCACTACTACTACTACTATTACTACTACTACTACTACCACTACCACTACTACTACTACACTACTACTACTATTACTGCTGCTGCTGCTACTACTACTACCACTACTATCACTGCTACTACTACTACTACTACTACTACTACTACTACTACTACTACTACTACTACTACTACTACTACTACTACTACTTTCACAGCACCCTGGGAGATGAATTCTCATTATCCCCATTTTAAAGTAGAAGAAGCTGAGGCTGACAGAGGTTAAGTGACTTGCCCAGGGTCATACAGCTAGTAAGTGTCTGAGGCTGGATATGAACTCAAGTCTTCCTGACTCAGGCCCACTGTACCACCTGACTATCTCTAGGTGTTTTAAGTCTTTGAAGACTTTACACAATGTAAGGTTTTACTATTAATAATAGCTAGCCTTAGAGTGTATATTGGATTGTCTGGTCCATAGATTCATTCATCTTGGATCACTGCTGACAAAGGTGCTGAGTACTTGAACTGAACCAAGGAAACATGAGTTCAAATCACCACTCCAACACATTCCACCTGTACAACTTGAGTAACTTACCAAACCATTCAGTTTTCTAGTCTTTAACATGAAGATACTACTTTTATTTCCTATCTCCTAGAGCTGTGACAAGGAAAAGCCTGTGGAAATTTCACAGTGCAATCATGTTTGTGTTCTCACACAATCTAAAACATTTCATGTTCTTTTTCACCAAAGGGCCAACAAATTCCCACTTGGTACAATGGACTTTGCCACCTTCTGGATTCTAGCACCATTCTGAGATCAGTCGCAATAACAGAATTCCTCATAGCCTTAATGGCCGCAGTGCACTGGGTTAGTGCACCAGCCCCATCCGGAGACAACATGGGGGGACTTACTGGTATCATTCCACCGAAATGCAGGAAGCTGTTTCTGGAGCAAGGGAAAGTGGGAGTAGACAAAATGCTGACCTTAGAATCAAGCAATCTGGTTTCATGCACCATAACCCCTCTGAGGTGTCCTCACTTCAGCCCAGTGTCTAGTATAGAGGAAACTCTCAATAAATGCTAGTGACTGAACAACCGTCTCGTTATCTGAGAGCTCATTTCTTTGGACCTCTCCTTTGTAAAAGGAGGAGTTGGACTGGAGGTCTTTCCAGCTCTAATTTATGACTGCCACCCCCTTTCACTTTTTTCATTCTCACTTGTGTCACTCTGTCTCTATCTCCTTCTCTGTCTGTATTTCTGTCTCTCATCTCTGTCTCTGTCTCTGTCTTTCTCTGTGTGTGTCTCTCTCTCCCCCTCTCCTTCCTCCACAGTTCTTGTCTAAGGCCTATCAGTGACCATCACTTACCTTGCTTAATAAGTATTTGGTGGCTTTTGGGTCCAATGGAGTCAAAGTCTTTAAAACTATTGAGTGGTATTTAGGTAGGTGTTACTATTTAGGTGAAGAATATAATAGATAAAATGCTTGAGATCAAGGGCTCCTATGTTCAGATAAGGCTTAAAAATAAAACACTTGATTTGAGAGGCAGCTGATTCAATGGATAAAAAGACCAGTCTTGGAGTCAGAAAAACGTGGGTCAGAAAAACGTGGGTTAACCTCTTACTTCCCTAGGCTACTGTCTCTAAGACGGTGGGTTAGAAAGCAGGTGCTAATTTGCTTTGGTTGCAGGAGTTTGTTCCTTGACAGTTACCAACACCAATAAAATCTGAAATCTCATGCAAAATAATCAGCTGAAGAACTCTGCAGAGTAGCATGATAAGAATGTTAGCATTCGAGAGGCTCGTAGAGGTCGTGCAGCTCAATCCATAACTGAATCACGTGGCTCCCCCAGTACCTCAGTTTCTTCATTTGTTAAATAAGGAAATCGGATTGCAAAATGACACTAATAGTAGGGGATGCTCCGTGGCAATTCCTGATTTACAATGCACCTTCTCTCACACGCTTTCCTCCATTCTAGGTAACCTATAAGGTGCCTCGCAAATCTCAAAATTACGATGCTGAGAAGTGGTTCTTTCCCCTCCAGTGACAGGAAACTCACTACCTCCTGTGGGAGTCCATGGCTGGACAGTTCCAACCTATCTTTGTAATTTTGACTTTAAGAATCTTTCTACCCACAGGTCCCAGTCCTGATTGTGAAAGACCATGCACAGGATCACAGATTCTGAGCTGGAAAGCACTTGGGAGGCCATCGAGTCAAACCTCCTCATTCAAAAGATGAGGAAAGGGAAGACCTGGAAGTTTAAATGACTTGTCCCAGGTCGGACAGGTAGCAAGTCCTGGTGCAAAAAATTGAAAACAGGCCTTCTGACTTTCTGACTTCTGATAGTGTACCATGAAAGCGAAAGGAAAGACATCCAGATTTTTAAAAACTTCGCCACCACACGCAATGCTGCCCCCTTCCCTTCCCCATCCATCCTACTCACAAATAGGTTTTGTTTTTGTAGCTCCGTGAATTCTTTCTCCAACAACAAGTACGCTCTGCAATGCATGGTGGGGCTGCAGGGATGTGGGTTCCTGCCCACACACCAGCTGACTCCCAAACTGACGCAAGGCCGGATGGCCTTCCAAGCGCTTCCCCAAGCTGTGCTACGAGGAGCTTCTCACTGCTCCCAAGGGCGGAAAGCCTCAGTCCGGGGACTCAAGAAGGCTGTGCTTCTTCTGGGCTCGGGATGGTTTTTCCAAGGATGCTCGAGATAGTAAACACCCTTCTGGTTATGGGCTCTCCTGGCGGTTGGGCTTCATCACCTCCCAACCCAGGTCAGGGGAGGATGTCTGAGGGGACTGCAGCACCTGGCCGGGGCTGTGCCTGCCCACAGGACAGCCAGATAGGAGCTCCGAGTGTGTATGCTACTGCTGACAGCAACACAGGTCATAGGGGGATGATGGAAAGTGGTGATAGATAGCGGGCTTGTTGGACCCTATGGACTGGTACAGTGAGCGTTGCTGGGGGGAATGGTTGCCCCGGCAACCGCGAGGGGGGCGGGACGAGAAGCCTCTTTCTTCTCCAATCAGCGAAGCGGAAAGGCGGGCAGGCCCAGGTCTGAGGCCAATTGTTCAACCGTCCCACTTTGGAGAGGCAGGGACTATTCATCCCAGCAGCTGTTGTCCTGCCAACTGGCAGACGCGAGCATTCTCTGGGCGTTCCCAGTTAGGGAGAGTCCAGGCAGGGTGACTCAGGGGCTGCGGAGTCTGGAAGTTCAGATCGTGGATTTAGAACGAGGGGCACTTCTGGTGGGCTCTCTAGAAACCTAAAGACCCTGGAGAGAAAGCGCCCTTCTACATATGAGCCAGCCCTGCAACGATCTAACTAATTGATTCGGCGTTCTAACCCACCGAACCCAAGTGTCAGAAAGTTAAAACAGTGGGAAGCGTCCTTAGAAACCCAAATATCCCAACTATGAAAGGCAGAGGAAGGCACCTGAGAACCCTGGAATGTCCGAGCTGGGGGAGGAGAGACAGTCTTTAGAAAAAGAGAACCCAAGCCCTGGGAGGGGCTTTAGTATTCTAAGGTGGGGAAAAGAAGGGAGAGTGGCTACTGTATAGAGCTGATGGCCTGGGAGAGAATTGACGAGGTCAAAGGATTGAGGTCGCAAGTGGATGAAAAGTAGCCAACAAGCTCACTGTCAGAGATCATTAGATTTCAGACATAGATTCCTGACATGGAGGTGGGAGGGCACGATCAAGTGTATGACCAACTGTTTGCCTGGCTGAGGTAGAGTGGAAGAGTACCTTGCAGGAAGTTAAGTTAAGGAACTAGTGATGAAGGTGTTTAAAGGAGAGTCAATACATATATTGAAGCCTCCTTCCTAATAGAAAAGCAGGCGTTGGAGAGGGGAGAAAAGTTAAGGCAAAAAAAAAACAAAACACCTCTTATTAGTCAATGTCAGAGCTGGGAGGGACATTGAGAACATTTAGTCTTAGGACAAGGAACATAAAAATATTAGAACAAGGACTAGAGGAGGAGAGAACCTTAGAAATGTAAGATAATAGAATGAGGAACATGGACAGCAAAATCAGGAAACACAAATAAGGGCAGGCAGGGACCTTTGGTATATAGACTGGGGGAACGAGGAACGTAGAGCAAGGAAGGGGTGATGGAGGAGAGGAACATCTAAAAACAGGCTATTAGAACTATAGGGGAACTTAAAAACCTAGAATGTTAAAGCTAGAAGCCTTCACCACATCTAATGTTAGAACAGGGTATGGATGATGTCAGAGCAAGAAAGATCCTTAGAGTGGCAGAACAAGGAATACAGAAGAAAAAGAGGCACCGGAAGGGATCCAGCAACACAGAATCTGAGGACATGGGAGCAGATCAGAGCTGCGGGGGAGCTTAGACTCTACTATAGAGTCCCACTATTTTATAGAAGAGAGAAAAAAAAATCCCACCTCCACTACTTACTAGCCCTCCAGCAAGTCATTCATAATATTTGGTTTCCATTCTCCTTATTTTTAAGATGAAGGAGTCATACTAGCATGATCACTGAGGTTCCCTCCCATTCTGCATCTTCTGATTTAGCCGCTCCAAATCCAGTTGTCTTTCCATAGCCCTACACGCCGGCCCTCATTCCTTCCCTTGTTTGTGTACAAATCAATTCGTTTTCTCACAGTGAAATGAAGGGGCTGAGCTAGTTGATCTCCAAGGACCCGTCCCACTCTAGAAACATCCTGTGATTTTACAAAATTTCAGAATGATTCTCTTAATAGTTCCAGGTGCATGGAGACACTCCACGAATATTTATGTATGTGCATATATAGATATATAATGTGTGTGCATATGTATATATAGATTATATGTGTGTATGTGTATGTATACATACATGTATGTGTATGTGTATATACATGTGCACATTATATATATATATATATATATATATATATATATACATACCCCTCTCCATTCAATTCAGTAATAATTTATATGCATGCAAAGCCTATATGGAAGATGGTGGGCTACAGGCAGTAGCCCAGATGAACTCTCCCAATATACCCCTCTAAACAAAATCAAAATAGCTCTTCAAATGAAATTGTTGAGCAGCAGAGTCAACAAAAGGTCAAAGTGAGACACCTTTCCATCCTAAGACAATTTAGGAGATCTGCAGGAAAGATCTGTGCTGCTGGGTGGGGACCCACCTGGAGTATGTGCAGAGCCATATCCCATCTGATAAATGGTCAAAAGATATGAATAGGCATTTTTCAAAAAAGGAACTCAAAGTCACGTGTAGTCATATGAAAAAAATTAAATACTAATGAGTAAAGACATGCACATTAATACAGCTCTGAGGTACCACCTCACACCTATCAGAAATGACAAATGCTGGATGGGATGAGGGAAAACTGTTACAAAATAAATGTTAGTTTCTCCTTTCTGAAGAAAAATCTGGAACTATGTATAAAGGACTATAGGTCTGTACATATCCTTTTCCCCAGCAATACTACTGCTAGGCTTATAACCCAAAGAGATCAAGAAAAAGGAAAAGGACCTATAAGTACAAAAATATGTACAACAGCTTTCTTTGTGGTGGTAAAGAATTGGAAACCGAGAATGTCCATTAACTGGGGAATGGTTGAAGAAGTTGTGGCATATGAATGTGATGGAGTGCTATTGTGCTATAAGACATGACAAGGGGAGTTGTTTTGGGGTGGGAGCAAAACATGGCAAGACCTATATGAACTGATGCAAATTGAAGGAGAAGAATCAAAAGATCCTTGTGCACAGTAACAGCAGTGTTGAAGTAATGATCAACTGGAAAAGACTTGGCTACTTTGATCAATATAATGATCCAAGACAATTCCAAAGGACTCATGAAGAAAAACTGCTCTCCCTCTTGAAACAGAGAGCTGGCGAACTCTGCGTGTAGACCGACGTACAATTTTCTTGATTTCTTTTTTGACAATATAGCTAATTTGGAAATACGTTTGTCATGATTTCACATCTATAATTGATAAAATTTTTCTTGCCTTCTCAGTGGGTGGGAGTGGGATAGGCACAAGGGAGAGAATTTGGAACTGAATTTTCAAAGAAAAGAATGTTAAAAAATAAATGTTTTTTTTAAAAGCCTACATGGAATACTTTTTTAAAAATGTGAATGGAAGAAGTTGCATTACAGAAAAGAGGTTTTGAATAACAAAAGCATGTTTGGTGCTCCAAAGAAAGGCCTATAGAAACAAGACTTTGTTGGTTGCATCACAGAAAATTCTCTGCAGGGAAGAATACTGGAACTAAATCACTTTCTTTGGTTGCTCTCAATATGACAGCATTTACTTACCATATGAAGGCAGCAGTTGAATTCAGAGCTGTTGTCATTGTAAGGAAGAGGGCAGTATGGGGAAGAAGAGAGGAAGTTATATTGCAGGCTACATATGCTGCACTGTTAGTGTTTTTATTCCTTTTGAGTTCCTTTTAAATGTTTTGTTCCTTTTGCTTTTCTGAACTTTTATGCCATTGTCATTACAAGATAATTGATCATGAACTCTTGGCCCTGGAAAACAGAAGAGGTGCTGCTTTCTGTTCTTTTCAATATGACATTCCATCTCTTAACTCTATGCATTTCCATTGGCCATCTCATGTTCCTTGAATGTTATCCCTTCTCATTCCAAGCCTTCTGGATTTCTTGGTCTTTTTAACACTCTACTCCAATGTCACTTTCTTCAAGAGGTCTCTCCCAATTCGCTCTGCTATTAATTCCTTCCCTTTCAGATTTACTTCTAGAGATTTTAAATTTGTTTGTAACTAGTTATTTATATTTTGTTTCTCCCATTAGAATGTGAGTGAGCTCCTTGAGAAGAGAGGCTGTGCTCTTGCCCTTTCATTGTATCCTCAATAGTACAATACCTGGCACAGAGGGAACCTTGCAAAGTGCTTGTTGACTAATATACACTCCTCCTCTTAACTATCCTATTTCTGTTAAGGACACTACCATTACCCTTATCTGTAGCCTGAAGGTAATCCTTTTCTCTTCACCCTCATCTCCTCCCTGTATCCACTGGGTTGCCAAGTCCTGTCACCATAATCTCTGCAATATCTCTTCTACCCATTACCTTCTCTCCATTTATAACACGACTTCCCTGATTCAGCAGCTCATGATCTTTCACAAATCTTAGAGAGTTTAGAAACTAGAACTAAGCTGGTGGTATTCTAAATGTGATTTCTACTTCTACTGATCAACAAAGGGTAAATAGACTATTGGAGTGACTGATTGGGACAATTTTGACACTGTAGTTATCAATGGAGCCAAAAGACAGAAGGAAAATGCAACTAAGTGGTTTTTTTATTAACAATAAATACTATTGATATCTCTTATTTTTGTAACACCTAAATTTCTCCTGTGCCTCTCCTCTACCCCTCTCAGAGGGTCATCCTATATAACAAATAATTTTTAAAGAATAAAACCAGAAATATAAGAGGAAAGTCAGCAAAACTTTTGACAACATTGAAAAAAAATTTGAAAATATATACAATGTTCCATACTTGTAGACTCCCTTCTCTGCAAGGGAGTTTGGGAAGGAGGAGTTGTCTTTTCATTAAATCAAAGGTTCTTAAATCTTTTTATGTCGCAAACCCCTTCTTGGAGTAATGTTTGAAATTAATAAAATATAACACATAGGATTACAAGGAAAACCAGTTATTTTGAGACACAGTTATTACAATACTAAAAAAACATTCGCACAGCTAAGGTTAAAACTCTTAAGCAAAAGGAAAGCATGAATGAATGGTCAAATGAATGAAAAACACTTATTCAGCAATTATTACTTACCAGGCCCTGCGAGAAGCATTGGGTATGCAAAGACAAAAGTGAGATTGTTTCCTTTCTCCAGGAATTTATACTGTATTAGGAGATAACTCATAGAGGAGACTGGTGACTGGAGAAGGTAGTTTGTGTCAGGCCGAAAGTGGTCACAGGAAAGATGAATTGATTAACATAGGGCAACCAACTAACAGAACCTTCTCAGACATAAACGTAGTATTGATTTTCTTATTATGTCCAGAGCAAGTACTGGAAAGGGATGAAGGGATGGGTGGGTACAAGGTATACAGGCAGATGGTGAGAGTCAGACAGTCATTAAGCATTAATTAAGTGTCTATTGTATGCCGGACACGGCACTAAGTTCAGGGGATACAAAGAAAGGCAAAAGATAGTACCCCACCCTCAAAGACCTCATAATCTAATGGAGGAGACAACAAACAAATGTATCCAAACAAACTATATACCAGACAAATAAGATATAACTGACTGAAGGAAAGTTTCAAAATTAAAAGAGTTGGGAAAGGCTTCCTAAAGCCAGGAGGTGGAGATGAGGAGGGAGAGCATTCCAGGCATTGGGAACAGAAAGAAAAAATGCCTAGGGTTCAGATGTATGGCTAGAAGCAATGAGAAGAATAGTCTGGTAAGGGGTTTATTAGTAATGGATTAGGTGAGTTTGTACTCATTCACCAGTGAGTGAATGGGGCAGCTGAGTCCCAGAGTAGGAGCTCTGAAGCTGAGAGGATTATCAGCCCCCAGGGACTTGGGGCAAAGTTTGTGAAGGTCTGGATGGGAAAGTGGTGTTCCAGGTAGAGAAAGTCAAGGACAATGCAAGGCCAATGGCTAGATGGTTTGGGAGGGAAGGTCCTCCTTGGAAGGGCAGATAAAGGAGTTGTGCGAGTTGGTTTTATCATCTATCCAAAGACCAGAAGTCTAATTCCTCTACACATTCATTGCAGAGCTCATGATAAGTAATTGCATAAAGACCACCATGAAAACAATCACAGTCGATGCAACAATAGCTGTGGCCAATAGCTGTGGAAAAATTCTGTGGAGAACACTTTATAGTGTTCTATATTTAGAACCCTCTAAATGAAATCACCATAGGCTTTGATACTCATTGACACAGCAAGGGTGGGAGCAAAGGGAAGGGTGGAAAATGTACAATGAAAAATGGGGATCAAGAGTATGAAACGGGTCAAAACATGGATGATGCAAAGAAGCCTCATGGAGAATTGGGGGGGGTGCTGGACATGGCATCATAAAGAATGAAACTGATCATATTGTATCACAAGAAATGACTCATTCCTGATGTAGATAAGTCATTCCTGAATCAGTTGTCTGTGTACAATTGGACTATCAACTATTTAGAGCAAAGATTGAAATGAGTATAGAGTTAGAAGAAAAAATACTTATTTTAAAAAGATATAGTATGAAATAAAACAATTTTAACCTGCCCTGTCTAAGTAAGTTATTGGTCATGAAAACTGGACAGGGTCAGAAGAAAGGAAAGACAGCTATTACTAAACTTCATATAGTTTCATTGTAGTGATTAATTTTCACAAAAGGAGGATGAAAAAGCTCAACGAATATTTCCATCCTCAAATTTGGGTTCATTTGCCAAGCAGACACAGGTTTAGATCATAAACATGTTTGTAAAATCTTACAGAGACATGGAATATTTTTGGTGGTTGAAAATTATAAGCACCATGGCTTCATAAAACAGAAAAAAGAAAGTCTATAGAGAGAGATAACTAAGCAAAGTCATTCTGTAGGCATTTAGGGATGGAACTGGAGGGATGACAACAAGAATAAGAAAGAAAAGATCTGCCAAGACTTTTACTATAAATTCCTCTCAGCATCAAGAATAGCAAAGGAACCAGACTTGGATCTAAAAGCTCAATCCTGGACGTCCCAACTAGGGCAATAAAAATGGCACTGAGGAGAACAAAGATGGAAAAGCTGCTGGATTAGACCCAGTGTACACATCTGTGCTGGAGGTAGCACAATTGGAAGGACGTTGAGGCTTCTATTTCCATGATATGTGAAGGAAAAACATACTCAAGGTGTGGAGGAAAAAAAATTCAAGTCATTAACACAAAAAACCCCCAAAACAAGGGAATTTTAACAACTACAGACCTATATGCTTACTTTCCCATCTAAACAAAAAAATATTATGGGAATAAATTCATATAGGCATTAAGGGCATCCTTGATGAGGTTATTAGTAAGGCTAAAAGTCATATTGAAAGCCATTTACAAGCCATATTCCACATTGGATTACATCCTTGCTCTATTACAATGGTCTAAAAGATGCAGTGTTTTACTATGAAAAAAATTTGATTTAGTAAAAAAGAACATCACTATAAGACTTTCTCTTCCAACAAGGTGTCTCCCATCCACACATCCAAATTATGCAAGATTCCTTGAAAGATAAAACAACTGTACTGTCTGTGTTTGATGATCCTCTGCTTACTGATATCATGTAAGGCTTAAAACAGGGAGACATTTGCTTGCTGTGGGTATTTACCATTTTCATGGTGGAGTTTCAGTGAAGAGTCCAAAGTGAAGAGGGAGCTACCAATAGATGGTGAAGTGCTCCCAATGTTCCTGTTTGTAGGTGACATTGAGCTGACCTCCTTAAACCCTGGAGAGCATCCTGGATGAGATCCATGGCCATTGCCATTCAAAAGAGCTTGCCCTGCACACCACACAGAGCAAAATCAAGTGCATAAAGAATACCTGTTGTGTTTTGTTCAAACAACATGTATATACATCAACAATTCATCTATATAATGAATCTCTGTGTCTGCCTCTGTCTCTGTCTCTCTCTGTCTCTCCACCTGTCTGTATATCTGTCTGTCTCTGTCTTTCTCTTTTTCTCATATATGTGTATATACATTGTATATAAATATATGTGTATCATTTTGTCCTGTTTGTCTATATATCTGTATATCTATGAACAGATAAGAATATACACAGATATAAACAGAGACATAGACACAGACACACACTTTGGACAGATACTGCGAATTGGAAATTAACAGAAGGAAGTAAATAGAGAGAGGAAAATGTGGTGATTCCCTTTGGGTCATTTTAATGTCCTCTAATTTCTCCAAGGACCACAGGTCCATCTTTCCTTCTCTGTAATATTAACAGTCTACTTGTGTTGTGGGATGGCTACAAGTCATGGAACAGAAGAGTCTAATGAGAATCTAAAATGGGGTACCACTCAACTACTCAGATGGCAATGGAGAGGCATCATATAGGCTGCAATAGACAAGCACAGAAAAACCATAGTAAAGTATATTGTCAAAGAAATTTATTGTCAAAAGGAAAATGAGTTGGTCATATGTCTGGAGTGTGGGACGAACAATGGACTGTCCATGTGCTCCACCATGACCTTGAGAGCCCAAGAGGGAGCTAGAAAGTCCCCCAGCATGTTGTGTGCACACTCCAGTACAGACTTGAGAGGACATGGACAAAAGCAGCACAGGAGAGGGAGGCAGGGTTGGCTTGAGAGTTGCATCACAGGAGGGAATATCCACACTGAGAAGATACGTCATTGCTCCCATCTGAAGATATTCAGAGATTTACTTGTCTCTGCACATGCTGTTTTCCCTCCAATTGAATGTAAGTTCCTTGAAGGCAGGGCTTGTTTCATTTTTGTCTTTTTTTTAATCTACAGTGCTTAGCATGATACTGGAATAGTTTGTCACTTCCTTCTCCAGTTCATTTTACAGATGAGGAAACTGAAGCAAATAAGGTTAAGTGACTTGCCCAGGGTCATACAGTTAGGACATGTGTGAGGGCATATATGAATTCAGGAAGATGAATCTTAGTGACTTCAGGAACAGCATTCTATCTACTGTGCCACCAGCTGCTGGATTGTCCAACAATAGCGAGGTTATTGTGTGGGCTCTAATGGCTCAGAGTAAATGTAAATAGCAGTTGTTTCTATTTTGGTAAAAAATGAGAAGGGTCTTCCCCTCCCAGGTTGGTTTTTTTTTTTTTTACTAGGTAAAAGAGGTCATTCTTTGCATCTTTTCTTACCCAGCCTTAATCGCTGAATGGGTACTGCCTCAGTCAAACTGAGACCTGGGAAAGACTTTAGCTTAAAAAGGCCAAGGACTCCCACTGCATCTGGCACCATCTCTAGTCTTCCTGATCTATATATGGCCACTGGGCCCAGCTGGCTCCTTGAGGAAAAAGTGAGGCTGGTGACTTTGCACAGCCCTCTGTTACTTAAATCCAATTCGCTTGCAAGTCTCCTCTTTGAGAATGAAAGACAAACAACTTAGCATGGTGTCTGGCTTACATTGGCACTTGATAAGGCTCGGTCCCAATCAGTACAAATACCAAATCCATGAAATGGGCACATTATTTAAATTTGTACTGAATATTTTGGTTGGGCTAGAACCAATGACCATATTTTTACAAAATTATAACTTTGAATAGTATGAGCTCAAATCCATGTGACCATTTCATGAGATTCCTTATTTTCTGTTTGGAACATAACTATGTATTTATTCAATGAATGAATTATAATTAAGGATTCATATATGAAATTTATAATTTGCTTGCCTTCAATAGTCACTCATGTTATTTGTGTGGAAAAGACAGGGAGATATGGGTTAGATGTTAAGAAAATTAGGTGGATTCCAAAGTGGTTGAATGGCGGGACCCAAAGGTGGTAGTGTGGAAGGAGGTTGCCAGTGAAATGTCCCAGGGACATGTATTTGGCCCCAGGAGACTTAACCTTTTGCCAATGACTTAAATAAAAGTATAGAAAGAATACTTCTCAAATTTGTACTTTAAAGTGGTGGGAAAGATGCCAATATCGATTTTTAACCTGGATCCATGGACTTTTAAAAATATTTTGATAATTACATTTCAATATAATTGGTTTCCATTATAATCATATAGATTTTCTTAAAAACATTATTTTGAGAAGGAGTCAATAGACTTCATTAAAGCGGTCCAGAACACACAGAAAAGGTTAAGGATCCATAAAAAGTTGAACAGATTAGAGTAATGGGCCAAATTGAATAAGGTGACATACAGCAGAGACAAAACATAAAGTCTGTACTTGACCTATAAAAAAAATTCATCTTCACAAGCACAAGATAGAGGAAGTGTGTCCAGACAGCAGCTCATATGCCAAAAGAGTTGGAGATTTTAATGGCTTAAAAGCTCCATATGAGTCAACATTTCATCCTGGTAATGAAGAAAGCTTCTGTAACCATAAATATCACCTCTGTAAAAGGAACAGTGATTGATCATAGGAGGCAAATGTCCCACTGACCTGATGACCAGACCACAACTGAAGTTAATGTTAAGCTCTGGGCACCAGATTTGGGAAGGGACCGATGTTCTGCCTCCTTCCAAATGGGAGAGAAGCCAGGAAAGGGTGATAAGGATGGTGAAAGGGCCTCAACACTGCACCATCTGAAGGTCAGATGAAAGATATGGGTATATTTCCTTTTGGAAAAAAGAATTGGAAGTTATGTAACAGGTATCTTCCATATTTGAAGATCTATGCTGTAAAGAGAGGCATCCTGGGTGAAGGGAAGAGAGAGTTGGACTCAAAGACAAGAAGACCTCAGCCAGATTCCTACCTTTGATGCAGGCTAGCTCTGTGACTATGGAGAAGTCACCAAGTCTCTTCCCAAGTCACCCAGCAAGTCGCTTTGATGCTATAGATGAGTTGCTGATCAGCACCAGTGTAGGAAACTTGCACAGCAGAAGTTCCCTACACTGATGAAATCATTGGTCATGCCCATCCACCTCCCACCCTGCCTAAAAAAAGTATATGTGTAAAGACGAACTTGATTCATTCTCCTCAGTATCATGGGGCAGAACTTTGAGCAGTGTATTGATGTTACTAAGAGGAAGGCTTTGTCTTAATGTAGGAAGTCAACTCACTAATAATTAAAACTAAGGGAGAGAGATGTAACAGAAAATTCAAGGAGCTGGTATAACCTAATTATCAATCACTAACATTGACTAAGCACCTACTATGTGCCAGGTATTGTGCTAAGCACTGCCGCCCATCCTGCAGCTACCTTAGTGATGACTTTTGCCAAGGGTACACCTCTTCCCCCATCTCACTCTGGGTCATACTGAACTTCAGTTCTTTGGAAACTGTCACTTCCTATGACTCTCAACCATACCCCATTTCTTGAAGAATGTTGGTGTTAAACGATGAATCTTTGTTATTAAACACAGAGTTATTAAAATAATATTTCAGTTTATCAGAACAATGAAGCCCATTTTCCTTTTATTTGATTTTAATTTCAATTTATAGCCCATTCACAGCATCTGCCCAGCATATATGTACAAGATAATTAACTCTCTAGGCTGTCCATCCAAATCCATATAATAATTCAGATAATAGATATTCTTCATCCACTTGGTTTTTACTGTGTGAATAGTCAGGTCAATTTTTTTCCCTTTTGAGTGATTATTGCTCTCAATTAGGAGGTTTGACTTGGTGTGATCACCACAATGTCATCTGTAAACAGGAGCATCTGGAGGACTGAATCATCTATAGGGAACCCCTCTTCAATTTGTACTCTATGTTGGATCTTTTCCATGACAGTGGCAAACACATTTGGCAAACATATGTCTGCCTGTCTTATGTGTTGCCTGCTATTAATAATCAGTCATCAAACACGGTTATGCCTGTTGTTACATCTTTCGAAGAATCTTATGTGATTTGACATATGCTTGGGAGGAACCTTTTTGGAGGAGTGCCTTTAAGGCGGAGCTTTTCCTCTACCAAATCAAATCCTTTCTTAAAAAACCATCATCATCAAAGATAAAGAAGTATACATGCACAGCCTTCCCCACTGTGTCCCCACTCAAGTCACACCCTCTCCTAGGCCCTTGGTTCACTCTCAGCTCTGCTGCTTTCTGTCTCAGATCTGGAAGCTTTATAAAAGGACTGAGTTTCACTGTGTCCTTCTTTTTACTGCCACAGCCCAAAGGGATGGCTTCAATCCATAAATGTCCTAGTTAATAAATCCATCCTTAATCAATCCAAACTAGTCCAAGGCAGTGAATCAGTTCATTCCAAATGAGTGAGACATAAGAAGACGTCCTCATTCTTGATGAGGTGTTAGTGACTGTGCTCCAGAAGATATTTCCCAGTCCTCTCAAGGTGATTATCAATAGCATGTCCATACTCTCCTTAAGAAGATGCTATCCAGGTTCCAAGCTAAGGTTCGTCTCTTTAAAAGCATATAGAATAGAAGATTTAGGAGTAGAAAGGACCTTATGGGTTATCTTGATGGAATTTCTTTACTTAGGACACTAGGGGATAGGGATGGGTGGGAATAAGGGGAAAAGAAATATGTCACAGTTGAAGATTTGATCATTCTGTTGCTCCAGTCCAATGTATAAAATGGTGGCATATCCTTTTTCTTTAAGGAACATTGGTGGCTCAAAACAAACAAACAAACCTGGGTTCAAATCCTAGCTCAGCAATTGACTGTGATTTTGGGCAAACTCTTCAGTTCATCTGCATAATTGGGGATGGGAGGAGAGAGTCTCCAAGGTCACTTCTACCTCCAAATCCTATGATCATCTGAAAAATGGATTCGTTCTAATGTTCAAATTGGTCTTTGATCTCACTGATTCAGGAATTCCATCCAACAATGCAGATTGAAACCCATACTTACCTGTCTATCTTATGTGACTCTTGTCCATATCTTCCATAAATCTTCCAAATGGGATGTGCTCAAAGTTCTGGGATCTTCCCCACTTTCTCCTGATACGACCTCAGAAGATAACAGTAAGGAAGTCAGGCTGTGCATTGGTGTGTTACCATCATTGCATTTTCTATCTTCCCTCTTAGGGAAAGTATTTTATAAACAGTAAGGCATGAATGATCATTAAGATAATTATTGTTGGGGCGGCTAGGTGGTGCAGTGAATAGAGCACCGGCCCTGGAGTCAGGAGTACCTGAGTTCAAATCCGGCCTCAGACACTTAACACAAAAAAAAACTAGCCGTGTGACCTTGGGCAAGTCACTTAACCCCAACTGCCCTCCAAAAAAAAAGCAAAAAAAAAAAAAAGATAATTATTGTTGAGGCAGCTTGGTGGTATAGTGAACAGGGCACTAGCCCTGGAGTCAGGAAGACCTGAGTTCAAATGTGGTCTCAGACACTTAACCCTTACTAGCCATGTGACCTTGGGCAAGTCACTTAAACTGAATTGCCCTGCCATCCCCCCTCCAATAAGAAAAATTTTAAAAAGATAATTATTGTTTTTGGAGTGGGTCTAGAAAATAGAGAATGTGGTTCTTGTCCTGGTCACTGACCTCCCTACCATCTCTCAAATCATATGATTTGAACAGTCAGCTCATTGAAAGCAAAGGCAGATATTAATTACGTCTCTAAATCCCCAGTAACTGGCAAGTAGTTGGTGGTTAATAAATGTTTACTGAATGAGTATCATGTCATTAAAAGCAAATTATAGCTCCTTTGGTTTTTCTTAAAAACAGAGTTGAAACTGCTCAGTCTAAAAGATCTTAAAGACAGAAAGCCAATTTAGACTAAAATATTCAGAGCAGACTCTTTTGGTGGAAAAAAAACTGCCTATTGGTTGGGCAGTACATGAAGAAGAAAGTATATGAACTCAAGTGGAAAATACCGCACTGTCAGAAATGTAGATATGAAGAGGTCAGAGATGCACGGGAAGACATATGAACTGATGAAGGGAGAAGTTCGCAGAACCAAGAAAACAATAGCCACGATGCCTACAACAACAGCAACAGGAAGAATCCAGCAGCAACAAATTGAACATCAGAGTTCGGAGCAGCAAAGCAGACACTGATGTCTTTTTAATGTTATTTCCACTGATGAAATTGGATCAGTTCCTGAGGTTGAACCATTTGATGGTCTAATGAGAACTTTTGTTTCTGGGTCTTCAGTAACTGTACCTGACACAGCTGAAGAATCAGATGCTAGACTCCGGCTCCATAGGGTTACTTCCTGGGAAGATGGCTTTGGGGCTGGGTTAGAAGCAGGACTGATAGTGTAGGTGGTACTGACATTCATGGGGTTCTTGGACTTACCTAGTCATCAGTGGTAGTGAGGGAACAGGCAAACCATTGTACCTCAAGATGACTATGGCATGAGCTAGAAGAAAGGCCAATGGTCTGGGGGGTATCGCTATTGCCAAGGCTCTTGGCTGTCTCCATCAAGGTCTTAGTGGAAACAGCAGCCAACACAACAGGCGCAGCTTTTCTTGTCCAGCAGGTGCCACCTTCATTTCTCCCATCCCAGGCTGCCTTCTTCTTCAGCTAACTTAAAAAAAATAGATACATGTACAAATATTTACCCACATACACACCCACACACAAATTTTTAAAAGATAAGGTGGGAAATATTTAGCACCCTGTTAATAACTTCTACTAACATATGGCTCCAGAAATCAGGGGGGCAGAGGTGAGTGCGGCCCCAGCATTCCACGAAATGCAAGACCAAACCAAGGCTGGCATACAAATTTTCATCAGCCTAGGAGACCAGTGTGACAGACAGAGTAATTATCAGCCCCTTTTAAATGTTACCTAGGCCATAGGCAGCTTTAACAGCCAGCTTTTTTTCTAATGTGATCTCTAGGGACTCAGACAGATGTTTTCATTTTATACGAATGGGAGGGAAAAAAAGAGCATTCCCCTCATCCACCAGGAAAATATGCAGCCGTACAAAGTGTTAACCTCGTTTGGATTTGAACTCTCATCCTCTAGAGCAAAGGCAGACCTCCTCTTGCCAAATGTCAGCTCAGCTGTGAGAAGCGTTTTAAATCATATCTGGGTGTAAGCTGCACTGTTAACTAGCCAGCAAGGCCCGGCACACATGCTTTGAGTCGCTTGGGCTTCAAATCATACGATCCCCTCTTTGTCTGCAAGACCTTTTGATGTTCCCCCCCAATATTAAGTTTCTCTGTTTTTAATAATCGCCGATTCCCTCCTCAATATAAATGTCAGGAGCAATACTGGATGTTAATCTTTAAAGATCAAACGGGAAGAAAGCCTTGGGTATGAAGTTGGAGATGGGAATTCCTGACATTTCTGACATGGAAAATTCAGAGAATTCCTCCCCCCCTTCCTTCAGGCTAGATCTCAAAAATCACCGATTTTTATTTCTTTTTAATTTAATTAGAAAATATTTATTTTCTTCCCATTTCCCTGCTCCTGTTAAAAACAAAACACTTTTTTTAAGAAAGAAAAAAGAAAACCCATGTATAGTCAAGCCGAGAAACAGCCTCATTGGCCTTGTCCAAAAACTGTCTCCATCTGAACCCTGAGCCCATCAGCCTGGGGCTGGAGGATGGAGCCTTTCCTGATCCTCCCCACGGCTCTTGCCCTCCTTCCCAAACCTGGCATTTCGCTACTTTGTATCTGTATGCATTTATTCTGTTGCTATTCATTCTGTATGTAACCTGCAGGTGTCGCTGTATAAATGTCCACGTTCCCCAGAAAGCATTCAAACTGTGTCTGAAAAGGGATTGTTTTGTACTTTGTCTTTGTATCTCTAGTGTTTAACACGCTGCGGGGCACACAGTAGGTGTCTCATCAATCCTTGTGGCTTTATTGATCCTATTTTACGTTAGGATGGTCTCTGCTGAACATAGACTTTGAGTGACGGTTTATGTGGAGCCTTTTGCAAACCTGAATTGCGGTTTGATTTCCAGTTCCTAATATTATTATCAGTAGTAGCCACAGCAGCAGCAGCAGAAATGGTCATCAGTAATATCACAGGGTGGTAATAATGAAAGGAGGAATGGAATGGGAGTCTGAGGATCTGGGTTCGAATTCCTTCTCCCAACTTTACTACTTGTGGGACCTTGGACAAATCACTGAACTTCCTGTGCCTCAGTTTCTTCAGCTGTAAAATGAAGAGGCAAAACTAGAGGGCTGCTGAGGTCCCTCCTAACTCAGATCTGTGATTTTATGATTGAGAACTGAGGAGACCTCGGAAATCATCCAGCCCACCCTATTCTCCACTCATTTTTCAGGCACAGAGATCATTTGATCCCAAAGGTTCTGAGTGTCAAGGGCTTAAAGCATTTGAGCCACTTCTCTGGGGACTTCACATATGGGGCTGGAATGTTTAAGGGGAAGCAAGCTTTCTTTCACTCTGCTCCTCATCTGAGAGCATTGAGTGGTGACCACATTCTGCAGGCACATGGCACTTGGGGATCATAAAGGGAAGGCTCAGAGAAAAAGCCTTCTCTTCAGGGGGGTCTCCTCAGCTCACATTGTTTTAATTTAGGTTCTTGACAAATGACACTTTCCACAAGACACCTAAGTGTTGTACACTGAATCCCAAGCCCAAAGAATCATCAGCAAATATTCTTACCTAAGTGAGAAAAGAATTTAGCCTTTGGAACTGGGCAGGGCCTTAGAGAACATTTCAAACATTTCATTCACTGGCAGAAAAGAAACTGGAAGCATCAAAAAGGGAAGTAACTTCTTTCTTTCTTTTAATAAACATGAATTTAGTGCCTACTGCAAGTCTGGCATTGCACTAAGGATCCAGAGACAAAAATGAAAAAGCCTCTGTCCTCGAGAAGCTTCCACTCCACTGAGTGGAGAGCCAGCCCAGACAAGGCAATACACAATATGAGCAAAGTAAGGGGTAGAGACAGACCCATGGTTTCATTACTCTAGGACATTTTCAATGAGCAAACTTCCCTTCTCAATGCAGGTTGGCACTTCAAAGAGCTTTAGAGAGTTGTCCAGAGAAAAGATTCTTGCCAGGTTTCAGAGCTGTCTAAGGTAGCACTTGAAGCCAGGACCTTCTGACAAGGCCAAGCTTTCTGTCCACTCTGCTATGATAATTCTGCTGTTCTAAGGTTCCTTCCCATTCTGACATTCTGTTCTAAGGTCCCTTTCAACACTGACATTGTATGTTCTAAGGTCCGGTCCAGATCACAGAATCAGGACTGGAAGTAATCTTTAAAGGTCACTAAATCCAATCCCTTCATTTTACACGGGAATAAACTTAGGCCCAACAGGTGAAGTGACTGTCCCAAGCTCACACAGTTCAGCGTCAAACCCAGGCTTTGTCTCCACATTCAGGGTTCTTTCCTTCATCTCAGCAGAATCCGAGAGAGTCTGGGGTCCTTTAGCCCAGGAACTGAAAGGTCAATGTTAATTCCACGTGATGAAGCCTCTGAGTAGAATGTTTGTGGAAGTTACAATACACCCAACGGTGCCATGATGAGCAATAACAAGCTATGTGACAGTTAACAAACCATACAAAAATCAGTCTTTGCCAAGCTCCAAAGCCTGCTCCATAACCCTATTTTCCATAGGCAGCTACTAGGGAAGAGAAGAGGGGAAAGCTTCGTGGCCCTGGGCAAGTCACTTATTCTCTGCTGGATGAGAATAGTAATAGCGCCTGCCTGCAGGATGGTGTAAAGATGATATTTGTAAGCATGCTGACCACAGGGCCTGGCACACAGTAGGTACTATATAAAGGCTGACTCCCTGCCCTCTTCCCTTCAGGGGACAATGTCTGAGGTCCCTTCCAGCCCTAAACCCACGACCCTGTGACTCCCCTGAGGCGACGCCTTCCACTCTCAGCTTCTTAGGGACTTCCTTCTGTCAAAACTAGAGTTTGCTCTCCATGCTCCGGCTCAGGCTTGGCCAATGAGTAGATGAATGGATAATGTGGTATAGGAGGATTTAAGATTTCCTGAAGGCTCTGAGCACGTCTCTATTGGATAGTTATGGCTAAAATATGCATAGCACTATTGATGTGCCTTTCACTGTGCTAAGTGCTTTACAATAATTATCTGATCTTCAAAATAGCTCTGGGAGGTAGGTGCTTTTATTACACCCCCATTTTACAGAAGAGGAAACTGAGGCAGACAGAAGTTAAGTGACTTATCCAGGACCACACAGCTAGTAAGTGTCTGAGATGAATTTGAACTCAGGTCTTCTTGACTCCAGACCTGATGCTCTGTGCACTGTGGCACTTGCCTAGCTGCTTTCTTGTTTCTGTCTTTATCTTGTGCCTTTTCCATATCTTAAGGGGCTCAAGGCAGCGGCTGCATCTAATTCTTTGCAATCCCTCAGAGTGCTCAATAAGACTAATTAAAAGGAACAAAAAGAAATTTTGATGGAAGGCTGTCTTGTGTCAGAGGGATTAACTTTGTTCTGCTTGGCCCAGGAGAGCAGAACAAGGAGCCATGGATAGATTCTAGTCAAAGCAAGTAACTTTTGGGCTCCGTGGAAGAATGACATCTCAGGAAAGAGAGGTGTCCCAAAGTAGAAATGGCTGTCTCAGGCAGGTAGTGAGTTCCTCATCTTTGCTGCTCTTCAAGCAAAAACTGGCTGACAATTTGGCAGCATGTCATAGAAGAGATTCTAGGTTAGGTCTAGGCTAGACTTGATAGTCTTCCTTTGCATGAAATTACAAAATCCTCACAATGACCATAGATCCCAAATAGAATTTGAAAAGTCTGCCTCATGGGGGTGAGTAGAAGTTACTAAGCACCCCAGCTCGGCAAGTAAGCATAACAGTAATGGCACTGTCTTCGGAGAGAAAACCAACCATACATTTTCCGTTCCCTCAGTGTTCTGGCTCTTGGCACATGCTAACTACGGTCCTGGCTGCATCACAAGGCAGCGAGAACACGAACCACTTTCAGGGACCTGGATTTGAAATGTGACTTGGGTACTTACCAGCTTGGTGACCTTGGGCACCTCTCAGCCCGGGTTCTCATATGTAAAATGGGAGTCATTAAATCCAGAATGGTCATGAGGGAAGTGCTTGACCAACCTTCAAGCTCTATGTACATGTGAGTCATTATTATGAGGTTCCTGGGCAAGATATAGGGGATGGCAAGGATGAAGGCAACTGCCAAGGGCACAACGCCCTGTGGGAACAGGAGGAGCAAACTCGCTTTTTCTTCTCCCCTAATTTTCATCATTGTGAACACAATGATGTTGGGTTGCTGTTAGCCCTTCGGGTTGCTGTTAGCCCTTCCCTGGTAACCAAACACTTGCTGAGGAGCATGTCTGATGTATACATGGTCCTTCGGGAGGGCGGGGTTAAAATGCTCAGGCATCTATTGGAACCCTTGCAACACTACGAATTATGTGTAAGGTATCACTTATATAACCTTGGGCTGTTGTTATGTTAGGGGTACAATGAGAGAGATTAAAAGGACCAAATTTGCAATAATTTGCTGTCCCCGAAATTCTCTGTTCTAAGGTTCCTTCCTATTCTGACATTCTGTTCTAAGGTCCTTTTCAACACTGACATTGTATGTTCTAATATCCCTTCCAGATCTAACATGGTTCCACTTGCCACTAACATTCTATGTTCAAAGATCCCTTCTGGTAGAGTTCTAACATCTTCTGTTCTAAAGCCCCTTCCCACTCTGACATTCTATGTTCTCTGGTCCTTTCTAGCTCTGATATTCTATGTTCTAAGATAAATCCTAGTTCTGTACTTTTTTTCTCATGCCCTTCTCAGCTCTGATATTTCCTCTTCTAAGATCCCTCCCAGCTCTGATGTTCTCTATTCAAAGGTCATCTCCAGTTGTGGCATCCTCTGTTCTAAGGTTGCTCATTGTAAGCTTTGTTCAGACTGTGATAGTCTCTGATCTAAATGACTTTGACACCAGGAGCTTTGGGATGGAATGATCCCAAATGCGCCACCAGATGCTCTCCCCTTGGTTTCCATGTTGCTAGCCTTACGCAGCTTTCTTTCTTGGAGGATTAGATTGACCTTTTGTGCTTTGATGTCTCCGCAGGGTTTCTGGTCCCCTGAGCTTCCCCTGCCCTAATACTCTTGGTATTTCTGGTAACACCCTTCAGGTGCTGGAAGAATTTGGCTGTGAAGAATCTCTTTTTCCCATTCTCTTGTACTACCCACCCCCTTGCCCTTCCCCGCCTGCTTCTTTGATGCGCTGTTTGCTCTCCAGCGTGTGAGGCTATTAGTTGGAGGGAAAAATGTTCTCTAAGTGAAAAGTATTCAAAGCTTCACCTCCAAGTCATCTCTCTGATTTCTCTGGGCTGAGAAGGCTCTGGCAGCCCTCCCTTCTTTCCCCCTGGAGCTCTTAGCCATCTGTATGGAGTAAGGAGCACACCCCCAGCAGAACACAGCCAGCCAAGGGCTAATGGACTACAGCTGCCGAAGGAAAGATGGAAACAAACCACAGGTGACTCGATTCAGCCAACTGGGTCAGGGAGTCAGCCTCCTTCAACAGGAAACAGAGGGAAGGGAGGAGGAGAAGGAGTGGGAGCAGGAGCTTCCTGCCTGGAAACCTTCTCGAAGCTGGGCCCAGCTCCATCCTTGACCCTCCCGCCATATTCCATTGCTCCATGGAAGGGGAGGAATTGTTTGCTTCCTTGGGTTAATCAGTGGATCAGGGGTCTAGAAATCTCCCTGGGAGCACCCTCCTTTTATTTGGGCCATGTGAACACTTTTGGTGGCTCTCCAAGAAACTGTGTCTGGGCAAACTGGACAAACTTTTGCATGGAGCTCTTGGTCACCAGTCTCCTGCTCTTTCAAACAACTCCCAATAAACATGTATCAGATTTTCAATGATGCCCAAGGAAAGGCTGTATTGGTGTATAGTTTCAATTTAATGGAATCTTCATTCCTTTGAAGGTGATGGAGAGGGCCAGAGGGCTTCCAAATGATTTGAAGAAGGGGTTACTGAGATCCTCCTTCAGGAGTCCATAATAAAATACCAAACCAACCTTGGAGGTCAAAGGGCCATAAGAAGAGATGTTAGACGTAATAGAATCATACAGATGAGAAAACTGAGGCTAAGGACATTGGGTGACATATCCAAGGCAGGGGCGGGATTTGAATGCAAGCACTTTGACCCCAAAGCCAGGACTCTTCCCATTCTCCTGGGCCATATCCATATTTAAACATATCCTAAATATAGTTATAAACATGGCACTCCCCAGCTGAAGAAGCTTAGGGTTTCACCAACCAACTAACATTTATTAAATGCTTATTATCTATCAGGCACTGTGGTAGCCACTGAAAATACAAAGATAAAAATGAATTCCTGCCCTCAAGAAACTTATATGGGGGGGAGAGGGAAGGGACAATAAAAGGACATGCAAATTTATGTAAATTTATACAAAATAACTTCAGGGTAGGGAAAGAACTCGGAAAGTTGGCAATCAGGGGCCCTAGATCTGAGCCTTGATATAGAATATAGATTCCAAAAGGTCAAAATGTTAAAGCATGAATATAAAAAGATAAATTCATATAAACATAAAAATACAAACTCCTCCCAGTCTGGCTCTTCCCTTTCTTTCTCATTTTCCCATCACACAATTTCTCCTGTTTCCTATTACATTATTCCCCTGTGTGGCATACCACCTCCATGGCTTGGCCCAGGCTGTCACCCTCCTCATCTAGGACTCTTACAACCCCTACCCGCCTCCAAGACTCAACTCAAGTGCCACCCTTTCCAAGAGGTCTCTACGGACACTCTCCCAGCTCACTCTCCCCAAATCCTGCACATGCTTAGCAGTCTTTCTTTGTGCTCACTTTGCATATGTTCTGTATTGACTGATAGGTGTATTTGTGATTTCAATACCAAACGCTCTTATACCCTAACATAGTGCTTGGTACCTACTTATTAAGCAGGTGCTTAATAAGTCTTCATTCAAATAAAGTCTTCCTTCTCATCAGTCAGTATTGGTAGAGCACAAAGAGTACAGACAGGTTCTACACTCAGAAGACCTGGAATTAAATCTTACCTCAGATGCTTACTACCTGGGCGACCTTGGATAAATCACTTAACCTTTGTGGAACTATTTCCTTCTCTTTAAAATGGTAGGGTTGGATGAGATAGTTTCTGATCTCTTCCAGGTCTATGCATTCTTTCATGAATGCTACTCTTGTAGGCAGCATGGGAAAGGTGTATTGGAAGCTGTCAAAGTGTGAGAGTTAGGGAATGGAAGCTGCTATGGTCAGTTACAGTGTCCAGAGGATGGTTCATAGGAGGTTGGGCTGGAGAATGGAGAATTATGTGCCTGGGGGAAAGAGCAAGCAGGAGATGGTGGCTTGAGCTGGGAGGGAGAAACTCAAGTTGACACAGCTCTTATTGCCCCATGAAGTGATGGCTATGCTGAGCCTACAGTCAACGGAGGTGATGACAAGATCTCTGCTTCAAAATAATGGATTGTTCCCTGGAGGCTTCATTGCATTTCCTTGTCCTGTAAGCAATGGCAGGAACAGACAAGATTTCTCAGCTCTTGTTGTGATGAGCATTTTCCTTGACAGTTTGTATTAATCACCAGTTGGGGGATTTCTCTTTTAATGAAATGGGAACACACATTTGAACTATGACAACTACTAGACAGTAATGTATCTTTCAGGGTATCAACGTATTGAGGGAAAGGCTAAATATACATGGTTAGGGCCTACATGATATGTTTCAGGGTTTTTTTTCCCTCTTTCCAGATCTAAGGCAGGATCTGGTTTCTGACACAAGATTCATCTCAGACATAGTAGGTAACTATAGAGCTTTACCCAAGGTGAGATGAGAGACTTTTTCCCAGGGCATTGAAATGTGGAATCCACAAAAATATATGCCTTTAGCAGCAATGATGCTACCAAGTAACATGTGAACTCATTTAGCAGCACAGAATTACTGAGGAAAACAATTTGCTCCCCTTTTGTTTAACTGAATTTGTCTTAATCACTTCTTGTAGTATTTTCACATCATGGATTACAAAATTGCTTTGAGCGTTCAATTCAAGCTACTTGGCCTTGGTGTCAAAATTATTCTTTAGAGAATCTTGTTGAATTTATGGCTAACTCTTATATTGAGCCTTACTGTAGGTAAAAGCTTTTACATTTATTAATCTTTTTTGATCTTCAACTCTATGAGGTTGGTGACATAATGATCTCCATTTTACAGATGGGGAAACTGAGGCTGAGTTGTGACTTGCCTAGCATCACATAGCGGTCAGATTCTGGGACAGAATAAACCACACACATATATTTATAGACACACCCATGTATACACATGTGTCTATATGTAGATATATACATGTATGTACACATATGTGTACACACCCACGTGTGTGTGTTTGAGTATAGCCAAGTTTTGCTTTGAAGCTCTCAAGGTCAATGATGCCTGCAATTCTGGTGGTTGCAGTTCATATCAAAGCAATGATTTATTATGTTAAGTTTGAGTTGGAAAGCTGCAATCTTGAAATGCATATGAGGACGCACCAAACTTCTCTTTAACACATGATCTAGAAAGTGGCGGACACTGACAAAAGACCCAACTTAAAACATCGGTCACAGAAGCGCTGGATTCGCTCCCAACATTCATGAGCTCTTCTGCCTGCCAAGATGGTTTACAGGTCAAAGTGCTGCATGTGGCAGCGTGACCTGTGTGAGGCTGGTTTCATTCAATGCCCATTGTCCTCACAGCATCTCTCGAATAGACCAGTAGACGCTTATTGTTGTTTTTTCCTTATAAACAAATGGTAAAAGTGACAAGGAATATTGTTTAAATGAGATACCGTATGTAAAGTGTTAGGAAATCTTAGCATTGACAAACGGGAGTCTTGTTATTGTTGCCATATTCCAACATGGCCCCATACGCAGAAACGATCATCGAAGCCAGGAAGACCTGGACTCAAGGTCTACCACCAAAACACATATTGGCTGGATGACCTTGGGCAAGTGGCTTTAACTTCAGACCTTGAAACAACTCCTCAAGGCAGAGAGGTTGCTGTCCTGCATTAGCAGAGAAACATTCCTCCTCTGTGAGTTTTCTAGACTAGTGTCATCAAGGATCCAATCCCAATCCCTACGTTCCAGTGGATCTCTGATCTCACCCATGTGCACATTCTCTCCAGTGAGGAACATTTTCACCCACCCATGCTTGTTCTTTGTGTAATGCTCATTCACTTCCTCCCATAAGTTCGCCATTGTGGGGGAGGGGTAGTATTAGTTACTCAATGAGTATGAGGATCTTAATCAGGTTGTCTTGATGTTGATGGGAAATCAGTGAAAATTGTTATGTGATCTGTGAGTTGTACGCCCCCTTCTTGCTCCAACCCCTCTTCTTTATCAGTCATGCATTGTTTTGGCGACATCAAGGAAAGTCATTGAAGAAATTACTGTTACTCTTATTATTTCAATCTGCCCCCAAATCTGTTATAGCAAGATCCAGGGAATGCTGGTATTTTATATTAAAAATGTTTTAATAAACAGCAGCATAAAATAATCAGTGTGTAATATCATCTCTGGTGTGTGGAATACAAAATACATATATTCGCAATATAAAATAGCCTTTCTGAGTACATTTCCATGCTCTTCTAATTGAAATGCCCATAATTAATAAATCAAACATCAAGGAATACAGTGATTAAAATGCATGCAGTGAAAATAAGAAAATTCGGTCAAGGCAATGGATCCAAATATTGCCGTGAGAGATTAGAAGAAAATCTACATCATTAAAGAAGAAGAGAAACAGATGAGATAGGATAGGCAGAACTGTATTTTCACTTCTGGAATACAAAACGTGGACACTGTTTTGTGCAAAAAAAAAAAAAAAGGTTTAAAAACAAAGGCATTCTACCAAAAAGCATTGTCAATGGAGCAAATAATTTTTTTCAATTTGTGAAAAAAATACTCTTTTCATACAAAACAAAGAAACCATGATATCCTATCATGGCACTTTAGATCTTCTTAGAAGTGGTTTCAAAATCCAGAAGGCTTGTACCTGAATGTAGCACAATAATTACATAAATGCTGAAAAACAACGCCATACTTCTTTATAAAAAGTTAAGTCAAACTCATGTTACTTCCTTGCTATAAAAATGTTCTTTTTTTCCCCAAAGAACTGCTACATGGCTCATGGAATGCTAATTTCCCTTTTAGGGACTGCTGGAAAAAATTCAGATTCACTAAAATTCCGTATTTACGAAAATAATAAATATTCTTGGAAAAAATGATTGTCATATGAACATATATAAAATTGTGGTTTGAAGCATCATCAATAAACAGTTGCATAGCAACAAAAGGAAGAAAAGAATCTTGCCGTAATTAACCTAGCTAAAAATGAAGACACGTGAAATCGCCCAATATTAATTCTTATAGCCTCCCAACAAATGCAAATAACCTCCATTTAGCGGTTTAGATACATTATTTTCTGAGTATTTCAAGAAATGACGCTTGGGAAAACCCCAAGACATTCTTCTGAACACATATTTGCTTTGTTCTTCATCCTAACACTATTTTTAAAAAATGGAACATTGAGATGTTTCTAATTCTCTCATGTTTAATATTGTTTGCAAGATCTACTTCACATTCTATGAGTCTCTTTAATGTTTTTTTTAATATGAGGCACTGTTCTTAGAAAAGGGAAATGTTTTCCCAAGAGAAACAAAAATCAAATATAAAAATCCCTTCTGTATAGAAACATGAAACCTATGCAAATTCCAAACTCAGCAAAATGTGTCTGGCTGGTAAAAGTCACTTATTCCACAGCCTATACCTCCATCTGTGTATAATAGATAATATCATGTCGCTTCTATTTAACAGATTAAATAGCCCCAGTTATTGGTTACCTATAAAATGAGAATCCTGGCTATCCATC
This sequence comes from Pseudocheirus occidentalis, assembly GCA_028646575.1. Classification (NCBI taxonomy): domain Eukaryota; kingdom Metazoa; phylum Chordata; class Mammalia; order Diprotodontia; family Pseudocheiridae; genus Pseudocheirus; species Pseudocheirus occidentalis. Next base: position 11,320,898 of record CM053593.1, read on the forward strand.
ATAATCCCATGGGAAGTAAGGGAGTGGACTATGATAAAGTAATTGTCATATAGGAATCATTTTTTTTTGTATTCCAATCAATTTCCAACAACCATGATCATTTAAATGTTGGGATTTGAGGAAAACCCATTGGATATATTCAATGAATTTAAAAGGCATCAGGAAAACTTAGTAGGAAATTTGGTTATCATCAAAGTCAGACTGGGGCAAAAAAAAAATTGGGAATCCTGATTCATTGACGATAAACTATCTTGTTGGTGTTATGCTTCTCTGAACTCTTGGCAATGTAATAAATACAAAATGGGGAAGGAGCATTCAGCTGGTACTGTGCCACCACATTAGACTCATTGGCCTTGTCAATCCAGAGGAGTGTCTCTAGAGACTCTCTAGCCTTGGGCTTATCCTTTGGGACTTGAATCATTCCTTGAGTTCATTTGCATTTTCAATATCCCTTCAATTTAAGTCATTTACTATATTTGGACATATGTCATGACATAATCAGGCCTCTGTCAACATTTATTTTCTCCTACCATACCTGACATTCCTGCACCTCAATTAATTATAAGGGCTGGAGTGGAATAAGTATGGAGAAACATGTACAGCTCTAGCACAACTGAATAAAGGGTCAGGAGAACCATCAGAAGGCCTGCCCTTTGGGCAAAGGAAATTTACATCCAAGGAAAACTATGGGCACTTCACCATAGAGAAAACCCATGGAGAAATGATGAAAACATCTCATGGCTCATATTGAATCCTATATTTTAATGCTATTGGTCTCAAATTCTCTTACTTTTTTGAAATGCTGAGGAATGGAGTGGTTAGTGGTCTAGTATTGGGGTCAAGAATACTTGGGTTCAAGTCGTTCCTGTCTTTAGTTGGATGATCTTGGGTGAATTACTTAGTCTCTCAGTTCCCTGGGCAACTTTATAAGACTGTGAGTAATAGCCAAGTGGCCCAATCTGAAAGGGTGCAGGAAATTTCCACAATGGGAGTTCCCTAAATGATGAAATCACAGGTCTGGACCAAAAGAAAAAAGTAAACATCAGTCTTCCATACCAACGTGCACAATGCTCAAACTGAACCAAAGTCTTACCCCTTCTAATCATGAAAATAAACATGGTGGTCACACAAAACTAAGGGATAGACTTTGGAGAATATTAAGCCACTGGATATCCAATGCACTCTGTGACTCGGTTTAGTATCCCATCCCGACATTTTTTTTGAAAATGACTCTTCATTGGAGGATTGTTTTGAGTACCTAATGTGATGTGCACCAACCAATCCTGATGCCAGGTTACACAATATGACTTCATGTTCAAGGCACAAGAGGAATGGAAGTTCCTTGGGGCAGGGACTGTGTCATTTTTGTCTCTGTATTCCCAGAACTTAGCACGGTAATAGGTGCATAATAATTTTTGTTGATTGAATAAATGATTTTTTTTTTTGCTGCCTGTTTTCGGCCCATCCTGCTAAGCACACAGTTACACTTCACAGAAGATACTTGTTGCAATGTCTGCTAAACAATCAAAAAAATCTTACTTTAATAAAATATTTGAATATAAATCTTTTCTACGGCTTTCTAGTTTGTACTGTATATCATATTTATAAAAAAAAAACCATTGTGTTTTACAGTTCTGCAGAAATCATTGATTCAGTGTGTCCGTGAATATTTGAGTCCCCCAGTAAAGATGGTTGTTTGGAGTCTATTTTATAAGGTTTCTGAGTTTTGTTTCCAAAAACGGTAATGCCAATTCCACTCGGATGATTTGGAAGGGACACGTGGGATAGCAAAGGGATGTTCGCCTCCTGATTGGATCCCGAGGAGGGCAAACTAGTCACGTGACCCGTGCTGGTGGAGCCACTGGCACTGCTGGGGGAGCGGCTCTTGGGAGGGGGACAGTGTTGAATGACTCTAGGGGGGCCCTGGGGCTGGTAGTGAGTTGCCGGGAAAGCAGCGTATCCAGGAGGTATCGGGTACCCATTGATGGGAATGAATCGCTGGTTTTGAGGTATGGGCGGCCCAATGAAGCCAGCGATCTGCCCCTGAGGTATCCCCTGGGCTGGAAACATGTAGTTGGGATATCTAGGGTTGCTGAGATTGCTGATGGGGCTGGCGCTGAGTGATGTTGTCTGGGTGGTGGCATTGCCTCCCGAGGGAGACGTGGAGCTGGTATGGCTAGAGATCCCTTCCCAGGAACGGAGTCTGACGTGGATGTCTTTGAAGCGTGGTCTCCTCGAAGGAATCTCGTTCCAGCACTCTGTCATCAGGCTGTACATCCTGGGAGGGCAGTCTTCAGAGCAGGGCAAGAGCTGCCGCTTCCTGACCATCTCCACCACTTCCTGGTTACTGAAGCCATAATAGGGCTGGAGTCCAAAGCTGAAAATCTCCCACAAGACGACGCCAAAGGACCAGATGTCGGAATCCGAGGAGAACTTGCCATACATGATGGCTTCGGGAGGCATCCAGCGGATGGGCAGCAGAGACTTGTTTTGTACTCGGTAATAGTCGGCTGAGTAGATCTCCCTGGAAAGCCCCAGGTCGGAAATCTTCACGTGGAGTTGCTCACCAATGAGGATGTTCCTAGCGGCCAGATCCTTGTGCACAAAGAAGTGGCTGGACAGGTACTCCATCCCCGCTGCAATCTGAATCGCGATGTGCAGGAAGTCGCCATGATCCAGGCTTGATTTGACGGTTCCGTCTTCGTCGCTGCTGCAGCCCACATCAGAGTGGGGGGACCTCATGATGAGGAACTCGTGCAGGTCACCCTGGTTCATGTACTCAAACAGCATGCACACCGGCTGCTCCTGGGTGACCACGCCAAGAAGGCAGACGATGTTGGGATGGTGGAGCTCTGCCATGAGGGAGGCCTCCTGCTGAAACTCTGCCCACTGCTGAGGGTTGTTAAAATCTTTCAGGGTCTTGATTGCGACTAGCTGAGCATGGTCCATTCCTGGTAGATAGAGATGCCCTTTGTAGATTTTCCCAAAGGCACATTCACCCAATTCTTCCATGAAACGGACAGCGGACAGGGGCAGCTCTTTGGCTTTGCTCTGTGGGGGGAAAAGTATATTAATGTGAGTTTTAAAAAATCTTAATACAAATTTCCCTGGGCTCTTAAGTCCTCATCCTGCTGTCTTTGGACCTAGTCAGCCCACTCTTGGGGTTCTGTCTTCAGTCCTGGGAGCCATGTTTTAGGGGAACTGTTGATAAGCTGTACAGCATCCTTAGGGAAGTGGCCAGGATGGTGAAAGGTACCCAGATTGTGCCATAGAAACATCACTTAAAGGAAATGGGAAATTTGAGCCTGGAGAAGAAAGGGCTTGAGGGCACAATGAGGGCTGTCCTGTGGACAAAAGATAAAGAATTGGCAGTATCAAGGCTTGTTTAGCCCAGAGAGCCAATATGACTCAGTGGGAAGGAAGGGCATTGGACTTAAGCATCAAAGGGACATGAGTTAAAATCTGGCCGCAGACACTTACTAGCTGTGGGATTCTCTGTGTCTTTATTTCCTTATCTGTAAAATGAGAAAACTGTACTCAAGTGAGGGAACTGGACTCGATCGCCTCCAAGGTCCCTTTTAGTTCCAAATCTATGATTCTATAGAGAAGATTTGGGGGAGGGGAGAGGAATATGACCCTTGATGACCTGTCAGGTAGGAAGGGGATCAGGATGGTTCTGCTTGACTCTGGGGGTAGCACTAGAAACAATGAGCGGAAGGTTAAAAGAGGAAATGTTAGGCTTGATATTAGGAAACACTTCCAAATGACTTGAGAATCAGGTAGACTTGAATTTGAATTTAACCTCAGACACTATAGCTGGAGATGCCCCCTTGTAGAGATGTTACTTAATCTCACTAAACCTCAGTTTCTTGTTAAAAGGATTAATTAATCCTTTTAAAATTTTTTTTAATTAATTTTAATTAATTTTTAATTAATCCTTGTTAAAAGGATTAATTTCTCAGTTAAAAGGATTGGATTTAATCAATCCACGCCTCTATGATCCTTAGGTAATTTCTGACTTCGTTTTGTAACTTACTGATATATCTGTTGTGTGATACTGTGAATAATACAAGAAATTCTATGGCAAACTGGGTAGAGAAAGTACGCACCAGCTTCAGAGCCAGGCAGACCTGGGTTCAAGTCTCCTTAGACACATACTCACTGCTGACTACAAGCCCTGAACTCTTCCTCCTACACCATACTACCTCCACAAGAAAACTCACCCTCTCTGTCACAAGGTCCTCCTCCTTTTCAATCACAAGGCTCAGATCCCTTCAGCATGATCCCTCTATTTTCCACTCTCAGAGACTTTTTTGCCAATGCTGACCTCTCTATGTATATGCTGAATCCCATTCCCTGACCTCTGGATGCTTGTCCCAGAGACTAATCAATGGATAATCCGTTGGCTGTCTCCTCACACTCCCTAACTGTCACTCTATCTAATGACTCTTAGTTTGCTGTCTTTAAACATGTCCAGTTCTCCATTAAGACACACTTTGCCTGCCTTTAGCATCCCAAGCTGCCCAGCCTATATCTCTCTATAACTCCTAGGAAAAAGTCATAATATAAATACTAGTGGCCACAACTGTCTCACTTCTCATTTACTTCTTGACCCTTTGTAATCTGATTTATTGTCCTCACCACCAGACAGAAACAGTTCTTTCCAAAGCCACTGATGGCCTTTGAATTCTTAATTCCATCTTTCCAGCATCCATTCCTCTTGAAGTCTGAAGCAAATGATATTGTTGACCCTACCTCTCTGTCCAATTCTGTATAGTTCCCCACCCTTGGTCAATCTCTGTCTCTCTGTCTCTGTCTCTGTCTGTCTGTCTCTCATCACTATGACCCTTACCATTATATATGTCTGAACCTTGGGGCTCAGTCCTGAGCCATCTTCTCTTTTCTCTACACATTCTCTCTTGGTAACATCATCAGGTACCATGGGTTCAATCATGATCTCTACATGGACAAGTCCACACATGGAATACTCTCTCTCCTCTGCTCCAACTACTGACCTTCCTGGCTTCCTTTAAGTCCCAACTAAAATCCCACCTTCCACAGGGAGCCTTCTCCATCCCCTTCCCTCTCTTAATTATTTCCTATTTATTATGTATATGTAAATTTTTGTATGTTATCTCCTCCATTATATTCTAAGCTCCTTCAGGGCAGGACTGTCTCTTTTGCCTCTTTTTGTATCCCTGGCACCTATCACAGTGCTAGGCACATAGTAGGTGGTTTAAAAGTGTTTATTTGATGGATGGATTCCAACTCCACATATTCAATCTCTAGATGCCTGCTATATATTTCCACCTGGATATCCCATAGATAACTCCAATTCAGTAGTCCAAAATGGAAATCATTCATCTGTCATCCATAAATCCATCCCATTTCCTAAATTCTCTTTTTTTTTCAAGGTCACTCAAGTTTAGAACCTTGAAGTCCTTTTTTTCTCTCTCAGTCTTCCTCCTTTCCCCCCAGCAATTCTGTTCCTGGATCTCACATGCTACTTTCCACCTCTGGTACCAAAAATTCTCTCTCCTTTTTCCTTCCTGTCACCTCTTAAATGCCTAGACTCCTTCAAGCCTCTGTTCCAGAGATCCTGTTGATAAGAACCCTTTTCTGATCCTCTATTTATTTGTATATAATTATTATCCATTTAGCTATGTGCAATAGAATCTGTAAGCTCCCTGAAGACAGGGATGTCTTAAGTATGTCTTAAGTAAGACAGTATGTCATAAGGCCTACAGTAAGCCACTGTTCATGTTTATTAATCATAAAAATTTACATTTCTATATTTGTCAAGGCTTAGCATAGTTCCTGATACCGAGTTTGTGCTAAAAAACATTTTCCTCCCTTCCTTCTTTTGTTACTTCTTACCTTCCTTCTTCACTTCCTTCAGCTATAGTCATCTCAAGGGCCTATCTTTGGAGGCCATAATGTGGTTGGAAATAACAACAATAAGTTTCATTGATATCTTTTCTTTTAAGGTGCTGTAAGTATTTTACCAAGATCAAACTGAATTCTCTCTCACACTGTTTTCTTATGGGGAATATTGCTGTTTCCATTTTGAAAAGAAACTGAGGAAAGTGACTGGGTTTCTCAAGTGGAAATGGTCTACTTAGACACTGTAGGGCACACCGCCCAGAGGAGCACAACTCTGTTTGACATCATAGAAGGCTGTTGGCCAGCAAACTCAGTTTGATCCTAGAGCGTCTCACAAGGGGAAACCAGGCACCTGACAATTTAGTTTGGCCATGAGGTCAGACACCACTTCTCAGTCAATCTGTTGGAACAAAATCGTCCTTTCTCTTTTTTCTGACACTTTCAGCAATTCTAAGTTCTCTCTAGTCCTACATGTAACATCACCTCATAGCAATCCATGGAAGACCATTGGTAAGTCCAGTTGGTGTCTACACCTCCCTGGGAAATTCCTTCATCTCAGAGGCAGAACGGACCTCGAAGGCAATCTGGTCCAACCCAAACACAGCAAGAATTCCTCTTCATCCCCTCCCATGGTGTCAGCATGTTGAAGGGAAACAACTATTGGATTTGCAAGTCAAAGGACCTGGTTCTCTTTGTGTGACCTCAGTCAAGTCATACAAGGTCTGGGCCTCAGTTTCTTTATCTGAAAAATGAGTACATTGAACTAGCTTAAGGACGCCAGGTCCTATGGTTCTAAGATGCCTAGACTGAGATGGTCCATTCCGCCTTAGGACACCTTTAATACTCATGGTCTACTCACCTACTTTTACAAGCAAGAAAACTGAGGCTGGGAAGGCGGGGTTCTAACTGTTAGGAAGTTTTCCCTTTGCTTCAAGAGATATGAAAAGACCCCAAGATGGCGAAATCCAAGGGCTTCCTCCAGGCCACCTGTACGACGGTCATGCAAAACATGAACAGCAGCAGCCTTCCTCATCTCACAGAAACCGTAAAAGCACAATTTGCATTTTTTAAATTCTCAAACTCCTCCATGGAGATGAATTTTTGAATTTCCCATAAATCCCGTACTCATTTAAGAAATCATAAAAACTCTTCCACAGGCAGCCAGTAGACTGTACGGGGGACGGCCGGAAATTAGCCTTATTGTTCAGGAACAGCTGGTTTACGTTAGACAAATCCTTTAGGCTAAACTTGTTTAGGTCTGGCATATTGTAAATTATATTTCAGTAATGAAAGTGATGTGACCTCCGGCTGACCTCGAGCAGGGTCTGTCTGTTTGAACCAACGTCCCGTGGAAAAGTATGAAAGAAGATGAAGTCATAAACTTTTGGCAGTTCCATTTTGGTGCATTTCAAGGGAAAAAGGGGTTATAAATCTGCCGGGTTTTGTTTGACAAGTATTTGTCATGTGGGGGATGTACGAGATGTAAAGAAGTGTAAAATACACAGGCAGCCCCCCTGCCAAAGTAAACGGAGTACAAAGGGAGAAGGGGATGAGGGAGGGCCCGGCCACTATCTCTTCATCAGCGCCTACCATTAGCCCAAGGACAAGATGGGTCCAGTTGGTTGTATGCATAAAGGCAACACAGCCCCTTGGAACAGAGAAGGGCTTTCATTTCATTGTTAACATTTGTATTTCCCAAAGTCAACATACATCTACCTTGGTATGGTTCAAAAGTTCTCTCTCTCTCTCTCTCTCTCTCTCTCTCTCTCTCTCTCTCTCTCTCTCTCTCTCTCCCTATTCTTCCCTTCCCTTCCCTTCCCTTCCCTTCCCTTCCCTTCCCTTCCCTTCCCTTCCCTTCCCTTCAGTTCCCTTCCCTTCCCTTCCCTTCCCTCTTTTAACATAGGAATAGATATAATCCTCTGGAATCTAATGTCTATTTCTTTGAAATGTCTCACAGCAATGATATTTCCACATGAGTGGACCAGTTGGTCACAGGAGGTCACAGAAGATGTTTCTAAGATCAGAGACCCTTTAGCAGAAAGAAAAGTGAGGTTCCGCTGTCTTTGGAATGGAAGGACCAGCCTGGTTGGTAACACAGGACACGTGAGGGGCCTGAGAACAGCAGTAATGATAACTAGCCTTTGTAGCTCTTTCCGTTTTGCAAAGTGCTTTGCAGATACATAATTTGGTTCTTGCTATCACCCTGGGAGGTAGATGTTATCATTTTGCAGATACGGAAACTGAGGTAAGTCAAGGTTAAGTGACTTGCCCAGGGTCACACGGCTAGTGAAAACCTGAGGTCCGTTTTTGAACTCAAGTCTTATGATCCCAAGTCCAGCACTCTATAATAATGAGAGGCAGTCCTGGATTTGTAGTTAGAGGACCCGAGTTTCAATCTTGCCTCTTATGCCTACTGATACAAGCTCATTGGGCCTCACTTTCTGCATCTGTAAAATGACAGGATTTGACTAGAACAAGGCTTCTTAACCTTATTCCACTCTCCACCCATTTGGGAGCATTCAATGGTGTTGCATGGCCCAAGGGCACGCACCGTGCTTTGCTGTGTGTTCAGAACCAAGGCTCCAGCACGGCTGCCAAGGCAACCCTGCAAGTGCTGCTGGAAATGCCTTGGATCAGTCACAAGTTTGATTCTTAATTAATTTTTGGTGGTTGCATGTTCAAAAACCTTTTACTGTTGCTACATTTTTCTTGACCCTGAATGGGGCAAGACACACAGTTTCAAAGGCTCTGGACTAGATGACCCATGAGAGCCCTTGTTGTTCTGGCTCCAGGATCTAGGAATGTAGGTTTGGTTACTTCACACCTGTGTGACTTTGGGCCTCTTATCATCCTTTCCAGATTCCTCTTCTGCAAAGGAAAAGGGCTTCAGCAAATGACCCTCCCCCAAGACCAAAGTTGGCTCTGTATACCTCCCTGCGTACTGTTCCTCATTCATTCTTTTCCAACTCCAGGACCAAACCGATTCTGTCATCCCCAGAAGACGATTCACCTTCTGGTCATCCAAGCACAGTTAGGAATAGATGGACTTTGACCAAGGGGCAAACCTGTTTTTGGCTAAAATGGCCGTTTGTTTTGGGAAACAGGCGAAGATATGGGGGAATTTCTTAGAAAACTTTTCTTCAGGAAAACAGCCTTGAAAGCCTTTGGTACCATGATCCATTCCATAAGCACGCCTGGCTTTAGAGGCTCAGCAGGGAAGCAGGCTTTCATTTCCACTTTTCAACAGAAATATGATGGGATGTAGAGGTGGAGCGAGGCATCCCTTTTCAGGTGGGGTCTTGCTTTGTTGGTTGCTTTGGCCAGGCCAATCAAATTCTGAGCCACAAGGGAGGAGTGATAGGTCCCATGGAAGGAGCCCTGGCCCTGGAGGCTGGCTCAGAGCACCTGGGATCAGATCCTGCCTCTGATACTGATTACTGTGAGATGCTGGGTAAGTCACCTCTCTCTGCCTTGGCACCCTCTTCTTGAAGATTATGTGGTCCAGATAGTGACCTCTGCACTGTCGGGCTCTGTGTCTGTCATGCCCTGATTTAAGAGAGCACTTATGTACCTATCTATCATTTGTCTATCTGTGTCTATCTGTCTTTATGTTTATCTGTCTAGCTATCTATCAATCAACTATCTATCTTTGTCTTTCTACCCACAAAGAGAGGTCATTAATAAAACCTATTTTAAAAGTAAACTTTACTCAATTATTGGTACTTTGGGTAGGTATGAATTATTCTTTTTTCTTCCTCCTCCTTCCTTCCTTCCCTCCCCCTCATATTTTCTCTCTTCTCTCTCTCTCTCTCTCTCTGTCTCTGTCTCTCTGTCTCTCTCTCTCTCTCTCTGTCTCTCTGTCTCTCTCTCCTGGTTCTTATGTAAACAGACTCAGAACTATGAAACCACTGTCTGTATTCATAATCAGAAATATCTAGATTTTCAGAGGTTTGGAGGCCCCATCCACGCTCTCTCTAGAGGCTGTGTACTTTGTCAAAGGTGGCAGATAAGTGGCCCAGGCTTAAGCAATGCAACCCTTGTTCCCTGCTTCCGGCCCAGGGGGGGCCTCCACAAACGTCCTGCCTCATTTGGACCCTTTTTCAGGATGGATGGGATGGGCCTTCAGGAGTCTCATTTTTCAGAATGGCACATGGTTCCTGGGAGAGTATCCTGCATACCATTTTTCTCAAATAGATCCTCAAGGTCCTATTCTGCTCAGAAGTGGCTGGAGGGGGAGCACTAACAAACATCAGCAGGAGCCTGAACATTTCAGGACTGGAAGGGGGCCTCAGAGGTCATCTGATCCAACACCAGGCCGGCCAGAAAACTCCAACATCCCTGAGACTCATCACCCCATCTTTGTTTAAAGACCTCTAGAGAGAAGCAAGCTGACCCTTTCCCCCAAGAACAAAGTTGGCTCCTTACAACTCCCTACCTACTATTCATTCAGCCCCCTAAGGCCAAGAAGAAGGGTGTTAAGCCCTCTGAGTACTGAGATACCCATGCCCACAGGGGCTCAGAATTAGGGCTGGGCAAATAAACATTTAGTAAGTGCCTACAATGTTCCAGGCACTGTGTTAAACACTTGGGAGACACATATACTATCCCCATATCTGTGGGTTTTGCTTAGAATGGAACACACCCATATGGTGCTAAAAACACTGATAATTCGTAAAATTATATACGGCACTAAAACCCCTAAAATCACTGATAATTCAGACAGAGTGCTTGAGTTTCAGGGGAAGGAGGACATGGAGGATGAGGAGAGTCACCTAGAAAGATATTAACCTGACTGCCACACTTCTAGACAGGTAGGCCCAGTGTAGCTTTTGCCCCTTTTACAAATGGTGCAGTGGTCAGAGCCCTGAATTAGGAGTCAGAACTGACTTTAAATCAATCAGTCAACAAGATTTCATTAAATGCCAATCCAAGCCAGGCACCATGCTAGGCACTGGGGACCCCAGCGTCAGAAATTCAATCCCCCTGCTCTCAAGGAGATCAGGTTCCCTCTACTCTTCATTGCCTGCGCAGCGTTGGGCAATCTCTTTCATTTCTATGGTCCATAGTCTCCTGCCCTGGAAAATGAGGTCAGACTGGATGACCTCTGGGGATTCCTTCCTTCCAGGACTAGATGATCTGAGAGGTCTCTGAATTTTCTGATCCTGGGCTTTGCCTGGAGTGCCACAGCTGGTCTGGGGAGGGACAGAAGCCATGCTCTTCCCAGCATGCTGTCTTTGATGTAGGTGAATGTACCAGTGTCTTCCATTAGGGGAATAACTGGGGTGTGTGTGTGACAGGGTCTCTAACACAAAGTCCCACCAGCAAGGGCCCTTCCTCTGGGTGGTTTCCCTTGCTCTGACCTCCCCATGCTTCTCAGTACTGCACTGGTCTCTTGAGTGATGCCATACTGGCCCAGCTCTCAGGGCCCAGCTTTTCCCATTATGATGCTGTCCATCTCTTGTCCTGGGGGGTTTGAGATTCTCAGTCACACCATGAGAGCTAGGGTCCAGGGTGACAGTAAGTACCCTGAAGGGAGCACCCATTTTTGCTTTTTGCCCATCAGGCCCAGTGTCTGACATCAATGAATGCTTGCTCACTGACTGACTGTCAGGGTCCTCTCTCTGTTCTACCCCTACTCTGCGGATCTTGAGAATTATAGTTCTTGAACTTTTCTGTCCCTTCAGGCTGCTCATCTCCCGGCACCCCCTCCCCACTGCCATGCCTCCAGAACAGCTGCCCTGTGTGATGCTCTGGGATGAACAGAGAAGGGGGGCATGGAGGAGGGTTGGGTTGAGCAAGGCCCACCCAGCATCTGAAGGGGAGGCTTTGATCCTTTTACAGCTCCCCTGTGTGCCCCATGTAGCAAACGCTGCATGAAGCCACAGCCGACTTCCTAGGACCGGAGTTAAATAGCTTTGGCTTTCCAGTGACAGGAGGGGAGGGAAAGGCACAGCAGGATGGAGAGAAAGGAGGCCCTATTTTCCTTTGTCTCTCTGAGATGGACAGATTTCCTTTGTTTCAGAAAAAGAAAAAAAACCCAACCATTCAGTGGAGTCCTAATATGATGGGAGAGCACAGAGGCTGGGTCAACATCAATGTAAGCCCCTTGAGGACAGGGACTGTTTCCTGTCTGTTCTTTGGTTCCCCAGACCCTGGCACATAGTAGGCTCTTAGTAAGTAAAATTAGCAGCTAAAACATTTGAGGTAAATGACCCCTACAGATCCTTGTAGGACCTCTGTGAGGCAGGTGCCTCACGCATGAGAAGAAAGGAAAGGATTTGGCCAAAGTCATACTGCTGGTAATGGGGGAAGTCTCCAGATCTTTCTGACTCTAAATCCCATGAGCTATTTGGGAAGAACGAATAAAAAAGCCCTAAGTTTGTTTACCAGGGACTGAGTAATGGGAGTACAAAGACAGCCCCGCGTTCAAGGGTCTTTGCTTCTAATGGCAGAAACATCGCTATTAGGGCAGTGGGATTCCCCACCACCATTATAAACTGCAACGGAGGGACCATAGCTCTTCGATTTTGAGGGGGCCTTAGGGCTCAGCTAGCCCAATCCCTCCATTTGACAGGAGAGGAAGCTGAGGCCCAGAAAGAGCACAGGTTGTGAGGGAAGAGCCAGGATTTGTGACTTCCAAGCCAGTGGCTTCACCAAGAAAAGCCCCATCTCCCAAAGAACAGCCTGGAGCTCAGCTCATCTGTGGGGCTTCCTCTCCGGCTTATCGTCCTGAACAAAAGCAGCCACCCAACAGAACAAAGCCAAACTCAAACAGGTCTGTCCCTTTTAAAAGTGTGCTTTGTTGTGGCAGCATCCACTGAAGTTTACCTTTCCGCCCAGAGCAACACAAGAATGCTCCCCTCTGCTGCTGCCCCTGGGGGCTCCGAGCCCAGCCCAAGGAGAGGCTGCTTCCAGCTGAGCTATCCCACCGGGATGGAAGCCAGCCAGCGCTGTCTGCCCCAGCCTCTCCTCATCCCCCTGGGTGCTCAGGGCTGCTTTCCAACCTCCCCAAGGAACCCCCTCCCCTTCCTCCTCCCAGCACCCAAAGGCATCTTAGCAAGTGAAGATGGATGGGAACAGAGAGTGTACACAAGACTGGATGAAAGGCAGCACCTCAGGCTTCCTGCTTAGGGGACAACTAATCACAAGGGCAGGGCAGCCAGCATTCCCTCATTCCTCCTGTCCTAACTCCAAGTGCCCCGAGCTGGGACCAGAACACGAATAGGAGGTCGCCACCTTGGGCAGGAACAGAAGGATGGATGTACAGCTACAAAGAAATCGGTGCTTGACCGGCGGACTGAATAGACACCTGCTCAGCCCCACAGAATCTATCTCCAAATCTCTGTTTAAATCATAGGCTTCTTTTAAGCCTCAACCCCAAAGCCTTGTTGACTTGGCTGGGAAGATCAGGTGAAGAAGTAGGGATGTGTAGACGGGAGATGGCTCAGGGAACATGCTACTTCTCTGGCATTCTGAATTATCATGGGAAGAAGGGAGTGGGCTTGTTCTGTATTGCATGACAATACAGGTGGAGGTCCCAAAGAGGCCGCTGTCAGCTCAGGGTAAGGACACATTTTCCCTACACAGGGAAGTGTGCTGCCTTGGGAGGGAGCGAAGGCTCCTTCATTGCAGGTCTTCATACTTGTCAAGGACATTACAGAAGGGATTCTTGCTCTGGTCCAGGTCTGGGACTAAAATGGCTTCTGAGATCCTGACCTCAGGGAACTTACAGAATGCTAGGTGAGACTCACCAAGTACACAGAGAAGGGTAGCATGAGACAGCAATGGGGGCAAAGTCAGACAGTCAGAAAAAGCGCCAGGTGCTGTGCCGAGCACAGGAGATAAAAAGAAAGACAAAAACATGGGCTTCCTGCCCTCAAGGAACTCCCATTCTAACAGAGGAGAAGACAAGCAAAGAACTGAAGAGCCATTCAGTATAGGTAGTATAACTAACAAGATGGTACAGCGTAAACGGGGAGGAAGGGCTCAATGAAGATCAATAGCAAAGTCTGAGGAAGGAGAGGATACTTCCAGCTGGGGGAAAAGGGGAAAGATTCAGAGAAACTGAGGCACTTAACTTGAATCTTAAAGGGAGAAGAGGATCTTTGCAGGCAGAGATGAAAAGGAGGTACCGCTCCAGGCAAGAGGACGGCTGGTCTGGAGCTGTTTGTTTTCTGATGAATTCATCAATTGAATAAATATTTATTGCCTGTGCTTATGTTATATTATACTGTTATGTTAAATTGTGTTACATTATATTATAGGATGAGGACAGCTGACATGTACATAACATTTTAAGGCTTATCAAGCACAAATTATGTCATTTGAGTCCTGTAACCACCCTAGGAGAGAAGGACAATAGGCATCATTGCCTCCATTTTACAGAGGAGGAAACAGACCCAGGAGATCACGGGATCCGCACACAATCACACAGCCAGAATGCTGCAATGGAAACCAAGCTAGAGGGGGCAGGGCAGTCCAGGGGAGGGAGCCCGTTTTCAAACTCGCCCCGGGGTGGCCCAAGGTGTCCATCTCTCGGCTCTGTTGGTGCCTGACTCTGTATTATTGTGTTTAGGACGTCTGAGTGTACATGCTTGTACACACTTGTGCACACTTACACGTATGTGCCTTCTCTGAGATCTGATGGGTCTGCGGACTACTTCTGGGCTCGAGAACTGTGAGTGGCTTTGGAGACAGGCTGTTTACATCTCTGGGACTCTCGTTAGGGTTCTACAGAGCTCTTTGTGACTCTTCCAGGAAGGGGACTCAGTAAGAACCAAAACAAACAAGGGAACAAGTCCAAAGAGATTGGAGCCAAAGCTCTTAGGAGGAGAGAAAACAAATCGAGTTCATGCGCTGGCTTCCTCCGCTTGCCAGTGAAACCCACCCCTGTGATCTTCTTCCCAGGCCAAGCTAAGTCTCCCCTTCCTCCCTGCCGGGCTGGGATGCTGGGAGATTTATCAAGCTCAGAAGGGAGGCTTTTTTGTTTGTTTGTTTTTGCTTTTGGGAGGGCAATTAGGGCTAAGCAACTTGCCCGATGTCATACAGCTAGTAAGTGTTAAAAGTCTGTGGCCGCATTTGAACTCAGGTCCTCCTGACTCCAGAGTCCGTGCTGTATTCACTGAGCCACCTAGCGACTCCTGAGAGGGAGACTCGCATTCATTCCACAGGCACTTATTAGGCACTTTCCATGTGCCAAACACTCTACTAAGTACAGTACAGAGACAAGTACAAAACACCCCTACCCTCAACAAACTTGAATTCAGTGAGAGAAACAACATGTACCCACATAAGGACGAACAAAACAGATCCGAAATAACGCAGCATGATTTTTAAGGGGAAGGATCTAAGGGTGAAAGGTTGGGGAGAGATCGGGAATTGCTTCCAGTAGGAGGCAAAGCTTAACTGAGCCTCAAAGGCCTTCCAAGTGGATATACCTGGAGTCAAGAAAACCTGGGTTCAAATTCTCCCTTCCCTCCCTCCCTCCCTCCCTCCCTCCCTTCCTTTTCCCTTTCTGCCTATCTCCCTCCCTCTCTCTTTTCCTCCCCTGCCCAAGTGCCTGGCCAGGGGAGCTCAGTTGCATCCCCAGTTGGACACCGGGTAGATCCTTGTGTCTCCCCCTCGCCATACTACCTTGGGTTTATAGGCAGACAGCATGGACATCTCCACATTCTGACCCCGGACGGGCTTTGGCTGCCTCTGGGCAGGGGGTGAGGAGGGCTTCTGGTTGTTGCGGCAGACGCAGATGAAGAAAAAGAGCAAGGCGATGGCCAGAGGGATGGCCACACTGGGCACCAAGATGTAGAGGATCTCCATCTTATTTTTCTCCTTGGAATCCTTGGAATCTAGTGTAGACAAAACCAAAGGGTCCACCATGATGGGCCTGGCCAGTGTTGGCCAACGTTCACCGCCCAGGCTAAGAGCGTGCTCCCTCCCAGGATCCTCTACTCTGAAGCCCCTCATTCCTCCCTCCTCCCAAAGTTCTCCTCCACACTGAAATAGGCAGGGTCAGTAGGGCTGGGCAACCCCAAGAATTGAGTTTTCATCACCCGAAGATTACAGGTTGTTTCTATCAACACCAGCAACTTCAGTTAGGAGAGTTGAAAAGGTAAACGTTTATAAGTTTAGAGATTCTGCTGGGGCAGGAAAATTGTGTTTTTGCATGAATCTAAGGTTTCCTCCAGGTGTTCCCTTCACAATAACTGACTGTCCAGTGGAGGAGGGAGGGGAGCATTCTTGATACCAACTATTAGCACAATGACGTGGATTCAAGTAGTGATAATCCTAATAGTAACAATCCATCATTTAAGCATCTGAGGGTTTATAAAGTGCCTTGTCACAAGAGATCTCGTTGAATCCTAACAAGAGCCCTGATGGGGTGAGTGTGATTATTGGCCCCACTGTGCAGATGAGGAAACTGAGGCTGAGGGAGGTCATGTGACTTTCCCAAAGCTAATAAGTGTGTGGTTCGGGGCTCTAACTCACTGTCTTCCTGACTTCAGGTCTGGCATGCAGCCCACTAAGCCACACCGCCTCCTACAACAGGCAGATGCCTAAATGAGCAAACCTTAGATCTTTGGACTCCTAGGCCCTTCCTCTCTTGGCAGCCAGCTCCGAGTGAAGGAGTCCCCTGTAGTGGCAAGGGCTCTGGATTTGAAACCAGAGCACCTGGGTTTGAGTTTTGGTTCTGCTCCCTTACTATTGTAGGGTCTAGTCTCAGGGACTCAGTTTCCTCATCTGGAAAACGAGGGGGTTGAATTGGATGTTCACCAAAGGCCTTTCCAACCCTAAATTTAGGAGTCTAGTTCAATTTGATTCAATAAACATTTATTAAGTGCCTACTGTGCTGCTGCTGCAAACATTAAGCTTAAAGACCAAAATAATCCATGCTCTCCTTCGGCTTCCTTTGGTGGTTAAATCATGTACTCAGAGAAAATGAAGAATAAAATATATGCTGAGTAATTTCCAGTCCAGCACTTACAGACTCTTGGAAATCACGGCCAGGTCAAATCAACAAGCATTTATTGAGTGACTACTGGGTGCCAAATTCCTGTGTGCTTACCCCTCCCATTCTCCATCTTCATGAAGCTACAGCCCGTAAAGGAGCCTGTCTTCAGTGGTATCACTGAAGAAAAAAAATCCCCTTCCCTGAGAGCCAGGACCCCAGCTGCACTCTCACTGAACCTTGTACACTATCCAGCACACAGTAGGTACTTAATAAATGCTGATCAACTGACTCTCCATTATGATTTGCAGCCAACTTGCACTCTTTTTTGGTTGTTTAGTTAATTAGTAAAATTGACTCTTTGTGACCCCATTTGGGGTTTTCTTGGCAAAGATACTATATTGTTTTGCCATTTCCTTATCCAGTTCATTTTACAGATGAGGAAACTGAGGCAAACTGGGTGAAGTGACTTGCCCAGGGTCACACAGTTTTAAATCTCCGAGTCTGGATTTGAACTCAGGAAGATGAGTCTTCCTGACTTCAGACCCAGTGCTCTGTGCACTATGGTACCACCTAGCTGGGCCCCTGCCCACACTAGGTGCTTACTAAATGTGTGTCAAATTAAGACTAGCAGCTGTCCCAGCACGGAACAGCAGCCTCGAAAGGTCATGGGTTCTCCTTCTCTTGAACCTCTTAAGAATGTGCAAGGTGGCCAAGTCATGGGCATCATCAGATTCTACACTGATATAGAAGGTGTTGCTGTCACAAGATTCTAGGGATTCAAGGGTCCAGAACCCATCCAGTCCACAGATGCATCATCTTATTCCATGCATTTATATCCTGACTTAATAGTAAGCATTTAATAAATGGGTTTATTGATTAAAGGCTGGGAGGGCCCTCAAGCCACCTAGTCCAACCCTTTCATTTTACAGATGAAGAAACTGCAACTTAGGGAGGCTGTAACCCTGCCTCTGGCCCCTTTGCTGTTCCCATTCTCTGTCTTCTCTGCCTCCGCTCACTCCCTCCTCACCCAGTCAATGAAGGCACGGCTACATGATGGGCTGCCTGCTGAAGGGCTCACCCCGTACATGTCCTGGTCGATTAAGCTGCAGCCCAAGTGACTCGTTAGGGTGAAGAGATCCCCTAAACCTCTTCCCATAGAGAATCTGACTTTTAGGGGGACTCTGCCTAGCGGAGGGTGGTAAAAAACCTTTTAGCTAAATTGGCCTCATGCCCCAAAACACTTTCCTTCCAAACCATGCTGGAGGTTTGGGGTGACTCCTGTTCTTTGCCTGGCTGAAAACATGGGAAGGCTGGCAGCTGAGGCCCAGCTTGGAAATCTCAGGAATATAAAAATAACTCTCCCAGAAAGCTTCAGCTTTACAAAGCAGCACCGCTCCCCCCCCTTTTCCCTTTTCAAAATTCTCTGTAACGTTCAATTTGGGTCTGAAGAAAAGAAAGACAAATTGGCTTGTCCCAGGCTTGTCCCAGGCCTTCTCTGAAATATGGGGCGGGGGGGGGCAGTAAAGGGGGGTGAACTGCTGACAAAGGCAGTTACAGGCTGCACCATTTGCAATCTGGAAAACATCTGCCCTGCCCAGGCCTGGGAGCTGCCATGGCTGGGGAAAGGCTGGTGACAAATCAGAGCTGGCCCAGGCGCCTGCGGGGTCAGCAGGGACTGGGGACACAGCTGTGCATGCTGTCCTTGGACTGACAGGATCAGGATAGAGACTGAAGCAGACACATACAAATATACAGATACACACATGTATGTAAGTGCGCAGGTATGGCTGTGTGATGTTGGGATACACACATGTATGTGTGTGCATGTTAACATGTAGAGACATGTATGTCATGATACACTAATGGATGCACACACATGTAAACACACAGATATGAGTGTGTCAGGATACGTGTGTGCACACAGTATGTAAATGTGCAGGTATGTGTGTATGGGTGTTGAAATAAACACATGTGTGCACACATATGTAAATGAGCTTGCATATGTGTGTGGATGTTGGGGCACATGTGTGCATGTACACACATGCACACTCACATGTGTAAAGTGCAGGTATGGGTGTATGGTGTCAGGATACACACATATATGTTCTTGCATGAATATACACACTTAGACACACCCCACACATAGACACACAGATGTGCTGTTTGGTCATTTCCGTCATGTATGACTCCCCATGGCCTCATCTGGGGTTTTCTTGGCAGATACTGGAATGCTTTGCCATTTTCCATTTGACAGATGAAGAGACTGAGGCAATAGGGTGAAGTGACTTGCCCAGGGTCACACAGCTAGTATATGTCTGAGGTCGGATTTGAACTCAAGTCCTCCTGACTGTAGGCACCATGCTCAATACGCTGCCCCACACACATACGTATACATGTATATGTGTATATGTCTCTATAGATGTATCTGTATATCTATACCTATAGAGATGGATATTTAGAGATATCTATTTCTATGTATTTCTCTTTCAGTCTGAAAACCTGAAGCCTGAATACTAAGTATTATAGTTTTCTGATAGCAGAGGCAGAGCAGGAGGGGATCTTGGAGGTCAGTCCGTCCAGTGCCCACATTTTACAGGTAGGGACACTGAGGCCTCCAAAAGAGCAGCGCCTCCCCTGAGGAAGGTCAACGCTTTGGCTAACTGCTGACCCCGACGGGGCATCTTTGGGCGGCTGGTGTGAAACAAGGTGTGAAACGTCTCTGTCTGTTTTGTCCCCGCCACCCTCCACCTTCTGTGTGGCTTGGAAGAAGGCCCCACTATTGAAGAGGGGCAGGGCTTGAAGGTCAGCAGGATGCCCTTGGAGGAGTTTATAGGTCAAATGCAAAAAGAGATTTAAACAGGAAAAGAGAAATGTAGTGGGAAGGGCAATCAGAAACTAGGGAGCCAATCCAACTGTGCGCCCTGCTCAGGGGCTGGGCTGGGTCTCATTTAAGGAGGCTTCTCAGGGCGTGGGTGACTTCTGTGAGCTTCAGGTCACGGAACGAGGCTGGAAGAGCCCCTAGGGACCATCTGGCCCAACTCTCTCATTTTACTGATGGGGAAACTGAGTCTCAGAGAAGAGACACAACTTACCCAAAGTCCAATATTAGTCAACAAAGCCAACAAACATTTATGAAGTGCTTGTTGATTAACTGATTGTGGTGAGACTCAAACACTTTGGGTCAGGAGACCTGAATTCTAACTGACTCAGCCATATGTTTTCTGTGTGAGCCCAAGCAAGTCACTTGCCTCTCTTTAAGGGAGTGGGTTAGACTAGATGATCTCAGAGGGTCCTTCTGACCTCAGGGTTCTCTATGAATGAGTAAGTCCATGGAATCATCTTTCCTTTCTGTCTTCCTTCCTTTCTTCTTCTCTCTTTCCATCCTCCCCCCTCACTTTTCTTTCTATCTTTCTTTCTTTCTTCCTTCCTTTCTTTCTTCCTTCCTTTCTTTCTTTCTTTCTCTCTCTCTCTTTCTTTCTCTCTTCTTTCTTCCCCTTCTTTCTCTTTTTACCTTCTTTCTTGATTTCTTTCTTTTTTCTTTCCTTTTTCCTTCTTGATTTCCTTCTTCCCTCTTTCTTTTCAATTTTATTTAATTTTCAGTTCCAATTCTCTCCCTCCCCTCACAATGAGAAGACAATTTTGAAATACAAAAATGAAATACAAAGAAATAAAAATGTATAGTCATGCCAAATAAATTTCTGCATTAGGCATGTTCAAAAAGAAGGAAAGGAAAGGAAAGGAAAGGAAAGGAAAGGAAAGGAAAGGAAAGGAAAGGAAAGGAAA
>CM053593.1:11341611-11352145 GCA_028646575.1 Pseudocheirus occidentalis
AGCGCCTCCACTCTCTATGTGGAGGTAGGGAGCTCAGTCACTTGTTTCATCACAGTGCTTTGGGATGGTGCTGATCAGCCTTCAAAGTCTTTCATCGTACTTTCACTCTCACTGTGTGCTCTGCCCCCTGGTTCTGATGTCTTCCCTCTGCATCAGTTCACACATGGAATATTCCTCTCCAGAAACATGAGGGACCCTAGGGATAGCTTGCATTTACACAACACTAATATTTGAAGCTCTCTTGCTGGAATCCTAAGCCTGCTGGGCCAGAATCTTGCCTGAAGGCAGAGAGCTGGACCGAATGACCTCTCAGCCCTCTGACTCGGGCTTGGTGCAAAAGCTTTACAAGGCCATTTAAGTGAAAGTCAATACTCTTTAAGTATAATTTATAGTTCCCACTAAAAAGCAATTGCAATTGGAAGCCCAGGGAGCTCAGCAGCAACACTCTAGCTGCTCCCGGGCAGCTCCCTGGGCACGTGGAGCCTGCTACTCTTCAATGCCACTAAAAATGAATTAAGATGCAACATGTCTCCTAAAGGATGAGCATGCTTCAGGGCTGAGAGAAGACTTTGGGTTCCTAAGAATATTTTCTTTTATTTTGACTTTAAGATAAGAATCTGGTAGCTTCTTCCTCACCTCACTTCAGTCTTGATTGATATGAGAGACAGTAGTCAGATCTATCTTTGATCTTGTCTTGACTTTGATCCATACTCTTTATCTGTGTGAACTTGGGCAAAATAGTACATCTTTTCAAACCTCAGTTTCCTCATCTGAAAAATGGGGATAAGACTTGGTACTCTACCACAGAGGGTTGTTGTGAGAAAATGATTCTATTGGGGGATGAAGGAGTGTCAGAGAGGGAACAGATACTGTATTTGGAACTGGAAGACCCAAATTCAAATTCTCAACCTTGCCACTAATTATCTGTGTGTCTTTGGGGAAACCACAGAAATCTCTGAAGTTCCCCATTTTCTGGTCTGTAAAATGAAGACGTTGGACTGGATGACCTCTAAGGCCATAGATACTCTGAGATGTTGTGGGATGAGACTTGGATTGGGAGTCAGAGGACTGGAATTCCATTCCTGTCTTAGCTATTACTGACTATAATCTTGACATCCACGGTAGACACTGGACCTCTCTGGGTCTCCCCTTCTTCCTCTCTTCAAAGAAGGCTGGAGACCAGACGATCCCCAAAGTGAGGAACCTTCTAGCTCTAAATCTCATGATCCCCTATGGTGATGAATGGTCTGTTTCTACATTGATTGAATTTTTCCATCATTCTCTTTAAGGTCACACATGAATTAGTTGGTATTTACTAAAACTGTCAATTTATGCACAAATATCTTTGGATGTTTCCATTTGGGGAGCAGGGCACAGGGGATGTGAGTACCCGATGGTACATCTGTATTTTATTCCTTCTCCACCACCCCCCTGCAGCATTAAGTGTGAATGCATATTAAGTGTTAGTTTAAAATGAGAAATATGTAGGCATGTAAGTTAGGGGAGAGTGCAGAACCCATATCTGTACATGTTCATTCTCCAAAACATCAGAATGGGGGTGGGGGAGGGGCTAGAAGGGTCCTTGCAAGAATCTAGACCAACCAGTTCAAGAAAAGAATCCACATTCTAGCCTACCCCATAAGTGGTCATCCCTTCTGTCCCAGGAGGAGCAACTCATTACACTCTGGACAGCTCCCATGGTTAGGAAGCGCTCCCGATGTTGAGCTGAAATGAGGCTCTTTGCAAGTTTCATCCACAACCTGTGGTTCTGCCCTCTGGGACCAGAGTCACTCTGATCTATCTTCCCCTTGATGTCTTTCAGATACTTGGAGCCAGATGTCACATCCCTCCCAGGTCTTCTCTTCTCCAGAGTCACCACCCAGCACTCTTTCCATGGATCCTCTAGCGGCCTTTCCCTCTTCTGATTGCCTTTGCTAGCCAGAGTCCCCAGAATGTCCCCATTGTCCAAGGGCAGACAACAGCCAGACTCTCCTGTCCTTAATCTGGAAAGTGTGGTCCCAATAGCCTCCAGGCCTATAGAGCTGCACCATCTCTTTTCAGACTGACCACACCTTATCTTCCACTTCTATATCTGAGGCTCCAAACTGGCCAACTTGACATTGCAGCTCACAGCTCTGTGCCTTGGTCAGGCAAATCTCAGTGTCTTGCATGCTCTCCCTGACCCCTCTCTTAGAGACCCTAGTTCTATCGAGGGTCAGGCACACGCCACCTCCCACAGGAGTCCTCTCCTGACCCTTGTGGTAATGATTGCGAGGGCTCCCCAAAACCATTTTGTGTTTCTTGGGGTATATTTTCTATGAGCTTTTCTATCTATTCATCATCCATCTGCTCTGCCTGCAGTAAAATGTAACCTCTTCAAGAACAGGCATGATTTTTGGTTTTAGTTTTGCCTTCTCATCTCTTTGAGGATAGGGATGTTTCATTTTTGTATTGGAAATCCCAGGAGCTTGGCATGTGCCAGCCACCTATTAGATGACCACTGAGACCCCTTCCAGTTCTGGACCTAGAGTCCTATTGGTTTTGGAACTGAGGGTGAAGCATGCCCCCTGCTTCCTGGCATGAGATGAATTGACTAGGGTTTCCTATGTGCTAGACCTCCTTTGGCAGCTGTGATTCCTCAGAATCATGTTTGCAAATGTATCAAATTAAAATATATTGGATTACAACAGAAACCAGCTAACAGAAACAGTTATCAAATATGTAAAAAAAAAAAAAAGAGTTCACAGAGCCCAGAGGATAGGGTTGGATTTCAAAGCCTCTGAGGATCCTTCTAGGTTCACAGTGATGACCTTTTGGTCCCTCAGGTCACTGTTACCTGAGCCTCTAGAAAACATATTTCCTTTGGGAAGAGAATTTTCTGTTTCAGAGAATCTGAAAGGATGTGGCCTCAGGGAAGGAATGCCCTGTGTGCAGAAACTGGCCAAGATTGGACCAACCCTGGGCTGTGACAATAGATATAGCAAAGACTACCTTCCTATGTGTGTGCACGCACACACACTCTCTCTCTCTCTCTCTCTCTCTCTCTCTCTCTCTCTCTAACATTTTTTCCCAAGGGAAAAGAGAACACGGGAAGGTGATTAGGAAAAATAGCAGGGAACAGCTTTCTATTTACCACATGCTGGGATATCACACAGGTCAGCCTTAAAGTTTTCATCTAAAGTGAAGCACCACGGGGCTTCCTTCTGATTTCCGGGATTGCGGCAGTAGGAATGCCCCCCATTCAACTCAGGATATCTGACAGCTGTGAACGTGTGTGTGTGTGGATACTGGGAGTTCCACGGCTGGCACTGTCGGCCAGACTTCGTCACGCTGACTGTTCCTCGGTAATCAGCTCCAGTGCTGTTGTAACACTTGTGATCTGAAAGGGAGAAAGGAATAAAAAAGCAATTAAAAAAAGACACAAGCTAGAATTCTAGTCAACTCTAAGTACCCACTAGGTCCCAAAGAGATCAAAGGAAAAGGACTTACATGTACAAAAATATTTATAGTCCTGCTTTTTGTGTTGGCCAAGAATTGGAAATTGAGGAGATGCCCATTCTTTGGGGAATGGCTGAAAAAATTGTGGTATATGATTGTGGTGTGATACTATTATGGTATCCGAAATGATGAGCAGGATGGTTTCAGATATATCTGGGAAGAGTTCTATGAGCAAAAGGAAGTGAGCAGAACCAGGAGAACATTGTACACAGTAACAGAAGCATCGTGTGATGATCAACTGTGAAAGACGTGGCTTCTCTGATCAAGACAAGGAGCCAAGACACTTCTGAAGGGCTTATGATGAAAAATGCTCTCTACCTCCAGAGAAAGAACTGAAGAGCTCTGAGTGCAGATTGAAGCAGACTTTCTTCACTTTATTTTTCTTGGATTGTGTGTGTGTGTGTATGTGTATGCTTTCTTTTGCAACATGGCTAATATATAAATGTTTTGCATGACTTCCTATGTATAATCAATATCATATTGCTCGTCTTCAAAGGAGCACGGGAGGAATAGGAGGGAGGAAAAGAGTTTAGAACTGAATTTTTTTTAAAAGAATGTTAAAATGTTTAAAGATCATTGGCAAATATTTAATAAAATAAACAAAAATATGTCAATTCTTTTAAAAGACTATAAGTGGTCAAGAAAGTGCCAACACAGGGAAAGAAGGGGAAGGGAACAATTAGGTCCCTACCATGTACCAAGCACGGCCCTAAACATTTTACAAATAGTATATCATTTGATCTAATTGGCAGAAGGTGTTCCCCTTCTCAAGAGTCCCTTATACTAATGACATCAGAAGCCCAATCCATTTCCTCTACTTATTTAAATTAATTGTTCAATTATCAAGCTCTCAGCATTTTTCCAGGTCAAAGTCTAATTTCCACTCCCTTCCCACAAAATCTTGGCACTTAGATGGCTGGTCCTAGACTAGAAAAGACTCGATTTCCTTTTGTTTGCTTGTTTGAAACAAGGTAGCTATTTGACATGCCCTTTCTTTCTTATTATTTATTCCTTTTTTTGGTAGACTAGGTCTCCCTTTCTCCTTCATGTAGGAAGTGTAGTGACCCACCTTCACTGCTGATGTACACAGAAGCTTTTGACCCACTTTATTTCCAACCTGGGTCAATCTGTGCCTCCTTTGGCAGCCTAGGGCCCCTGAGGCTCACCATGTTGGTGCCAAGCTTAGAATGGACACCCATTGGCTCTAGACCCACTGCTGCTTAGAACTCCTGAACTCGAGTGATCCACCAGCTTCAGTCTTCCCTAGCAGCAGGGGGTGACAGGTATGTGCCACCTTTACTTACTTTTATTGATGGGGTCAGCCATAGGGATCCCAATCCGAATACAGTTGGCAGCCTCTGGGCTCTCTGGCTGGGGGAGGTCTTCACAGTTGGGCAACTTGAGCCTCATCAGAATCATGGGATTTGATCTGGCGAAAATATACTCAGTCTGACAAAGGACATTCTCCAAGATTTCACATTCGTCCCGGCACAGGTCTCGCGGCTTCGGAACCGCTGAGGTCTCATCACAGTAGGGGAAAGCGTAGTGACAAAGGGAAGGGATGGCGAACTGGGAGCACTTATCAGAGAGGTGACTGGACGTGCCAATCATGGTGAAGGCAGCTGAAAAGCAAACAATGAAGCAGCAACAAACATTTATTAAACCCTTCCTGTGTTCTAGGCACTCACTATGTGCACCAAATACCAAGTACACTGGAAATACAGCATTCTAATGGGAGAGATGGTACAACCTTTTGTTATGTAAACAAATGACAATAATACTAGCTAGCTTTATATAGCACCTACTACATGCCTGATACTGTGTTAAGTGCTTTAAAAATATTCTCTCATTGGATCCTTGGCTTTCTCTAGAGGGTGGTACCTGAGCTGTGTCTTGAAGGAACTGATGGTTTACTAGAGGCAGAAGTGAGGAAGAAGAGCATTCCCAGAAAGGATAGTCAGTGCAAAGGTGTGGAGGTGAGAGATGGAGAGTCTGATGTAAAGAGGAATGACAAGGAAGTCAATATGGTGAGGCCAGAGAGGTCATGCTGGAAAGTAAGCTATAAGGCTAGAAGGGTAGGGAGGAGCTCTGGGAAGAGCCCAATAGCAGGGCTTATGTTTGATCGTGGATCCAACAGGGAGATATTGGAAGTTATTGAGCAGGAGTGACATGATCAGACCTGTGCTTTAGGGAAAGCTCTTTGGTGGCTAGTGGACAATTGGTACTTGAAGTTCAGGGGCATCTTCTTCAGTCACTCAGTGTCAAAGAGTTTGGAGCTAGAAGGGACCCTGAGAGTGTCTTAGACCTGTATGGATGCTGGGAAGCTTTCTAGCTGTCCATCCTCCACATGAACAGGGATCCCTCTACAACATCCCTGACCACTGGGTGTTTGCCTTTTGTCTGAGCCTCTCTGGGCAGGAGGATCCCAAGATCTCCCAAGGCACTTCATTACACTTTGGGCCAGCCCTCCTTGGCAGGAAATTCTCTTGACACCCTAACCCAATATGCCTCTTTGTAACTTCTGCTCATTTCTCCACAATTCTAAAAGTCTGAATAAGCATTCAAACTTAGATCTTCATGACTCCCAGTCTTGTGTTCTATTAACCACTTGTGAGGTCCCTTACATTTCTAAATGCTCCAGATATGGTGTGATAAGGCCAAAGTGGAGTGGAATGGTCACTCCTTATACTCAGAATTCATGATCCTCTTATGTTCAGACACTTTTCTGTTAGGTCTCACTCTTTGTGACCTCATTTGGGGTTTCCTTGGCAAAGACACTGGGCTAGTTTGCCATTTCCTTCTCTACCTTATTTTACAGATGAGGAAACAGAGGTAAACAGGGTTGAGTGACTTGCCCAGGGTCATACAGCTACTAAGTTCTGAGGATAGATTTGAACTCATGAAGATGAGTCTTTCTGACTCTAGGCCTGGTGTTGTATACCATTCATCACCTAGCTGCCCCCTGTGATTCTCCATATTTTTAAATCCTTCCTCTTGCATTTACTAGCTGTATGACCCTGGATAAGTCACTTTACCTTCTAGGGCCTCATTTTCTCATCTGTAAATTCAATGGATGGTCCCTGCCAGCTCTACCATGATGGACCTCTGAATTTTTTGCAAGGACCTCAGAAGTTACTCCTTTTCTGAGCCACTTTTCTCAGCACTACTTGGTAATGTTGAAGGCTTGAGGTATAAAACTCCTCAAATGGCAAGTGGGAAATATTTCAGAAAATAAATAAAAGTACAATACAGCCTAGATGACGTTCATTTGTAGTTAACACGCAGTAGCAGGGATCCCTTTTCTATTTGAGTTAGACCCTACTGGGCGAGACTGTTTCTCTTTGTGACTCTTGGCCACCATGGTTTTGCAGCTAAGGATTTGGTCTTGGAGCCCTGGGAGGTGGGAAGGGTGGTGACAAGAGTTGATGCCTTACAGAACCCCTGTCAATGGTGGAGCTTCTCCCCCTGTCCCTCATTTTACAGATGAAGAAGCATGGCCATAGATTCACCATATACCAAAGGCTAAATTTGAACTCGGACCTTCTGACTCCAATCTCAGTAGATGGTTTTCCCCCATTGTTCTGCATTGCCTCTCTAATGAAGTCATGTGTAAATACTAATTGAGAGGGATCACATGAATTCAGAACAAACCAAAAGACTATATGAAGGGCAAACGATGCCTGAATGGTTGGGGCTGGGGGGATAGTAATAAAGGAGCCACATTTGGAGTGAAAGGACTTGCGTTTGAATCCCAGCTTTCTCTCTTTCACCTCAGGTACTGCACTTCCCTGGGCTGTTTCCTCATTTGTAAAATGGAAAATGGGGACTAGATGAGCCCTAGGGTCCCTTTTAGCCCTAAATCTGTGGCCCAGAGAGCATATTTGGAGTCTAGAAAAAACTACTTTGGCAAGATTGCAAAAAAGCAGCATCACGTCTGTAGAGGCCATTTCATAACAAACACACATAATTAGGATCATACACTGTGAAGAAAGAGAGACCCCAGAAGTCACCTAGCCTAAACTTTTTAGTTTGGCTGAGGGAAAATTGGAGTCCTTGAGAGCATCCAAGGTCAGCACTCGAGGGGTTATGTCAAAGATGGGTTGCCAGCCCAGGGCCCCTCACATTTCAGAGAATTCTTGCATTTCCCTTTTCCCCTCCAACTAGGCTTCTTCCTAATGCACCGCTGTGACCTCCCTTGGGGTGTAGACCATGCTACAGTCTTCTTTGTACTGTCCTCGGAACCTAACATCTTACTTTGTCCACAGCAAATGTCTCTTGTTGAGTGACTGTTGGATAGCTGAGGAATGTCTTTGCAAGAATGACCTACCTGTAATCTGATTTTCTATTTCCCCTTGCATGTGCAAGGACTCCATGTAGACAGTGCGATTACCAATGAATCTGGCACATGCGATCCCTCGGTATGGCTGGCAGAAACCATCTTCTTCATATTCATCTCTGAAACCAAATTATAGCTGTCAGAGGGAGGCTGCTCCAGAAATGATCCTCCACAGGTAAAGATTTCCATCCTCACTGTGCCCTGAGGGGTCACCAGTGAGCACCACCATGTATCTTTAACTTACAGTCTCAGAGGTTGCCCAAAGCACCTATTAGTCTCAGATTTCCAGAATCTCAAAGTCTGAAAGAAACTCAGATGTAGCCTTAGCTAGACTGGACCTTTGCAATCATCCTCAGTGTAACAGTCCATAGGCGGTCATTTTGTTTCCAGTTGAAGATCACCAGTTGAGGGGAACCAACCTTTTCCCTACTTTGGACTGTGCTCATTGTAATTAATTCTAACTAATATAACTAATTCAACTAATACAGTTAGTTATATGAGTTAGTCCTCATGTCTAGCCTAAATGTGCCCCTGCCCTCTGTGTTCATGCAGATTAATTCTAATACTTCTTCCAAGTGACAGCCTTTCAAATACCTGAAGACAATTATAGGGACAAGATGGCATTGGTATTTTGGGTGGCCTCATCCTATTGTTAACTCACCCTGGGCTTGCAGTCCACTAAAGCCCCCAGATCCTTTTCATAACAGCTGTCATCTACCCATGCCTCCTCCATCTTTATTTGCGGAGTTGACTGTTTGTACCCAAGTGCAAGACTTTACATTTATTAATTTCATCTTATTAAATTGAAACCAACTTTGTCCATATCTTCTTCAGTCCTGATTCAGTCATTCAGTGTGTTGCCTAGCATTTCATCATCTTCATGTGTGATCAGCATGCCATCTATACCTTTATCCAAACCAATGACAAAAGCACTGCTCACCCAAGTACCCCGAGGTTCCTGGGGTGCTCTACTGAAGACCTCCTGACCTCAATAATAACTCTGCTTAAAGTCTGGCTATCTAACAAACCCTGAATCGGCTTCAGTGTATTAGTATCTGATCTACATCTATCTATCTTTTCCATGAGAACAGCATGAGAAATTTCATTAAAAGCTTTGGAAAAGTCAAGGCACCATGTCCACAGTACCCCCTCTCTGTCAGTCATTTTTGTTCTATGATGCTCAGTACAAAGATCATTTTCCTTTGCAGAGAAAACAGCAACACCATAAGGACCAACTAGCTCTGCCGACTTTCCATTGTCCATCCACCCAAACAAAATCCTGTCTCTTCTTTGATCCCCCTTTTCCCTCACTAGAGCTCAGAAAAATCTCTTTTTATAGCTAAACATTCTTTTTTTGAGCTGAATGCGTCTGGCAGCCTACCCCTTCTAAAAGACCTTCCAGAGATGAAAACTATTCAGATTACAGAAGAAAACCCCCATTTCTACAGCTGCTGGTGGGCAGGCAGATAACATGAGAGGGGGAAAGGAAATGAGCTGAGAGTCCAGAAGCATATTATTCATTATGATTTTTTTTTGGCAAAGACTCTGTTTCATTAATAGCAAAGGCATTCAATTCAGGACACACAAATGTACACCATCAGCAGCACCCATTCATATGGCCCCAGGGGGACAGGAACTGCATTGGGTTAGGAGGCCACTGGGGAGCACAACAAACACAACCCAGGTGGTCTGGCATTCAATGCTTTGGACCACAACCACTGAACTGCTGTTAAGATTTTTCTCGAGGACAAGCCCTGAAGATCTGAAATGTGCAACTAAAGCCAGAGTGTGAAACAGAAAGAGAAATACAACTCAAAGGTGGCTGTATCATTCATTCATTCATTCATTCATTCATTCATCCCATCCAGTACAGGAACTTGCATTGTGATCTCTAGCCTGCATGCCACCCCTCCCCTTCACCTCTTGTTAAACCTCTTGGTCACCTCAAATCAGTATTGCCACCATTGCTAAAAAAAAAAAGCAGGACAGCCTGGGGCTCCAGAGTTTCCCTCAGAGCTTCCTTCCCTGTCTGACCTGTCTTATGTCCCCCAAGTGAAAAGCCCACTTTGTGTGGGGAGGAGCCCTCTAACTTGTATGTGCTCTAAAAATACTTGTTGTTGGAATGACCTTCAATTGACAACCATTTATGTAGCAGCCACTAGTGGGCAATAGATTGTTCTAGGCATGGTGGCGAGGGGAGCGGGGTGAGGATAGACTTACAAAGATTTCCCCAGTAGAATAGAAACCCTTTGAGGATGGGGACTCTTTCATTTCTGTCTCTGTATCTCCAGCCCAGCAACTCAAGATGAATGAATGGTTGTAAAACTGCACTGAAAAAGAAACAAATCCCAGGCTCTGACCTCAAGGAATTCCACTTTAGTGCCATTTGGCACATTCACGTCTTTCAATAATGTTTGCAGAGCACTTTGCAAGATCTCACTGGAGCCTCCAAACAACCCTGTGACACAGAAACCACAGACTTTACTACCCGTATTTCCTAATGTGGAAACAGGTTTAAAGAAATCTGGTGACTTCCCAAGATGGCCACTCTCCTAGTGAATGCGAGAGGATGGGTCTGAGTCCTGGTCTTTGTGATTTCAAGTCTAGCCCTCTATCCACTTGGGAACAGAATTCAATTCTGCCCACTATATATATATATATATATATATATATATATATATATATATATATATATATATA
>CM053593.1:11352245-11362245 GCA_028646575.1 Pseudocheirus occidentalis
CTCTAATTGCTATCACTTTATTCCCCTTGAAGAAAATAAAAATTTGGTGGCCTGGAATCCAACTTATGTGAGTCACATGGTATAAGCAGAGACTTGGTTAGAAGGTTTGAGCCCTTGAAGGAGATGAAACATCCCTGCTTCAGGGAGATGGCAGGTTTGGACCATGGTCTTCAAGGGAAGTTCGCAAAGGAAGAAAATCATGTGAGTTTCATCTTCCTAAACCAGGAGTTTTTAACCTCTCTCTGTGCTGTGGACCCCACTGGTTCTCTGGGTGAACTTCCAGACAGAACCCCTTTCTCAGAGGAACATGATGAAATGCACAAAATCAAAGATGTAGGACTACAAAGGAAACCCATCATAGGGAAGTCTGATTACCTGACAGCTCCAGAAGACTGACAGCTCCAGAGTTCCTGATCCCATGGCAAAGAGCCCTGGACCAAAATGGTGCTGTTTTTGAGACCACTGGCTTTCACTCTCACTGCTCCTTTTCAACAATGAAGCACTGAGACCTTGTGGAATTGTGGAAAGAACACTGGGTTTGAGTCAGAAGAGACCCAGGTTCAGATCCTGCCTCTGGCACTTCTTGCCTACATGACCAATGACAGATGATGGAAGTCCTCAATCCTCTCCTGGGAAATGGGACTAATGATAACTGTTGTATCTTGGGAAGTACCAAACACAGAAGTTATGGAAAGGATTGCACAAACATCAGGAAGTTATTATATTAAAAAAAAATCTCTACCATCTCCCTTTTATCTACTGGAGCAAAAGAGCCTTGGGCTGAGAGGCAGAAGATGCAACTTCTTGCCCTGGGGCTATCTGTGCATGTGACCTCCAACAAATCACTCCATCTCTGAGGCTCAGTCTCTTCATCCGTAAAATGGAGACAATAGTACCAGTCCCAGTGGACTCACAGGATTATTGGATCACACAAAACAATGAATGTGGAAAACACACTTGAAGAAGATTAAAAATGTATGGGATCATGGATTTAGGACTGGAAGGGGCCATAGAGGACAGCGAGGCCAAGTTCCAGTTAGATCATTTTATTTTCTCTGTCCATGCCTGCACTGCTCAAGGGTCT
The DNA here is from genome assembly GCA_028646575.1 of Pseudocheirus occidentalis. Lineage (NCBI taxonomy): Eukaryota > Metazoa > Chordata > Mammalia > Diprotodontia > Pseudocheiridae > Pseudocheirus > Pseudocheirus occidentalis. The sequence continues at coordinate 11,353,330 of CM053593.1, forward strand.
CTCTCCACCGGTTCAGACTCCACCAGCAACTTGTCTGTAACTTGTGAGCAGCAGAGAGTGGCCTGGGACACGGGGAGTTCATGAGCCCCCAGGGTCGCACAGCTGGCAGGTGTCAGAGACAGGCAATGAATCCTGGACTTGTTGGCTCCAAGGCCAGGTGTTCCCCCATTATGGCACACCGCCTCTACATTGGGTTGTTTTTATGGATCAAACTGTCCATTCATTTCTTCATACCTTGTTCAAGGACTCCTGTGATCACCTCCTACTGGAAGGGATCTCCCTGCCCCCAGCCTCTTGGTGGATATGCCACACTGAGCTTCCCAAAACGTGGATCCAACCATGTCACTTCCCTGATCCCACTGGGAAAAACTACAAACTTCTTCTTTTGGCGTTCAAAGTCCTCCATGGTCTGGCTCCAATCTCTCTTTCCAGGCTTATCACACATTACTAACCTTCTTGTACTTTACATTCCAGTCCAAACAGCCTGCTTGCGATTTCCTGTACGAGACATTCTATCTCCTGTTTCCACACCCTTTCACAAGCTGTTTGTCCTGCCTAGAAATCTCCCCTCCTCACCTCCAGTTCCTCGAATCCCCTCAGTTCCTTCAAAGCCCTAATCAGCCGCTCCTTCTACTCCAGATCTGTCTTCAGTCCCTCCACTGTTAGCCACCCCTCCCAATTTCTTTGGATTTAACCTATACATATTTTCTATGTATTTGTCTGTTTACATGATGTTTCCTGACAGTAGACTGTAAATTCCTGGAGGGTGATGACTGTTTATAAGATAACAGCTCCAGAGATGGAAGCAACCTCAGAAACTCCTGGGTCCAACTCTGCCTTTGACAGAGAAGGAAACTTAAAGTGACTGAAATGACGGGTCGTCCAGGGAGCCAAGGTTGGAAGCACAATTTGAACACTGGCCCTCCGAAGCCAGAGCCCATATTCCTTCCACTGCACCCTGCGGTGCCCCCTCTACCCCGTTTCATTTCTTGTCTCTGTATCCCCACCACCAGCCACAGTCTGAGGTACTTAAAGTTGCTTAATATATGCTTTAAAAATATTCGTTCAACAAACACATTTTTATTCAGTATCTCCAGGGTATGAGGCAGTGTGGCGCAGTGGGTAAACAGCTTGTCTCAGAACCATTAAAATCTGGGTTCAAATCCTACCTCTTACACATACTGGCTGTGGGCCCCTGAGCAAGTCATTTAAGCTCTAAATGTGCTAGGCAGTGCTCCTCTCCCGCTCTCTTTCTCTCCTCCCTCCCTCCCCTCCATTCCCTCTCTCCCATTTTCTCTCTTTCCCCCTTTCTTTCCCTCTTTCTTTCTGTCTCCATGTGATAAACAGATCTATCTATCCAACCATGTTGCAGATAGAATGATGCCTTGAGTTGGCAGGAGGACTTCCCTCATGGGGAGTTCTAATGCCCAGTCCCAGTCCCCGTCTCCTGGTGACTGTGCCCTGGAAGCTCCATGAGAGAAATCGAAAAATGGCCTAAACAAGACTGGCCAGTCGAGGCAAAGTTGCAAGGGCCAGCCACTAAAAGAAGCTAGTTTTTAGTTGTCCCTGAGCTCCTGTTCAATAAAGTAGACACTGTGGAGGGAAGGGGGGTGGGGAGGCCTTTGTGGGCTAGTCCTGAAAACACTTTGTACCCTCAAAGCTCTTAAAAACTTAACCTTTGAGTACACACACACATAGGCATAGATCATATGCCCTGACATAAAGACACTGAGATCTTAATGTCCCCCAAATCCGGCAAGCACTCCCTATGTTTACTTTCATAAATCCTACTGTTAATGCTGAAGTCTTCTTGGCTTTCCTTCTCCTTGGACTATAAAATTAACCCAACTTTTATAGGGTAACTAATACCCAAGCCCTATGGGGAGAAGTAAGGCTCTCACATGCCCTTGATTCCATAACCAGAAACACAAATGCAGTCAGACACCGGGGGAAGCTGACACCCAAGGGTGGCTAATGGCCTCTCCAATCCTGAAACATCAGGCTCCCCTCAGTTTGACAGCATTGGTGTATCTGACAAATCCCCTTTCTGCTCTCTGTACTGTAAACTCCAGAGGCCTCAGCTTAGGATCTTTCTCAGAAGGACAGAGCCCCAAGCAGGCCCCACATTATTAAATCTTTGCCCTCCAGAGAGGTGTGTATTTCCAAGCACAGGATTAAGCCATCCTTCTAATGTCCTTTCCAATTAGAAGGCCCAGAAGAAGCCTCTGCCCTGTGCTTCTAAAAGATGCGCAGCCAGATCCCCACTCCCCATGACCTAATCCCAATGACCCAGTCACCCTCTATTTCTTTTCTGTGTACAGAGGCACATATTAACAATATTATGTTATGTGTTTTACATACAAACATACACACACATATATAGATATATGTAGATATATATACATATATCTATATATGTGTGTGGGTGTGTGTGTGTGGGTGTGTATGATCAAAGTGTGCATACATTTTACTCCAACTAATTGACTACTAGGCTTGTACCTCAAGGAAATCAGAGAAGCAGGAAAAAAGGTGTCTCCATACAGAATTATTAATAGCAACTCTTTTCTAGCTAGGCAAAAAATGGGAAACCAAGGGGCTGTCCTTCTGTTGGCAAACAGCTGAACCAATTGTGGGAGATGAAAATCATGGAATATAAGAAATGATGAAACAGACAGCTTCCAACAAGCCTGGGAAAAGCTTCTGGAAATCATGCAGAGCAGGTCAAAGAGAATGAGAGCAACAGTGGATGCAGTGGTAATAATGCTATGGAGGAAAACAATGGGAAAGACTTTCGAACTCTAATCAATGCCATGATAAACCATGAATCCAGAAGAGCCAAACAGAAAGCCAGCAACCATCTCCTGATTAAGGGGCTATGGACTTAAAAATACAGAAAGAGGCACATTTTTGGACACAGTTGACCCAGTTGTTCTGCCAGATGATGCAGCTAGGTATTGAGGGATTTCTTGTTTTGTTTTCATTTGCTCAGTGGGGAAAGAAACTTTAGTGGAAGAGACAGAATTATTAAAAAGTGGTTAAGAAAAAAAGACAACTGCTTTGTAAAAAATCCCCCAGTCTCCCATTCAGCAAGTCCTCTATCCTCTTCCCCTCTGCCCTTGACCTCATCCAGAGAAGAACAAATCTTCTTCCAGTATGAATCACTGGTATGATTGGCCCCAGCTCTGAAATCTTTTTCTCAAGGACACCCTTCCTCCTGCTTCACTGTCGCCAACATGCACATTTGGCAAGACAGAAAACATCAATAGTGGAGATGACAGAAGTGCCAGAGCCAGTCCAGCAGAGATCCATTAGATGCTGCCTGAAGGAGAATAAAAGTGTATTCAGAAAGTGGGAAGTGAGCCGAGCCCAAAGAGCCATCCATCACCATCTATGGCACTGGCACGTGCCATCAGCCTCCCCATCACATCCAAATGAAGGCTGCTTTGTGATGGGAGGCCTTGTTTTTCATGAAGATTACTCAGTCACAGGAATTCTTGGCTCTCTTCAGTCTGCCAAGATCTCTAGATTAGAGGTGGGGGTAGGGAGAGGAAGGAACAAATTTAGAAGAAGGCTCTATGGCTAAAGGAAGCATGTGGCCCCTGGGAGGCAGTTGAGGGACTGTATTTAGATCAGAGGACCGCAGAGATTTAGAGCTGGAAGAGGCCTTCCTTAGAGACAACTGGATACAGCTCCCTCTCTTTAGAGATGGGGAAACTGCCTTGACCTAAGCTACATAATTAGGTATAAGTCAGAGCTAGTATTCGAACTCAGGACGTCTGACTCTAAAGCCAGTACTTTGTCTAACATATTGCCTCCTATGGGAATCTAATGAATAAAAGTGAATCCTGGACAAGGTGTGTATATACAAAGAAAGAAAATGTAATGTTGGGCTCCCAGGTGCTCTCCATCATGAGTGCTGCTATAGAGGCATTGAACTCTGGAAATGGAGATTGGATGGCCAAACAGAGTAAATGGTCACAGCTTTAGAGCTGGAAGGAACTGCAGAGACCATCTAGCCTCACCTCCTAATCTTACAGATGAAGAAATGCTGTCCCAGAAGAAGTCAGTGACTTGCTCAGAGTCACCCAGAGTTTAAATATCAGAGCTAGGAAATGAATCCACATGTTCAGAACACAAATCGGTGGCCCCACTGGCCCACTGTGGTACCAGGGAGCATGGGCTGCATCTTGATTCCTCATCTGTCAAATGAGAATGATGAGGCTTACACGACCTCCCTCAAGGGCAGTGGTTCTCAACCTTCCTAATGCCGTGACCCTTTAATACTCATCTGCATGTGGGCAGACCTGCCTGGAAACAGATAGAGGAATGGTATCTAGGTTCCTAAGACCATTGGAAATATGTGTTTTCCCATGGTCTTAGGCGACCCCTGTGAAAGGGTCATTTGACCCCCAAAGGGGTCACGACCCACAGGTTGAGAACCGCTGCTCAAGGAGTTACTATGAGCAAGGAGCTTCGTAGACCTTAGAGCCCAGTAGAAATGTTGGAGAGCTTTAGGATGCAAAGCAAAATAGTAAACGTTCTACCTTTGAGAAGCCTATCTTTCTCTAGATTCTAGAACCACAGATTTAGAGTTGGGAGGGACCAACACACTAATTGACAGGACAGGAAACTGAAGTTGAGAAAAGCTAGCTAGGTGACTTGCCCAGGCTCACACAGCTAATAAGGATCTGGTGCAAGATTTGCACCCAGATCTTCCTGACTCCATGTACAGGGCTCTATCCATGGTGCTGCCTAGCTGCCTTCAGATAATTGCATAGATTTTAGTTGAGGAAGATGAAACTGAACCAAAATCCCCAAGCCATTCAATGTTAGTCCTAGGACCTGAACTCAAGTCTCCAGATTTCTTTTCATCCCAGAATTCTGTGAGACAGGCAGGCAGAGGGGGCCTAACAAGGTTCTTTTACACACAGAGACATTAGAGGGCGGGCACAGGAAGGATTAAGGAAATTCGACAGAGTCAGCTGAGTAGCATTTACAAAGTACTTAGCATGTCCCACAGATTGTGTTAAGCATTGGGAATGACCACAGAAAAGGGCACTGCTTTGGAAATTGGAGGACCTGTGCTCACATCCTGGTTTCCTCTGACCTGTCTGACTGTGGGGAAATAACGAGCCTCAGTTTCCTCATCTGTAAAGTGAGGGGGTTTGGACAAGCTGGTCTCTGAGGTGCTGTCCAGGATAAGAATGATGATCCTATGTATTAATCCTGCCTTGGTGTGAATGAGAACCCCCCCATCACCACCATCTCCTCCCTGAGGCTCAGTTTCCTTGTTTGTAAATTAGGAAGTTAGACTCAATGACTTCTGAGTTCCCTTCCAGCTCTGAACCAATGAACCTCTTAACTCCTGGCTTCCTTCCCTGACAGAATTTATGAAGCACTGTCAGCTCCTTACCCCACCCCATGCCTCAGCCCTCCACACTTGCTCTGTTAAAATGCCAATACTCCTGGAAGGAATTATACACTCAAGTATTTATTGGATAGGATGAAAGATTAGATACTGGTAGGAAGATGGAGGAGCCCAAGAAAAGTGGGGCTGTGGACACTGAGGGCAAATCTAACACTACATTCTTCTGCTGAGGGCTGGACCCCAGAGCAATTCAGGGGGCAAATTTAAACTCTACTACTTTGCAGCTTTGTGACCTTGGGAAAGTCCCTTCAGCCAGTTGGCCACTTAAACCACAAGCATTTAGTGAGCAGCACCTATGTGCCAGGCACTGTGCCAAGTACTGGGGATACAAAGAAAGATTACATTCTAAGAAAGATCACTTTCACATAAAAAACAACCAGTATTTATGAAGTAGCTATTTGCACCAGCCACCTGCTGGATTTAAGACACTAATTAAAAAAGTGAAACTGAGTCTGCCCTCATGAAGCCTATAGTCTAGCTCAGTGAGACAACACACACACACACACACACACACACATTGATAGATATATGGAAAATGTACAGAAGGTAATCTGAAAGGGGAAGGCACTAGGAGGTAATGGGAGGGAAGGAGAAGGCTACTTGAAGAAGGAGGGGACTTTAATTCCATTCAACCTGATTTTCAGTTCCAAATTCTACCTTGTCCTCACTCATTAAGAAGGCAACAGAAACAAAAGCCTACTCCACGTATGTCTAGCTGTGCAAAAAAAAAAATGTCCACATTAGCCACATTGAACAGAATCTTGAAGGAAACCAGAGAAACATGGAAGGGAATGGCCAGAGCACTCAGCACTGGGACTATGCAAGGGACAGAGACAGACCATGAAATATCATTTCAAGGAACTAGACAGAAACTGTGCCATCCATTCTGGAATCCAATTTGAAATTAAGGCCCAACAGTTCCATTGACCCATAAAAGCAACCAGCAGGCCAACGATCCTAAAGTAATAAAAAAAATAAACAAACAACAAAAACCCAACAACAAAAACAAACCCAAAGGGAAAAGGACTCATATGTATAAAATGTATTTGTGACCATAATTTTTATTTTGGTAAAGAATTGGAAACAAAAATGTTACCCATCAGTGGGGGAATGGTCAAATAAATCATGCTATATGAATGAGTGGCATCCTACCCCACTGTCAGAGGTAGGTCAAGATGTGCCCTGGACACACTGACTGGCTGGGCTTTGGGGATGCAGCAGAGGGCACCGACTAGGGACCAGGGTGGCTGGTGCCAGGACTTTCCCAGTTGTGGGAGTTCCTGGTGGTTCTCTCTAAAGAACTTTGGAACTGATTTGTGTGATGGGGTCCCCTGACTCTGGCAGAGGACCACCCAGCATGGTGTGCCCACATCAGAGAAGGTGCTGGGCTGTATGAGCAAAGCAAAACTGAAGTAGCTCAAAAGAAATTCGAGATGAGCAAATTTAGAGATTCCACCCCAAATGTTCATATGGACTATTTGTGCCCAATTTGTGGTAGAGCCTTCTGAGCTCATATTGGTTTGACCAGCCACAGTCGGACATGCTGTAACTTGACTCTGGAATAGTGATATCGTTTTGGTCCTCTTCAAGAATGAAGGCCGACCACCAAGCAGTTCCTGGCGGTAGGCTTTCCTGCCATTGTAGGGGCGTTAGCAAAGATGCTGGTTCTCCACCTGTCATCCTTCATTCTTGCCACATGTAGTCTGTCTAGCCTGCCTAGAACATGTCTCCTTCTTCTTCTTGGAGGCTCCTCACTGGTTCCATGGTATAGCCTGTTCACACTCACCATGTCCCTCTCCACTCCCTTCTGTGGAGAGTATTTATTCCCAGTTCCTCGGAGATAATTCTTGTCCAATCCACCTTCCGTGACTTTGTTTTGTTATTATATCACCCACTTTTTCCAGTTATGGGGATGTATCTTGGCACAAGGAAAGAATCCTGGCTATGTATGTATGTATGTATGTACATATATATGTATGTATGTAGCCACATACATGTGCATGTATTGAATGTGGGAGTATGATGTCTCCTGTTAACAAAGCTGACACATCCACCTGAATGGACATGCGTTGTAATTAGAGTTAACCATTACACTGAGTGTATTTTTTAAAAGCACCCCTTTGTTGACTCTCTTCTGCAGCCCCCCCTTTCCTTTTTAAAAATTGCAATTCCATTTCAGCACTGTGCCCCTGCCCCCGCCCCACCAGCCCTTTGGCTGCAGGCCACCCTAACAAACAGATGAATAATGAGCCGTCATACTTTCCAGGCCAGCACAAAATAGCCGCCTGTGTTGGGCTGGTGGAGAACAGGGGAAGGGATTGGCTGAGCCTCATGGCAGTGTTTTGGAAATACAGGGCTTGCATTTCACTCGAGGAAGGCATGGAAATTCTCCAGGCTACGTCTCACAAGGGCAATTTCAGGGAAAATGATGCATTCAATAGATTTTTATTTCTGTTTAAACACATACTTGAAATTATAGGCCAGTACTCATCTTGGGTTTGCAAAAATGCAGAAGATTTCTAATAAAAACAAAGGATGGGGTTGTCTCCATTGATTTTGGGAGGTTCCTAGGACTGGAGGCTGGGAACGGGGATAGGACTTAGAAGAAATGCTTCTGTTGTTCTGGATCCACTCCAGATTGCCAGGGCTAATGGGCAATTACCTGGCTAGCGGGTGGAGCTAACCAATCAGCAAGCATGTCTTAGGTATCTACTATATGCCAAGTTCTGTACTAGGCATAGAGGATACAGAACTCTTGCCCTCAATCAGCTTAGTCTAGCAGGGAAGAACCACAAGTGCATGGCAAGTTCTAGCCAACATGATGGTGGGTGGGTGGGAAGGAAAGGCTTCATGTGGAAGGTGTTCCTTGAGCTGGGCTCTGAATTAAAATAGGAATTCAATAAGATAGATGTGAGGTGGGGAGGTCAGTCAGGGCAAAGACAGTCAGTGGGGAAAGAGTGGCTTGTGTGAGCAGTAATCAGACTGGCTGTCCTGGAGGGTGGGCAATGGAGTCAAGCTGGCAAGACAGGGTAAAGCTGGTTGGGAAGGGCTTTAACATTCAAATAGACAATCTCATAGAGAAGACCCCGATCCAGGCTTTTGGACCCCACAACTCTCAATGGCAACGTAGGGTCAGGCCATCAGCACCTTGCCCAAACTCCCCATGATTCCTTGTCTCACCTAAGATGTTCCAGTTGCTTATGGATGCCATCTGGGTAGAGTCCAGGACTTGGACTTGGGAAGACAGAGGCTCAGGTCTTGTTAGACCCTGGGCAAGGCACATAAACTGGAGGACTGGCCCCAGGCCTAGGTGACCTGGGATCAACACCTGTCTCTGATATGTACACCTGTGTGAGCAGCACAGATCACTTCTCCTGGGTCTCAGTTTGGTGGGGGTTTTATTTAGAGAATGAAGATCTTGGCCTAGATGGCCTCTGAGGTGCCATCTAGCTCAAGGTCCAGGGGCCTCGGACTTTCGTTTTTTCATA
>CM053593.1:11367245-11388664 GCA_028646575.1 Pseudocheirus occidentalis
GGTTCATTGCTGTTGTCGTTGAGTTATTTCAATTGTGTCCAACTCTTTGTGACCCCCTGTGGGGTTTTCTTGGCAAAGATGCTGAAGTGGTTTGCCATTCCCTTCTCCAGCTCAGTTTACAAATGAGGCAAGCAGTGTGAAGTGACTTGCCCAGGGTCATGCAGCTAGTAAGTATCTGAGGCCAGATTTGAATTCAGGAGGATGAGTCTTCCTGACTCCAAGTGTGGCGCTCTACGTGCTGTGCCACCAGAGAGGCCGATACACTAATAAAATCCCAGGTCCAGTTGCTGTCCCAGGGTTGAGGAAATTCCTTCTCTCTGAGCAGGTTGGCATTTTCCCTGTGATTTATCTTCTCTGAGAGCTATCTAGTCAACACCGGAGAGGCACGAACCCTGGCTCTGAAGTCCACTCTCTGACATTTAACGCTGCCTGTCGCCCTCTGCCCTGCACATGGTAAGTAGTAAATAAATGCCTGTTGAATTAATTTCAGAAGTAGTTGAGAGAGAAGGATGGAGTAAAAAAGAAAAAGAAATTGGGAAGGGAAAAGAGAGGGGAAATGGCTGGCATTCACATACCACATTAAGGGTTACAAAGCAGTTTGCAAATGTTACCTCAATGAATCCTCACAACAACCCTGAGAGGGAGGTGCTTTTATTGTCCCAATCTTACAGATGAGGACACATCACAGCGGTGAAGTGACTGGCCCAGGGTCACACAGCTAGTCTAGATTTTAACTCATGTCTTCCTGACTGAAGGTATATCACCATCCAGAGCATCAGCTAAGAGATGTGTGTAGTAATGAATGAGGGCAGGCCATCAGCAATGCCCTGAGACCATCCAAAGATACCACTTATGCTCTGGAATGGTGGGGTCCATATTTCAAAACTCCACTCATCAACATTTATTAATCACTGACTTTGGGGTCATGCATCGTGCTAGACAGTAGGGAAAGAGACACAAAAGGAACAGTCTTTGCCCTCAAGGAGTTCACATTCTTCTAGGAATGTGGCTTCATGGGCTCATAGATGGAGGGTTGGAAGGAATCTCCAAGGCCACAGTTCAACTGATTTGTCTTCCAGACCAGGGATCAAGTGACTTGCACAGGGACATATGGTTAGTGTCTTATCGTGTGGGTGGGGTGCAGAGTAAACCTCCCTCTGTCTGTTACCCCTTACCCCTGGCACATTGCGCCCCTCACCTCTCTCATTTTGTTGGCATGAGCATTCTATTCCCAACCCATCACAACTCCTCTATCGAATTCTGTAGATAGAAAGGCTCATTGTGATAAAAAAAAAAATTCACCCCCTTTCAGAAAAATTCAGAAAGACCCAAGTTCAAATCCAGCCTCAGATACTAACTGCATGACCTTGGACAAGTAATTTAACCCCATTTACCTCAGTTTCTTTATCCATAAAATGGGGATGATAACATGTCTATATAACAGGGCTATTGTGAGGATCAAATGATTATAAAGAGGAGTACCCGGAACATAGTGGGTGCTTTATAATTGTAAAGAGGAGTGCCGACACATAGTGGGTGCCTTAAGATTCCTTTCCTTTCTCCCCAAGCGTAGCTCAAAGGCTCCTGGGGCCACAGATGCATCATCTGCCCATGCCTGTGTACCTCAAAGCCTTCTCAGCTCGGTTTATGGGGCCCAAGATCCCCTCCTTTCTGTAAGGAGGCCACAGAGTAAGACGCAAGTGTAGAGTTAGGAATGTGAGGGGGGAGGAGCATGAGGCACACATGACAGCCGTGTAGCTTTGGAAAAGATCCAGCTCATAAATTCCATTAGACCCCAAACTCAAACTTCAGAAGCCATGATTACAGCATGGGAATAAAGATCCCGAGGGGATTGTTAATGGTGCAGCCGGGCACAGGGGCCTTCATGAGAAATCTCAGGCATCTTCTCCCCAGTGGGCCCTGGGCACGTTGGCACAAATGCAACCCCAGCCCTGCCCCAACCCCTTCTGAGCTGGTTTGCCTTTCCTTGCTCCTATGTCCCTTTTCTAATGAGGAAATGATGGGGAGAAAATAAGATGGACAAGTGGAAAAAGCCCTGGATTTGAAATAGAGGTTTTGGGTTCAAATCTTCCCTTTGATGTTGATGATCTTAAACAAGTTATCTCTCCTCTCTAGGTGTTGGCCCCTTATCTGTGAAACGTATGTGTGTATATGTGCTGATGAGATGGGATCTAAGGTCCTTCCACCACTAAATTCATAATCTTATTATCCTCACTACCTAGCTCCAGGGAGATATTTAATGAATTATTTAAAATTTAATGAATTGTTTAACTAATGAATTTAATTATTTTAAAGGTGTTGAAAGGTCAGAGCCCTGGGGAGGGGACACCAGTGTCACCACCAACAAAAATCAATCCTATTCATAACGTGCTGTGTGTTTTGCTCAGTCGATGATCACAACAATCCCGTGAGACAGACGGTTTTCTTCATTTTTATTCCATTTTTACAGATGAAGAAAATGAGGCCCAGAGAGGTTAGGTGATTAGTTTGGGATCACACAGCTACTAAGCGGCTAAGGCAGGATTCAAACTCAGGTTTTTCTGACTCAAGCCCAAGGGTCTGTCCTCTCTAGCGCCACCTAGCTGCCTTATCTGGATTTGTATTCTACTTAGCTTTGTACACAGCCTATCCCCAGTGGAAAGTAAATGCCCCAAGGGCAGGCATTCTGACTTATGTTTCCTTCTCCCTTTGCCCAAAAAGGCAGAGCACTTTGCATGTAACAGGTGCTTCATAAGAAATCATACAAATAAACCATAAATAAAGGGTGAAGGAGTGGGGACGGCAGTAAGGGTCCAGCTGTGATGGTGCAGGCATCAAACAAGCAAGCTCTAGACCAGAGATCTGGCCATGAGCACAGGGTCGATGGAGACTGATCTTCACATATTATGAAAGAGGCACCAGGACTGGTTTACAGCCTGGCTGGCAGAGAGCAGAGACGGGACCTGAGCTTCGGGTCACGTAGGATGTGATGGGGCAGAAGACAAGGAGCTGGGACAGAAGGGGACAAGTGGTGAAGACAGAGCTGGGAATCTAGGAGCTGAGTGAACACCTAAGTGGGAGGGGGATGCAGCATCAGGCTCTGGGGCTGAAGGGGACATTAGAGGTCAGTGGGTCCAGACTCCCTTGTTTTACAGATGAGGAAACTGAGGCACAAAAGTGTGGTTTATCTAGTAGATGTCTGAAGCTGGATTTGGGACACACACACACACACACACACACACACACACACACACACCAGACGCATGTCTATAGTTTAGTAGGCAAGGGGGATTTAAAAAAAATAAACCATGAGATTTCATTCTTGTACTCAGTCAGTGTCTTACAGGTTATTCCTTACAAGTGCTTCTTTTTTAAAAAAATTTGGCTTATTTACTTTTAGTTTACAAGATTTAGTTCCATAATCTCTCAAGTTTCAGATGTTCTCCCCTCCGTCTCCCCCCGCCCCATGGCAGCATGCAATCAAGTATAGGATCTGCAAATACTTTCACATTCGACTTTAGTCTGGTTGTATAGAAGTGTTGTAACCAATGGAGTGAACAATGGAAAAGAAGAAAGGAAATCAAACGGGAAAAAGAGCGATAGCATGTATTGCTTCAGTCTCCATTTAAACTCTGTTCTTTCTAGATCTTTCTCTGAATGTAGACATCTCCTTCCGTCCTGAGGCTTGAATTGTTTACAACTGCTTCTTGCATCCTTACTGGACAGCACCCAACAGTACATAGGACTGGGCGAGCTGGACCTCAGGCTGGCTCCTGATGGCCTACAAAGACACCAAGCTCCTTGCCTTTTTTGGCCTCACTTTCCCAGCTCACAAAAGGGGGAGGGTAGGCTGGCAGAGCTGGCTGTGTTTTTATACAGATGAAGCTATTTGAGTGGCTTAGCAAGGAGGCGCTGACATTGTCCAGGGGAATGCTGAAGGCTGCTTCACATGCCCTGTGATAGCAACAGTTCATGTTTACCCAGCACCTCGAGATGTGCAAAGTGCTCATTCGGCTCTCTGGGCCTCTCAGAGAGACAAAGTGGTTTGCCCCATCACCACTGCCCCTTGAGACCTCAGGCATCTGCATATTCTCTCTAAGGAAGCAGACTGTAACTCATCCCTGCCCATCTCCTGTGACCTCTGTCTGTGGCCTCCCATGATTTCACCACAAGGGGGTCCACCCAATGGTGGGGTGCCTGCTCTGCTCCATTTCCAGGGAGACACAGCTAGTAGATGAATGAGGTGGTATTCAAACAAAGGTTCTCATGTTCTCTACAATCTTAGTGTTTCTCAATAAGCCCTGTCTGTCAAGAGAGGATCACCCTTTTGAGACCAAAGACTTAGCCATGAAAAAAGTTAAAGAAGGCTGTTCATGATTAACATAAAGATTATAGAAGTTATGGTTTCTAATTTCACTTATCAGGGAATTTGGTTAAAAAATCAAATGTGGAATAAGTCAAGATTTGATAGGTGTACCTTAGCCTTGAAAAATAGAAGAATCTGTATAAATGAGGAGAGAGAATGCTCTCAGCAAAGGAAATGGTATGATTAAGAACAAGGACAATCCCAATTCTAGAGTGGGGTGGGAAGAACAGAATCTCAGAGTGGGAGATAGACCTGGGAGATCATCTGGCCATGGAATCAGTCACCACAGGAGACACCATCTCTGTCCTCTACAAGATGAGGATCAAGGCAGTAAGACATGATGTCTACACCAAGGAGTCTAGGGTGATCACAGAAACAGAATCTTGGGTTTGAAAGGACCTATACATGCTGGACCCATCTATTCCAATTCATATTGAAGAATAATCCTCATGATAACAAATGGTCACCCAACCTCTACATCCCATGCCAGCACCCACAGAGGCAGCTCCTTTCGCTTCTGGACAGCTCTAATTATTGGAAGTTTTTTTTCCTGACATCAAGTCTAAATTTTCCTCTTTGAACCTTCACCCAGAGCTCCTGGATCTGCCCTATAGGACCATGCAGAAGAAGCTGAATATTTTTTTCCTGTGGTGAGTTTTTCATGTATTTAAACACAACTCTCACAATCCCCCTCTCTTTTCTCTTCTCCAGCCTAAACTTTCCTAGCTCCTTCCACCAGTCCTCATTTAGCCTGGGCTGGACACCTTCTCCCATGCTAGCTCTCCCTCCTCTGGACACTGTCCAACTTATGAGCATCCTTCCTAAAACATGATGCCAAGACCTGAACACAATCCCCCAGATGTGGTCTGAGCAGAATAGAGCACTGAGGGATTATTCCCTTCCTGGTCCTCAATACTGCAGCTGCCCTCTCATGCTGTTGACTCAGATTGAGCTAGGGTTTCAGGAAGCCTTCTGGGCAGCTGTCTGGAGAAGACATTAAAGGGTTTCAAAGACCTCCACTAAAATTTGAAGCTCCCAGTCTACCTGTCGGGAACAGGGTGGGGAAATTTCAAGACATCTGGCCAGAATTGGATGTCTATGACTTGGGTCTGTTACCAGCTTAGATGGTCCAGTGGAAAGAAGTACAGCAGGAAGAGCATAGAATTTATGTGTGGAAGAAAAGCATTAAAATCTTGCCTTGCCTATTCACCATCTGTGTGACCTTGGGCAAGTCACTGGATTCTTTCCTTGTTTCAAATGAGGGTATTAGACTAGACGACCTTTAAGCACACTTCCAAATCCAGCTCCAAATCAAGGCTCTTATGATCCCAAGTCAGTCAAGCCTCAGTTTCTCCATATGTAAAACTGGGCTAGGTGACTTCTAAGGCCCCTCCCAGCTTGCAGTCTATGTTCCCATGATCTTTAGTCATTTAATCTCCCTGGACCTGTTTTCTTTTCTGTAAAATGTGCAGGCTGGGCTTGATGATCTCTCAGGGTCTCTCCCTCTTCCCTTCCTCCACCCACAGATCCAGCATTCATTCCACAGACCCATCTTTGCATTACTGAAGAAGCATCAGGGATGCTGCCATTGGAACGGCATCTATCACTAATGGAAAGGTGTCTGCTTTCTGGACGTCATGGCTAACGACTTCTTACTCTACCTGTTATCACTTCCCAATCATCCAGTTACTTGTTGTTTTAGAAAGGAGAGCCCTTCCAGCACATGGGCACCCCCTCCTTCCCCCCGCCCCAGTCTCCTTCCTCCTGCTGCTTTTGGAAAGTGTGCTGGGGAGTGGGGGCTCTGAGGAGGGCACGGTGCTTGGCCCATTGGACCCAGGACTCACAGGCTCTCAGGCTGCCTCTCAGATACTGAGCCCTTCTGCACCCACTCCTTCAAAGACATCCACCCCACCCTCCAAAAGCTGCCCTTTGTCCTCCTCGACTCTAAGCTTCCTTAAGCTTCTGTCTCTCAGCATTTTGGACTGATCCAGGCAAAGGAGGATCAAGTGTCTAGCCAGTGGTAGCCTGGAAGGAATGTTGCCTCTCTGCCTAGTCAACTGTCTGGAGACAGGTAGCCAATGACGATAATACATATACAGATATGGAACATATATGCATATATATATATAGGCTCAGTGGTTTCATCAAACTGGCTTTTCTCTTCAATCAGAAAATCTGTATGATTTTAAAATATACTTATCTTCCCAGATAGAATGCAAACTTCTAGCCCGGCACATAGTAGGTGCCTTAATGATGAATGATAAGTGACTGATGGCAGCCATCATGTTTTCTTATCTCCAGGTTACCAGTTTTTTCAACTAAACTCTCTTATGACATGATTCTCAGTCAATTTGATTTGTTTCATTTCAACCAGAATTTGTTAAGCTCCTATTGTGTACAAAGCACTGTGCTAGGCACTGGGAATATAAAGAAAAAAACTAAACTGTCCTTTGCCCTGTTTAAATTAATAATCACTCAATAAAGAAGCATTCATTAAGCATCCACTGCATGTCAGATACTGGGGATACAAGGAAAAGCATAAGTCCCTGCCTTCAAGGAGCTTATATTCCATTTGCTGAATGGGGAAGACACGTATACACATTAGCGGACACAAGTTAAATTTTAAAAATTACTTTGGGATGAGGAGAGAGAATATTTATAACTGGACAAATCAAAAAAGGCCTGTCCTTGGAGGTGGTACCTGAGCTAAGCCTGAAAGAAGTGAGGGGTCACAAGACACAGAGGTAAAGAGGGAGCCCATTCCATGTATGGAAGGCATTCTGTACAAAAGCAAAGAGGTGGGAAATGACATTTCTTGCAGAGGAATGCCAAGGAGTCCATTCTGGCTGGATTGTAGAATGCACAACACAGGAAATACGCAACCAGTTTCCAAAGGCAGGCTAGAACCAGGTTATCAAAAGTCAAGTGGGGAATTTGGTTTTGATCCTAGAGGAAACTGGGAGTGAATATAGCTTTTTGAACACGGGAATGATATGACTAGATCTGTGTTTTAGAAATATTAATTTGGTAGCTGAGAGGGAGAATGGATTGGAAGGGGAGAAGCTGAAAACAGAAAGACCAGTTAGGAGGCTATTGTAATACTTTAGACAAGAGATGGCAAAGCCCTGTACTAGAGGAGTAGCTATAGGAGTAGAGAAAAGAGAATATGGTGGAGAGGTAGAGCTCGAAGTCATTGGTGACTGATTAGACATGGAGGAGGGTGTTCGGGAGCCAGCTCACACCAGCTCAGGAGAGCCAGCTGCTAAGGTTCAGCCAGTCATTTATAAATTGGAAATCAGCAAACACCACAAATTAGAGTTTGAGTTATTGTTTTGTTGATTGTCTAGAAGTGATGGAGAAAATGTTAAAAAAATAATGTGAACTGAACCTAAAACTGTGTTGGCATACATTCCGCACCACCCCCCCCACTCTGCCCAATAGACTCAATTGTTAAAAATTTATCAGCACAATTCTGGATATGGAAGGATCTGGGAAGAATGAAGAATGGGGCTGCCACTTGGGTAACTAGAAAGATGGTGGCACCTGAGCAGTTAGAAAGAAGTTCAAAAGAGGAGTGTTCATGTGGTGTGTGGCGTATGTGGTGTGTGCGTGTGTGTGTATGTGTGTATGAGTGTGTGTAAGTGTATGTGCGTGTGTTGTGTGGGTGTGTGTAAGAGTTTGTTGTGAGTATATGTAAGTGTGTGGGTGATGTGAGTGTGAGCATGTGAGAGTGTGTTGTGAGTGTGTGTGTGTATTAGTGTATGTGTCCGCGTGTATGCAAGTGTGTGTGTGTGTGTGTGTGTGTGTGTAGACTGTACATTCCACTTTGAACATGGTGAGTTTGATGTCTGTTACATGCCCTGGTGGAGATGTGTAATACACAATTGGGGATGTTGGACTGGAACTCATCTTCTTGGAGAAGGCTTTCTTGTTCCCTTCAGTGCTACCGCTGTCCCTCTGTGAATTATGTCCAATTTATTCTGCCTATAGCTTGTCTATACTTAGTTATTTTCATGGTGTCTCTCCCATTAGACTGGGAGCTCCTTGAGGGAAGGGACTGTCTTTTGGTGTCTTTGCATCTCCAGCACTCAGCACAGTGTATGGCACGTAGCAGGCACTTAAATTCCCACTGGCTTGATTTGATACAACTTGACTCACAGCCCAAACTCAGGATATCCTTTCCATGAGAAGGTATGGTATTCTAGAACCCTATAGGAAACAGAAATCTGGGGTCATTTATTTGACCTCATCACAAAATGTTTTCTAAAGCTGTCCAGCTTTCTCTTTAAAACTTCTCTTTTTAGACTGGGGTAGGGAGACCCTCCCTGCCCTACCAGAAAGTTAGAGTGGTATTGGAGGAGGGCACAAAAGAGAGAAGATAGGGGGAGGGGCTTTACAGTGTGATCGCTGGTTTGGGGTTGGGGGTTGGGGAAAGATGAGGAGAAAATTTGTAACTCAAAAATCTCCTGGAAATGAATGATGCAAACAAGAAAACAAATTAAAATAAATTTTAAAAAGGGAAAAAAACTTCCCTTTTTCTATGAGGTTTCAACATCTTAATTAGGTTCTTTTTTAATTTTTGGCTTTTTGGAGGGCAATTGGGGTTTAAGTGACTTGTCCAAGGTCACACGTCTAGTAAGTGTGTCAAGTGTCCGAGGCCACATTTGAACTCAGGTCCTCCTGACTCCAGGGCTGGTGCTCTATTCACTGTACCACCTAGCCACCCCTCTTAATTAGGTTCTAATTGATGTTTGATGACTTAATTTAGCACCTGTAGCTGCCTAATTCAGTACCCAGTAGCTTCTGGTGATCTCTTGCCAAGAAGGCCTGTCCAGCTCCTTCTTCCCCAGGATAGTGTGCCCCATGTTCAGGCCTTCAGCAGCTACACGAAGCAGAGGGATGAGGTAGGCCAACACCTGGGAACCAGAAGCAGCTGAAATCAGGATGAGCTAGGGGGAACCAGTGATCCAGTGGGAAAAAAGGATGGTTTCTCCCAGTCCTCCTGCTCCTTGCCCTCTTCGAAGCTGTGGGCAGCACTGATCACTCTCTCCTCCTTGATGCCCTCTTTTCCCTAGGTTTTTAGGACACACATGCCCTCCCTGGTTCCTGGTTCTTCACCTGCCTCTGTGACTGTTCCTTCTCTGTCTCCTTTGCTGGACCCTCCTCCAGATCACTGCCCCTAACCATAGGTGCCCCTCACAGTTCTGTCCTAGCCTCTTCTCTTCTCCCCCTACACTGCTCCACTTGGGGACCTCATCGGCCACATGGCTTTAATGATTATCTCTCTGCTGATGATTCTCAAGCCTGCAGCTCCTGCCCTGACTGACCTCTAGTCTCTCATGTCCAACTTTCTTCCAGGCAGGCACCTCAGACTGAACGCTGAGTCAAAAACTTATAAAGTCCAAAATGAAACTTGTCATCTTCTCCTCCTCCCAACCCTGGAATGCTCTGCCTCCTCATCTCTGCCTCTTCCTTGAAATATCAATTAAAATGCCAAATTTTCCAGGAAATCTCCCCAGCCCCTCGTAATTCTAACACCTGCCCTTGCTTCATTATTTGCTGTGTCCCAGATACTGTTCAGTGGTACATACTTGTCTGCCTGTTGTCTCTTCCTCATTAGACTGTGAGCCTTTTGAGGGTGGGGACTGTCACCTGTGAACCTTCATTGATGCCTCACATGCTACCTAATCCAACTGAAAGTCCAGGTGTCTTCACACAAAAGCTACACGACTGCTTTCAAGCATGCAAAATGCTCTCCATGTTATCTTATTTGGCCATTACAACATCCCTGCAGAGGAGATGATATAAGTATCCCCATTTTACAGATGAAGAAATAGAGGTTGTGAGACATTAAGCGACTTGCCTCAGATCTCAAAGCATGGCCAGAGTGCTAGATCAGAAATACCTTAGCTCCAAAACTGCTTTTGACACCAGCTCCATGAGCCTGGCCACTCACATAACCACTCTTTGCCTCAGTTTCCTCATCTGTAAAATGGAAATGATAATAGCACCTCCCCTCCAGGGCAGAGAAACTTTATAAAGCACTTAGCACCGTACCTAGCACACAGTAAGCCTTTAATAACTGTTTGTTCTCTCCTGGACCCCTCTCTGACATTAGCTGTGTGACCCTGGAGAAGCCCAGGTGTTTCAAGCTGTCTTCTAAAAACCACATTGTCCCTATTGTTTATTCTTGGACTCTTAAACTGACTTTGGTTAAAACTGGTTTTAATGTCTTTTCTTATAAGGTGTTATAGATATCTGGGGTTTAATGGTGGAATTGGTTAAGAAACAAACTACTGTAGGGATCTTTGGATTTCTAGGTAACAGTATCTGAGCGGTCTCTGATCTATTGAGAAATGGTTGTTTCTGAAGACCCATAGGCTCTGCCTTCCCAAGGAGCAGTCTGGACTGAGGATGGGCAGCCCCATTCGCTCCACCCTGGAGACACGTGGGCATTTGTGGGCAAGCCGAGCCCTCAGAGACAGCCTGCCTGGCATGTTGGGGGAGGCACTTTGCTCTTCTAGGGCTCTGGATTGACAAAAGGTCCATTCTATGGGTTGGGGGATCTAGCCCTGATGGGCCCTGGGAGAAAGAGTAAACAAATCTTTTTTTAAAAAAATCACGTCTGACTGGTTTCAAAGTTGTAGAAAGTGAACCCAGATCTAACATGCTAACTGGGGGAAAAAGAAACAGGAAGAGGGTTGAGTTACTTTTAATAACATGTTGTCCTTTCTTGGAGCTTTTCATTCAAGCTCAAACAGAGACTTGGCTGCCGCTTCCATATCATTTTCCTAGTACTAGATGAAAGTGCTGAGGTGGGGAAATGACCACCTCAAGGTCATACAGCTCTCAGATCTGTGGCATCCTCAAAGGCTGGACAGCTTTGTTGTTTGGGAAGCTTTCTTGGATCGCCCCAGGCCACGCAAGGCTGCCTGGCCCTCCTACAGCACTCATTTCTTGTACGTACATGTTCAGACTGGGTCACACACGACTGTTTTCTAACCTGTTCACAAAATGTAAGAATCTAACACCTTCAGAAATGGGGAAGGGAAGGGGGCATTGTGCTAAATGCTTCACCAAGGTCACCTCATTCGTTTCTTACAACAACCCTGGGAGATGTGATTATTATTTCCATTGATTGTTGAGGGAACTGAGGTTTACAAAGGAGAAATTATTTGCCCAGGGTCACTAGGAAAAGCCTGATATGGGGCTGCAATTCGAGTTCTAAGGCGTACCTGACTAAGAATCTTTTCTAGCTGTTTTTGTCTCTATCACCCCAGCCAGATCCCAGTTGCCATTATCTGCCAGCCTTCCTTTAGGCCATGTTCTACCCTTCTTCAATCAATCCCTAAGAATTTTTTAAAGTGCCTACAAGACATTCTACTAGAGGCTCAAGCTACAAAGCAAATTCAAAACTCTCCTGGATTCAACAAACATTTAGTAAGTACCTCCTGTAAGCCAGGCAAAGCAGAATCCCCTCTGTAACATCCTTGATACTCGCTTGGTTACCTCCAGGGCCAGGGAGCTCACTACCCCAGAGTCCTAATACAGAGCACTTGGTTGGCTCTCCAGTGTTTGATTATGCCTGAATATGTACATGAACCAATGTAAGCTTCTTGAAACTGAGAAATGTTTCATTTCTGTCTTTGAATCCCTAGCACTAGTAAGGGCTTAATACATGTTTGTTGGTAGACCAATAATAATAGGATTTGCAGAACACCTAAAGGCTTTTGGAGCTCTTTAGAGGCATGATCTCATTTGACAAGGACGACAACCCTGGGAGGTCAGTGCTGTTATTATCCCCATTGGATAGATCAGGAATCCTGACTCCCAGGCTGCCCTCTGCACTGAGCCTGCTTGTTGCCTGATCAATTGACCTGCCTCATACCGCTTTCTGCCCAGCAGAAAGATTCCAAAGTTGAGAATCACACTATTCCTAGTCCTGCCCTTCCCCAGGCTGACTGTGCAGACTCTTCTGCTCATCCTCTCAGAGCATTCAAGGGAACAAATAACTATTTATGAAGCACCTACTATGCATCCAGCCCTAAAAACAGTGTCCCTGCCCACAAGTTTGTATCCTAATGGAGGAGAAAGCACACATCCATGGCTAATGGTGATTCATGCAAAGCCATTTCAGAGGACAGATGGAGAGCACACTGGTCATTGGAGTGATCAGTGACTTGTTCAGGGTCACACAGTCACACAGCTGGTAAGTGTATGTGGCTGGATTCTGAACTCAGGTCTTGCTGCGTCCAGGCCTAGTTCCCTATTCACTGAGCCACCAGCTCCATGAGATGTGAAAAGCCCTTTTCAAGCCTGAAAGCACCATGTATATGTGATTCGTCATTATTTTTCTTATTATGGTTAAGGAAGTTCCACATCCAGAATAGCACCTGAAACACAGTAAGCTTGATAAAGGCTTGTTGACTGACTGACTGACTTACTGGTAGGACATAAGCTCCTTGAACCCAGGGGCTCTCTCAGTTTAGTCTCAATTCCCAGGTCTAGCAGTGTTGGGTATTTAGTAGGTGCTTAATAAATGCTTGTTGACCAAGTCCCTCAAATAATCCTTGAGACCATTTGTCTCTTGCCTTTTTTCAAATTGTTTCAAACACTTCTGAAGAGGGGGACAGAAGAATGTGCCCTCTTCTCCCTTACTGGTTAGATTTCTGAACTTTTTCCTAACTTGGGACAAAGGGAGTGTGTGTGGGGGGAGGGGGGTGAAGGAGAATTCAAGGGGAATTCTGGTTACTTGAGATCTGGTTAACTGAGGCTGTGACATATGGGAACAGTCTTACATCTTATAATCTAACATTTAAGCTCATACAAGATGAAAAACAGACAGCAAAAATTTGGCGCCAGAATGAAAACTCAAATTCGAATAGCTGTATAATTGAATTAAAAACCCCATCCATTTGCCTTCTAAACAATTAGAACTTAGCACGTGGCCAAAACCTGAGCCCTTCTCCCTTCTTCTTGAGCTGGCCCCCTCCAGAAACAGAGGCAGCTTGGCAAATGTGTGATTACTTAACTCTATCTCCATTCAGTGATTGATTATTTTACTTAGTAACAGAGGGAGAGAGACCACATCGGAAAATGCCATACTGGTGAGACCCATGAAATTAGCTTTATAAATATAGGCCACTGCAATCAAGTCAGAGTTAAGAGCTGATATGGAAATTAAAAACTGCATCCAGCAGGAAGCCAGACGATCTCCCCCGAGCCAGAAAAAGCTATCACTGGTGGGCCTGGCCTGGGAGGAGTTCTGACCAGCTGGATGATGGCACTGAGCCTTTGGGATTCTGATGGCCCTCAGTAATGGAGGAGGAATGTTTGGAAAGCATTGATCTGGACCACCCCATGTCCCGAGGTCCTCAGCCATTCCTCATTCATGACAAGTCATGAGCACTAAACCAGGTCTTACCTCCCACCATTATGCCAGTGGCTCTGGGGACTAAGATTCAACGTAGGCAGTCATGGGGTATGATGAATAGAGTGAAGGACTGAGGTCAGGAAGACCTGAGTTCAAATCCTTCCTCAGATACCTAGTAGCTGTGTGACCCTGGGCAAGTCACTTCACTCTGCTTGCCTCAGTTTCCTCAGCTGTCAAATGAGCTGGAGAAGGAAATGGCAAACCACTCCAGTGTCTTCTCCAAGAAAACCCCAAATGGGGTCATGAAGAGTCAGACATGACTGAAATGACTGTACTAAACAAAGTGAAAATAATGATCTCACCTGCCTGATTTGTGAAAATCCAATGAGAGGCCACGTGTAAACGTGCTTTGTAAGAATCAGCTCTTCTTGTCTTTGGGCTCCAGCCCCTCTCCCTGGCAAGGTGGATCCTGGCTCAGTTCTGGGACACCCTGGGAGCTCTTCCTTCAAGGCTCCACAGAATGAAGGGGTGTGGGGCACAAAGGATCAGAGCTGATGATCCCATCATCCCTTGTCTGCACCAGGGCTACACGTTTATTTTACTTCTCTGTCCTTTCCTGACAGGGGTCTATGTTTGGTTACACAGAACATTTCCCGCAATCCACTGAGAAACGAAGACTTTCCGAGCAGGTTGGTTTCTAACTCCTCCATGCCTCTGACTAGAATTACTGAGTGGAGCTGGAAAAACAAACAACCGGCAAGTTGGACTTGTGAGCTGGGCTCTTCCCCTCCCCCTGGATCTCTCCAGGCTTCGAATCTTAATAGCTTGTCAGGGGATGTCTTTATTTGGTTGATTGATTGATTGATTGATTCATTCATTCATTCATTTACTCAGGTGCCTACAATGTACGAGGTACTAGGCTAAGCCCCCAGACTACAAAGAAAGAAGCAAGAGTAGCCCCTATTCTCAAAGCTCTTCTATTATAAAACGTGGGGGGTTTCTTACATTTCAGGGGGTGGGTTCATTAAATTTTAAGTACTGAACTATGAACTATGGATACAGTCACAGAATGGTGGCAAGGCACTCAAACCCCAAAAGCCTCAGTTCCTCATCTCTATAATAGCAACAACAATGGTACTGTCTACTTCAGAGGGTCATTATGTGGATTTTTGTGTTAAAACTTTTTGTAAGCTATATGACTGAAAAAATGGCAAAACCAGACAACAAGGTGCTACAGAACTGTCAAAGGATCATAGATTTCCAAGTGGAAGGGATTTTGAAAGCCATCTCATCTAAACTCATTTTACAGACAGGAAAAGGAAGCCCAGAAACTTGCCCAGAGTGGCACAGAAAATAAATGTCAGAGACCTGACTTGGAAATCCAGTCATCTGACTCCAAGTCTAGTATTCGAACCATCATCAAACACTAATGGGCAGGAACCAGCCTTGTTAATGTAACACCTGCTTCATTAAACTCCCCTATAGAAACTGAAGATATTGTTACTTATTTTTAAGAGCCAAATGGAAAACTGAGGAAATCAGTTGGGAGTGAAAGTTTTCACTGTTGTGCTATAAGGCACTTGCATTAGGTCACAAAAGGCATTAAGAATGAGAGGCAGAATAGGAACCCGGGACCTGGGAACGCAGAATCATCATGCTTTCTCTTAGAGCAGATATGCCACTGAAATTGCCAAAGAGGCACATTTAGGCTTGATGTAAACAAAGAATATGTGATGAGGGCACCGTGATGAAGCAAAAAGAAGTTGTTTGGGGGAATGGTGGGTTCCACTTCACTGTAGGTCTTCAAGCCCCTGGCATAGGACAAAGAGCACATAAAAGCTTGAACAAATTAAAGAACTAATGCCCACCATTTTCTGGGTGTGATGTAGAAAGGGTTCTTATTTTGTTTAAATTCTGTGTATGCTTAACATGTATATACTGTACCTATCGTGAATACTGTCTTCCCCTATGGAATATAAGCCCCTTGAGGTCAGGGACTGTGAGGTAGTCAATAAATAGTCAATAAGAAACATCAACTAAGCATCATGTGCCAGACAATGTGCTAAACTCTGGATGGTACAGGTTGTTGCCACAGGTATTATAAACATCACTTTATAGATGAAGAAACTGAGAAAAAGCTATGCCAAGGGACTTCTCCGAGGGAATGTAGTCTCATGGAGGGCAAGACAGCTCCACTTATAATCTGGTATCTCAGAGCCTAGCACAGAGCCTAGCGCCTAATATATGCTCAGTAAATGCTTGTTAAATGGATGACTAAAATGAAAGGTCCATGAATTAGGGACTTTCTGTCAACTGACTGATGGAGTGAATGATTGGGGTACATGCTGGATTTGATTGCTTCTGAGGTCCCTTCCATCTTGGACATTCTGAGATTCTTTTGCTGAACCTAGGGATAAGCCTAACAACAAAACCAACATCAAAAGTAAGTGACTGATTTGTGCCAGAAACCAAAGTTTGGGTAAGCACACTCTCACAAGCGCACACGCGCACACACACACTCACACACATGCACATGCACACACACAACAATGAAGCTATTGACAAAGATGGTCCCTCTAATGAAGCCATTCCTCAGTCCTGGCCCATGTCCCATAAGAGGGACGCTTCACTGGTCTGGTCCAGAGTTCTTTTTCTTCCATGACTCATCCTTCACAAAGGCCTTTCCTGGTCTCTGTCTCACTAACACAGCACTTGAAACCCAGGGCTTCATTGCCCATTGTTTGCCATAAGCCCTCACCCTGCTTCAGTGCAGACAAGAAGCTGGAGTTCCCGTTGAGCTCCCTTCATCTGTATTCATGGCAGACTTCCCAACCACGGAAACAACCCATAGAGATGAGAGGAAAGAACTATGTGGCCCCACCAAGGAGAGGCATGGCAGGAGGGAAAAGGTGTGGGAAAGGAGGATCCACAGGTCAGCTCAAGTGACTTTGGTGATGCTCCACCCACTCCATGGGGTTCAGATCATAGGCCTACAATAACAATTCTTTATACTGATAAGGGCACTTGAGGTTTATGAGCACCTTCCATACTTTATCTCACCTGATCCTCTCTCTAAGGGACATACTATATTTTTGTTCCCATTTTACAGATGAAGAAACTGAGACTCAGAGGAAATAAAGGACTTAACCACAGTCAGAGAGTTAGTAAATATCTGAGTAGGATTTGAACCCAGGTACAAATTCCAGAGCTTTGTGTCTTATACAATACTTCCCATCTGCTAAAATCATGGGTTTCTAGAGCTGGAAGGTGTTAACTACTCCCAACTTATCCTTTGATAAATTAGAAAACAGGAGTTGAGATTTGAATTCTTGTCCTGGCTCTTCAAACTTTGTTGCCTTGGTAAAATTTTATTTGACCTTCCTGTGGTTCAGATCATTCATTCATTCACACATTCACTCAACAAAGACTTCTAAGTCACCACCACCACCACCACCACCACCACCACCACCATACTTGAGTTGTATGTGCTTCCATATTTCTAAAGATCTATGAATGGACTGATGTGGACACTCTGCCAGCATGGTGACTGTGCTTAAGCTGATGCCTCCTCTAAAGACAGGAATTGTCTGGACCTAATTTTCATTACATTTTGAACTTAACTTTAACTGAGGGTAGTTCCAGAATCCAAAGCAGAGCCTCTTACACATTCAATTTAGCTAGTGTTTATTCAGTGTCTAGTACAAAGAAGGCATTATGGCAGGCAAAGGAGAGGCAAAGACCACCAAAACACTTCCTGCCCTTGAAGAGCTTACAGTCCACTGGGGAATATAACACATAAAAAAGTGATATAATGATGATGAAGATGATGATGATGATGATAACTAACATTTATATCATGGTTTAAGGTTTACAAAGTACTTCATGACATCATTTGGAGAGGAAAGATCAGTAACTGCTGGGAAATAAGAAAGGCATTGCAGAGATACTGGAAAGCTGAAGCTTGAAAGGAGTCAAGGTTTCCAAAAGGTGAATGTGAAGAGAGAGAGCATTCCAGGCACAGGGAACAGCCTGGGCAAAGGTGCAGAAGAAAGAGATGGAAATCTGAAGTAGAGGAAGAGAACAGAGGCCAGTCTGGCTGGAAAACAGAGTGAGTGCCAAGAGTTGGCCCCATGTCGCTGCTGGGAAACTATTTAAAGTTCACACAGCATATATCTCTTTCATAAATGCCCTCAAGCTCCCATAGACATGGATAAATAGACTCTGTTTCATGAGGGAATAATGGATCTGACTTCAGAGATTCATGTGCTACAATAATCTAGGTAGAAAATGTGGTGAAAAGAGATTATTTTTTAGATAAGAAACTTGCTCTTATGACAACAAACATACAGGGTAAAATGGTTCTGGGTGAAATGACAAACTAATGACCATTCAGCAGCGGCCTGTGAAGACAGTCTGGGAGTGGGAAATGTCTCCTGCCTTCTTTCCTTCCTTCTTTTTCTTCCCTCCTTCTTTTCTTTCCTTCTTCCTTCCTTTCTCTTCTTCTCCCTTTCATTTTTCTCTTTTCCTCTCATCTTTTCTTTTTCTTCCTTCCTCTTCCTTTCTTTTTTCTTCTTTTTCCTATCTTTTTTCTCTCCCCTCCTTTCTTCTTCTCCCTCCCCTCCCTCTCTCTCATTTTCTTGTCTCTCATTCTCTCTCCTCTCTTTCTGTCTCTCTGTCTCTTTGTCTCTGTCTCTTTCTGTCTCTCTCCCTCCCCCCTCTCTCTTGTTCTCTCTCTCTGTGTCTCTCTGTCTCTCTGTCTCTTTCTGTCTCTCTATCTCTCTCTGACTCTCTCTGTTTCTCTCTCCTCTCTCTGTCTCATTCTCTCTGTCTCTCTCTCCCTCTCTCTCTCTTTCTCTCTCTGTCTCTCTCTGTGTCTCTGTCTCTCTGTCTCTCTGTCTCATTCTCTCTGTCTCTCTCTGTCTCCCTTTCTTTCGATACTCATCATAAACAAGCGGGCTTCCTGGGTTCCTTCCAGCATTCATCATTCTGTGATTCCAGGTATGAGATAATCACACTTGTACATTCACTTCTTTAAACCCCAGCAGTTCAGCTCTCTGAAATGAGGACAGCTTATAAGTAGCCTGCTTACTTAGTGATTAGCACCTTTCTCTATAAACATTAGGCATTTAATAAGTGTTTACAGATTGTAGATTATTAACTGGCTGATACCCCTTTTTTTCTAGCCATGTAGAATTAGGTTTCTGACAAAGCATCAGACCTTAAAAGGGGGGAGGGGCAGCTTTTCAACCTGTGACTAAGCTGAAGAGGCAGTTTTCCACTGCTAGCAGGATCAGACCTTTTCACTTCTTGATTCAGATTTGATCTCTCCATTAAAAGCGGGAAAGAAACCTCCAGTGGCCTGGGCCCTGAAATGCAGAGAGAACGCAATAACCAGGACACCAGTGTCACAGGCTGGGGAGGAAGGTATGAGATCCGAACAGTAAGAGGGAGGAGGCTAGGAGGCTCTGAGTGGCCAACTGAGCATTTTGATTATAGATATTACCAGATATTAGCCAGATATTACCGTCCTGGAGGTGGCTGGAGCGATATTGTTCCCATGACCACTTGGGCAGCATGATGGAGATAAGGTTCTTATGCAGATACAGGTTAAAATGGATGGTCTCTCATGTCTCTGCCAATTCCAAGTATCTGTGATTCTGAGTAACAGGGTTCAGCTTTGCCAACGGGTCATGGAAGTCTCATTAATTAATACAAAAAAATGATTTAACAGGCATTTTGCCTGGTTTTAGCTTCCAGGGCAGCTGAGAAGTAGTTTGGCATGGTGGGCAGAGAGGAGGCCTTGCTGTTAGGAAGGGCTAGATCAAACTCTTCTCCATATCCCTTGTCCTAGCATATTACCTGAAACAGAGTAAGCTATGAACAAACACCCGAATGCTTAAAATTGGTTGCATGACCATGGGCAAGCAAGTCGCTTAACCTCTCATCACTCAGGCACACACCACTGAGAGCAGAAGGTGCAGACAAGTTGCTGATCTGCATTGGAGGATGGAGATTCCACACCAGGAGGCCCCCATTCCACTGACATCATTGATTAGGACCAAATAAATAATAAACAGACTAACAAAGGCAGACATAGTTTCAGGGAGCTGAACATAACTCAGGAAAGTCCTTCTAAAATTTTTTGGTTCTTTCCCCAGATTTTCATGGACGTAGCTAGGCATCGCCACAACAGACCTGTTTCCTGAGTTTTTGCTGGGGCTCCTTGCCCAATCTGTGACCCTGCTCTGAAGCTGCCATCAGCTCAGGCTTTCTGGTTGTTGAGAGCACATTTCTGCAATCCCTGACCTCAGTAAGAGGCAAAGTCAAAGCCCCCTCATTCCTTCCCGCTGTGAATATCAGATATCTCCCTCCCCCCCTTTCAAAAATGCCACAAATTTCAGAGGGATTTTTGCACATTTTCTCTTCACTTCTGAAGAGGAAAAAAAATCAGTAACAGAAATAGAATAGAAGCGAAATCTAATGATTATTAGTCATTGCAAGGTTAGTGAAAGAAGGGTTCATTCACTTATTCCTTCGTAATCTACATCCCAGTGAATGTTTACCTGGGACTTAATGTCTATCAGCAACCAGCAAATTAGGAAGCCGTAACTGGGCCAACATTCTGGACCTAAGAGTTTGTTTATTTAAATGTCCTCATTAAGACCTCTCAGCACATCAAAAGGGTGTTAAAGAACCAGGCTATTAGCTAGCAAAACAAACCAGTTAGCAGAACTAGAATTTCCTCCCTTCACTTAGCCTCCAAGGAAGGAAGCAGCCATCAGCCCCCAACAGCTTGCCGTTCACCCAGGAGTGGAGTGGGAAGTGTGTGTGTGTCTGATCCTGCCTCAGTCACCCAGGCCTGGATGATGGCAGACAAGTCACGGATCCTCCTTGGGCCTCACCTTCCTCATCCGTAAGATGAAGGTGATGGACTGAATTGCATCTCTACCTCTAGCATTGTACGAACTTTGGCAAATTTGTGCCCCTCCTGGTGCTCAAATGAGGCAGCTGACTGAGGGCTGTGGAACTGCCTTTTGGCTGCTAGGATTCTATGGTCTAGAGAATCTAGAGGTTAAGACCCGTGGCAAAGTTTGGAAGACTTAGGTCCACAGCCCTCCTATGACACACCGAGGCTGGCCTGGTGGCTGGGCAGGCCTCAGGCTCCTTAGCCAGAAAACAGGAATATAAGAAACTGCACTATGTAGCTCTTATCCCCTTGTGAGCCCAGCTTTCCAGGGATTTCCATCTCTCCTTACCTCCCATTGGGGAATTCGTGCAAAGAATCATCTGGGCCAACTCTGCTCAGCCTTCACCAGCCTGTACTGCTGACTCTTTGGATCTCCTCCCCCACCCTGACTTGCTGGCTCCTTTCTCTTGGATGTATTCCCCCATTAGAATATAAGGCTCTTGAAGGAAAGGATATCTTTTTCTTTTTGCTTGTGCTTATATTTTTAGCATTTAATCCAGTGCCTGACACTTAGCAAGAGTTCTGTCTGTCTGTCCATCTATCTATCTATTTCATTACCCACTTATCCACTATCACTTATCTATTATCTATTTATTACCATTTATTTTATCTGCTTATCTCTTATTTATCTATCATCTACTTACCTACCTGCCTCTGTTTATCTATCTATCTATCTATCTATCTATCTATCTATCTATCTATCTATCTATCTA
>CM053593.1:11389164-11432038 GCA_028646575.1 Pseudocheirus occidentalis
CTCTCTCATCTGAGAGTAAAAGCTTCCTGTCCTCTTGTCCAAAGTCAGCTCACTCCACCTGGATTCCATAGTCCAGGCCTTCCAACTTCCTCTAGGACTCTCTCCCATCATAATCTTCCCTCTCTGGTATCTTCCACCCTTCTCTCTCCCAGGGCTCCTTCCTGTCTGCCTT
This sequence comes from Pseudocheirus occidentalis, assembly GCA_028646575.1. NCBI lineage: Eukaryota > Metazoa > Chordata > Mammalia > Diprotodontia > Pseudocheiridae > Pseudocheirus > Pseudocheirus occidentalis. Next base: position 11,389,337 of record CM053593.1, read on the forward strand.
CAGCATGCTCAGATCTCTTGATCTTTAAATAATAATAATAATAATAATAATAATAATAATAATAATAATAAAATGCTCCACATGACCCTGCTAGCCCTTCCAGGAACTGCCCTGTTTCCCTCCTTCCATCTGCTGCCAAACTCTTTCAATGTGTGGTCTACACCTGCAGCCTCCTCCTCCTATCCACCCTTATCATGACCTCTTTGGGGTCAAGTCTGAGGGCCTCCCTAAACTCTCCTTGGGAGGCAATGTGCCTGGTGGACAGAACATTAGAATTGCAACAGATGGGACTGAGTTTGAATTCTACCTCAGTCCTTCACTCGCTGTGTGACCTTGAGCTAGGCATGCAATCTCGATGGGCCTCAGTTTCTTCATACGTAGAATGGGCTGATAATGATAGCACTATTGCAAAGGGTGGTGGCTAGAATCAACTGAGGTCAGAAATGTAAATCCCTTTGCAAACCTCAAAGTGCTTTAGAAATATTAGCTGCTCGTGCCGGATTTCCTCTCCTTCCTTGTACCGTTGGCCTCGTACCATTTCCCCCAAAGGCCCGTCCTTCCTCGTGGTTAAAATCTAGACCTTCTATTCTAATGTATGTTCATTCATCCTGCAAACTCGTTTATTCTCTTGGCTTTAACTGTGAAGACAATAGCAATAGGTGCCATGTATAGATGGCAGGGGTTCTAGAGCCTCTGGTTCAGCTCCTACCCAAAGAAGAGAATCACAGATGGGACTCAGGTCTGGGACGGCCCTCACAGGTCACCTAGCCCTGAGTTTCTTCACCTTTTGTGTCCTGGACCCTTTAAGCCTCAGCCTATGGAGATCCCTGCCCAGAATCACAAAATCCAAACACATCAGAATATAAAGGAGGCCAATTAAATGGGGTCTCTGGCTGAAAATTCAAGGATATTGTTTTCATTTTCTTTTTCTTGCTTTTTTCAGCAGGGCTAATATGGAAATTAGGTTTTACAAGATTTCACAGGTAGAACTGATATCTTTCCTTCTCAATGGGTGGGAGGAAAAAAGGGAATTTGGAAATATTTTCAAAATAACTAATAAAATTAATTTAAAAATCAATAAGAATAAAATTATCATGTTTAAGGACAAGTTAATGAGCCCCCAAGTTAAGAACTTTTTTTTTCTTTTTGGAGGGGGGAAGGTAGGGCAATTGGGGTTAAGTGACTCCACCAAGGTCACATGGCTAGTTTTGTGTTAAGTATCTGAGGCAGGATTTGAACTCATGTCCTCCTGACTCCAGGGCCAGTGCTTTATTCACTGGGCCCCCCCCAAGTTAAGAACTTCTGATGGAACTCACCCAAACCTAAGCAATCTCCTTGAGGGGAGGAACCATTTCCTCTCACTTCCTGCATTTGTAGGTCTAAGGCAAATATTTAATACAGTCTTCATCTTATCTCACCCTATTTTAACTTGTCCTACCTTATCTATGCCAACTGTAAAATGGAGACACTAATAGGATCTCAAGTTGCTCAAATATGTTCTCAAATGAGAACATATCTGTAAAACACTTAGTATAGTGACTGGTATAGAGTAAGAGCTTAATAAATGTTTATTCCCTTCTTTCCTCCCCACCTACAAGATGTGTGACAAATGTTCATTAAGTCTTTATGTGAATAGTCCTAGTCATTTCCTTCTGGGGCAGCCCATTCCCAGTTTGTACCAAGTGAGTTATTATGTTTTTCCTTATATTTAGTCAAAATTTGCCTCACTCCAATCCCTCCCAGTTGTCCCTAGTTCTGTCTGCTTGGTCCATGTAAGAAAGTCTAATTTCTCTTCCATGTGGTCTCCTTTCCTGCACCTGATCACAGCTCTCATGCCTTCTCTGAGTGCTCTGTTCCGGTTTCTTCAACTGATTTCCATTTGGTATAAACTCAAAGCCCTCCCTTCCATCCTGGTTGCCCTCCTCATGCTCAGAACTGAATACCTTAATCTAAATGAGGTCAGAGGACAGTGGGGGTGATCACTGAATTTCATGCTTAGCACAATGTCTGGCACATTTTGTGACCCCATTTGTAGTTTTCTTGGCAAAGATACTGGAGTGGTTTTCCATTTCCTTCTCCAGCTCAGTTTACAGATGAGGAAACTGAGTCAAAGTGAAATGACAAATTTGAACTCATAAAGATGGGTCTTTCCAACTCCAGGCTAGCACTCTAATCACTGCATCTAGTGATACTCAGTCTTAGGGTTCATCAAGCCATGAAAAACTCACATGAAATAGCCAGGGCTACAAATCTTGCCCAGGGACTACTCTAGACCTTCATCTATCATTAGCTGCGAATCTCAGGCAAATTACTTCACTTTTCTGTGCCCAAGAATCCCAATCTCTAAAATTGGGATAATAAACTAATACCACCATACCTTGTTTTGAAGATCAAATAAGAAGGCAGATATAAGCAGACTGAAAAGCTAAGAGCGTTAGGAAAGAATAATTATCTTAAGTGTTCCCGCCATACCAAGGCTGCACTTCCTGAGCATGTACAAGACCAAAGGGTGTGCCTGGACATGCCATCCAGGCTTTGGCACCACCCTCATCCCTTCCAAATGCTGACTCCGATTTTATAGACCCTGGCAGCCCCTCACACAACCAGAATCCAGAGTTGAAGATTCCGGAGAGGAAGGACAGCCCAACCATCCACCCAATCCACAAGGCTCTTCTATTTTAGACGATCTAAACATACCCAGACATTTACAGCTGTGGGGAGTTCAGTAACTAGCCAGTATCATTTCAGGAAAGCCCACTTGGTTATAGTTTCTTCTTAAGACTGAGTTGAAAACTGCCTGAATATATGAAAAGGCCCAGTATTAAGTGCTGGGAAAACAAAGAGAAGTGTGTCATACTCCCTGCCTTCAAGGGGCTTACATTCTAATAGAAGATGATCCTCTACAGGGCAGTGGAGACTGGGGAAGGAAATTTTGGTCTGTTAGTATTACTAGGATGGTGAGGTGATATGTGAGCCAGATGCAGGGTAGGATTGACTGGATAAAATGTACCCCGAGCAGAGGTGGAAAGGGAGGATGGTGGAAGGGACAACACATGTTGCCATGGCAACAGAGCATTTGGCAAGATGGCTCAATGGGATAGGAAGGATGTCCCCTTCTGTGGCCAGGGGAGCTGCTGGGACTTATTGACTCTAATCAACCAGATCCACCAATCAGCAAACATTTAGTAAGCTCACCAGACACTGAAGGGAAGAGTTACAATGACAAAAAAATGAGACAGTTCCATGAATTTACAATCAGGCAATCCATAAGCATTTATTAAACACCTCTTATATACCAGGCATGAAACTAGATGGCGACAGATGCAAATGCAAAAAAATAAGACTGAAATCACACACACACACACACACACACACACACACGCATACATGCACCCTTCCAGGTACTTTACAATCCAATGGGAGAGCACATGGGTAGGTATTTAGACTGAATCCAAAGGAGTTAGATAGATGGGAAATCAAGAAAGGCTTCATTCAGGAAGTGGGGTCTGAAGGACTGGAGTCCTGGGAGGAGGACGTTCCCAGATAGTGTCTGAGGTGCTCGGAGCCTGCCTTACAGATATGTGAGTGATAGAAGATAGGAGAAGGGAGAGGGAAAGGAAAGCACTGGGATCTGGAGGAAGCAGCTGGGTGGTGTGAGGGATAGAATGCTGGGCCCAAAAGACCCAAGTTCAAATCCTGCCTCAGACACTTCCTAGCTTTGACCCTGGGCAAGACTCTTCATCTGTCTGCCTGGATTCCTTCAACTGTAAAATGTGATGAGAAAATGCTTAATTCAGTGCTTGGTGTATACCAGAGGCTCCAGAAAGACTCATTCCCTTCCCTGCTGAGCGAGGGTGAGAGGAAGCTCAAAGATAAAGTGAGAAGGGAGGCCATGAGGAAGGTCTGTGCACAGGCTTCTTGCTTTATCTGTTTTTCAGTCTCTTGTCATCTTTCTCTTCCTTCCTTCCTCTATTTCTCTCTTCCTTCCTCCCTCCCTCCCTCTCTCTCTCTTTCTCTCTCTCTCTTTTTCTTTCTTTCTTTTCTTTCTTTCTTTCTTTCTTTCTTTCTTTCTTTCTTTCTTTCTTTCTTTCTTTCTTTCTTTCCTTCATAAAGTAGCTAAGAGAGATTAATTGCTTTGCCCCCAGGTCACACAACTAACAAGTGTCTGAGGTGGGATCTGAACTCAGGTCCATGGAGTCTCCAATTCTAGCATTATGCCCTGGGGGCCACACTGCCTCTGCAGCAGACATCAAAAGAGACCTCTGGGTCACACACCCAGATGGAGACCAGAGCCTCTCCCCCTCGATGCCTGCCTTGATTCCCTTAGCTAAATGAGAACAAAACAAGTTTGTCCAGTGGGCAAAAACACAGTGCCTATCATGACTCATGCAAGGGGCGGGGGGGGGGGGGGGGCGGCCCTGTGGGAGGCATAGCTCTGGGAAGAAGGAAGTGATTGTCCCATAGTGCTCTGCCCTGGTCTGGTCACATCTGGAATCTGGGGTTCAGTTCTGAGTATGACAACTTAGGAAGGATGTGAATAGGCTGGAGGGAATTCCAGGGAAGGCAACCAAGTTTAATCAAAAGGCCAATCAACAAACCTTTACGAGGTATGTGCTGTGTGCAGCAGGCTCCTGCTATATGAGGAAGGAAGCTACAGGACCTAGAGAAGAGAAGGCTTTTTGCTTCTGTGTGTTTTTCTTTTGGGTGGCACTGGGCAGGAAGGGGGAAGGCTATCCTGGGGATTTTCACCAGTCTGGAGGGCTGGGACCAGATCTGACGTCTGGCCCCAGAGGCAGAAGCAGGCTCATAGATTTAGAGCCAACCTCAGAGGTCACCAAGCCCAACCGCCTCATTTTGCAGATACATAAAGGGAGGTGGAGAGACACAGTGACTTGTTCAGGGTCACACAGCTGAGACAGGTCGGAGGCAAGATTAAATTCAGAATCCCTGCTCCCAGTCCAATGGCCTAATCACTGGGCTGTTGGCTCCCCTATTAATCACAAGCCTTATTCTGTGTTTACTCTAAGAAGGCATTGTGATAGGTAAGGTTTTCTTTTTTTTTCTTTTTTTAAAACATTTGAAAACTAGATTTCCATAGAATTGGCTTCCTTTGAAATTCTCTGGATTTATTTAATGCAATGAAAAGCTGGACTCTGGACACAGCCTTCATGAGACTGGAGGCCAAAGGGGGCTAGACCCCGGGGCCTTAGAGGCAAAAGTGACCCAGTCCTGCCCTGAAGGGCTTATGGTATTCAGGGAAGCCAAAATAAGCACACAGAAAATATGTTCCTGTTAAACAGGAGATGAGTTAGGGAGAGGAGGGAACGTCAGTGAAAGGCTTAGGACAGCAGGGACAGCAGGGGTGGCTAAAACAGACCAGAGACGAGTCAAACTCTTAGAAGCAACCTCAGGCTTCAAATTAAGAAAAAAAACCCTCGAAGAAAAACAAAACCCAAACGGAGTTGCTCAAAGAGTGGGGTGACCTGGCCCAGCGTTAGTGGACTCTCCATCAATAACAATCACCATCATTTCTACAATGCTGTGAGGTTTGCGAAGTCGGTTGGTATCATTCCCATTTTAGAGATTTGGAAAAGGAGGCTGAGACTTGCCCAGGGTCACAGCTAGTAAGTATCTGGGATGCGGGCCTTCTGGATGATGGGTCCAGCGCTCTGTCCACTGTCACCCCTAGACCCCTCACTGGAGCATCTGTAAGCTGAGGCCAGTGGGATCTGGTCCAGGCTCTGTGCGGCCCCCCCCCCTGCCCCGGGTTAAGCGGAAGGCACGATGCCACTACTTCAGACTGGGCTCTGGCTGCTTCCTCTTTGGCCCAGCCCAGCTCTCTGCCCCCAGGGCCCAGGGAAGCAGCACAGCAATCTTGTATACACCAAAGTGGCAGGAGAAAACTGGGTCCTGTGCCAGGTGGGATGGCACACACAAGCTTCTGTGGGCTGAGATTTGCCGCTCGGTGGCTGGCGGGTGTTCCCACAGGGAAGGGGGATGGTATCAGCAGGGATTGTAGGCTGGTGACAGTCACAATTTTATTAAAAAATGTAACTGATGCCATGTATTGTGAAACAGGACCTGGCTCCCATCGGTTCCCAAACAGTGGGCCGCCGTCTACACCACCAGTGCCTATGAAAGGCTCCACCAGAAGGCTGGAAAAGCTGGAGAAGCCTTTTGTATTTTGATGATCTCATCCAAACCACAAGGAGGGTATGGCTGCCAGGGGGAAAAAATCACAGAATCACAAAATCTTAGAATTAAGTGGTAGCACAGAGGCCACTCAACTCAGCCCAGGCTGTGTAGAGCAGGGGAAAGAATACTGGCCCTATGGGGCGGGCAGTGAATATCGGCCCTGGAGTCAGGAGTACCTGAGTTCAAATCCAGCCTCAGACACTTAACACAAAAAACTAGCCTTGTGACCTTGGGCAAGTCACTTAACCCCAACTGCCCTCTAAAAAAGCAAAAGAAAATTAAAAAAAAAAAGAATACTGGCCCTAGATGCTGAGGACTTGGGTTCAAATCTTGCCTCTGATGTTTAGGACCTGTGTGACCTTGGACCAGTCTCTTGTACTTTCTGGGCCTCAATTTTCTCACCCATAAAATGAAGAGGCTGGACTAGATAGGATCTAATATTCCTTCTGCTCAGTGGGTAGAGCTCCAGGCCTGGAGTCAAGAGGATCTGAGTGCAAATCTGACCTCAGACACTTAGCAGCTATGTGACCCTGGACAAGTCACTTACCTTCTGTTTGTCTGTTTCCTTATCTGTAAAAAGGGATAAATAGGGATAATAGTAACACCATCCTTCCAGGCTTGTTCTGAGAATAAAATGAAGTAATATTTGTAAGATGTACTTAGTAAGCCTTAACCTGCTATGTAAATGTTGGCCACCATGATCACATCATGAAATCTATGACCCTGTGGCCTAGAAACACCTCATGCTTGACCCGGAATCCCCCATCCCAGAGAGGCGTTGAGACGGGGGCCCCTTCCTCTTCATCTGGAGGCTTGTCAGAGCTGCCACAATTAGGGGGTTTCCTCCGGCAGTCAGGATCTCCTCTGAAGGCCCAGCTCAGTGGCATCAAAGGAGCTAGGCTCCCAGTCAGGGCGTGCAAAACTGCCCTTTGTCCTCAGCTTCATCCAGGAGCCGAGGCCCAGCTTGCTGAGGATCTAAGGTGTGTGGAAGATGATCCAGTTTCAAAGTGTGTGGACGGAGACACAGAGAGGGGATGGTCCCTCTGATCTGCCAAGGAATGAGAACCCCCAAGTGTGTGGGCAACAGCCATCTTCCTTCTCCTAGAAACAAGGACCAACAAAGCCAGAGAAATGCCTTTGAGAGGGCAAGCTCCCTGACCTGGGCAGCCTCCAACCGCAGGAAGGGAGGGTACAGAGCCCCACACCCTGATAAACCCCCCCAAAGGGGAGGGATAAGATATAGGGCGAGCTGTAAGACACCAGTGCAGAAACAGACATGAATACAAACCTTTCCTATGGCACCTTCCAAACCATCAAGACCCCAGTCTGTCAAATGCGGCTGCTTATGTGGCGGCTCTTTATCTAGCTTAGTACCTGAAAGGAGACACTCCCCAAGTCCAACCAGGAAAGTGCTGTTGAATGGTTACACCTGACGAGCTTCCTCTGAGGCCAAACTGGACACAGACACACACCCTGAACTACTGCACATCAGCAGATCACCTGCCTGTGGGGCTTCCCTTTACTGGCACAGATTCAAACTCACCTGGGCCCTCCCTGTTTGCATTTAGATGCTACCATTACAGCCACCATCCAACTGGGTCAAGCAAGTGGAGCAAGAAGCCCCAGCGTCCAGTCCTGCCTCAGACACGTCACAGCTGTGGGACCTGGCCTCGGTTTTCTTGTCTGGCAAATGGGTATAATACTAACACCGCTGCACAGGGCTGTGGTGAGGGTCACCTGAGTACAAGCATTTGGGTGCTTTGCAAATCTAAAAATGCTCTACACACATTAGCTGTTATTGTTACTGAGCCTTTTGTTGTTCTTGTTCAGTTGGCTCAGTCTTTCCTGACTCTTTGAGGTCCCATTTGGTGTTTCCTCGGCAAAGGTTTGGCATTTCCTTCTCTGGCTCATATTACAAATAGGGAAACTGAGGCAAACAGGGAGCCTTCCCCAGAATGTGAATGCCTTCCCTCTGAATTTGTCTGTAATTTATCCTGTAGATATCCTGCTTGTGCGGAATTGCTTACTTGCTGTTGCTTCCATTAGACTCTAAGCTCCCTGAGGGCAGGGACTGTCATTTGCCTTTTTTTATAACCCCTATGCTTCACACAGTATGAGGCATACAGTAGGCACTTAATAAACACATGCTGATTGTTTCACTTTTGTCTTTGTAACTGCAGTGTCTGGCTTGTCTAGCATGCAGTAGGTGTTTAATAAATGCTTATTAACTGTTTCACTTTTGTCTTTGTAACCAGTGTCTAAAGAGCGCATCTAGCACACGATAGGTGCTCAACAAATGCATAATGGCTTGATTAGGAAAAACTGGGTAAATCTTTCCTCACATTCACATACAGCTATGTGACACATTTTTCTTTATTTGTTGATCTTCTCCTGTGATTTCACTGGTAGAGGAAACTCCTGATTGGGGGGGGGGAAGCAAAAAACTCCCTCAACTAATATAGAATCAGCTTCTCTAGGATTACCTGTTACATTCCTTCACAGACTTCTCAGACCAGTCAGCATTGCCTTTTGGCCATTCTATTTGTATGACATCCCATTTCCAGTCTTCATGCCTTTACCTGGGCAGTTCCTCATGCCTAGAATTCCTTCCCTCTTTACTTACCTTTCAGAATCTTTTATCTTTTTGAATCCAAAGTTAATTTCCTCTAAAGCTCTGCTCAAATGCCCCTTCCTACAAGGGGCCAGTTGCTGGAGCCCCTTCATATCACTTTGCTTGTCTGTATTCTTCCCTAACCCCCACCCTAGAGTATATAAGTTTCTGGATACAGGAACTAGCTCGTTCTGGGGTCTGTAGCCCTTAGGCTTTATATAGAGCCCAGTATTTTTTTTACACAATAATAAAGGAAATTTCCAATGAGGAAACTCCCCCTACCACCAGAGATCAGCTCCTGCTCTTCAAATTTAGTCAAAGACCTAGTACTATACCACAATCATCCTTGCAAGCTTTAAAGTGCCACATAAATTCTAGCCATTTTTATTGTTATGATTAGAGATCAGAAACAATGAACTGCGTGCCCAAGAAAATACCGCTCTCCCTCCTGTGTGACTGAGGATGAGAATCCCCCAGACCCAAATTCTATGGAGAAAGAGCCCCAGGCATGACAGTACAATGGGAAGTGACAGGTCATGAGGTCCCTTCCCACTCACCTCCGAAGAGTAGCTGGAGGCAGCCAATGCTCCATCAGTGAGAGAAACAGAGAGAGAAAAGCATTGCGTCGAAGGAATCTGGGTCGTCTGCAGCAGACAGTGGTGACCACTCTCCAGGAACCGTCTGAAACAGTTCCCTAATCCCTTTTTCTCTCCTGAGCTCAGCTATTTGTGTTTGGCTGTAGCTCTTTAAATGGAAGAGCAGACATTTTTAATACAGACAAGATTAATTAGCAGCTGTTGGGAAATCAACACCGACTCTCCCATGACAGACAGGGAGCAGCACAGCGCACAGTAGGGCGCATCTCTCGTGCCTCCATAAATACGTGTTGAATTCTTTCCAATATGATCATTAATAATGATAATAATTAGTTTTCATTACTGGCCAGGGCGCCAGACTCTCACCATGTAAGCACCCACCGTGTCTGAACACAACCTTCATGCTAAGAGAACCTCAAACGATGTGTGGACAGGGCCTGAGGGCCCATCTACAAAGCAGAGGTTACAGATTTCTGACAGGGCAATTTTCATATTACAGGGTAGCCGGCTTTCCCCCTCTGCTTTCCCCACAAATTGTTAACTCTTTGGGAACAGGTGGGAGAAGGCTGCCCTAGCATGCATTAGTGGCTTGTCTCAAGACACCTTCAAAGAGAATCCACCATGTGCTAGTCACATCTTTTTTTCTTTTAATTTTTTTTTCTCTCTCAATACCTTACAGACAGCAGGTTAATCTGCCTTCAAATGATCTAATTGTGCCCAAGCTTTCTCTCAGGAAACTGAGCTGGGAGCAGCAAGGCCCTAATTGGGGGGTATCTGCTGAGCTGCCTCCAAGATTACAGGGCAAGCCACTCGAACCAAAGCTGGGGATTTCCAGGGGAAACTTTCCAAGGACGAGAGTGAAAGAGAGACGTCCTAAAGAGAAGCCCAAGCCTCGTGAAAACACCACACCGTGATCCCTGGGAGCTGAGAAGTTGGCCTCTGAGTTGGGGGCTGTCTGGGGAGGCCCTGGGAGTGCTCAGGGCCTGCCTCCGACAAACCAAGAGCCCAAGGTGGGAGAAAGCTAAGAAAATAAAATCTGGGATGTTCTGACCAACCCTCCAGGAAAAGGGACCCCAGGCGGCCTGTGAATTCTTTCTGAACTATTTATTTGGGGATTTCCTTTTTTTGCTACTTCCCGAGAAAAGCAACCATCTACCCATTTTGCAGTGGAGCCCAGTTCAAATAAACAAGTCCACTTGGAACTAGTAAGAAGGCTAGCACAGTTCTGGAGGCTGGAGGAACGAGTGAAAATGGGGGCTCCAGTGATGCCCCCCTTTCCTTGGGTACCCCACAATGGGGAGGGGCTCATATAGGCACCCCTACCCCCAGCTGGGTTATTGGCATGTGCAGAGCAGATAACACTGGCTGGCTTACCCCAAGCTTGGCAGGGCTAGAGGGATATGGTTTTTACTAGGGTGAAGTCATGCACTAAATTCTAACATGGTTTCTGTCAACCTCCTGCATCCAGCCCTTTGTTTTACACCCCCCCCCTTTCCCTCCTCTGAAATGTATTTAGGTTGGCCTTGCCTAAGAATATCCCACTTTCCATTTGCATGTGTAATCTCCAGGGTCTCATATGGCCCACAATACCAGGGAAATGAGCTTGGAAAGCACTGGGCTAGAAACCCCAGAACCTTTATTGGCTCCTGCTTCCAGGGTCTGGTGGCAAGGGGAGAAGGAGGAGTCTGTTTAGTCAGTTGAGCAATCCTGGGTCTCCTCTCCATCCAGGGCTTCAGACCCTCTTCTCAACTAGCCCATTCTTCAAAGCTATGGAACTACTCTAAAAGCAGGAAAGAAAAGCGTTGAAGAGAAGATAAAAGGAAATGACTGGGTACATTGTCTCAGAACACCTGGGTTCGAAAGACAACTTGGAATCTATGTGATCTTGGGACAATCACTTCATCTCCCTGGGTCTCGGTTTCCCCATCTTCAAAATGAGGGGGTGAGTGATGGACTGGATGGCTTCTGAGATCCATTCCAGTTCTATCTACAATGGAGAGAAGAAATGGGCGCAGAGGAGGGTACTCTGCTGCTAGGTCAGCCAACTTTGGGCTCTTCTGCTCAGAAAGAAAGATAAAGTCAGGCAGTGAATTAGTACTGACTAAGAGCCTACCAGGTGCTGGTCACCAGGTCAAGTGCAGAAGATGCAAAGAAAGACAAAAAAATAGTTCCTGCCCTCAAGGAACTCACAGCCTAATGGGGGAGATAAAACGCGAGCAATATGTAGAAACAAAATAAACAGAGGCTAAGTCAGAAACACCCGACAAAAGGAAGTGCAAGCTTTAGGGGGGAATCCTGCAGAAAGTAAGACTTTGATTGAGACTTGAAGAATCCAGGGAAGGAAACAAAACAGCTTGACTTTGCTCCATTCTCAGGAAAAAAGGAAAACCATTCCAATCCTTGCCTAGGCTCATGGTCGAGTGCCTTCACCCAGTGGGTCTCTAACCACGCCCCATCGTCCTCTGCTGTCAGACACAAGAGCCAAGATTCAATGGAAAGAGCACTGTCTGGAGTTGAGACCTGGGTTCATATTTTGCCTCTGTCAAAACCTAGGTGACCTCAAGCAAGTCACTGACCTTTTTAGACTTCGGTTTCCTCCTCTGTGAATGGAACGTCAGATCAGACGGACACAAAGCCACCTTCTGAGTCATCAAAACTGAATAGCCAATGCTAGAGTTCACAAAATGATGGAATCTCCACCTTGGAGTGAACGTCTGAGGCCATTTAGTTCAATCCACACTGGCACAAGAGTCCCTGCGAACCATCCCAGACAAGTGGGCATCTATTTTTTTCTTGAAGATCTCCAGAATGGGCACCAGCAATTTCTGGGGGCAGTTCTACAAGTTAGATAGTTTTTACTGACCTCAAGCCTCAATTGTCTTCCTTGTCCTTTCTGCCATTGTCATCTAGAGCCTGAAAAACGAGCAGAATTCCTCTTCCACATAGCAACCATCTCATACTTGAGGATGGACATCATCCAGCCTCTTCTCTTGCCCTCCCTGCAATCTTTTCATCTTCAGACTAAACATACCATAATTACTTCAACTGATGCTCTGAAGCCATCTGAAGGAAGTTCTTTTTTAACCTTATAACCCTCCCACGGAGGCAGCCTGTCAACATCCTTCTGAAATGCATTGCCCAGAAGTGACCATGAAGTTACTGATACAGTCGGACTTGGGCAAAATACATGAGGGCAGTTACCTCCCTTACCATGTATGCTATTGCTTCTCTTAATGAAGTCAAGGGTTACTTTAGTTTTTTAGGCTCCTCTAGCATACTCTTACTGAATATACAGTCTACTCAAAATATTCTTATTAGATCAATAGCTGTCTGCTTATGCCTTCCTACTTTGTGCCTGTGAAATTGATTTTTTTAACCTTGGATAAGACTTTCTATTTACTCCTGTTGTCAGTGTCATTCAAATTGGTTCTAATTTCACTGCATAGTTTGGATCCTGGCTCTGGAACCCAAAGTATTAGCCATTCCTCTTAACTTTGTGCCACCTGACAGTCTGAGGGGGATGTCACTGACCTTTGCCAAAACCACTGATAGTAATGTTAAAAAGCACAGATCCTGAGGTCTCCATCCAAATTAACACCAGGATATTGATGACTTTGGGTATGCCCATTTAAACAAGTCTGAATTTACTTAGAATTATTATCTAACCCACATCTCTTCATTTCCCCCACCAGAACATTATGAGACACTTTATTAAATACTTAGATAAAATTAAAGCAAATCCATCTATAGCATTCCTTGACCTATGAGAAAGGGGAAGGGTTAACACAAAAAACTAGCTTGTGACCTTGGGCAAGTCACTTCACCCCAACTGCCCTCGAAAAGGCAAAAAAATTTTTTTAATTTAAAAAAAAAGAAAGGGGAAGGGGGGAGAGAGAAACAGAGACAGAGAGAGAGAAGGGAAAGAAGGGAAGGAAGGAAGGAAGGAAGGAAGGAAGGAAGGAAGGAAGGAAGGAAGGAAGGAAGGAAGGAAGGAAGGAAGGAAGGAAGGAAATTAAGGTGGCCCAAAAGGACCAGTTCTTGATGAAACCATCCTGCCAGTGTGTTGCAATTGCATTTTTTACCTAGATATTTACTTCCCAGTTAGTCAATGCACATTTATTGAGTATCTACTTTATCTACTAGGCATCATGACAATTATTGGAGATACAAAAAAAAAAGACAAAAACATGGTCCCTGTGGTCAAGAGACTCAATGGGGGAGATGACATGTAAACCTCTAGGAACATAAGGATAAATACTGGGCAGGTTTTGTCAGAAATCAAGTCAAGTTCACTGCATTGTGTGCAAAAGCCATGTGCTTCCCTTTTCTGAACAAGATGATGTTGCCCTTCTCTGATCACGAAGCACGTCTTCCTTTCTCCACAATCTTTCACTGCCTGTTGCTGAGCAATCACACCTGTCAATGCTTGTAGTGCCTGAAGATGCCAGGGACTTGAGTAAATCAAGGGCCCTCAGGGGATCTGCTATTTCCTGTCTTAATCTGGTCATCAGTCAGTTCCCTCTCACCTGTGTTTGTCTTCTCCCTCCCAGTCTCTCTTATCCATGGGGATCCCTGATGAAATGGTGTTTTTCTTCACTTTTCAAAACTCTGGGTTTTGAAACTTACCTGCTCAGCCTCCGTTTCTTTTTGTCAAACAGATATGATCACAGCCCTGTCACCCAGAGTTGTGAAGATCAAGAGAGATGAACAATTTAAATTGCTTTGTAAACCTTAAGGTCCTATGTCAATGCCCATTATTACCACTGTTGTCCTTTTCTCTAAGCAGTTGCCTATTTCAATACTTAGCCCAAAGAAATCTCCCCTATATCATACTTGAGCACTGGTCATCCATCCTTTGCCTGCAGACTTCCAAAGGAAGGAGAACACAAGCCCTCTGGACAGCCCATTCTCCCTTATTCCTCATGAGAAGTCTCAATTTGCCTCTCTTCAATGACCAAAAATTTTCCTGGTTCTTCTACTTTCTAGACTCAAAAAGAACAAGTCTCTACACTTTTTCACAGGACAACCTTGTGCCCAAAGATGCCCATCTTGCAATCCCTGACTTTCCCAATTCCTTCCACTGATTCACAAATTTGAAACACTCCTTAGTCTTGGTTGCCCTCAATGGCACACTGTCCAATTTGTTGACATCTTTCTATCAAATATAATGATATGCAGGTCTTTCTTTCCAAATAAACTTTGTGCTCCCTAAAATTAGGATGGAACTTTGTATTTAATAGGCACATTTTTTTGGCATTGAATTGAACTGATGAAAAGTGAGGAAAATCAACATTGAAATTTCCTCATTCTTTCAATACACATTTACTAAACACCGACTGTGTACAGAACATTATATTAGATGATTGGTGGTGTACAAAGTTGAGTTGACATTTCTTCACAGAGCTTACAGTCCAGGAGGGTGCATGCTTGACATATTTAACAGCAATACATTTTTACTAAGCACCAATTGTGTATACAATTATGTGGTAGGCTCTGAGGGAGATAAGAAATTTCGATAAGATAGAGTCCCTATCCTCAAGAATGTCACAGTCTAGGGGCAGCTAGGTGGCATAGTGGATAGAGCACTAGCCTTGAAGTCAGGAAGACTTCAGTTCAAAGCCAGCCTCAAATACTTACTAGCTGTGTGACCTTGGACAAGTCACTTAACCCATTGCCACCAAAAAGAAAACCCATCACAGTCTAGTGAAGGGAACAATACATTTTCACCATTCATTACCTGCAGTATTACAAATATACAAGGACATTAGTGTACAAAGCATCATGTGAGGTCTGAGGGAGCTAATGAGAAAGAAACAGCTCATTTTCCCCAAATACACACATAGAAAGACGACATCCACTTTCTGGGACCCACGCTTTGAACAGAGGCATGGACTTGGTGACCGAGGCTCAGTCCTTTCCCAGGATCAGGCAATGGAGAAGATTATCCAAAGTGAAGAGCCTTGCATAAACCCTTGGCATTCCTATATATTTCTAATAAAACCCATCAGCAAAAAATAGAATGAGAAACTCCATTTAAAGTTATTCTTGACATTATAAAATATTTGGGAGTATACCTGCTAAAACAAATGTAGGAAATATATGAACACAGTTACAAAACTCCTTCTACACAAATAAAGTCAGATCTAAATAAATGGAAAAAACACCAGTTGCTCATGGCTAGGTTAGCCAATATAATAAAAATGACAATTTTACCTAAATTAATTTACCTATTTAGTGGCATATCAAACTACTGAAAAATTATTTTATGAAGCTAGAAAAAAATAATAACAAAATTCATTTGGAAGAACAAAAGGTCCAGAATATCAAGGAAATTAATGAAAAAAAATGCTAAGGAAGGTGGCTTAGCCATACCAGATGTTAAACTGTATTATAAAGCAGTAGCCATCAAAAACATTTGGTACTGGCTGAGAAATAGAGAAGTGGATCAGGGGAATAGATTAGGTACATGAGACAGCAGTCAATGACTAGTAATATACTAGTTTGACAAACTAGTTTGACAAACTAGTTGTTTGACAAACCCAAAGACTCCAGCTTCTGGGACAAGAACCCACTATTTGACAAAAACTACTGGGAATACTGGAAAAGAGTACAGCAGAAACTGGGCGTAGATCAGTATCTTACGCCATATACCAAAATGAAGTCAAAACAGGTTATTTATTTTTATTTTGGGGGTTTTTTTGGAGGGCAATTGGGGTTAAGTGACTTGCCCAAGGTCACACGGCTAGTTTTTGTTGGGGGGGGTAGAGTGTCTGAGGTCAGGTTTGAATTCAGGTCCTTCTGACTCCAAGGCCAGTGCTCTATTGACTGCACCACCTAGCCGCTCCGGGGTTCATTATTTAGATATAAAGGCTGATACTATAAGTAATCTGGGAGAGTAAGGAATAGTTTACCTGTCAGTTTTATGGAGAAGGGAAGAATTCATGACCAAAAAAGAGACAGAGAGCATTACAAAATGAGAAATGGATAATTTTGATTACATTAAATTGAAAAGGTTTTGTACAAACAAAGCCAATGCAAACAAGGTTAGGAGAGAAGCAGAGAATTGGGAAAGAACTTGTACAACCAGTGTCCCTGATAAAGGCCTCATTTCCAAAATATATAGAGGACTGAGTCAAATTTAGAAGAATACAAGTCATTCTCCAATTGATAAATGGTCAAAAGAGATGAACAGGAAGTTTTCAGGGGAAGAAATTAAAGATAGCTATAATCATATGAAAAATGCTCTAAATCATTATTGATTAGAAAAATGCAAATCCAAATAACTCTTAGGTACCATATCTCACTGATCAAATTGGCTAACATGACAAAATAGGAAAATGATAAATGCTGAAGAAGATGTGGGAAAATTGGAACACTGATGCATTGTTGCTGGAGTTGTCATCTAATCTAACCTTTCTTGAGAACATTTGGAACTATGCCCAAAGGGCTATAAAAATGTGCATAACCTTTGACCCAGCAATACAGTTTCTAGGGCTGTATCCCAAAGAGATCATAGAAGCAGGAAAAGAACCCATATGTACAAAAATATTTATAGCAGTTCTTTTTGCAGTGGCAAAGAACTGGAAATCGAGGGGATGTGCATCAATTGGGGGAACAGCTAAACAAGTTGTGGTATATGAATGTAATGGAATACTATTGTACTATAAGAAATGAGGAGCAGATGGACTTCATAATAACCTGGAGAGACTTATATAAACTGATGCTGAGTCAGGAGAGCAGAACCAGGAGAACATTGTACACAATTACAGACACACTGTATCTGTGATGACTGACTTTGCTAGACTGGGCTCCTCTCAGCAATACAAGGCTATAAGACAACTCCAAAAGACTTATGATGGAGAGGGCTATGCACACCCAGAGAAAGAGCTACAGAGTCTGAATGAGATTAAAGGAAACTACTTGCTCTCACTCTCGAGTTTTGTTTTGTTCCTTCTTTCTCGTTATTCACTCCATTGGTTATAACTCTTCTTTACAACTTGACTAATATATAATGTGAAGGTACATGTAAAACCTATATCAGATTGCATGCAGCCATGGCAGGGAGGGGGGGAGAAAAGAGAGGGAAAGAAAATTTGGAACTCAAAAGTTTGTGAAACCAAATATTGTAAACTAAAAGCAAATCATTTTTTTTTTAAGTGAAGAGACTTCCTAGTGGAATGAAAAGAGGACTGGGTTTGAAATGGAAGGATTTGGTTTCAAATCTTGGTTCCCTCACTTATTTCCTCCACGACCATGGGCAATACAATTCATCAACCATGTGTTAAAATAATAAGACAAAATGAAAAAACAGACCCTACCCTGGAGGGTCTTTCATTTTCCATCCACAGCTGAGTCTATCCAAGATCATCTGAAGAGAGAGGGAACACTAATGACTAGAGGGAGCCAGCTTTCCCCTATGAGGATACACTGGAATTAAGTCCTGAAGGAAGCCAAGGATTCTAGGAGGCAGAGGTGAAGAGAAAGGGCCCAGCCTAGGCAAAGGTGTGGAGGTGGGAAATGGGATGCCAAGTTCTGGGAACACCAAGTGGAATGGTTTGGTGGTAATAATGTATGCATGAAGGGAAGAAATGACTCAGGAAGGGTGGACTAGAGAATGTAAAAAGCCAACGATCTTTTCCAATAAATCAAACAGGAAACATTCATGAAATGCTCACTATGTACCAGGTGCAAGAGACACAAGTATAACAATGTTGCTTACATTCTCTCTGGGAAGAAAATGGAAACATCAAGGCCTTTTGGCTTTAAATCCATGATGCCAACACTGATCCTAGTGGGTCTGTACAGAACTCTTCATGGTATACAGTCCTCACAACAACCCTGAAAGGCACAGATAATGAGTAGCACAAGCTAACATTTATAGAGTTGCCTATGCACCAAGCACTGTGCTAGGTCCACTCTAATTATCATTCCCCAACAACCTTGGGATGTAGGTACTTGTATTATTCCCATTTCACAGATAAGAAAACTGAGGTTAAGTGGTTTGCCCAAATCAACACATTTATTAGACTTACATCAATACATATTTGCTAAGCATCCCCTATGTGCCCAGCACTGTGGATATAAATGCACCCAGTTAAATGTCTGTGGCTGGCTTCAAACTCAGATCTTCCTGACTCTAAACCCTGGATCCTATCCACTGTGCCTCTATAACCAGGACACATACAGCCAGGAATGACATTTGAGGCTTGGTTCCATTCCCTCCTTCAGAGGCTCTGGGCTGCTGCTCCATCCCACTGCTCAGGTCCTGTGAAATGAAACACAAGGCTCAAGTGGTTCTGGTCAGGGTGACTGTTTCCAAATTAAGCTTGATCTAAAAGAATAATGTTATATTTTGCAGCTCTGCTGTGTTTCTTTTCTTCATTTACACTCTCTCTTTAATCAAAAGACTTTCCCAAACAGTAACATATTTTGGTATTCCACAAAGAAACAGAGCTGGTTTCGTGCTAGCTGGGCTGCTCTGAAAGTTTGGGCATTGCCCAGCTCCTGTTTTAACATCTATTTTTAGCTGAAAATGGAAAACTGACACCAGGCAAGGCCAATTTTGAGGGAAAAAATAAAGCACGAGCTCTGGGGTTGTCTAGAATGGGCAGCTCCCTCCACATAAGGACAATGGCAGGAGAAGGAGGAGAAAGAGAGGAAGAGAACTGACCCAAAAGAGAGAGACTTTGCCTCAGTATCCCCCCAATGCCATCCTCCATCTCACTCACAGCCTTCACTGATCATGGTGGCTCCACATCGATATTTTCAGCTTTCCTTATTTCTTAGAATCTGCCACGTCAGGATTCCAGGAGTCTAAATGCTGACATCAGATTCAAGTCCAGAAATGATATCTGGGCTCTGAATTCAATTATCACGCTCTTTAGTGAAGTGGTAGCTAAGTGTCACCATGGAAGGAGAGCCGGACTCCAACTTGGGAAGTCTTGACTTCAAATTCGGCCTCAGATACTTACCTGGGCAAGTCACTCTGATGGCCTCAGTTTCCTCATCTGTAAAATGGGGATAAAAACATGGCACCCGTCTCCCAGGGCTTTTTTGAGGATTGAGTGAAAGTGATTATAAAGGCTCTGTGCACTGTACCTGCACATATTGAGTACTACATAAATGTTCTATTATTATTAATGGGGATAACAATAGCATCTTCCTCCCAAGACCTAATGAGAGGCTATAAAAGGAACAATTTGCAAACCTCTCAGTTCTCCATATAAATCGATTATTTTGTTGTTGTTGCTGTTGTTTATAAGAACAGCCAGGCTGTGTGATCTTAGGCAGGTGACTTAACCTCTCAGTGCTCTAGGCAGTGCAGAAAATGTCCCAACCTGCATTAGCACAAGAAATTTCCTCTTCTTGGAGTTTCCCTATATCAGTGAAATCACAGATCTGAGAAACTGAGGGAGAAGAGAGAAGTAAACAGAAGGAAATACTACACACAATGAAAAAAATTCTGTGGATTAAGAAAAGCCCAAGAGGTTAACCCAGAAGAAGACAACAAGTCCAGGACAAGCCTCAGAGAAAATCCTCTGGCCCACAGAGACTACAAGAGTACCTGGAAGAAATTAAGTTGGAGAAATAAAATGCCGATTTTAATGCAATAAATGCTAGGGAGGAAAGACTGGCTGAGAGAATGGAAGGCTTAGAACAGAATAAGATGGTGAAATTTACCCAAGAATTAGACTCTCTAAAAATAAGAATGGGATAAAGAAAAAGCAGTGACTTTGTGAGACAGCAAGAAATGTCAAAGCAAAATCAAAAGTTAAGAAAAAAAGGAAATAGAAGATATATTTTTTAAAAAAAGATAATGGAAGATATATGCCATCAAAAACAGCATACCTTGGGAAGGCTAGGTGGCACAGTGAATAGAGCACTGGCCCTGGAGTCAGGAGGATGTGAGTTCCAATCCAGCCTCAGACACTTACCACTTTCTAGCCATGTGACCTTGGACAAGTCACTTAACCCTAATTGTCCTGCCTTCCGCCCTCCAAAAAAGTACAAAAACTAAAACATAGAACCTAGAAAACATATCAAGGATAGGTCATCTAAATATCATAAGACAACTTGAAAAACATGACAGACAAAAAGGCCTAAATGCCATTATTACAAGGAATTATCAATGAAAACTGCTCAGGTGCCTTAGAATCAGAGGGCAAAATGAAAACAGGAAGAATCGACTGGTCACTGCCTGAAAGAAATACCCGGAGGAAAACTCCAGGAGTTCTGTGGCCAAAATCCAGAGGTGCCAGGTCACAGGAATCATGAGTCTAATCCCTGCTCTTGTTCCTGCCCCGTGTGTTACTATAGATGGAGAACCCAGAGTTTGTAAACTTGCATCTACTTCTTATTTGCCCACAATCACACAAGCTGCAGATGGCAGATGGAGTCTCTGAACACAGGCCTCTTCATTCTAAATCCTGTAGTCTTCTAATCCCAAAAGGGGAGGGATTATATGTTTAAGAATCTCCTCCTCCCCACACCATTTAAAAAAATTATTAGACCAACTTCCTCAAAACCCATCCATCCATCCATCCATCCATCCATCCATCCATCCATCCTTCCATCCATCCAGTAAATTCATATTGTCTGCCTGTTCTATACCTCAAAATTTTTATAATCCAATGGGGGAGATAAGTGTGAAACACTTTAATACAAGAAGATTGTGATAAGTATTGAGCTCATAGTATGATTTTAACTGGGGCAACTAGGTCTCACAATGGATAGAGTTCAAATCTAGTCTCAGACACTTAATAGCTGTGTGACCCTGGGCAAGTCATTTAACCCTGTTTGCCTCAGTTTCTTCATCTGTAAAATGAGCTGGAGAAGGAAATGGCCAACCCCTCCAGTCTACTCAGTCTGCTCCCCTGTGGCCCCACTCACCCTCCCTATGATGCTCTGCACCAGCCACCCCCTCCCTGCATATGCTATTTTCCCATTAGAATTAGATGGTGATGGAAAGGTTGTCCTCCTGTAATTGTGTCTTTGTAGGCATATAGTAAACACTTGAAAACACTTTTCCATCCATTAGTTTTCCATTCATTCAGGTAAGCTAAAGTATAGGTCACAGATCCTGAACGTGGACTGAATGTAGGTTGCCCTGGAGGCTGAACAATGGGTCGATGCTCCCCACTCAGCCAACATGAGAGTCCTTTTCAGGTCTAAATCTGTCCTTTCTGGCTCTGACTTGACGATCCTATGAACCACAGGCACCTTTGGCAGAGGAAGGAAGGCCTGAGTTCTGCTTCAGACACCAACCTGTGTGAGTCCCTGGACAAGTCCCTTCACCTTTCTTTCAGTAAAATGGGGTGATGATGGCATCGATCTCACAGTGCTGCTTGGAAGATCAACTGAGGAAGCAAGCTTGAGGTGCTCGCGCACCTTAAACTGCTGCCTAAGTGTTAGCTATGGAATCTGGCCCGTACGTAATCGAAGCCTGATAGATGTTCATTGGCTGACTGGCTGTTATCATTAGTACCTGTGAAATAAGGCCGCTGCACTGGGTAACATCTAGGAGCCTTCCAGCGCTCAATGTAGGATTAAAATTCTGCCTGACATTTACTATGGATGTGGCCTTGGGCAAGTCCCCTAACTACCCCAGGCCTCAGACTCGGCTCCTCATCTGTAAAATTAGGGGGTTGGAGTAGATGGCCTCTGAGGTCCCTGCCAGATTGGTCTAAATGCCTCCTCTATGCCAGGCACCCTATGTGACCCTGGATGATACAAAGACAATAAATTCTACCAGTGGGATGGGTAGGGGGAAAGGGGATGGAGGGAATATATAACATACACCCAGGTCAGGTTGAATGATCTCAGAGTCCCCTTGCAACAATAAGAGTTTGGGATTCCGGGAGTCACCCAGCCAGTGAGTCTGGAAAGCAGCTTGATTTTTTGGGTAGCTACCCCAAGCCCTCTGAGTCACATGCTCCGACACTGTCCTGAAGGGCCCTCATAGACAACCTGGCCTAGGGTTTCACCAGACAAAGGGAAGCAATATACTAAGTGTGTAGCATTGGCCCCAGAGGGAGCCCCCAACCCCACCCCAGTGCTACAGCGAGAAATGCGAAATGCGTGCCCCCTTCTCTGAACTAGAACACGCAGTAAACAATGGAGAAAGGGCTCATTGATGGTGGGGGATGGTGCACATCCCTTTGTTTTTTTTATTTTGAAATTTATTGACTTCTTTATTTACTTTTAGTTTACAAGATTCATTTACAGAATCACTTGAGTTTCAGATTTTCTCCCTTCCCTTCTTCCCCCTCATGGTGGCATACAATCATGTATGGGATCTGTAAACACTTTCTCATTGTGCAGTAGACTTGTTTTATAGAAACATTGTAACCAATGGAGCGAATAATATGAAAAGAAAGAGAAACAAAGGAAACAAAAGAAAGAAAACCAAACATGGAAGAGAACAATAGCATATATTGCTTCAGTCTCCATTTAAACTCTGGTCTTTCTAGATCTTTCTCTGAGTGTAGACATCTCCTTCCAACCTGAGACTTGTAGAGTTGTCTTTTCACTATGTGTTGCTGAGAAGAGTCCAGTTTATCAAAGCTGGTCATCACACACACGTCATGCCTGTCATTGGGTGCACATCCCTTTGGATTCATGGGCTGTGGTGACTTAGATGGTGGGGAAGGCAGGCCAGGATCTTTGCTTACTCAGCTCTCATTTCTAGGATGTTTACCCAGCCCAGGCTGAGTTGGTCTCCACTCCAAGACAAGGCCAACCAAGAGGGAAGAGACATGGTATAACCTGGGGTCTGGGTATAACCAGACAGAACCAAAGCCAATCCAAGAGCAATCACGCGGCTCCAGGGTTTGCAAAGCATTTTTCTCACATCTGTCTCATGAGGGAAGCCCTAGTCACCATCTTCACGTCACTGATCAAGACCAGGGATCTTTAACCTGCGGTCTGGGAATTTGATTTTTTCTTAATGTTAATAACTGTATTTGGATATAATTAGTTTCCCTTATGATCCTGTGTAGTCTATTTTATTCCTTTATTTAAAAATATTATTCTGTGAAGGGGGTTATGAAACAAAAAAGTCACAGAGTCAGTGGTCTAGGGCTGGAAAGAACGTGAGAAGTCACTGAGGCACGGAATTACCGAATTTGAGATTCAATAGGGACATCTGGCCCAAGGCACTTGTTGTAGAGATGCAGAAACTGAATCCCAGAGAGGGCATGTAACTTTTGTAAAAATCACCCAGGGATCATGGGTCACTATAATTAGTGCTGGAAGAGACTTACAAGCTATCAAGTCGAACCTTCTCCACTTACAGAAAATAGTCATAATTGGTACTTGGACAATGCTTAGCTATTTGAAAAGAACAGGAAAAAAAATCAAGGCTAGGGCTGAGTAGTGACTAAGGAAGGCAGCTGGCAGGCTGTGTTTTTAAAGTGTGTGTGTGTGTGTGTGTGTGTGTGTGTATGTGTGTTTAGAAAACCAAAGAACACAAACCCCATTCCCCAAAACATGCTCTAACAAAGGGATAAGGGTTAGTGAACTCTGTGGAAGGCAGCTTTATGAAAACACTGTTGAAAAGTCACAGTAGATGAGGACCAAGCCAGATTCCCATATGCCCCAGTACTCTCTCTCCTCCTCCTCAGACTGGTATGGCCAACTGAATTCAATTCAAGCTCCTCAAAGATCTGGCTCCAACATGCCTTTCCATTCATATGTTACAATCTTCCTAGGCTGATAGGTGATATAATGGAGACCTGAGCTCAGATCCAGCCTCAGATGTTTATTAGCTTTGTGACTAGGACAAATCATTTACCCCATGCCTCAGTTTCCCAAGTTGTAAAATGGGGATAGTAGCAGCACAATAGATGATTATAGAGTGGGGTACAGTCATGAAAAATAGTGTCAGGAACAAGATAAGTCCCTCCCCAAAATATCATTTTTAAAAAGCTATATTCAATGAAAAAGGGGGATCAAGAGAAGGATAGAACCTCTGCTTGGAGTGGGTGCGTTGATGGTGATGACCAGTGGAGATAAGGGCACTACCGGTTTCCGCCTTTGCATTGAGAGCGATGGAATGAAAGCGCCTCACAGGGAGGGGTAACTGAAGGCAGAGTCTGGTACTAATACGAGAACATCTTACAATCTTTGATGAAACCCAGTCAGCCGACCCAAATGGACTCCATCCTCAGGTACCAAAGGACCTGACAGGACTGACGGCCGAGTCTCTGGAAGAGGTGTTCGAAAGCTCATGGACAACGGAAAAAGGCACCACAAAATTGTGAAAGGACAACTATCATCTCAGTGTTCCTAAAAGGAAGGAGAACCAAACTTGCAAAGTGTAGGTCAGGGAGCCTGGGCAAGTTCCTGGGCAAGTTTTAGAACAGAATATTAAAGAGATGGTCAACAAACATTTAGAAAGGGAAACAGTGATTAGACAGAGCCACTCTGGCATCATCAAGAATAGGTTTCTTTTTTGATGGGATCACTAAGCTAGTAGACGACGGGAATGATGTGGAGAAAGTTTACAGATGAGATTTATGCAGGATAAGAAAATAATGTACATACCTTAATTTTAAAAAATACTTTATTGTTAAAAAATGCTGACCATCATCTGATCCTTCAGCAAGTGGGAATATGTTCTCTGATGGAGGGTCTTGACTTGATGACAGCAGCTGACTGATGAGGGTTAGGGTGGCTGTGGCAATTTCTTAAATAGGACAACAGTGAAGTTTGCATCACAGGTTGACTCTTCCTTTCCTTTGAACGATTCAAGGCCATTGTAGGGTTATTGATTGGCCTAATTTCAATATTGCTGTGTCTCAGAAAAAGGGAGGTCCAAAAAAAAGGGAGTGATACAGGGAATGGTTGGTGTGTGGGTAAGTCAGAAGGCACACAATATTTACCAATCAAATTCTCCATCTTATATAGACCTGGTTTGCAGCACCCCAAAACAATTACAACAGTAATATCAAAGGTGATTGATCATAGATCCCCATGACAGAAATAATAATGAAAGAGTTTGAAATATTATGAAAATGATCAAAATGTGACACAGAGCCATGCTGTGAGCATGTGCTGTTGGGAAAATGGTTCCAACAGACTCGCTTGAAGTCAAGTTACCATGCCTTCAATTTTTGAAAAATGCAATTATTTGCCAAGCACAATAAAATGAGTTATGTCTGTATTACCATTTTGCAGATGAGGAAACTCCCTCCTTCTGTCTCTCACCCTCTTTCTCCCTCTCTTCTTCCTTCCTTCTATCTCCCTGTCTCGCTCTCCATCTGTCTCTCTCTCTTTTTTCTTCCTCTCTCTTTCTCTCTCTCTCTTGCTCTCTCCTTCACTCTCTCTATCTGTCTGTCTCTGTCTCTGTCTCTCTCTCTCATTCTGTACGCCACACACACATAATAAACATTGTGTAAATATCCACTGGAATTCTTGAAAGCTTTCAGCTCCCCATCTATAATGTAAGATTTGTTGAGTGTGAAAGGTGACCAGGGACAGGAGAATTTGGTTCTTCCAGCCTTAAGATTGCCAGACCCAACCCAAGTGGGATTGGGAAATCCTCCTTATCTTATCTTGCCCCATTCTCTCCATGGTCCTCCCACTCTCCACAGCTGCTGGTTCTGAGGCTTGCTGGGATCAGGCTCGGGGTGAGGGGGCTGAGAGTGGGTTGATGCTCCCATTCACTAGAAGAGCCCTGGCTGGACCCCCATCTTCCCTACTCTGTCCCTAGAGCACAAAGTGTTGAAAGTCATTCTTGAGTTTATCATGAATTGCAGAGGGGGAAAAAGGCATCCTTTGGAGGGCTTAGGCAGACCCCTACTACACTTCTTCACTTTCACTGGAACTATGACATAGATAAGGCTGGCTACTCTAGCTTTCAATAGAGCAAAGTGTGCCAAAGGTATACAGAGGAGAATGGGGAGGGTGGTATGCTAGTTCTGTTCAAGGGAAGGTTGTGTTGCCTAATGGTTAGGGCATGGGTAGGACAGAAAACTATATCTCTGACTGTATCTATTGCACATGATTACTTGGTTAGCAAAAACAATTAGTGAAAGGAGAAAGTACCAGGAGGCCACTTCTTTCTGCTATAGCCATTCTTCTTCTCCGTCCACATTGGCCCCTGCTTCCCCTACTCTGGAGCTATCATCCCCAAGGAAGCCTTGGAATATTCTTGGATTTTTCTTTTCTCTTGGTAAGGTAGGATCCCAGAGGTTCTTCATCCCTCAATTGAATTCATTTGGTCAATAAACATTTAATAAGCACCTACTATGTGCAAAGTTACATGTTAAACAATGGAATCTAGCCTGGAAAGTTGATTTAAAGGTACATTTTTCAAGATTTGTCCCAGTAAATGTTTGTGTTTCTTTCCCCTGAGTGTACAAGAGGACGCATTATCATTCCCTTCAAACTTATCCCTATTCCTAACTTCCTTCTCTCTATCAAGATCACCCCTGGGGTTCTTCTGAGCCACCATTTTCTTGGAGTCACCTTGGAGAATTGACCTGGAGTCATCCTCAGCTCATCATTTCACCTCCCCCATTGTTCTAATTAGTTACCATTAATCTTGCTGATTCTACACCCACAACCTGTCTTGCCTCCTGACCCTTCTCTCCACTCACTTCCAAATAACCGCCCTACTTTGGGTCCTCATTGCCTCCTAACTGGCCTTTGGTAAGAGCTTGTAAGCTGGCCTTCTGCCTCCCGGTGTCTCCCGCCTCCAATCCATACTCTATGGTCTACACATCTAGCACTCTGATAGCCGGAAGGCACAGTGTGGCCAGGCTATCCTGGCTGTCAAAGCCCTGGTGACTCCCTAGAGCCTCCAGACTAAGCAGTTGTATTGGGTATTTAGAGCCTTCCAGACCTTGGCTCCACCCTGTCTTTCAAAGCTCATCTGACTTGATTCTCCTTGACTTTTTCTTAGATGGGCTTCTTGCTGCCCCTTGGGAATGACATCTCCTCTCTCATCCATCTCAGTCTTTAGCATAGACTGATTTCCCTGTATTGATTGTCTCCCTGTTCTTCTTATGCCAAGCTCCCTTCAAAGCTAAGATTTGCCTCAAGAGAAGCAGCAAGATGGTGCCAGGAAGACCTGAGTTCAAATCCAGCCTCAGACACTTATTTAGCTGTGTGACCCTAAGCGAGTCACCAAACCTCTGTTTGCCTCAGTGTCCTCAAATGTAAAATGGGGCCTATAACAACTCACAGGTTGTTACGAGAATTGATTAAAATAATATTTATAATTGCATAATGTAGGTACTATGCAAATAATTATTCTGATCCCCGCCCCCTCCTCCTTCCTTTTCTCCCCAGGAAAGTGTCAATTCCTATCTGAAGTCTTTTTGGATCTCCCCAGCTATGAGAACTCCTCCTCACAAGCTATTATATGTGTCTGTATTTGTAATCATGTGTGTACGCATGTACGTACACACCATGTGTATATATATATATACATATATAATTGTGTGTATATATCCGCATGTCTATTATATAGAGACATACATAACAGTTTAATATCTACTTACACATGTGCATGCATTTGCTCATTTATGTTTAGCTTACATTCATTCATTCATCTGTTCATTTATTTCTATGTCTTTGAGTGGATGTTGGATGACCACTTATTGGGTAAGATGTTGAGGTGTGAACTGGAAGGTCCCTTTTCAACTATGAGATTCAGTGACACTATCATTAGAAAAATCTGCTGAATCTCCTGATAAATTGTTAAGAACCTTCAAGATCCAACTTCAACAAACTTCTTCCACAAAGTCTACCTTGATTCTCTCAGTGAGATGTGATCTCTTCTTACCTAATTTTATGTCATGTGCCCCTCTTGTGCAATCATTAGATAGTTATACTGATCTGTCAATGCCAATTAAATTGGTATGGAGTTCCTCTCAGGCACTTAGCATTGTGCTAGGGACTGGGGGTGAGACCAGATGTAGATAAGACAAGGTCCCTGCTTATAGGAACATACAATCTCCCTCCCACCGGACTGTCAACTCCAAGAGGGCAAGAACCACACACGTCTTGTTCATTTTTATTTCACAATGTCTCACACCTAGGAGGAGCTTGGGAATGAATGAAGCCTTGTCTTGGCTCATTAGGTTGTGAATAAATAATAAGAGGTCACCCATCACATCCCCAAGAATGATTGCTTATTTTTTTTTTTTTTGGACAGACCTATGATTTCATTAGGGTGGGTAATTGTTTTTCAACTTTCAGTCTTAGATAGTTGCCTGGAGGGCTGAAGATAAGAGACTCACCCAGAGTCAGTAAGTCTTCATGTGTTAGAAGGAGGATTCAAACCCAGGTCTTCCTGACCTTGAGGCCAGTTGCCTTTCCAAGGCCCCACACTTCCACTCATCAAAGATGATAAAATGTGGAAACAGTCAGCATTGGAGGGGAGTGTTGGAGAAAGAAATGCACTGTTGGTGCAATGACCAACGTGGGGTCATTGTCACAAACCGTCCTGATTCTGGAGAACAAACAGCGAAGCCGGACCCTTTCCATCTACAGGCGAGGGTCCACAGGTGTGGAATGCTATACACATGGGTAGACATATTCATTGTTTCTTTTGCTTCACTATTTTTCTTTGTAACCAGGACAGGTACAATTGAAGTAGGGGGGAGGAAGACTATCTATCTAGAGAGGATTATAATAATAGCTGCATTTATACAAGACTTTAATATCTGCAACATGTTTTATTTCCATGACCTCATTTTAACCTCACAACAACAAATTGTGAGGATAAGATGAGACCGAGCGTTACACGTGATATTATAGCCGTTTTACACGTGAGGAAACGAGTCTCAGAGAAGTTAAGTGATCTGCCCAGGATCGCACAGCCAGTAAGTGTCTGAGGCAGAAATTCAACCTGGTTCTTCCTGACTCCCCCAAACTGTAATCCACTAAACCATAATGCCCCTATGCAAAAATAAACATCAGTAAGACTTACTTTAATGAATAATAATAATGACAGATTTCAAGAGCATTTTCCTCACAACAATTCTGTTGAGGGAGGTTTTACAAATGTGGAAACTTGAGGCTGACAGAGAAAGTTTCTCACCTGAGGTCACACAGCTGGTAGGGACCCAATTTCTTATAAGCTTCAAGGGTCACAGCATTGCTTGGAAATTCAAAGACATTCCAATAGATTCTATGACATCACTGGCCTCCCTCCCTCCCTGAGCACATGCATAGTCACCCCTGATGCAGACCCTCACCATCTCACGCCTAGACTTTTTCAATAGCTGCAGGGGGTGGAGGAGGGTTGTTTACCTGCCCCAAGTCTCTTCCCTCCTCCAGTCTATCCTCTGCTCATGTACCAAAGTGGTTTTTCTAAAGCTCAGGTCTGACCATGTTACTCTCTTATTCAATAAACTCCTGTGACTCCCTATTGCCTCCAGAGTCAAGTACAAAATGGCATTCCAAACTCTGTTTTGCTCTCCCTGACCCACTTGATGACCCTCCCACCAAACCGACCTTTACAGTTTTACTCCCAGACAACCCAGCATCTGCCTCCTACTATTTGCTCCCTCCTTAATGCCATCTTTTAGAATTCCTCAAGCTCAGCTCAAGCTCCTCCAGGAGTCTTTGGGGCTTCCGCTCATCTACTGGTGCCTTCCCAGCAAGAAGAGTCTCGCGTGTACTGTGGATGTCTTTGCTAGACACTTTCATCTCTCCTCGAGCTTCCCCCAATGGAACGCTAAGTCGCCAGGGGTGGGAGCGCTTTCCATTGTGTCCCTGGCTCCAGCAGCCAGCCCAGTGTGCGGTCTATGATGAGCAGGAGTCAGTGCCGATGCTGAGTCATGGCTAACATCTCTACAGCATTGTAAAGGTCTGCCTTCTGCTTTACTGATATGATCTTCTCTGATCTGATACATTGTATCATATACAACAACCTTGGGAGGTAGGTGCTGTTATTATCTCCATTTGGCAGTGAAGAAACTGACACTGAGAGAAGTCAAATGACTTGCCCAGGGTGACACAACCACAAAGCTTCTGTAAATGGATTTTAACTCAGGTCTTCCTGACTACAGAAGCTCTGTGCTACCTACTTGTGTCTGAGTCTTCATGATCCCATTTGGGGTTTTCTTACCAGAGGGGTTTGCCAAATTCTTCTCTGGTTCATTTTACAGATGAAGAAACTGAGGCAAAGTTCAGTGACTTGCCCAGGATCACACAGCTAGTAAGCGTCAGAGGCCAGATTTGAGCTTGGGAAGACAAGTCTTCCTGACTCTAGGTCTGATTCTCTGTGCACTATGGCACCACCCATCTGCCTCCCACCTACTTGTGCCCCATTGATGAACTGATTCTTGACTGAGATTGGTTCCACCAAAGTTTAACACCGGCAGAAAGGCAGATGTCAGTTAATTTGTCAATGAGAACTTCCAGGGTAAGAAGGCTCTGGCACAAACATGGCGTGCCATGGAAGGAGTCACCAGCCCTTGGCCTAAGGCCAAGTCTGGGAGCTTATGGATTTAGACACTTAACCACAGAAATCCAACCTGGGATCCAAATTATCAGCAGCAATTGAAACAAGGATTAACAGGAACAAATATTGTACCCGGGTGGGAAGGCATTTTAAACAGGAATAATTTTTCAGAAAAGTTTTAATCTTTGTTTAAATTAAAACTTCAAAAGGATTTTACTTATCAACCGATCCTGTGAGCAATTCCAAAAAGGTGATTAGCTTTAAGGAATGGAGGCAGGGTGACCAAACTTCTGACCTGCCTTAAGACCAATCAGCATTTTCTCCCCATGCACAGAGAAATGCAATTAGCATGGAGTGACTATAAAGCCCTTTCCACTGTTACAATTAACTGGCTGATGAAGTATCAGAAAGGCTTGGCCAAGGGCCAATGTTTATTTTTTACTTCTTGCATGTTTTATTAATGGAATTCCACTGGGCCCCCGGGAACTTACAGAATAGTATTAAAATATCCCATGATGGAATCCAACGGCCTCCATCAGGAAATTGAGTCAGTGCTGCGTGGCCTAATTCAGGGCTGGGCTTGGTCCAAGCAGACCCTAACCATGGCAGCCATCTTGACCCAAGAAGGCCATGCACCCTGTAGGCACAGCTATTTTTAATGGAATGAGGTTCAATCATTTCCAGTGAATTCTGTTCAGAATATTAGCAAAGGACTTGAAAATCAGGACAACGGAGTTGGAATCCCTCTTCAGACACTAGCTAAATGAGGCCCCTGATCCCCAGAAGTGCTGCACCTGAGTTTAAGTAAATGACATTTCCAGTGAGTACAAACCATAAAGATGAGTTTACCATATTACTATCAAGGTTAAACCCAAATGACATTGGAAACCAGAAAAATTACTAGAGGAAAGTAGGGGTTCTCAAACATCATGATCTAATACCCCTTGATACTCTTTAAAAAGTAATACTTTATTTAGTTCCCAGTTACATGGAAAGACAATTTTTAACATTCATTTAAACATTTTTGAGTTGCAACCCCTCTATACGTTTAACAATTTTTGAGGACCTCCACAAAGAACTTTTGTTTGGGGTGGGGTTCTATCTATTCCAAATTGAAATGTTTTAGTATTATTATGAACATAGTTTTGACCTTGTAGATGTCCTAAAAGGGTCTTGGGTTCGCCGGCTTAAAGAACAATACAGTTATTCCTTCCACATCATGACTTTGCCCATTGTGGCATTACTATATCCTGGCTCAGCATACGAAATTAAATGGCGATTTTTTTGGAATTTTGCTGAAGTCTCAGACCATACATGAAGGCCAGCAGACAGCACAGAAAAAGTTTAGAAGCTCAGTATGCATAAAATATATGTATAATATTGCATAATATCAACCTAGTTTGCCTTCTTATACCATAAATATATACATTTTCTTTTTTAAAGTTAAAACAAATAAAAAGCTAAAGTTTACAAAAAGAACATGAAAGCCAGGAGATAACACACAAAGGCTAGAAATTTAGAGATTTCACGCATGACCTACATATAGCCTATGACCAAATCTTAACCCTGATTTTACAGTGAGGTACTGTAAACACCCCATAAAAGAAAAAGAAAAAATCCAACTTCTCTGGTATCAAGGGACAGCCAAAAAAATTTGACATGGATTTTCCAGATTGCAGGGGCACCACGCCCATAGCCCCCACAATGTGGAAGGGATAACTGCAAATTCTTGGTAGATGCTTTCATTTTGGACCTTGATTTGCCTGCAACTGAGAATCCGACTACCAGATTCTTGCATTATTCTGGGTCAAAGTTCACTGTTTACTATCCTGTAAGACCTTGGCACTGGATCCTTGAATCCTTATATTTCCGCTGGCAAAATTCAAACTTGAGTTTCAAGTATACACAGAAAGAAGACCAGAGTATGCCCTTAACTTGGCACTTTGGAGCCCTCACAGCTGCCCCAGATTGTAGCCAGAAACAAAGAGGGGAATGGGCTGCTATAGTAGAGTTTTTCAAAAACCCTGCCCACCCTGACATGTGACCTTACCCTCCTACCTGAAAGCAACTGAGTCCTGAATCCCAGCAGAGGTTTTACCCTCCATGCTGGTCCTTCATGGCCTTGCTTTTCCCATCTTGCTTTGAGTTATATGTAGTCTTGACCAGTGCATGAGATAGAGCAGGTAATTCAAGTCAAAGCCTCTTGTGAGGAAAACTAGCCATTGCTCAGCCCTATCATTCCTCCATGTTGTGAATGTGCCTTTTCCTTTTTGCATCAGTAACCCAGACGCTCGTCTGGGGAACATAGTTCTTACCTCTTCTGTTCCCTGAAGGGCATCGCTTCCTGGTGGAAGCCTTGTGGTCTCCTTGTCACTGAGTAGGGACAAACAGGATTCAGGAGCAGGACAAGAGCTACCCAGTTACCCAGGCCGGTGGGTGGTGAATGAACATAACCCCAAGCTGAGCTGGGTAGCCTCCTGCCCAAGAAGGATGTTCTAAAGCCCCACTTGTGCCCACCAGAAGGAGGAACTGTTGGGGAAATCAGTGACCTCCCAGCTGTTCTCATAGAAAAGCCAACAATCAAGCCAGAGTAAACGAAAGACAAGACCATGAACAATGACGCCTGATATTAAGAAGTTGGGTCTCCTGAGAGGTAACCAGAATAGCAGAGAACAACATACATGTAAGCCAGAGAAAACAAGGAAGGTGCTGAAGAGAGTGGACTGAAGAGAAACAAGGATTTCCCTCAGAGCCATTTCTAGCTCAGGAGACTTTTGCGGTAGAGCTTTCTGCATCTCAGCATCCACCCTCCCCGTCTTCCTCCCCCTTCTTCTCCTCCCCCTCCTCTCCTTCCCCTACTCCTTCTCCTACCCCTCCCCTTCCTGCTCCTCCTCATCTCCACTAATATTTAAATAGTGATTGAAGGTTTACAAAGCCCTTTACACACATGATCTCATTTGATCCTCCTAACAACCATTTCGTGGAGGGAACCAATCACAAAGGGAATGGTGAAGACAGATATAAATGCTACCCTGTGACCCCCACAGAGGACAATGACAAGGCCAGAGTGCTGAAAGCCTCACAGAACAGTTCTTATATCACCCAGCTCAGTGTGGGGACTTCTAAGTCTCCAGGGAGGTGACAGCACCTCATCCAAGCTCACTGTCCATCTCCTCAAAAGACACAGCTTTTTCAACTAGTGTACTGGAATTGCTTTGGGCTTTGAGAACGCAGATGCCATATCACAGCGACCCTCAAGACAAAGAGACAGTCATCTATTGATAATGGTGGTTTGCCATCAGGGCAGGAGGTAAATACAGTAGACAGAAACACGTCTGGGTGGGACTTGAGCTCCCAGATCTAGAAGGAAGGCACACTCGCCTTTTGTCCTTGAACCCTAGACAGCAAGCGCCAGGCAGGAAGGACACATACTTAAGAAGGCAATGAAATAGGAAATAAGGAACTACTTACGATGTTCCAGGGCTTGCTGTGGGCGGGGGACCTAGGAATAAAGACAAAAAGAAAAAAGCAATATTTTAGCTTGAGTTAGCCAAGGACACCCAAAAGGGAGGCATGGTCAATCCATTATGGATCAAAGCCAGTAATTACCCTTGAGTACGATTCATTGTCCCAAGATTTATGGTTCCTTCCATTCCATGATCCAAAGCCCCAGGAGGTGAGAATGTTGATTCTGCAACCACAGTTCAGGTCTGATGAATGGCACAGGAAATGCCAACACCTGAGGCATTAAAGTGGGAATCATCCCCAAAGTCAGAGGTGGCCCATTGGGAGTCCTTGAGACCCTGAGCACCTATTCCAGTCAAATCCCACCTACAGCTCTCCATCAAAGTCAATCTATCAAATACCATCATTATTGACCAATACCTCCTGGTTAACTTTTAGTTATTTGGGGGGGAGCCCCCATTATTGTTCTTAATGACGGCGATGATGACGATGATGATAGCATTTATATGGCACTTTAGGGTGTGCCAGGCATTGTGCCACCATTCTAGGAAAGGGTATGCCAATCAAATGCCTTATGACTCCAACAATCATCCCTGTGACTTCCTTGACCAAAACACCTGTCCTTGGCCACTACTCTCTTCTATGTGTTACCGTACCTTATCCAAAGTAAGGTCCTTGAGGACTTTTCGGCTTTTATCCCAGAGCTTTGGAAAGTACTTGGCACATTCTAAGTATTTAAATGCTTTTTTCATTCACTCACTCCTTCATTCTTTTAAGCTCTTTTGCATGGAGAATTGATCTAGCTGTCTTTAAGACATAGATAAAGCACTTTGTTCTCTAGGAAGCCGTTTCTGATAATCTTAATTCCATTGCCTTCCTTCCATTAATTGTATCCTCTCTACCCTATATCCAGCTTGCTTTGGATATATTTATTTTCATGCTCTCTTCCCCCTCAGACTATAAGCCTCTTGGGGGCAAGGACTGTCTTTTGCCTCATTTGTATCCCCAGAGCTTAGCACAGTGCCTGACACTGTGCTTAATAAATGTTTATTTATTGATCCTCAGTTGCCAAGTCCTCTCCACAAAATCATCTTGCATCTATTATGTGTGTGTGTACATATATGTACAGGTTGTCTTCCTTGACAAGTTTATGTTCTCCTTGGTGCTGGGTACTGTTTTACTCTTGCCTTTGTACTCCTGGAATACAAAGTGCTCAGTTTCCAGTAGACACTTAATAAATGCCTGTTGATTGATGGCAACTGGATATCAAAGAATCGAATGTGAAAGATGACGTCTTACCAAACTTGACAAAAAGAACTCCAGTGGTGGACACAACTTTTTTGCCATTGCTTGCAACACACTGGAAGTAACCAGTGTCTGTAGTATCCAAGTTTCGTATTCTCAAGCGAGAACCATAGTTGGTAGCTCGAAAGGAAATCCTCCGGGGCTCTTGGACCACAGGGGCATCATTTTTAAACCAGCGGATGGTTGGGGGTGGGTTCCCGGAGACTTTGCAGTGCAGTTCAGCAGTCTGACCCAGAGACGTGGTGATGTTGTTCATGGGCTCATCCAGAGTCAAGAAGGAATCTGAGAAGATAGTAGAGAGAAAAAAGGAGATAGTGAAAAGGGAACGTTCATGAATATCTTGGGGAACAGGAGAACCCTAAAGCCCAGTCCTACACTTGATGAAATTCCCCTATCATTTTTTCAGTGGGCACTTGGGAGTACTAATTCTGCAAGAAGGTCTCTGCTCTTCTGAAGGAGCTTAAGGGCACTACCTAAAAGTTACAATTAAAAAAAAAAGGATCTTGATGAACTATTACAAGAAATTGTTTATGAAAATTGCCCTGAAGTTCTAGAACAAGAGAGTAATGTGAAAATTTTTGTTTTTGAAAATTTTGTTCACCACCTGAAAGAGAAATCAGAAAGAAAACTTACAGGGATATCATAGCCACATCTCAAAGCTCCCAGATTAAGGAGGAAATAGGACAAGCAACAAGAAAAGAAATTAAATAAGCTTAATAATAATTAATTAATAATAATTAATTTAGTAAACAAATTGAAGGACTCTCTTTCCCTTCCTTCCATTTTCCCTCTCTCCCTCCTCCCTCTCTTCCTCCTTCCCTTCCTCTCTTCCAGAAGTGTGCCAGGGGTACAAAGACAACAGTGTTTAGGTGGGTAGATTTAGAGGTGGAGCAGACCTCAGTGGTCATCCTGTCCAGCCCCCTCATTTTACAGGGATGCTATAGGAATTGTCTGGAGAAAGCATGAGATGCAGAATTTCAACTCAGAGCCTCTCCCTCCAAAGACAACGTTCTTTATTCCATGTCAAGATGGCTCCCTCTAAGCTAAGAGACTTTAAGTGTTAGGAGCCACAGAGGAGACATGGAGCCTGATCTGTCATTTTCCCTGGCTCTCCTATCCCTCTCTGGTTATTATGGCAAGCAAGGTGTGGTCACCAGGGTTTGTTTGGTTTGTGACTTACTTGCTCCAGGACAGTCCCAGTCTCCTGAAACCCTGTGCTAAAGTGGAGGATGCTCCAAGCCCTACCATTTTATGAGTCCCTGACCTTGGAGATGACCCAGGCCAACCCTTCATTTTAGAGAGGAGGAAAGTAAGAATCCAGAGTTCAAAGGCTTGACCAAAGTCAGGAGGAGAGCACCTGGAATGGCTTCAGGAAACTGGTAAATTCCTGCATAAACCCAAGACCATGTCAAGTTCACAAAGGCATTTTAGAGTGAATACAGGAAGTAGCTGGTAGGAGGGACCAGTTTACAGACAGAACAAATGAGATTTAAATTCAATCTTTGTACCTCTTGAAATTGTAGGACCCAAGGGGGAGGGGAGCTCTTGGGAAGAGATGTAGTTTTGACTTTTCATCTGATAAGGAAGAGTGGTCCAATTTGTTTGCAACCTGTGGCTACTCCATTGGGCAGGATGACAAGGTCCTGACCAGATGGGCTCTGGGTGGATGGAGCCAGGCAGAGTCCAATGGACAAGGATTCTCCTCTGCTTTAGAATACAAATCACAGGATCACAGAGTCTTGGAGATAACAGGGAGCCAAGAGCAGCTCAAGACCAAGCCACCCTTCAACAAGAATCACTTTCTAACACCTCTGAGAAGAGCTCCAGGGACAGGGAGCTCAGTCCATGCCCAGGCTGCCAATGCCACTGACAGAAAAACTAACTGCTGGGGAATGTTTTCACAGGCGGAGTCAAAGCGTGCTTTACAAAACCAGTATCTCATTCAATCTTTACAACAATTTTGTGATGTTGGTGCTGGTGTTATTCCCATTTTATAGGGGAGGAAACCAAGGTAAACAGAGGTGAAGGTAAGAATGTTAGCTAGAAGGCAGTCCAACCCCTTGATTTTACTGAAAAGTAAACTGAGGCTTGGTATCTCATCTTTCTTTTTTTCCTCTGTATATCACGTTCAGTGTCTACTAGGCAATTAAGCAATGCTAGTGGGATGCCCAGACATTCACCAGATAAGTCTCAGGTAAATGAATAGATAGCAGATTTGTTCGTGAAACCAATTCATTTAGACATGCTGTTCCATGAGAACATAGACTAGTGGACAGAGAGTTGGTCTTTGATCCAGAAAGACCTGCGTTCAAGCTCTCCCACAGGCGCACATGAACTCTGCAATCTGGGACAATTCACTTAATCTTTCAGAGCTGAACTCAACTCTCTAAGACTTAAGATCCTGACAACAAGCAGTGATCAAATTTGAATCACCAGAGGGAGTTTCCTGACTAAGGATTTCCTAAACGAATGTAGTCACAGGTCTGCTTCACATGGTAGCCCACGTGAGCATCTTTGATGACCAAAACATTGGCCAACCTAGCACACGTCATTCCATCACCACAGCCGATCCCAGAGTCACCAAATTTCAGAGCTGGAAGGGCCACTAATGGCTACCTTGCCTAAACCACACTCAAGCCACACTAACAGAGAGTCTCTTCTATAATATCCTGGATGGGTGTCATCCAACCACTTCTGGAAGACCTACAATGAGGAGGAGCCCATGACTTTCAGAAACTGACCACTTGGGAACCCTTGCATTGTTGGGTAGATTTTCTTGACATCAAGCCTCAGTTTGCTTCTGCAATTTCTATGCCTTCTGGGGCTAAATTGAACAAGTGTAAACCCTATTCCATGAAACCACATTTAAAATCCCTGAAGGAAGCTCTTATGTCCCCTTTAGTCTTCTCCTACCCTTCAACAAATCCTCACATAGTGTAGACTCAGGTTCTCACTATCATGGTTACTTTTCTCTGAAGGTTCTCTAATTTATCAACATCCTCCTTTAGAACCAAGTATAAGTCTCCAGATAGGTTATGAGCAGGGCAAAACAGAGGGACTTTCCTCTCTTTATTCCTAGATGCTTGGCCCACCTCTCTTAAAACAACCCAAGTTGACTCACTCTTCCTTCCTTCCTTCCTTCCTTCCTTCCTTCCTTCCTTCCTTCCTTCCTTCCTCCCTCCCTCCCTCTCTCCCTTCCTTCTTTCCTCAATTTATTTATCCATTCATTCATTCATTTGGGTTGTCACATAACATTGCTAGCATTATTAAAAGTTAAAGAAGACACAATTCTGTGGTATAGTAGATAATACGTGGGCCTGGAAATGAGCAAACCCTGGGTTCAAATCCAGCCCCAGACACTTACTATCTGGGTGACCTTAGCCAAGTCACTTAACTGCACTTCTCAGATTCAGTTTTCTCATATGTAAAATGGAAATAATAAACCTGCCTCCAGCACTGTTATAATGGTCAAATGAGCTACCATTGAAAGTGTTTTGCAAATCCTGAAGTAGTAAAGAAATGTGTGCTACTGTCATTCTAACCCATGTGGAGCTTACAGTCTGCTAAGACTCCTGAAGCCAATGGGCCAGGGATAGCACCCTTATCCTTTGCCCTGGGTAGACCACATCTGGAACTTGTGGCTTAATCTGGGGGCCATAATTTAGGAGGGATAATCTGCCCATTGAATACATGAGGGACAATGTGAATTTATAGCCATGCAATTTTGGAGACATTCTGTAGATTATATAGCATTTTTCATGTACAAATTCCTCCCAACATTCATGATTTAATTTCCAAAGAGCTCTTCTTTCTGCTCCCCTGGGTGGGGGCAATAAGGATTCCTCTTTTGACAAGTGTAGAAAATAAAATCTGAAGGAGGTAAAGGTTAAAGGTTAACACGTACCCTTCTTCTTTCCTCTGCTGGTACTTTCCACCAAGGTGGCAAGCCTGACAAGGAGCCAGGCACAATTAGAACTCAGAGCTCCGGCCCAGGTATTCAAGGAGGCACATTCTAAGATCTTGGCCTCCAGACATGATGGATCCTTTTAAGAAAAGGTGGGGTGGGGGGCTCCACCATGAAATAAAATGCTTAGCTAAGCAGAAATGAGCCCTGCCAGATGTACTTAGGTCATCCCAATTGACTCAGAGAGAACATTCTGTTCACACCATCAACCTGAAGTCGCTTTCTGCCCCTTCACTGTAAATATTTCTGACTCACTATCTCAGGAAATATTTTTATCTTAATGAAGTCAGTGCCGAGCATAATCTAAGTCAGCTTGCACATTCTTGAGCTGGGGCCATGAGCTGTGTTCAATAAAAATCAGGCTAATGGCATGGGACTTCTGAATAACCACAGGGCGCGATCTGACATAACAGCTTTAATCCTGTGCCTGCACAAATGGGCAAAAGCCATCCGGCTGCCCAGTCACTCCCTGGCACTTGGCAGACTCTTTGCTGGGATGAGGAAAGCTCAGCATCCGCAGCCCTCTTCATGGAATTTTGCATGGCATCTACATTGGACCGACTCTTGGAGGTCAATTAGGTCACGCGATGAGAATTCTCTACAAAACCATCATTTCCTCATCTGTAAAACTGCATGGGTTGTCCAAGAGGATCTCTGCGATCTCTTCAGCACTAAATCTAATGATCTTGCTTCATGAGCACCATCAAGTCATTGCTTGAAAAAGTGACTCTAACCTCCCAGGGCAGCTCATTTCACTTCTGGAGAGCTCTAGGTGGTAGAAAGGTTTTCCTTTTCCTTATAAACTAAGAAAGGCTCAGATGTGGTCTGCCCAAGGCAAAGGACAGTGGTGCTATCCCTGTGCCACTGGCTTCAGGAGTCTTAGCAAACTGTAAGCTCCATATGGGTTAGAATGATAGCAGCTCACATTTCTTTACCACTTCATGATTTCCACACATTCGGTGGACCCCATGTGATAAACTTATGGGAGGCTATGGAAAAGAGTCACCTGGGACAGGCAGAATGGACTGGGTGTTGAGAATTCTATAGGAGAAACCAACATGTACCTAGACAAATAAATTACATGAGCTAGATGTAACTTCATTGATATAAGGAATTTCCAGGTGAAGAAACTCCCTCTACCAAAGCAAGTCAGAATCTCTTTTTATCATCTTAGAGAGTGAACTAGGGCCTGGAGAGGTTAAGTGACATACCCTGGGTCACAAAGCTGCTATGTTTCAGAGGCAGGACTGTACTAGGGTCTTCCTAGCTCTCTTCCAGACCAGCTGCCTCTCTGTTAACTAATACTCAGTGGGGACCTACAAATGATGATGGATATTAGTGAATTGTAGAAGACATCTTTGTTCTGGCTTGAGTAGGTCTGGATGGACTCAGAGTCCTAAAATCTGAGATTCTGAAGTCTGCATCTCAGTTATTCAAACAAATAACACCAAGGCGGAATTTCTGGAATTGTGGAGTCCACAGTGGAATCCTCTGCTTTAGGATGTTAAGTTGGGTTTGGTTATAATAGATTAATGATGGGAGGCCTACACCACACAGGGAGTCCCTTGTCCTCCCTCTTCAGCTTTGTTTGGTGAATTCCTACCCATCCTGATCCTCTCTTCCTCTTGGGGATCACAGAGAACTTTGCTTCTGTGTCTCCAATGTGTGTATTGCCTGTTCTTGTGGATCAGAGTTCTCTTGGTTTGTATCTTCTCCCCCATCTGACTATAACCACTTTGAGAGAAGCCTACATCATCTCATCCAACATTCCCAGGAGCCTAGCACATGGTTCTACACACTCTGGACGTGTCAAAATTGTTTGTTTTCTTTGCATTTGTGATATTGGTCAAGGCAACTCTATGTGAGGGCACCTGTATTTGAAAATGGACCATAGGGGGGCGGAGCCAAGATGGCGTAGAAGCAGCAAGGTCCTGCAGCTCCCACACCACCCGCCACCCTAAATACCCAGAAAATATGAGCCCAGAGAAAGCCTAGGACTCTTAGACTCACAAAAATACAGAGAACACAGCTCTCGCTGAAGGCAGCTCGGCAGCAAGGGCTCATCGCAGCAGCTGGGAGCGGAGACTGAAACAGCCTGAAGCCGAGACCACGGCCAGGCCTGGGACAGTGGGAAGGAGCTGAACGGAGACCCGCAGCCAGCCAGCAGGAGAGATCTACAGCCTCCAGCACCTCCACATCTGCCAAGGCTGAGGAACTGGACGGGAGAGGGGCAGCTCGCACCAGAGCAGAACAGAGACCTGGCCAGCCCAAAACCTCAGAGGCGCCAGGAGGAGCCTCCCAAACCACAGCATGAGTCTACTTCAAAGAAAATCTAAAGCACCTGCCTGAGGGGAGCTTCAGTCAGAGACCGGTTAGTGAAAGTTGAAACTTTGAAAATTAATTTGGGGGTGATAAAGCAGTTTGGGCCATTCTGCCCCCGGGGGCAAGGAAGCAGTGGGGGAAGGGAACTGCTGTAACCAGCGGCTGCCCCCACTGGGCTGCTTCAGAGTCCCTGGCCTGCGGACTCAGCAGGGGGCTAAATAGATTGATCAGGGCTAAGTGCTCTTGCGTTGAGCGGCCTGGATCTGGATCGTGGTCTTGGGTGGTGGTCCTGGGGTGTACTTCCAGCAAGCCAAAGCTGGGGGACTTGCAACACCCCCCTAATAGCTCCAGTAGTTGGGAAACCCCCAGCTATTTGGAACAGAGCTTCCCCCCTTGGTAGTAGAGTTTCACAGACCTAAAAAAACCAACCAATTAATTGACTGGCCAACATGAGAAAGAGGAAGCAAAATAAAAACAATAAAACTCTAGAATCCTTTTTAATGGATAAAAGGGTCAAAGCATGGAACGGGAGGAAGAGAGCCCAGAAATCAGAACTCCCACACCAAATGCTTCCAAGACACTTGAAGAATGCCTAGAAGCTATACATCAACTGAAAAAGGACTTTGAAAACCAAATAAGAGAAGTGGAGGAAAAACTGGGAAGGGAAATGAGAATGATGCAAGAAAATCATGAAAAGAGAGTCAACAACCTGACTGAAGAAAACAACACTTTAAAAAATAGATTAACTCAAATGGCAAAAGAGGCCCAGAAAGCCATTGAGGAGAAGAATGCCTTAAAAAGCTGAATTTGACAGATGGAAAAAGAA
>CM053593.1:11432538-11451799 GCA_028646575.1 Pseudocheirus occidentalis
ACAATAATAGTAACTTATGAAACTTTTCTTAGCATGAGGATAGGTGAAGGGAATACAAATGGGTATATATGTATACTTACACATAGGTCCATATAGGAGGCTAAATATGCGTATGAATACATATCTGAGAATGTGTGTATATGTGTATATAGAGGGTATAGGATGAATTAAATGTGAAGGGATGATACTTTAAAAGGCGAAATTCTGAGGTGGGAGAGGACTAGAATGAGAGGAGACAGGGAGAGACAACATGGGATTAATCATCCCATAGAGAAAAGGCAAAGGATAACTATCACAATTCTACTTTCAAGTACTCTCATTGAATTTGGCTTAGGGAAGAAATGGCATAAACTCTAAACAGGGCATCATGCCACACAGTAGGGGGCATGGGGATGAGAGGGGGAGGACGGAGGGGAGAGCAGGGTCTGGGGGAGGGATGCTGGAAACACACACTTCACTAAATGGACAGGGACAGCGTAGAGAACAGAACAAGGGTGGGGGGAGAGGCATAGGAAGGAGAGACAGACGTTCACTGTCACAATATGTCCACTATAAAGATGTCCTGTATAATCACACATCCATAGCCTGTATTGAACTGAGTGTCCTTCCAGTAGGGGTGGGTTACAAGGGAGGAATCGAAAGAATCTAGAATTTAAAGTTCTGCAATACCTGCAACTAGGAATTAAGATATACAGGGGCTGGGATAGGGAGACCTTCCCTGCCCTACCAGAAAATAAGAGAGCAGAGCAGGGGAGGGGCTTTACAGTGGGATTGTTGTTTTAGGGTTGGGGCAGGGGCAAGACAGGGAGAAAATGTGTAATTCAAAAATGTAATGAAAATGAATAATGTAA
This sequence comes from Pseudocheirus occidentalis, assembly GCA_028646575.1. Taxonomy (NCBI): domain Eukaryota; kingdom Metazoa; phylum Chordata; class Mammalia; order Diprotodontia; family Pseudocheiridae; genus Pseudocheirus; species Pseudocheirus occidentalis. Next base: position 11,433,390 of record CM053593.1, read on the forward strand.
ACAAGAAAACAAATAAAAATAAATTGGAAAAAAAAGAAAATGGACCATAGGGTTTTAGAAAAACAAAGGTGCTAAAACACATACAACATTAATGTTTCAACAAAACTCAGAGGCCACCTCTGCAGAAGAGGAAATGTGAGTCCCAGAGAAGGAAAGGATTCACCCCCAAACTCCCTTGTAGAAAACTCTAGACTTTGTCTACTACATCCTGCTGCTTTTCAGATCCCATAAACCTCTAGTAATCTATCAATATCTAGTATTTATTAAAGGCTTACTACGTCAGGCACTATTCTAGACACTGCATAATGGGTCCCTGTCCTCAAGAAGCTTACATGCTAATAAGGGAGACAACATGTACCCAAACAACCATATACTAGATATGTACAAAGTGGATGGAAGGAAACCTTTGAGAGGAAGGCATCAGCAGCTGGGGAGATTGGGAACAGCTTGTAGAAGGTTGTTTGTGACTTGAGTATTGAGGGACGGAAGGACTCTGTGAGAAGGATGAGTATTCCAGGCACAGGGAAATAGCTCGTGCAAAGGCATGGAGATGGAAGAGTCATTATTGTACATAAGAAATATCTAACAGAATGTGAAAATACGTTTAATAGGAATGTATGTGCAGAGCCCATATCAGACTGCATGCCATCTTAGTGAGGGAGGAGGGAGAGAGGGGGAGAAAATGTAAAACTTATGGATGTGAATGTTGAAAACTAAAAATAAATGCAATAGGAAGGAAAACAGAAAGATGGGAGGGGCAACTCTGTGAAGAACTTGAAAATGTGGAATCTGAACTCAAAACCAGGTCCCTCATCCTGGTCTATGCTCTTTTCCAAGATGTTCCATATTCAAAATCATGAAATCCTTGTTCTCCCAGGCTTAGCCTGTCATGGCCAATGCCTTATCCTAGCCAAGGTGGCCATGATTTGGGTTTTTATTATTATTATTTTTTATGGCTGAGTTATAAAGCCTGAGATAAATGCTGACAGACCCTTAATGCTAGAGCAGGCAGAGGGGGTGCCCTATAATGAACTCTTAAATGACTGGAGATAGTATCTGGAAAGTCAAGCCTGAAATACATTTCTGCTCCTGGCCCACTGCCAAAACAAACTGAACACATCATCAGTCATCTCAGGGATTTCAATAGCATGAACAGGAGACGGACGCCGCATCATATTTAAAAGTTACACAAACTCAATAGTGAAGACTTTGGCTGATTCTGCATTTGGGGATGGGAATGGTCATGACCTGTGATGCCTGGGTAAAGTGACCAAGCAAAGAAGATGATGAAGAAGAAGGAGGGACAGCTTCCTACGCCTTCAAAGGAGAAATCTGGGCATTTTCACTCTGTTAAGCAGTTGACTGACCCGGTCATCTTAAAGCCTCCAGGATTGTATAATGTTCAGTGGCTTCCAAAATAAAAGTTTGTCATCCTGGCCAAGGAGCTTTTATGCCTCCTGGGAGTACATGGGTTGGTGACTCCATCTTCCTTTCTGTAAAGTCACATCTTGGTAGGACAGTTTAGGTTCTGTTCACCTTTCTGACTTGATTCTCTAATGGGGGGGGGGAGGTTAGGGAGAGTGGGAGGTTGAAGGGTTGACAGACTAGAATTTTGTTTTTGTTTTTCCCAGAAAGTAAACTCTGGTGAATCAGACAGAACCACATTACCCTTCAACTCCATGGTGAATTTTTGAAAATTTTATTCTATGAGATGTAATTTTAAAAATAATCTCCAAGAGATTTTAACTGTATGCATTTTAAGGAATCTTAAACTCGTAAAATGTTAGAGCTGGAATGGACCCCAGGACATAGAATGTTAGCACATGGAATATTAGAACATAGAACATAAAGATCTTAAACCTGGAAAGAATTTTGGGATTTATAATGTGAGAATTAGAAGGGCCTTTGAGAGATAAAATGACCCTAGGATAGTAGGGTCCTTAGTCCTTAGAATATCTGAACTGGGAAGGATATCGGAAGATAAATTAGTGATAAGAAGAATGCTGTGATAGAATGTTAGAGTTAGGGGAATCTTAGAACAGAGAAAGCTAGAATGAAGAACCTGGAGGATAAAGTATTGGAAAAGATCTTGGAACTAGAAGAAGCCTTTGTGCATAGAATCTTAGAACTAGAAGTAATCTTATGAAGTGCCACTCCCCCAACTGGGCACTCAGTCTTACAGATAGGGATTTCCCGAGGGCAGCTATTCTTCCTATCAGGAATCTAGAGATAACTCTCAAGGGATGAGTTTCAACTGTTGCTCATAAGCCCCCCACCTGTGTGTTTCCCATTGATTATCAGCCAGTTGTGTCCATTAGCTTTTAGAAAAGGGTTATGTACTATGGTGCTATAGTAAGTACAATTGGCATAAAAGACTGCACCTAAACTGTGGGCACACAATTCCCCTGACTGTGCAAGGTTCTTGGGGAGAACAAACTTACAAAGGTAGTGAGACCCATGTGTAAAGGAAGGTGTGTGGCAAACAGGTACATCTTAAGTCCTAACCCTACGAATCTTTTTCTCCCTTCTTCAAGTCCTCATGGAGATTCCCTGAGTGTAGCTGGGCACTAGTCCTTTCTAGAGTCCTTAGCTGGCCCTTCTCTCTGCTGAGAGGAGTCCCATGCTCTTTAGCTATCAGCTAGGTATCTTAGGTATCATCTTTCCATGTGTCTCCAAGAATTCCCTTTGTCGTCAACCACTCCCACCCCAGAAGTCACTATTATTGTTTCTATTTGATTTTGGGACCTCTGATGGCTCTCTCAAACTGAGAGGGTTTCCAGGGAGCAGGGAGAAAAGACACAAAGACTCACATCTCCTATAAAGTGTTTCCATGTCAGGGCCTTGGCTAGAACTCCTATACTGCCAGACTGGCCTGTTTCTAGAAAGCATGATTCCAAAAGCTCTACAGACAGCTCCAGGAATGTTTCTGATTATTTCAATCATAAGATATTTCATGGGTAGCCTAATTTGTCTTTACCCATTGATCAAAGTCCTTAATTCCTCTGAAACTGATCAGGGACTTGTTCATATCTAGGTTACCCTTTGGATTGATTAATTCAGTTGAGCTGTCTAGGCCTTCTGAGATTACATTAGCTGGGGTGGAAACCTTCACACCTTGCACTTAGAATATAGAAGCTGAGAGCCAGAAGGTGCCTTGGAGTGTATTGAGTATATCTCTTCCAGTCTTCTCATTTAATGGAGGAGAAAACCAAGACTCACAATCCTTGGAAATGAGTGTCCTGACTTCTTCACCCAGATTACTCCTTGTGGTTGGAGGATCCTTTGACTAGCACGACTGGGCTTCAACTTCCTCAAAAATTAGCAATTGCTCTTTTGGATAAAGAAAAATTCTGTGGGCCTTTGGGAAGACAATTTACATCTGAAAATCTCTTATTCTTGGTAGCTTTATTTTCCTGGGTCCAACAGTCAAGAGTCAAGTCAAGGAAGCCAGAATATACAGAGTGAAGGCCCGTCACTGAAATGCTATGCCAGAAACGAGAGTAACAAACTGAGGAGTGTACTGTTTACAGTATGTCATAACCTGCATGTCGGATCGTCAGCATGCATTTAGTAAGCACTTACAATTGGCCAGGCACTTACTTATTGCTAAGCAGTAAATATACAAAGAAATGGAAAAGCAATCCCTGCCCATGTTCTAACAGGAAAGAGGGCTCCTCTTCCAATGCTGATAGACACAAACACCAGGAACTTCTAGGTATAACAGAGTTCCCTGGGGCACCAAGAGATTAAATGGAATATTCATGGTTATATTACCTCTATTCACTCGAGGCAGGATTTGAACATAGGTCTTCCTGACTCTCTGGTCAGTGTTCTATTCACACTGGTGCTCAGTGATCCCAGATTGTTCACTGACATGAGAGACAAGGCTCCCGTCACACACCCACACTCACACACAGTATGTAATGACAAGCCCTGCTGTCTCAGGACCAGGACCAGATAAAAAAAATGCCCTTTGATGGACCCCATTTCACTATTCTTTCACAAAATTTTTTTCAAGGTAAATCAGCTGATGCCTTCACCACTTGGTAGTCAGACATTCCTCTGCTTTCTAAAAGTGTAACTGAGGCTCATTCTCTTTCTTTGAACCTGACAATATAATATAGATAGTGCTGGAAGGCAGCTTGCAACAGAATTTTTGAGTTGGAAGGGAGCTTAGAACACAGAATGTCAGATGTAGAAGGAACCTTAACACTCAACTATGAGAAGTAGGATGCCACTTAGAGCTGAAAGGATCCTTAGAATACAGAATGTTAGAACTGGAAGGAATCTTAGAACTCCAAATGTTAGAGTTAAGAGGGACCTTAGAACACAGAATGTTAGAACTGGATGGAACCTTAGAATGTAAAGTCTTAGAGGTTACAGGGGCCTTAGAGAATGCTGGAGTTGGAAGGGATCTTAGAACATGAAATATTAGAACTGAGAGACATCTTAGAACATGGAATTTTAGAATTGACTGGAGGCTTAGAACATGGAATGCTGGAGCTGGAAGGGAACTTAGAATATAGAATGTTAGAACTGAGAGGAGTCTAATCACAGTGTTACAAGATTTAGAGCATAGAAATTTAGAACTGAGAGGAGCTTTAGAACACTGAGTGCTGGAGTTGGAAGGGATCAAATGATGATGCTGGGAGAGAACTTTGGACATAGAACATCAGAGCTGGCATGACATTTAGCATGTGGAATGTTAGAACGGAAAAGAATCTTCACATGAAGGCTATGAGGAAAGACCATGGAACCTCACTCAGAAAACGTTAGAGATGATCCATTCCATCCCCCTTCTGTTCTGGTTTACAGACAAGGAAACTGAGTCCAGGAGAAGTAAGGTAATGCTCCCAAGAAGATTGCAAATAAGTAACATAGCTGGGGGTGGGGGGCGCAGGTGCAAAGTACTTCTGTGGCTTATAAACCTTAGATCTGGGGCTGGAAGGGAGTGTCGTGGTCATTTGATGCAACTTCACCATTTTACAAGTGAGGACACTGAGGCAGGAGAGTCTCAGTAACTGGTCTGAGATCACAGGGTGAGCACAGAGCAGGGCTGGCCCTCAGCTCAGCTCTACCCTCTTCTACCTGCCTTTCATTTGAGTTACAATCTTTCACCCTTCTGGACGTTGCTCAGGAAATTTCTGACACCACTAAGCTGAGCAGGGGAAATGAAGCCTCCACATTCTAAGCTCATGCTGGAACCCCCAGTCCCCTCCTCCAGCCCCGCCCTGTTTCTGACAGTTTATTTTTGAAGAAAAGTGACTTGGAACTCATCAACAAATATCCCCGGCAGGCCATAAACCAAAGGCCCAATAACCATCCAGGGACTCTGCCGCCACTTTGGGGGCCCCTCTGTTAGTGGCTGGTCCAGTCGGGGACCCCAAGTCAGCCCATTAAGCAGCTTCTCTGAGCTCTGTGCCTCAAGATTAATGCCATGAAGTCAAGGAAAAGCAGTTATTCTTGACATTATGACATACAATCACTTCACGATCTGGTTCCTATTAGTCCTATTTCTGCCTTTTAAAGGCCTATTTTTTACGGAAAATGTCAGGAAATTTGGAACAGAAACTTACAATAAAACACGTCCCCTGACCCTCTGTTCTATCAATCTTTCAAAGAAAGAGAGATAGCTGGGGAAGCCAGGAAGAGGCAGCTCTCGGCTGTTACCTGGCATAAACCACAGGACCAGCCATTACCTGGCCACCACCTGATGAGGAGGGGGCTTGGGTAGAAGGAACAAGGGGCCAAGAGAAGAGGACCACTCTCTAGAAAGCTTGAAAGTTCCAAGTCTATGTCAACTGGGAGACTTCCTTCCATTTCCCCCACCCCTTCTCCCATCCGTCTGTATCGGCAGCTCCATCACTCACAAACGAGACCTTCACGAAACATCAATTTCTCAACAAGGAACGTGCTCTCTGCCAGTGGGAAAGCAAACATGGGCGGCTAATGTAGTGTGCCTAAGAAAACTTGCAAACAAAGTGGAGTTAATATACTGTCTTTGCTCCCTGCTGGGCCCTGTTAACAGAGTCTGAATCCCCAGGACTGATAGGAAAAGGGTGATTTACGATGAAAGAAAAAGAAAGCGCTAATTGTGCATGAACATGAGAGCTATATTTCTTCTGCTTTCAACAAATAAATCCACTTCCCAACCAGAGATTTCAGGGGGAGACCTAGATGGTCCCAAGGAGCAGAGCAGTTGGACCAGTCAGCGTCCACTGGAGAAGACTTACTACAAGCTTTTGGGGACGAAGCCCGTGATGGATTAGCACAGCGCCTGGAATCAAACAGGGGCCTAATAAACGCTGATTGATTGATTGATTGGTCTTCCAACACAGGAGGGCACCTGCTTTACAACTTATAGACCTTATAGCTTTACTTATAATCTTAAGGAATTGTCAAGGACTTTGAAAGAGCACGTTAGTTGCCCAAGGCCATGGAGCCAATTAATCAATTCACTACTCTTTATTAAGTGCTTATTCTGAGCCAGGCATTATGCTAGACAGCTGGGATGTAACAATGTGTTGAAGGCAGGGCATCTTCTGTCCTGAAGGAGCATCGTAGCACAGCCCCCAAAACAGCCAGGTTCCCAGAGACAGAGCGTGGCATTCCAGACAGGAGAAAGACACATTCATGAATCACCCAACTGCCCGGAAGTTTCTGACTCAAAATCTCTCTCTCTCTCTCTCTCTCTCTCTCTCTCTCTCTCTCTCTCTCTCTCTCTCTCTCTCTCTCTCTCTCTCTCTCTTCCCTCCTCCTCCCTCCTAGACAAATTCCCCAAAGTTTATATCATAATATTTTCACACACTATTCCCTACACCAACCTCATCTATATCATAACGCAATTATTTGGTTACAAGGGAAAACCTCCAAAGATGTCTCTGGGACAAGCACCAACAAAACCACTCTCCCTCAGCTTTTGAAAACACATTCATTTAACTATCAGAGAGAAGACACAATGAAGTCACTCCTGTGAGGACATGATGGAGTGTGTTCTTCATCTAAATTGTGGTAAACAGGGAGAGGAAGCACACATCACCTTCCTCTAGCAATTAATTGTTCTAACTCAGTTCAGCTGTTTGTGCAATGTGAAGGCTTTCAATGCCCTCTGAATGCCTGCGCTTTGGGACAAAGCCCTAGGTGTCCATGTTAGTGATGGTTCCTCGGTTATATTCCCCTCCCACTCCAGCACAGTATCACCTTATTGAAAAGAAAGCCCAAAGAGTAGGGACCCATTATTTTCTCCAGGGAAAAGCCACCAGATTCAGTTAGACAAGAATTGAACTTGGGTATTCCTGACATTGGATCAGTTGCTGAGGTTCACTGAGTTTTTTCCTTCAGCCAAAAACCATAGAAGTCTGTTGGGGGGGCGGCTAGGTGGCGCAGTGAATAGAGCACCGGCCCTGGAGTCAGGAGTACCTGAGTTCAAATCCGGCCTCAGACACTTAACACAAAAACTAGCCGTGTGACCTTGGGCAAGTCGCTTAACCCCAACTGCCCTCCAAAAAGCAAAAAAAAAAAAAAAAAAGAAGTCTGTTGGGGGAATGTCATGGTAGGCTCCAAAATTCTCTTTCTCAATACCTGAAGTGAAGGCAAGTGTTGCTTGCAAGATTCCTCCCCAACAGATGAAAGGGAAGACAGGAAATTCAATAAACTTTCATTTGCACTGGTCCAGGAATCAACTCAAGCCCTCCCTGAGTTTCCAAAGAACCAGTGCCCTGTAGAGAAGTCCAGTCCATTTAGCTACATGTTCATGTCAAGGAAACCAAATATCCAACAGACATCTTAAAGGGAAAAGCATAGGGACTAGACCTGAGATTTCAATGGCATAGGAAATCCAAGCTCCCACTGCCTCAATGCAGCCCCTTCTGCTCTCAGAGGGCATCCCCCTTAAGCATTAGGAAGCTATGATTTGCCCTGGATCATACACCCCTTATATGTCACAAGCAGGATTTGAACCTAGGTCTCCCTGACATCAAGGTCAGCTCTTGAAGCACTCTGCCATGAGTCTTCTCACAGCACAATGGACATTATTCTCCTGCCATAGGGACTCCCCAGTCTCGCTCACCACTGGCTTTCCTTAACCCGGCTATCTCTGGGCCTAGGAGCATCACATCTTAGCTCCATTAATAGTCAGGTCCCCAAGGACAGACCATGACATTCCAGGCAGGAGACAGATTCACTCATGAATCACTCTAGGAAAATAAGACTCCTTCCAAATCTTGGCTGCCCTTCTTAGAAGCTGACCCGCGGGAGCCAAGATGAGGGGACCAGATCTTAAACCCTTCCTGACAGGGAGACAGCAAGGCCTTAAAAGATCCTCAGCCATTTGCCTCCTCCCAGGCAGGAGGTGAAGACTCATTTGTATTCTCAGGGTCAGTTTGGTTTTGCTCTGTGCCCCCCCAAGGGTTCCTTGGCAGGCCTGGAACTCTCCTGGGTTGAGATCAAGAGTGCCCCCCTTCCTCCAAGTAGCTCCAGCCCAGACGACTCGCAGGCCAGGCTGCTCAGGGAGTGCTGGCTTTGGATGGCAACATCTGGAGAGCCTCCAGGCTTCTGGGGGTCTCCTGGAAGAACCATGAGGGGATGAAATAAGGTGAAAATCAGTTGTGAGACTCTTCTTGGAATCATCAGCACCTGTGGTAGATGGCCGGACATACAAAGGGCCCTGGGCTCCAGAGTCAGAGGCGCTGGAGTTGGAATCCTTCCCCAGAGGGATGGGGCCCTGAGCTAGTCGTCCAACCCATTCAGCCTCAGTCTCCTCATCTGTAAAGTGAGAGTGCCTGCTCTCAGGGCTGTTGTAAGGACCAAGTGTCAACACATACATACACACACACTCACATACACATATACACATGCACACACACACACATAGTGTTTTAAGGTTTTCATAGTGCTTTACATGCATTAGGATAATAATAGTTAACATGTCTGCAGTTTTAGACATCTCAAAGAATAAGATGTTTAAAGCACATTCCATCAGTCATCTCATTTGGCTTTCACAGGAACCTTGCAGAATAAGGACTCTTATTATCCCCATTTCATATATAAAAGAAACTGAGGGTCTCCCAGTTAGGAAGTGTCTGGGGAAGGATTTGAATTCAGGTCTTGTTGAAACTAAGGCCTATATGGTGGAACCGAGCAACCTTGTGTATGTGTGTGTGTGTGTGTGTGTGTGTGTGTGTGTGTGTGTGTGTACGTGTGAGTGTGTGTATGTGTGTGAGCATGTGTATGTGTGAGTGTGTATATTGTGTGTGTATGAGTGTGTGTATGTGTGTATATGTGTGTTATATGTGTGAGTGTGTGTGTGGTGTGTGTGTGTGTATAGGGAGATATACATGTAAAGCTCTCTGCAGGCCTCAATCCATTCCATAAATATGAGCTTTTGCTATGATTTATGGAGGTGTGGGCCTGACCATGTTGCCACCTTGCTCAGGAAGTCCCACTTGGGGGCCTTGTGCCTAATCACAGCTACCCTGGCTCCAGCCTCGGCCTTCCCAGACTCATTGTTTACCCTCATGAATTTGGCACTTCAGACACACTGAACAAACTGCTATTCCCCATCCACAGCTTCCCATCTCCCACCTCCACACCTTTGCCCAGGCTGTCCCCCATGCTTGGCTGGAATGGGTCTTCCTCCTCCTCACCTTCCTTTACTGCCCCTAGCTCTTCTCTGGGCTCAGTTCAAGAACAGCCTTCCTCAAGAAGCCATCAGCATTCCCTGAGATGTTAATGTCTATCCCTGCTCCGCCCCCACCTCCGTATCAGCATTAAATCAAATCCTCCTTTTCCATTTGAAATGTATACTCCTCAGACAAAATGTCCCTAGTAGGGAGGTGAGTGTCAATAGCAAGATCAAAAGTGCCAGTGGTAGTAATGTGGCCCAGTGGTGAGAACAGCAGCTCTGACCTGGATTCAAATCTTGCTTCTGATGCTTGGACTGTGATTTATGTGTGTGTGTGTGTGTGTGTGTGTGTGTGTGTGTGTGTGTGTGTGTGTGGAGAAGACTTTGGAAAGTGTGACTTCATCAGACTGAGGAACTAGCCCAGCAGACATTTCCTCTGCCCAGGGGGGCCTGCCTGGCTGGAGCTGGCAGCCTTCTGGAGCTGTGTAGGGCACTTAAGTTTCAGTGACTTTCCCAGGGTCACTTCCATAGTAGGTGTCAAAGGCAGGAAGTGAGCCCGGGTCTATGGAATGCCAAGGCTGGCCCCCTAGACATGACTCCACCATGCTGCCTCTCCAAGCGCTCCCACCACCATCATGCTGAACACCAGTAGAAGGGACTAAGGGGTTAAAGTGTGGGTACATGAAAAATGAGTACAGTGCCCCAAAGCCCTTGCAAATATTCTGTTACCCACTTCTGCCATTCCTGATACGACCCAATCTAGAGGCCACCTAAGAGAAAGAGGTCCCGTGGTCCTTTGGCCTCTCTAGACCTCCATTCCCCTCTTAAGAGGAAGGGGAGGACAGGGAGGCCTCTGAGATCCCTTTCAGCCTTAGACCTGGGATCCTATGCCTATCCCACACTCCAGCCAGCCTGCTTTGGCCCTCACCATCCTGTCAGGGCAGAAGGGTTCCCAGTGGCATGTGACGGGGGGCAGGGGGGGAACTGTGCTGGCTTCAGTGAGAGGAGCCTGCCAGACCACGCAGGACTCTGGTGGCTTTATTAACGCATGAAGTATCAGAGAGAATTAAGTCAAGTCAGGAGATATTCGGCCATAGAGCTCTGACAGGAACTATCCTGAAGTGATGTCATTTGGAACTGAAGAGATGACTAACCAGCTTCTCTCGACCCACACAGGAAATATTGCCTGGCACAGGAATGCACAAGTTTCCAGCCTTGTCTAAAGAATATTTTCCCTGTATGCTGATGCTGCATAATGATGTGCGTAATGGGTTGCAGAACTCACTTTGTGGTGCATCTCTTATACATACACACACACACACATATACACACACATATATATGCACACACATATACACACACATACATAAGCATACAAACACATACAATACAATATAACATAACATTATATTATATTCCCTATATACCTTATAATATGCCATATATATATATATATGAGATTGTAGATGCCATATATATAAGAGATTATAGGGCATGTAGGGTACATATATATCCTATAAGCTCTTCCCTCTGGCTTTAAATCTATGACATTATGATCCTATGGGGGCAGCTAGACGGCCCAGTGGATAGAGCGCCAGGTTTGGAATCAAGAAGACCCAACTTCCTGAGTTCAAATCCAGCCTCAGACACGTGCTAACTGTATGACCTCGGTCAAGTCACTTCACCCTGTTTCCCTCAGTTTCCTTATCTATAAAATGGGCTGGAGAAGGAAATGGTAAATAGCTCCAGTATTGTTGCCAGGAGAGCCCCAAACGGGGCCACAGAGAGTTGGATGCTACTGAGGCCAATAGCAGGCAGGTCAATGAGTGAAGAAGATGGCTGAATGTGGAGGAAGAAAACCCCACGTGTTAATGTCATACACTACAACCTCTTCTTGTTTCTTGAGCCTCGATTGTCTCATCTGAAAATGGGGATAACAGTGTCTATACTGCCCATATCATAGGGCTGTTTGGAGGCTTCAATGAGATAATATACATTAAGTGCTTGGTAGACTTGTCGATTATTACTACCACCGACCTACCTACCTACTACCACCGACCTACCTACTGACCTTAGAGGACTGCAAAGCACTGTGTCAGCTTCTTTATATATTTTACCAGCTTCTTTTCCACTTCCCTTCTTGTGGGAAACTGGGCACCCTCTTCATTTCCCACTTAAGGAACAGAAAGGTTTTCAGAACCAATGGAGGTAGAGTCCAAGAGATCCCACAAGTCCAAATCCTCTTCTGTTTGCTTATGTGCTGTATTCCCCAGGAGAAAGGAAGCTGCTTGAAGGCAGGGAGTCTTGGCTGTTTGGATCCCTAGAAGCTAGCAGTGTCTTGGATCCAGCAGGCTTGTTAGACTGGACTGGATTCCAGCCAGGCGGCACCTGAGTCCAGGAGGCCCAAGGCCCTTCCCGAGAACAGAAGTAGAAAGAAGAAGACCGAGGGACAAAATCACAAAATGATAGGACTCATGACTCAGGCTGTAGACCAGCTGGTTTCCAAGAAACTTTACAGGTAAAGAGACTGAGGCAGGATTTGGCCTCCCGGGCTGTCTTCCTCCAGACCTTCTCTAGCGTTCAGACAGCCATATGTTCAGATACTGTTAGTCAGTGGTAGAGCCAAGACTCAAAGCCAGGTCCCCTGCCTTCACACTCAATGCTCCTTCACCACGACCTCCTCCTCCACCCCAGCAGGATCAGCCTGTGGGTACTGACCAAAGGCCCTGGTCTTTCTTTCCTCTTCATCTTTTCAATGCTGGTACAGAAGGGGGTTTGCCAGGAGGAATCACTCAGGGGAGATTTTCAGGGAGCAAGACAGGCCTCCTGGGACCCAAGCCAGCCCAGAGGAAGTCAAAAGCACATTTCAGGGCTAGTGCTGTTATTTATGACTCCGAGAATGTTGCTTGTCTTAGCCAGGATTACCGAAAGTGGTGCCCAGGGAGCAGAGAAAATGAGCCCCCCTGAGAGGAAGGAGATAAATCTTCAGCTTGAGTGTAAATGGGAAGAACAGAAGCCCAAACGTTTCCCAGCTTGACTGCTCCGTCCAAATGGGTCCGTACCATTCCAAGGTGGATGACTTGGGTCTACAATTCCCAGGACAAGGCAGGGCCTTCTATTCCTGACTCTCACTAACATAAACCCCTCTAGGCCTGGGTAGGGCAAGGGAGGGTAATGATGAAAGACTGAGACTTTAGGGCACTGGAGTTTTAGTTGGCCCACCCCTGGCCCCAGCAACATGGCATGGCTGTGTAGCTACAGTGGGGGATGGGGCAAAGGCAGCACCCCCTTACCCCACCCTACTGCTCATCTGCCAGCAGCAAACACCTACAGGAGATAAAACAGCCAAGGAGCCCCTTCCTGCCCCCATCTTTAGTGTTCAGGTCTCATCTCTTGCTTCCTCTCTACCCCAGAGGTCCCCTGCTCTTTATGGAGCTTGACAAAAAGCAAAGGGAGTAACAGTGTTAGGAGAGGGGGCTTTGTCCAGGCAGAAGGGATCAGCCCTGGCTGAGGGGGCCAGCGCTGGCAGCAGGGGGGCTCCCATTTCCTGATGGCCCAGCGTGGGGCGGGCCTCTGACTTGGCAAGGCACATACCATCTGCACAGCTCCCAGGACACACAGGGCAGATCCCCTGGTCTCTCATTCTGAGAGGGGCCTACCAGGCCCTGCCCATCCAGATGCTGCTCCAGCCTTTTGTTGTTTCTGTGTTATGGTATTCTGCTGACTCTACAATTCATCCCAGAAAACCCAGCACAGCATTAAATCTCAACAGAGAATCCATTACAGTCAGCTGTCAGATGACTCTCAGGTATCCCAGACTTCTACCCTGACAGATGAAAAGTGAAAGAGTTAAGACAGGGCTGTAACTAGGGTGAGGAAAACAGCCCTTTGTCCCAGGCCACTCACAGCTCTTGTACTACCTGGGCAACCAAGACAATAAAGTTTAGGACTCACTTGGGAAGAATAATTCATCAAAGAATCCAGAGAATCTGCTAGATTGGGGAAACAGAGATCTTGAGAAACTTCATCTCATGCAATTCTCTCATTTTACAGGGAAGGAAAATGAGCCCTAGGACATCTAAGGAAGCTGCCCACAATCACACAGGTGGCAAGCATTAGAGGCGGAATTTGAATTCAGGTCTTCTGACTCCACAGTCTGGGCTCTTTTTGCTGTATAGGGTAGGTGGGGTTCAATTCTCACTGTTCATCTCTATCCTATACAATGAATCAGCCTCAAACCACTGCCCTAGGTCCCTAAACACCTTACTGTCTCTATTCCCACCCCCCATCTGCCCCTTCAAACTCCAGAACTACAGAAACAAACTACTGAGACTGAGCTACTTTCCCTGGGCACAAACATTTCCTAGTTACAAATTCAGATTTGGCGTTATAACTAAGGCAGGGTCAACTGGGACTTTGGCAGAGACATTGAAGGGGCACTTTCAGTCTTTCAGAAGGTGCCTTTGGCATAAGTGAGAAGAATTAGTTACATTATGGCTTTCTTCATCCCCTCTTTCATATTCTAAGTTAAGATTCCTCTTTCCCTGGCAATACCACAGTGAGAGAATCTTGCTCTGTCTCCCTCATCCCTCCGTCTCTGCCTTTCTCTGTCTCTGTGTCTCTCCACCCCCCATCTCTTTCTCTCTCCCCCCGTTTCTGGTTTTCTCTCTCTCTGTCTCTCTCTCAGTCTCTATGTGTGTGTATGTATGTGTGTGTGTCTGAATTTTGTTTCTCTGTATCTCTCTCATCCCTCTGTGTCTGTCTCTGTCTCTTGTTTCTCTCTGCCTCTGTCTGTCTGTCTGTCTGTCTCTCCCTCCCTCCCTCTCTCTCCCTCACTCCCTCTCTTTCTCTCTCTCTCCCTCCATCTCTCTCTCTCTCTGTCTCTCTGTCTCTCTCTCTGTCTCTCTCTCTCTCTCCCTCTTTCCCTCTCTCTCTCCCTACCCCCCCAATTCTCTTATCCATACAAAGACATATGAAATCTGTTACTTTAAGGGTGTCTTGCCTTGGCTGAATTTTGCAGTGACAATAAAAACACTTGCTATGGCTCTGCTTTTCCACAATCTAATAAAACTTGCTCTGAGTCATTTGAAAGGATAGTTTAAAGGACAAAGGCACAAAGCTAGGTGCTTGGAATGCTTTCTATGGTTCCATCAGTCTCCTATTGGGGAACAAAAAACCAACCAGGTTCTGCTTCAGTATGTCAAGAACAAGGTAGACAAATCACAGGCCAGTACAAAGACACCTCCTGTTAGACAATCTTGCCAGTCATGAGGACTGAACCAGGCCCTGAAGGATTGGATACGTGGCTCTGAGACTGAATTTGTAGGAAGGGTGATTACTGCTCAGATCTCTTGGGGTATGCTCTGTGCTCCTGGGGTTCCCAAGCAGGGCACCAATCAACCAAGAACTCCACCAGATGCTTAAGGAGATAAAGATTGGCCACACAAGGTTCCAATTGGCTGCCATGCTGGAGATACAGGAGCTGAGGCCAGAGCACCAGTGATGATGAGAAGGAATGACCTCTGAAGAGCTGAGCTGCTGTTCACCTCATGGAGCTTTAGGTACTGACCCAGGCCCTCACCCACTGCCAAGAGCCTCTATTAAGTAGGGGCTGCTCTGATAAAGGTGCACCAGCCCTGAAAACATCCCAGCTATGGTCCAAATGGGAACTGAATTGAAGGAATGGATGAATGAAAGAATGAACTCCAAAGGCATTTACTGACGCCCACAGGGGATAAGAACAAAAAGCAGATGTTTTGTCCTCAAGGAGGGAAACAACACAGAGGGGGGGGAGGGGGGCTGCTTGGGTGTAGGAAGCCGAGGACATTCCTGGTACCACAGGCCAAGGGTCTGATGGGTCTTTCTAGGAGCTGTCACAGCCAGTGGAGAAAACGGCAGAGGAAGGGTCAAAGGGCACTGAGCCAGGGCCTCGGTCAGGCAGGCAAGGAGAACTCTTCTGGAAGGGCTGCTGGATTTGGTGTATTTGTGTCCTTAGCACCAAGCATGCATCCATCTGGCAGAGAACTTGATAAATGAGTCATTTGGAAGATCATGATTTAGAACTAGAAGGCTCTTCTGGCCCAACTTCCTCATTTTAAAGATGCGGAAACTGAGGCCCAGCCAGGCAAGTAACTTAGACAGGTCATGAAGGCTGGAAGGGGCAGAAGCAAGATTTGAACCCAGGTCCTTTAATGTTAAATCAGGAGCAAGGTGTCAAGGCCACAGAATGTCAATAAAATCAGAGTGGAGTTGCTACCAGGCACCTCCAAATCAGAGCTTCAGGGGAGCCTCCCCCGACCATGCACAGGGACAGGGACAATGGCGATGCCCTGGGCTGTTCCCGTGGCTGGCTGAGCTGCTTTGCCCCAGCTCCGGGTCAGTAAGAAACTGCTTTCCTCTAGGAGACCCTGCTCATGTCTATTAATTATTTTAAAAGCCTTGCATTTCTATATCTGTCTAACTTTGGCACGAGGCCTGATACATACTGGTACTAAATAAATGTTTTTCTTCCTTCTTTTTCCTCCCTCCCTCCCTTCCTCCCTCCTTTCTTTCCCTCCTTCCCATTTCACAGAATGAAGTCATAGAATGTCTGAGGTGAAAGAAACAATGATGATGATGATGTGGGGCAGGGTGACTCTATAGACTGGGAGACCCAGAGCCAGGGAGCCCTGCATTCAAATTCCTCCCTCCCCTGCCCTGCCCCCAACACTGGCTGTGTGACTCTGGGCAAGTCACTTAACCACTCAGTGCCCCCATCCACTCTCTAAACCTAGAATTTGCAAAGAAGACACCCACCTACACTAGTCAGGGCGTTTCCTCCTGGGAGTTCCCCTTAGAGCACAGGCCTAGTCTCTCTTCCTAGTATTAGTGAGAACAGCTCCCTTTCCAAGGCCTTACACAGCCAACAGCTAGTCCAAGCCCATAATTATACAGAAGAAGGAGCTGAGGGCTGGATATGAAATAAGGAGGTCACCCCGACAATGAGTGTCAAAGACAGGCCATGGCCGAGTCTCCTCTCTTCACTCTGGCCCCAGGATCTTTTCCTCTCCACATCCCGGGCCTGAAGCCAAAACTTCTACTAAGAGAGGACAAAGCTCTTTATCCTACAATTAGAGATGAAAAGCTCAAGCTCCAAGGGCCGTCCGAGCACTAGTGACCTGCTTGCTCACTCTGAGCCTGCAGACCTGTCCTTCAAACTCCCTTTGTCAGGACAGAGGAGGCATAACAGACCTGAGAACCCAAAGAACCATCACCCACAAAGCACTTCCCTGGAGTGACCCCAAGGCTGCTCACCCCTCCCCCGCCCCGCCCCCCCCCCCCAGAGCTTTCTGGCAGCAGGGTAAGCAAGGAAAGGGCTGATGGGACAAGGACAGAGTCTACTGACCAGAGGCCCTAGTCCAGGGATCAGGTCATCTGCTCCCATCCTCCAATGTGACAGATGGGGAAACTGAGGCTCACGGGGATGAAGCAACTCTCACAAAGTTACTGGAGTGTAGATCCAGACCTACGAGGGACCCTGAGTCCGACAGATGCGGTTCATAGATGAGGAAATCTGTGGCCAAGGGTGTGACTTACCCAAGGCCACACAAGGGGTAAGTACGGCAGTGGGGTCTCTGGCTCCAGAGGTAGAGTGGGCTCTCTTGAATTTGTTACCCCTTCCACACTACAGGGGCTGGGGAGGCAGTGCCCCCAATCTAGAACATCCATGTAAAATTTTTTGGCCCTCCCTTCAGACCAGAGAAGTCTGAATTGTTATGGTACTAAAAGACAAAATATGTTGACATGATACAGTACTACCCGCAGATTTTATGCATTTCTGAGTTTCTAAACTTGTTCTGGCATCATTGTCTGGCCTTCTCCTATCATCTGCAGCTTCCTGCTATCAAACTCCCATTTGTTTTCTTACGCCAACCTGCAAAACACTGACATTGTGGGGGGAGAAGTAACACTGTGGAAGGGATGACCGCGCATCAGACAGAGCTAATCGGGCTTTTCCTGCGCTGGGAAATGCATGGCTGGGTTTAGAGATACAAGGCAAAACGAGAACTGCTACACAGCACCTCCAGAGCTGGTACACAGCACCTCCAGAGCTGGTACACAGCACCTCGAGAACTGGTACGCAGCACCTCCAGAAGTGGTACGCAGCACCTCCAGAAGTGGTACGCAGCACCTCCAGAAGTGGTACGCAGCACCTCCAGAAGTGGTACGCAGCACCTCCAGAACTGGTACGCAGCATCTCCAGAACTGGTACGCAGCATCTCCAGAACTGGTACGCAGCATCTCCAGAACTGGTACGCAGCATCTCGAGAACTGATGCGCAGCATCTCCAGGACTGGTACGCAGCATCTCGAGAACTGGTACGCAGCATCTCCAGAACTGGTACGCAGCATCTCCAGACCTGGTACACAGCATCTCCAGAACTGATACACAGCATATCGAGAATTGGTACACAGCATCTCCAGAACTGATACACAGCATCTCGAGAACTGGTACACAGCATCTCGAGAACTGATACACAGCATCTCGAGAACTGGTACACAGCATCTCGAGAACTGATACACAGCATCTCGAGAACTGGTACACAGCATCGCGAGAACTGGTACACAGCATCTCCAGAACTGCTACACAGCATCTCGAGAACTGATACACAGCATCTCCCGAACTGCTACACAGCATCCCCAGAACTGCTACACAGCATCTCCAGAACTGCTACACAGCATCTCCAGAACTGATACACAGCATCTCCAGAACTGGTACACAGCATCTCCAGAACTGATACACAGCATCT
>CM053593.1:11452299-11479626 GCA_028646575.1 Pseudocheirus occidentalis
ATACACAGCATCTCCAGAACTGGTACACAGCATCTCCAGAACTGGTACACAGCATCTCCAGAACTGATACACAGCATCTCCAGAACTGGTACACAGCATTTCCAGAACTGGTACACAGCATCTCGAGAACTGATACACAGCATCTCCAGAACTGATACACAGCATTTCCAGAACTGATACACAGTCTCTCGAGAACTGGTACACAGTATCTCGAGAATGATACACAGCATCTCCAGAACTGGTACACAGCATCTCGAGAACTGATACACAGCATCTCCAGAACTGGTACACAGCATCTCGAGAACTGATACACAGTTTCTTGAAGTTTGCCAGGCACTTTACATAGTACACAGGTGATGATACATAATGTGGCCCTTTCAGATTTCCTACATACATTACAAAAGTTAGCCCATCTGAGCCATAGAAAAACCCATGAAGATATTATCATCCCCATTTTAAAGATGAGGAAGGTAAATTTCAAGGAAGTCAAATGACTTGTTCAGGGTCTCACAGGCACCATGGATAAGGGATGGTATCTAGCCAAGCCTATTTCTCTCCTGACTCCAAGACCAACCTTCTTTCTGTTACATCTGGTGACCGGGTTGCTCATCTGATCCAACCAACCCCTCCTATTAGAAGTGAGGAGGCTGAGGGTCAGCAAACATTAGCAACATAGCCAAGGTCACCCAGGTGGTGTCCAGAAGGGCCAAAATGCCAGCTCCTACCCTCTGACTGCAAATGCTAAATTATTCCTGCCATCCTGCTGAGGTAACTAACAGAGGGACAAAAACAGGGAGGAATCCTCCATTTCTTCCTTAGTAAAATGTACCTTCTGCCTCGAAGAGTCAAGAGCAAGATTTTTTCATCTGAGGCCCAAGGGGTCCATGGACAGATTTCAGGAGTGCTGTGAACTTGGGTGGGGAATTTTTGTTTGTTTGTATGTAT
Organism: Pseudocheirus occidentalis; assembly: GCA_028646575.1. NCBI lineage: Eukaryota > Metazoa > Chordata > Mammalia > Diprotodontia > Pseudocheiridae > Pseudocheirus > Pseudocheirus occidentalis. The sequence goes on from CM053593.1 coordinate 11,453,245, forward strand.
GTGTGTGTGCATGTATGTGTGTAAACATGTATGTATAAGTGTCTGTGTATATGTATGGGTATATGTATGTATAAGTATGTGTATAGATCCATACGCATATCTTTTTTTACACTAACTTTTCATTGAAATTTGGCATTGTCTTCATTTATTTAAAAATTATTTTGGGGAGGGGTCCATAGGCTTCACCAGCTTGCCAGGAGTCCATGATGGAACCCCCTGGTCTAGAGTCAATTCAAAGCTGTCTCCCCACTCCAGCATTCAGTGTTCTATGTTCTCTGTTCTCTTCTTGCTCTGACATTTGATGTGCCAAGGTCTGAGTTCCCTTTTGGTTCTAACATTTTTAATACTAAGATCCTCCCCAGATCCAGCAGTCTCTGTTCTGCTCTGTCCTTTCCAAATATTCTACATTGATTCTAAGGTTCTTTCTAGTTTCAAGACCTCACTTGAATGAAAATGGGGACGGGAACCAGCCAGCTCCCTGGCCATGCCTTCCCACCAGGCAGATGATGACTGGATTCTGAAGGTCTGCTCATTTCTTCCCTTATTTTCCTCTTAAACCATTTGCTTTAGAAACCACCTCTTTTCCTTCTCAATCGCTGCTTTCAACAGCTCTTCAGGGGTGGCCGGGTGTGTCTCTTTTAAAATTCATTTCCTGTTGGAAAGGATAATCATGGAACTGCCTGCTGCTACTGGCTGGACTCCTCCAGCAGAAAGCAGTCTAGAGGGAAGCCCAGTGGTGGGGGAGAAGTAGAGGGGAGAGAGAGAAGGGAGAAAATAAGATGAGGAAGGAGGAGGGAGAAGAGGAAGGGGATTCAGAGAAAAGAAAAGGAGAGAGAAGGGGAAGGGGAGAGAGAAGGGGAAAAAGGAAGAGAAAAGGGGAAGAGGGGAGAGAGAAGGGGAAGGGAGGAGAAAGAAGAGAAAGAGGGGAGACAAGAGGAAGAAGGGAGAGAGTAGGGGAAGGGGGAGAGAGTAGGGGAAGGGGGAGAGAGAAGAGGAAGAGGAGAGAGAGAAGGGGAAGAGGGGAGAAAGAAGGGGAAGGGGAGAAAGAAGGAGAGAGAGAGAGAAGGGAAACGGGGGAGTAGGAGGATGAGAAATGGCAGCTAGATTGGAAGGCATTCCCCCCAACCTAAAACAGGATTATTTTCAGAATCCTCAATCTGAAAGAGAAGGAAATAACAGAGGCCCTGAGGGGTCTGCATAACAAGGGAAGCTTTGTGCTTCTGCTCTGGGTGAAGAAAGGGAGCAGCCAGAGCTACCCCAGGAAGATCTGGGGCCAGATTCCACCTGCAGCCTGGCTGGCTCTCTTCTCTCTGGGGGACTGCCCGATAAAGTAGGTGGGTGGCCCAGTGGGTAGAATACAGAAAGATCTGCATTCAAGTTCTGTCACAGACACTTCCTAGAGTGTGACTCTAGGAAAGTCACTCAGCCTCCCTTTCCTTTTCTGTCACTGGGGACAATAACAGTACCCATCTCACCAGGTTAAGTGAAGTGCCTTAAAAACCCTAATGAACTATAATCAGCCAATCAGTCAACAAATATTTATCAAGTGCCTACTACATGCCGGGGGAGAGTCTGAAAGCCAGAAAAAATAGGGAAGTAAGAAGAAATTACTCCCGTTTCTATAAGGTTCCAAGAAACCCAATATGTGGGCAGGAAGGGCAAGTATTTGTACCTTATAATCCTCCTTTTGCATAGGGGGAAGTTAGAGCTCACAGAACTGTGAGCCTATGGTTAGTAGCTAATAAGGGCTGGGGGTGGGGGGTGGGGGGTGAGACTTAAATCCAGGTTTCTCAGTTCCTCTGGGTCTTCAACTCTTTTGTATCAAAGGGGCAGTCTGGGGAAGCCTATGGACCTCGCCTCAAAATAATGTGTTTGAAAAAATTCAGATTTGGGGGGAAATGCTAACTTTCAGTTAGAGCAACCATTCTCAACCTGCGGGTTATGTTCAATTTGTAACAATGAAAATACATCCTGCATATCAGATATTTACATTATGATTCATAACAGTAGCAAAATGACAGTTATGAAGTAGCAACGAAAATAATTTTATGGTTGGGGGTCACCACAACATGAGGAGCTGTATTAAAGGGTCACGGCGTTAGGAAGGTTGAGAACCAGTGGGTTAGAGGTTGGTGAAAGTAAATGTTTCATTTTTGTTTTCAAGTTTAGGGCCCCCTTGAAATGCGTCGATGGAACACTGCTGTGTTCTATGACTTCAACTCATCGGAAAGTATCAAGGTAGAGCCCAGGTTACTTTGTGTATTTAGAAGCAGCGTGTTTGAGGTCATGTGTGGAGCGGGCCAGAACTGCCCACCAGACACTCGATTCAAAGGCCAAGCTAAATCATTCAAGCCCCCAACAGGCTTGCTACCCTGCCTGAAGTACCACCATCATCCTTTCCTTAATGCAAATGCTACTAAAAGAAGGGACAGTTAGTAATTAATATCTTCCCTCAGATTTTGTGGGCAGCAAAGCTGTCAGGAAGATGTGAATTCAAATCTAGCCTCAGACACTTAATAGATGGGTGACCCGGGGCAAGTCACTTAGTCCTGTTTGCCTCAGTTTACTCATCTGTAAAATGAGGTAGAACAAGAATCGACAAACCACTCCAGTATCTTGGCCAAGAAAACACCAACTGGGGTCACAGAGAAACAACTGAACAACTCTGACAACAATCAGATTCTGTATCCAGTCACCCACAAGAGCCTCAAGGGAATAAGACACAAGCCAGGTAAGTCTGGAATCAATTCATTAAGCAGCTACCATATACAGAGCACACAGCTACCATCATAGACCATAGATCTGGACTTGGAACAGATTTGAGATGTCATCTCATCCTCAGGCAGATGAAAGAAACTGACCTATGTGACCAGAGTTACAGAGGTAGGAAACAGAAGAGGTGGGATTCGAACCCAGGACCTTTGCCTCCAAAGCCAGGCCTGTTTCTTCTGTAGCATGCTGCCTGAGGAGACACAAAGCTAGATACAGAGGCACAGAGGCCATGAGGGCACCTGCCAGCCCTTGTGGAGGCTTCCATTCAGGAGAAGGAAATAAGAAATAACCCTGTCTTCTCTTCAAGGTCCAGATAAAACCCTGCTTCTCCAGAGAGCTTTTCCCAGACCCCTCCATTCTGAAGCTTTCCCTCTGGTGATGATCTCCCTCCCCCCACCGTGAGGGTAGAGACTGCCTTTGGCTTTTCTTTGAATGACTACAACCTAGCACAATGCTTGGCATACTGTAGGCACTTAATAATGTCCAAATAATAAACACACTGGTTTGTCGTCTTGTTGAACTGGTGTGGAGAATGTGATGAGGGAGTTAGAGGCTGGGAAGGGGGCTGACATAGCACACTGAAATGGGACACATACACACACACACACACATCCTTAGACACAGGGAGAGCATCAGGGAAGAAGGTTGTGCTTCCTGGAGCCAGGAGACCCGGGTTCAATTTCCAACGAAACCTTTACGAGGTCCACAATCATGGATGAGTCACTGGGTCTCTCTGGGCCAATTTCTTTATCCATAAAATACAGAAAATGATACTGTCTCTTCCTGCCTCACATGGATGTTGTCAGGAAAAGTCTCTGTAAGCTTTAAAGTGCTTTAGTATTGAGAGACTCAGTTATCTGGTCACAGTCCTCTCAGGTGAGGGCAGGGAAAGAGATCTCTCTCAGGGAAGTCCACTACTTAGTCTGAGTTCCTGGGACTCCTGGCTCTACTACATAAAAATCTAAGCATCCATCAGCCCTACATGGGATGCAACAAGTGGTCCTAGCCTCAGCCTCTGAAGGGGCACTCATTGCTCCCTGAGGCAGCTGGATCCATCCGGGGAGAGCCCAAATGGTGGAAATATCTTACATCAGACTGAAATCTCCTTCTGAGCTGTGGCTTCTCTAGGTCTGCCCTCTGGGCCAAGCAAGCCAAGGTTAATTCCTCTTCTATAAGACACCATCACCTTCTCCAAGTCATCTCAATGTAATGCAATTCAGTTCATCCCAACAAGCATCTAAGAACTGACAACATGAAGAAAGGGAGAGGGAAAACATGAAGGAAGGAAGGAAGGAAGGAAGGAAGGAAGGAAGGAAGGAAGGAAGGAAGGAAGGAAGGAAGGAAGGAAGGAAGGAAGGAAGGAAGGAAATCCTGCCTTCAAGGCACTCTCCAAGGTCTCAAACCTCCAGACTTCTCCCCTGCCTTTCCTTTGTCTACAGCCTTCCTAAAATGAGGCATGAAGAGCTCAACTTGGGACTCCAGATGAGGCAGTAGCTAGGGTGCCAGTATGAGAAGACCTTACTTCAAATCCAGTCTCAGACACTTACTAGCTGTGTGACCCTGGTCAAGTCACTTCACCTTGTTTCCCTCAGTTTCCTAATCTGTAAAATAAGAGTAATAATAGCCCCTAATTCCCAGGGCTGTGGCGAGGCTTAAATGAGACACTATTCATAAAGCCCTTAGCACAGTGACTCACAGACTGTAAATACTACATGGATGCTAGCTATTATGATTAATATTATTATCATCATTATAGTATTATAATAGGCATTACAGTTGCCATAATATAATCCTATAGTTTACTATACTAATACACTAATAGCATCAATAATAACACCCCAATAGTTTCTTACAGCATTACTGGTCTTGGTATAAAAACGGGAGATGCTACTGTTTGGTTACTGTTGGTTGGGGTTGGGGTGGGGGTCATTTCCTTAGCCTTTCTTGGCTTCTGTAACCCACAGCTGACCCTTCCAGAGGTTGCAGTCCACTGCAACCCCCTCTTCCCCCATCATTTTCTCCCAAACTGTCATCTGGCCATATCTCCTTGCAGCCTGTCCTTATGATGCTGAGTTTTAGAAACTGACTTGGAGTCTCCAGATTCATCCCTATTCAATCCCAGCTCATCAGATCAACTGTTATTGAGACCTCTAGATAATGACTTTGACCCAGTGTGCTAGCTCTCTCCCCAACTTCCTCGTCCCCAAAGATCCCACAAGTCACTGATCAAGATGTGTGACTGTCAGGACCTGGGATATGGTGGGTAGATGGGGAGGTCAGAGATGGAGGGGCCCATCCTGCCTGCTGCGACGGCCTGCCTATGCCTCCATGATCACATTCACACACGGCAACGCCGTCTCCAGCCAAGAACAATTAGTAAAGCCCCCAAGCTTCATCTCAGAGCTCCTGCACACATCAAGGGTTCGTTGTAAGAGGTCATCCCATGAGGCCCCTATTCAGGGCTGACTCGTTTTGAATCAAACCCCTTCAATAAGATCGACTCCGTGCAATGTTGAAAGGGTCAGGAACGCCCAGTAATTCACATCTTGAAACACTTGGACCATGTGGAACACTTTACTAGGTGAAGGGGAGGGGAAAGGGAAAAACTGCAGAAAGCTTGAAATTCCAGGTAATTCCATGGGAAAGGCTCGAAGGGTATCCGGGCTCTATTAGCCTCCCTCCTTCCATCCCACTCCCAACAGGGCCGACCAGATCCCACAGTTCAAAGGCAGCGAACCCGGCAGAATTCAAAAGCAGGCTCCTCCCAAGCCCCCGGCCTCCCCAGCCTCTGCCCTCACCTTTGTCGAGTTCACTTGAAATGTTCCAGGATGAGGTAGGCACTAATTCAGCAGCCACTGAGAGCGACGAGTCTGTTTCTGGAAAAACAACAAAAGAGAGAGTGAGGCTTCCATACTGTGTATCAGAGGCATCCGAAGAGGAGCTGTGATGGGACCCCAGGGTGAAAAGACCCTGTGGGCGGGATGCAGGAAGGACCCCGAGGGACCATAGGCTGATGTGGATTCTGAAAGACCTGGGCTCAAATCCCAACCCAGCCCCTCCCTGGCTGCCTGACTCAGGGCCAGTCATTTATTCTCCTAGCCTCAGCCTCCTCCTTTGCAAAGTCATGGGGTTGGATCAATTGGGTCTTTAATTCTTGCCCAGTTCTATGGCCTTGTGTTCATACTTGGATGATGATGTTTGAAGGTTATTGGAGCACATGGATTCTCCATGTATCAAACCAAGGGTCCAACTCAGTACTTTCTAGGTGGAAACTTTCCTGATCCCCCCAGCTTGTGGTGCCTTCCTCATTTGCCTTGTGTATTTTAAAATCTATTTTGCATATATTTATTCACATAAATGTCTTCCAGGGTTGATCAGAGATGTGGACCTGTTCTCGGTATAACATCCCTAATAAATGATCTTCTAATGGTCTAGAGAAGCAAGAAGAGATCTGAGAGGCATTCTTGTCCAAATCTTTCATTTTACAGGTGAGGGAACTGAGGCCTAGAGGGCTAAATAATTTTCCCAAGGTCCAGACAGGTAGGATGAGAGGAAGATTAAAATTTGAATCCAGAACCTTCCACTGCAGATACCCCAAATGCACTGAGAGGCCATGTTTTTATTAGAAAGAACATTGGTCTTGGAAGCTGGAAGAGACACAGGTTTGAAACCCTCCTGAGATCCAAGCCGTGTCTAGGACAGGGTAAATGGCCCAGAGGTCCTGATGTAGGAGAGGGCACCTTCTTCTCCCCAGGTGTGGCCCCACTTCTTCCCCCTAGTTAACATTCCAGCATTTCTTCTGTGAGCATACTCCATCCCTGCTTGTCCATGCACAGATTGTAACCTCTCCCTCCACAATCCTGGTAGAATGTAAGGTCCCTGAAGGCAGGCAATAGTTGTGACCTTTCTCTCCTCAGCACAGAGCACCTGACCTTGGACTTGGTGCTTAATTATTGCTGGTTACACTGAATTGTTAGGTTTCTTCTAGGGTTATCAGAGGGGGCAGGGTTTAATGAATTTTATTGATATATTTTATTTTTAATCACCTATATTTCCCAGTGTTTCCTTTTTCTCTCCCCTCCCAAAGAACCATCCCTTATAACAAAGAATTTTTTAAAGTAATAATAATAATAATTGGGCCAAACAACCAGGAGATAAACAGTCTGACATTTATGTCATGTTCTATTCTCACAGTGCCCCACTCCTGTGGGAAGCAGAGGAAAGAGCTTTCTCTCCTTTTTTTTTCTTTTTTGGAGGGGAGAAGGAAGGGCAATTGAGGTTAAGTGACTTGCCCAAGGTCACATGGCTAGTAAGTGTCTGAGGCTGGATTTGAACTTAGGTCCTCCTGACCTAAGGTTGCTATTCACTGTGCCACTTAGCCACCCCAGCTTTCTCTTATCTTGACCTAACCTTGATCGTTATAATTTCTCAGAATTCAGTTCAGTTATTCCATGGCAGTGGTGGTCACTGTTCCCATTTACACAGCTGAAGTCATCCCTTCTACTGTTTTCCTGGCTCTGCTCACTTCACTCTGTATCAGTTCCTACACTAAGTTTTTCCATGCTTCTCTGCATTCATAAGTTTGGGTTTGGGGGGGGGGGTTTAGGGACAGTAATATCCCATTACATTCATGTACCACAACTTGGCCATTCTTCAACCAGACACTACCACCAGGGTCCCACTGTCATGATGCCTTTCTAATTCTAGCAAGCTCTGCAGGCCCTGGGGATGGACAGCTCCCTTTCCCTGTATGAAGGTACCAACAAATTGACTTTCTTCCACAACACAGCTGCCAGATCCCTAACCCCTCAAATGGATTTGCCCCAGGTTCAAGAATTCAGATACATATTTGCTGTCAGCTCATGGGCGAATCCCTTCCTTTCTCAGGTCCTAGTTCTCTTCTGTGAGTAAAAGTAATCTTCCTGGTACGTGGCTAACAGGATTGAGGGGAGAAAAGAACTGTACAAAGCTCAGTGTTAGAGAAACCTGAGCTCTGATTTCCCACTACAGTGCACTGCTTAACACCCCCACACCCTAAGACACTTTTCAAGGAAAATAAGCCAAATGCTTCTACCATGGCTAATCGAATTCAAAGCCATGCCTGCAAGGGGGCACCCTGAAGCAAACTTGATACTCTAGATGTGGTCTGACTGAAGTGGAGGACTGTCACCCCCCGAGCTTGTGACACTGTCTCTCTTAATGCAGCCAGAGATCCCATTAGCTTTCCTGGCTGCCATAACCAACTGTTGACTCATATTCGGCTCACAGCCCCCTAAATCACAGACTGGTAGGACGTTTATAGGTCTTGGCTTAGATCTTTCTCTTGGGCAAGCAAACTTTTTAGACTTATGGCAGTTGTCTTCTGGCCAAACATCTGCCCCACTCAACTCAAAGGGAATACTGAAAAAGAAAACCTTACCTTTGCTTTCTGCAACAATCCCATCAATATTGCCTACCAATCAGGGAATGTCATTGCCTCAGGAGATTGAAAATTCAAGTTGTGGGTCATACCAAGGCAATGGAGTCATAATGCAGTGTGTGACTTTTTACTAGTAATGTATTATGTTTACAAAGACACAGAAAACATCTCCTCGAAAGGGTCTAGGTAAGGGGAGGTTCTGATCATGTACAAATAGAAGGAAGAAGAACAGACCGTCCCCCAGCCCCAGATTCCCCCACCTTCCATACTGCCCTCCACAACAACAGCTGGCATTAAGACAGATCTTGATTCTAATCTTAATATTGACACTAATTTGACACAAGATGCCTTGACCCATGGACCTCCGAAGAATCAGGGGGTTGGCTTTATGGAATGCATGAACTTGGGTAGCAAAGATACTGTGCTAATGACATTCAATGTAACTGGTTTCCTTTATTACCTTATGAACTTTGTCTTATTCATTTAATAACATAATTCCAAGGAGGAGTCCATAGGCTTCACCAGACTGCCCAAAGGGTCCATGGCACATAAAAAGGGTTAAGAATACATGATCTTGAACTGCAGGACTAGAGTGTTAATCCTGCCTCTTCCTTGGGAAAGTCATTCCCACTCTTGGCAGTCTATTTCCTTACCTGTAAAATGATGGGGTAGACTAATATAATCCATGAGAGCTCTTCCAAATCTCACATTTATGAGTCGTCAGCATCTCAGCTGGGTAGGGCAGTAGATAGGGCACTGGACTTGGAGTCAAGAAGACCCAAGCTCAAATCTGACCTCAGATACTAGCTGCACGACCCTGAGCAAGTCATACAACTGCTCTGGGACTCAATCTTCCCATCTGAAAAATGGGGATAATCGTTGCATATACTTTACCAGGTTGCTGTGAGGATCACATTAAATAACATGTCAAATACTGTGCTATATAAATGCTGTCTCTCTTTTACCAAGGAGTATGATGAGACTGCACAATGTTACCTAATTTGCCTGTGCTCCCACAGCTCTAGGAGGCCATAAAATATGGCCTTCCAGGTGAGAGCTACAAACCACCTGGATCATAAGAATGCTTGGTTCCTCACCTGGGGGTTCTGTATACATGTGTGTAAATGCTTAAAAAGCATTTACTGAATTAAAACAAACTGCAAGAAGAGCACGGTATCTCTAGGAGAATTGAAGCCCCATTACTTTTTATTTGGCAATGAATGAGAGCTGGAAGGAAGACTTCCAGTGGCTGTGGGACCTTGGACAAGTCACTGCCCTATAGGGACAACTCTCTGAGACTACTATTTGGTGGTGGTCATTTTCAAATGTGTCAGACTCTCCACCATCTTCTTTGAGGTTTTCTTGGCACAGATACTGGAATGTTCTGCTATTTGCCATGTTCTTCTCCAGCTCATTTGACAGATAAGGAAACTGAGGCAGACAGGTTTAGTGACTTGCCCAGTCACATAGCTAGTAAGTGTCTGAGGCCATTCGGTAGAGAGAAAATACAATCTATTAGTAGAAAACCCCTTATACTAATGGAATCACCGGTCCAGGGGAGGGGGGAGGGCAGGGAAGGACACATTACTTAAAAGATAAAAGAAAGACTTGAAAAATGTCAAATGTTCTCTACTGAAACCTGTAATACAAACAGACCAGCACTGATCTAAATAAAGTCTGAGAGCTGGAATAGGAAGCTTGAAAAAAAAAGGCAGCGATGAGAATCCACCTGGCTAATTTCATCACATCCCCTAAGTAAACTCCGCCTGTACTAATGGGTCACTATGTTTCAGATAGTCATTGTTTACATTCTTGATAGGTAATTAGAGAACCTCCACATCACAAAGAGATCTTCCTGGCTGCCTTTCTAACACGCTGCCTGTTCGAGCCAAGCCAACCTCCCCAGGCCCAAGAGCTTTCCCTTTTCCCAAGACTTGGGATATTTGTGCAGCCCACTGGGGCAACAGTGGCACATCACACTCGATCGGCCAAGTATTAGGGTGCTCCTGGGAAAGAAACATGACGGCCCGCAAGCCATTTCAGGAGAAGGAACGAGGCTGGGAAGGGAGTTGGGTCAGCTGGAGCCTGACATCTCCTACATTCAATATTTTTATAGCTTCATCTTACGCACCCTCCCCAATTGGTGAAAGACGGGGGATGTGTTCCGTTTTACAATATCCATTCTGTAGATAGCTAACTGCCTGTCATTTGTTTTTTCCACCCCAAAGTCTGAATTGCTGATTGATTAGAATGTCTGAGTGATGAAAAAGGAGCAGATTCTTGGCACTATTCACAATTTTTAAAAGAAAAGAAAAAGTCCCAGACTTCTCTCTGGACAGTAATTAACAGGCATTCAGAGGTTCCCCAGGGACAGGGGTTCAATTTACCAGCTCATTAAGTGACTTTATGCTGATGCTGGTGTCCCCTAATCCCCAACTAATACATGTTCTTTAAGAGAAAGCTTATTTGGAGAAGGCACTGACTGGCTTTGGAGTTAGGGAGACCTGGGTTAAATCCCATCTCAGCAACATTTTTAAGGCAATTTAAGGTTTGCAAAGCACTTGACCCACGTTAATGCTCACAATAGCCTTGAGGCTGGTGTTTTATTTCTCCTCACCTTACAGATTGGGAAACTGAGGCACAGAGATTTTAAGTGTACTCCAATAAACATTTATTAAGCATCTGCTACCAGGCACTGTGCTAAGTGCAGGGGATACAGTTAATAAAAAAGAAATGCTAAGTGACTTGCCTATGGTCAAACAGCTCGTTTAAGGCAGATCTGAACTGGGATCTTCCTGGTTCCAAGTTTTACACCCGGCTGACATAGTGAGTCACCAAACTTATTTCAGACTCAGTTTCCTCATCTGTTCCATTCTAGTCCTCAAGAACAAGGCTATCTGGCAAAAATAATCACTCACGTGGGTATGGGCTTTTCAAAGGTTTGGAAAGTATGTTGTGTTCTCTCCTAACAATCCTGTCAAGTAGCTGCAATTAGTGTCTTCATTTCAGTGATGTGTCCAGGGTCACACAGTCAGGGGGGGTCAGAGGTCAAGTATGTTAAATGCTTTTCAAACCATAAATAAATAAATACCAGTTATGAAGTCAAATAATCCCTGCCTTGCTTTCCAAATAAAAAGTGTAAAAATAACTCCTCGGTCAAATATCTTACAAATATTAAATTGCCAGTGGCCAGTTTTTTCTGAAAAGCAGATGTTTGCATGGCATGGCATGTTTACATGCCACCAGGTCATAGGATCATGAGGAGGGAGAGACCAAGAGCCTACCTAGTTCAATCCCCTCCAAGCCTCTGGGTCTTTGATGCCGAGTAATAGACTGTCAGGGCTGGATGGGCCCTTGGATAGCATCTCATGCAAGACTTGTCTTTTACAGAAGAAATTTTTACTACATTTGATCTCAGTGATTAGGACCTTAAGCCCACAAAAATTTTCCTACACTGCTTTAGAGACTGAAGTAAGCCACCCGTGCTCAGAAAAAACTCAAATTCCTATCTGCAGTGATCTTTTTTATAAGGGCCAGCCTCCAAAAGAACCTCTCCACAGACCTAATCATCTCACCATCAGCAGGGCTAGAATAGAGGTGGTTTCTCTCTTTAAATTCCAGACACTTGAAGTTGTCTCAGGCTTTCAGCCCTTTGTGGGGAAGGCAAGAATGGGCCAAGAGCCCTACCTTGGAAGGATGCGCTGTCCCTGAAGAACAGTGATGGGCTCCAAAAGGATTACTGCTTCATCTCAGAACTTGGCAGGTAGGGACAGCCCTTTCCACAAGACCCCAAGAGCTGCCAAGAAAGTATTTAATCATGGAACATCCTGTATCCTGGTCCAGGGACATTCGATATTCTGGAGTCCAACCGTCTGGTAGAAGGAGAGTTTCAGGAAGACTGACGGAGGGACACAGGCCAATGAGGGCAGGGGTGGGAGAGGACCAAGGGAGTATGGATACAATGGCAGCTGGGCAGGGGCAGAAGTAATCCCAGTTCTCATTCCCTCACACACCTCGACACCTCAACTCCTATTTCATACTCAATCAATCAGCACCAAATTAGCATCTATGGCAAGCCTTACCCTGACTGCTTATGCATCAGGTAGGGAGGCATCTTCTCCCTCACCAAACCATAAGCTCATTTCAAGTAGGAATAGTTTCATTTTTGGTCTTGTATTGCCAGTTCTTAGCAAAGTGTGTGGCACATAGAGCCTACTGCTGCACACTTGTTGATTGACAGATTCTGTCTCACTTTCAAGCCCAGGACACAGTCACAGAATCATCGCATCTGGGAGCTGAGAGTTCCCAGGGCCTGTGGTATGTGTGCAGTGTTATTTTAAAAGTTCTCTGGGGAAAGATTTCAGCCTGGATTCCTTTCCCCTTTCCATTGCCTAAGAGAAGGAGAAACGCTGGCTGCCAGAGGAGCAGCTAGGTAAGCCACCTACACAAACACCAGCTGGCGGAGAAGGGAAGGCGATGGTTGACTTGCTCCAAACAAGCGGGCCAAGTCAAAGACACTAGAGCCAGAGGCAGTTTACCCAGATGAGGCAGAGAGATCATCTGGGCCAGACATAGTGATGACACCATCTTGCAACACTTCTCAGCGTCTGATTGAGCTCAGGCCAAGACATTATTCCCTGACTCTGGGGGTACAGGGAGACCTCTACCTATAAAGTGGAAGGTTCCATGTTAGAATCTGACCTGAAACACCTTATTAGGCACAAGGCCAGGTGTTAGGGGTGGGGATTCAAAAGAGGAAGCAGCGGTTCCTCACCATGCATTCATTGACTTGGGGAGGGCAGTGAGAAGGATTTGACAGGTACACAAATAATTATAGACTGCACAGCAATGAAATATGGTGGAAACAGCCTAGCTGGGTCCAGAGTCTGCCCCTGACACTTACTATGAGGTTGCTAGGTAATACAGTGGAGAGACTGTTGGACTCTGAGTCAACAAGACACAAGTTTGAGTCCTTCCTGGATGATCCTCAGCAAGTCCCTTAACCATGCCCTACCTCAGTTTCCTTATCTGTAAAAAGAGGATTGATATTAGCACTGCCCTCAGAGATTCCCTCACTTAGGTGGGAAGACCTGTATTTGAGCCCTGCCTCAGATGCTTATTGGCTGTGGGTCCCTTAGCTAACTCAGACTCAGTTTCCCTCAATGTAGAATGGAAATAATAATAAGACCTACCCCCCCAGGATTGTTATGAAGATTGAACAAGATCATATTTTTAAAGCCACTGGAACTCTAAAGGGCTACATTAGTGCTAGCTACAATGACTATGATTATAACTATTCCATATACTTTTAGTCCCAACTAAAATCCCATCTGTTAAAGGAAGAAGCCTTTGCCAACCCTTAATTCTCTCTAGTGTCTTCCCTATTTCCTATTTCCCCTGCCTCTAGCTTACTTTGTAGGTATTTATTTGTGTGTTGTCTTCCCCATTAGATTATAAACTCTTTGAGGGCAGGATCTGTTTTGCTTCTCTGTTTCTCCAGCTCTTAGCATGGCTCCTAGCATATAGTAGCTGCTTAGCAAGTGTTTAATGATTGGTTGATTATGATTACTACTACCACTACTATTGCAATTCTTACTACTACTGCTGCTGTTATTTCTACTCCTGGATTACTATCACTAGCATTACTGCTACTACCTTGGATAAGTTCACTTAAACATCCTGAAACTCAGTTTTCTCAGAATGAAGGGGATGGACTAGGTGCCTCTGAGGTCCTTCCAAGTCTCAATCTGCCATCTCAGGGAAAAAGCGAGGTGCTGGGAAACTGAAATCTCCCAAGGAAGAGATCATGTCCATCTTGGGACAAGACAGCAGCTCACATTCCACCAGCCTTTTAGGGGTCCCTGAGTTCTTTTCCTAACAACCACCTACTAAGTAGGTACCACAAATATTTTGCTTTGTTTGGGGTCAGATTTCATCAGTGTCAGAAGTGGGGATATTCTCAGACCCATGCAGTGGGCACCTTCTCTGCAAAGTCTAATCTTAGGGAGCCACCTAGAACTCTGAGAGGTGAGTGATTTGTATGCAGTCACAGTTAGCAAGTGTATGGAGCCAGACTTGAGCCTCAGAGCCCTCACCCCAAGTCCAGCCCTTTATTCACAGAATTTCAGACCTGAAGGGACTTCAACCAGATGTCTAAAGAGAAGCTCCCACTGCAAAATGCCTGACATGTGGCCATCCATCCTCTCCAAGGTGAGGGAGTCTACCACCCACTTCTATTGAATATACAAAGATTGTGGTTTAATAGATGCAGAACCAAGCTAGGCATTCCAGCCCTCAAGGCAAATCCATCTTGGGGGAGGAGACAGTGTTTGGGGGATGTGCTTCCCAGCTCACTGCTGATGGGAAGCCTGCCTAGGAGCTTGGCTACAGCTCTTTCCACACTGGATAGAGACAGGAGAGACTCATTTCTCCTCCAGAGCAGCCTGTCTCCCATCCCCAAAGAGTCTGAGACCTTAACAGGCTCCCTTTCCATAAGAACATCTAGATAGGAAAGCACTATCCTGAGGCTGAATTAGTAGATGGAGTTAGATCCTCAACAAATTCCTTTACCATAGGACCTCAATCACCTCTTCCAGAAAATAAGGGGCTTGGGATTGAGGAACTCTAAGGTTGCTTTTGACTCTTAAATTGTGATTCTGTTTTTGTATTTTCCTCCCCCTTGCTCTAGCATCCTAGTGACCCTAAAGCACTTTCTTTTTCCAAGTGAAATGCATTTCAGAGGACATTTCCCCTAAGAGAAGAGAAACTCCAAAAAGGCTTCTCATCTTGAGAAGCAATTGATGATGCACCCCACCCCCCACATGTCTCTGGACTACTCGGAAGCCATGTTGTCCTTCAGGGCAGGGGGAGCCCATCTGGTCTGGAACGCCAACATCTTTCTACCAGACCCTGCTCTTCCCTGCCTAGTTCTTCTTGTGGTACTCCATACCCCCCATCCACCCCCACTCAGGGGATCTGGAGTCCCCCTCAATTCCATTCCATTGACAAGTGATGAGTCAAGGAGAAGAAAACCCCGTGGATGTTAGGGCCAGGAAAAAAAAACCCAATTGGAACCTACTCGACTCTGGTCCTGAATATCTGAACAGCTAAAGAACAGCATTGGTATTCAACAAAAAGAAGCTGTCCAATACAGTGGACAGGTCCCCTGTGGAGGTTTCTGGAGGATAGGGACCAGAAAAATGCTGACCAAGGAATGCTTGGGTTGCCACTGTATTAGCCTAAAGAATGCCCATTGAAGATCCCAGACCTAAGGCTAGAAGGAAGATCAGAAGCCATCTAGGCAAAAGCACACTAAGAAATTTGAGGGTTGGGGAAGTTAAAATGATTTTCCCAAGGTTATGCTGGTAGGATTGGAGGCAGATTCTCTGACTCTATGGTCAAAGTTCTTTCCACAATGGCACACTGTTCCTTACTTCTGAGGGCAAAACAACCTCAAGGAGACCACAGACCTGGTCCAGCACCAAAGCACATCCATCTTTTATTTGCCAGAACCAGGAAGGAAGGAAAAAAAGTCTCCTCACTGCTTCCAAATGATTTTTCTTTTTCTTTACCAACATGACTTCCTTCTCTAAACCTATAAACTGGATCTAAAGGTTCCCACATTGTGGCTGGGTTTAAAGGGGGATCATCACATACAATACACAAAGAATACACAGTCTGTTTATCATCGCTAAGGAGAATAAGAATATTCAAGGTGCCTTGAAATGCCTTAAGCCTTTAAGAACTCCCTTCCCTGGGCCCTCCCACCCCAAGAGTCTGGAGCTAAGTTCAGTCCCATGGGATGATCACAGCAAAGAAAGAGACCATCGATGGGGTGACTGGTGATGGATAGGCCGGCTGCTTGGCGGTTCAGCATCCACAGCTACCATGACCATTTTCTCTGAAGCCCAGATGTTTCTGAGCAATGAAAACGGGGGTTCATTCATTCCCTCATTCATCATTCATACAACAAATATTTATTAAGTTCCAGGCAATAAGGGGGGAAGGGGCAAGTGAGACATAGAGCTTATCCTGGTGTAGATTATGATGGAGGAAGTCAGCACAGGGCAGCAGGAAGAGTGTTAGGCCTTGTGTGTTTCCAATTCCCCCTCTGGCACAGACTCTCTAAGGACCCATCTTCAAATCTGTGAAATGGGGATAATTGTAACTGCACTACCTAACTCAGAGGAGAGGGATGTGTCGTAAGGCTCAAAGGAAATAACGGATGCAAAGGGCTTTGTAAATCTGAAGCATTCTATGTGTCAGCTCTTATTAACATTCACAGGCAGCAGGGCACAGGAAGGAAAGTGATGGATTTGGAGGCAGGAAGGTTTCAAATCAAATATTGCCTCAGATATATTTTTTTTATTTTAAGTTTTGAGTTCCAAATTCTATCCATTTCTCCCTCCTCTCCCCTCTCCCTAAGATAGTAAGCAAACAGATATAGGATATACATGTGCAATTATTCCATATTAGTCATTTTGTACAGGAAGACTCAAAAGAAAAAAACAAAGTGAAAAGTAGTGTGCATCAGTCTGTATTCAGTCAATATCAGTTCTCTCTCTGGAGGCAGACAGCATGCTTCATCATTGCTCCTTGGGATTGTCTTATATGGTTGTACTGCTGAGAAGAGCTACATCATTCACAGTTCCTCATCAAACAATATTGTTGTTACTGTGCACAGTGTTCTCCTGGTTCTGTTCATTTCACTATGCATCAGTTCATGTCAGTCTTTGGGGGTTTTTCTGAAATCATCCTGCTTGTCATTTCTTATAGCACAATAATATCATCATAATTATATACCACCGCTTGTTTAGCCATTCCCCAATGGATGGGCATCCCTTTGATTTCCAGTTCTCAGCCACCACAAAAAGAGACGCTATAAATATTTTTTGTACAAATATGCTCTTTTCCCTTTTTTGGATCTCTTTGGGATATAGATCTGGCAGTGGTATTACTGGATCAAAGGGTAGGCACAGTTTTGTAGCCCTTTTGGCATAGTTCCAAATTGGTCTCCAGAATGGTTGGATCAGCTCACAACTCCACCAACAGTGCATCAGCATCCCAGTTTTCCCACATCCCCTCCAACATGCCACACTTTTCTTTTTTTCTCACATTAGCCAGTCTTACAGGGATGAGGCGGCACCTCAGAGTTGTTTTCATTTGAATTTCTCTGATCAATAGTAATTCTGAGCACATTTTCATATTACTAGAGATAGCTTTGATTTTTTTTGCCTGAAAACTTCCTGTTCATATCCTCAGACCATTTATATCAAGTGGGGAATAGCTTGTATTTTACAAATTTGACTCAGGTCTTTATCTGAGATATTTGCTACAAAATTTCTTTTCATAGTTTTCTACTTTCCTTAGAATTTTGGTTGCATTGGTTCCATTTGTTCAAAAACTTTTTAATTTTATATAATTAAAATTATCTAATTTTTATTTTGTAATGCTTTCTGTGTCTTCTTTGGTCCTAAATTCTTCCCTTACCCATAAATCTGACAGATCAACTATTGGATGCTCTCTCTCTCTTTTTTTTTTGGAGGGTATTTGGGGTTAAGTGACTTGCCCAAGGTCACACGGCTAGTTTTTTATGTTAAGTGTCTGAGGCCAGATTTGAACTCAGGTACTTCTGACTCCAGGGCCAGTCCTCTATTCACTGCGACACCTAGCCACCCCCTGGATGCTCTCTTAATTTGCTTATGGTATGCCCCTGCTATGTCGGATCCTGGCATCGAAGATTTAAAATCAACAAGCATTTAGTGGGTATTTACTATTCAGGAGTCACCATGCAAAGGACTTGGGATCCAAAGACAAAAGCAAATAAATTCTTGCCTTGTCCAATAAAGAGATGGATGACCCTCCATCAGTCCCCACAACCACAGAACCAGGACTGAAGCATCTCAGGACTGGAAAGGACTGAAGAAGCTCTACCTGCATAAAAACGCATGTAAGGCCTCAAGGATGGGGATTATTTCATTCCTGGCATTTATATCTTGGGGCCCTAACATGGAGTCTGCTGTCTAAGTGCTTTGCGAATCCTTGTTGATTAATTGGTTGATAGATGTCTGCCAGGTGGTCATGAATGATGAATGATACTGCATTTATGAATTGCTTACTATGTGCTAGGCACTGGGGATACACAGGTAGTACCTGCCCTTAAGGAGCTTACACTTTAATGGGGAATTCAACATGTAAAGAGATAATGAGAGCAGTAGTGGTTTGGAAATAGTAAAGAAATGCTGTGGACCTAACGTCCTAGTGGGAGGAAAAGCATGGATATGTATAAGGATTACAGCTGACCAGAAATGGAGTGGGTCGCTTTAAGAGGTGGTGAGATCACCCTCCTGAAGGTCTTCAAGCATAGGCTGGAAGACCACCTGTTGGGGATGTTGGCATAAGGGTTCCTTCTTGGTATGAGTTGGCTAAAAGGATGCTGAGGTCCCCCCTTCCAAATTCTATGATTCTGTGAAATCTGTACAATATGTATTAAAATAAATACATGGTATTTGAGGGAGGAAGGACACTAGTGGCTGGGAAGGTCGAGAAAGGCCTCATAAAGATAGTCTTTGAGCTAGTCTTGAAGGAAACCAGCAAATCCCAGAGGCAGAGGTGAAAGGAGTCCAGTGAAGCCTTGTGGAGCAATCAAGCAAGAAGAGCACAGCTAATGCCCAGCAGTCAGGGCCGAATTTCTGGTGCCAGGGCAGAAGGGCAGCAGGAGGAGCAATCGAGTCTCCCTCACACTCAGCCTGGAGCTTCTGACGGGCAGTTCCAGTGTCTAGTCTGAGTGTCGGCTTTCCAAATCCTCCTGGCTGCTACATAAACCCACTGGGGGCCTCCAACACCAACCAAACACACCTCAGTCTTTTTTCCCCAGCCCCACCTGACAGGCTCATTTCATCCTCTGCCCACACAACTGCCTTGTGGCTAATTCTTCTCCTGAGTCATCCTACTGTATTCCCCCTTTGTCCTTGGGAATGTTCTGTGTCATATGCTCCTCTGTCTGCTCCATATACCTTTTTCTTTAGTCTTCTCAAATGCTGCCCCCCAGAAAACCCCAAACCCTTTAAACAAGAGTCTCAGCCCACTCTAGAAACATGTGAAGAAAATAAAATGTGTGTGTGTGGGGGGGAATATGATGTTTAATCTTGTTTAAATCTAATTAACTAAACTTCAATTTCATCTGTTGGTATTTTCTTTTACCTTTACAGAACAGACAGTCAACAAACAATTATAAAGTGTTTACTAAGTACCAGACACTGTGTTAAATACTCCTGGAACAGATAGAAAACTTTAAAAAATCCCGTCCACCAGAAACTTAAAGGGCACATGGTAGATTTGGAATTGGAGGTCTGAGATTCAATCCCAGATCTCCTGTTGCCTTAGTAAATGTCAGCCTTGGGCAAAGTCCCCTATGTGTCCTGGTTCTTCATCTATAAATTAAGAAGGTTGGGCTACATGGCTCTGCCAGCTATGGAGTTACAGGCCTGCATAAACGAAACCTTCTCTGGCTTTGTGACTTCAATAACTGGGAAAAACGGGTAACCACAAACCAGAAAGCATTAATTAAACGCTTACTATTTGCCAAGCTCAGTGCTAAGGACTGAAGATACAAAGAAAAAGAAAAATAGTCCTTGCCTTCAAGGAATTTATGAAGGATTAAAATTGATTGTGCCCTGTCAAGCTAGCTGAGCTTGGTTACCACAGAGCACAGTGGAAGGTTAGAGATTTGTAGAATCATCCAATTTGAGATTTAGAAGGAACCTTAGTAACCATATGATCTCACCCACACTGGAAAAAAATAATCTCTGCTGTCACTTACTGGAAAGGGCCATCCAATCTCAACTTGAAGACTGACCATGATGGGGAGCTCACCACCTCCCACCAAGGTAACCTGCTCTACTTTGGGATGGATCTAATTGCTAGAAGTGTTTTCTTGGCATCTAGCCTAAATCTGCCTCTGAAATCTTCCACCCTTCGATCCCCATTCTGCCCTCCGGGGCCAAACAGAACAAATCTAATCCCTTTTACACATGACAGCCCTTTCATATTGAAGACATCCCTCCCACCCTGGTTTTCTTTTCTACAAGCTAAACACACCCAGATCCTGCAACTGATCCTCATGCCCCAATTTTGACGAATCTCATAGGATTTAGGGAGGATTTAAACTGAATCCTCTAGATTTTACAGGTAAGGAAACTGAGGCCAAGAAAGGAGAGATTTAACAGATAGTCAGTCATCCACTAGATGTCAGGCACAATGCTGCGTATTGGTAATACAAAGAAAGGCAAAAAACAGTCCTTAGACTAAAGGAACTTACAGTCTAATGAGGAAGACAACATTCAAATGAAGATGTAGAAACAAGACATCTAGAGGTGAAATTGGAGATAATCCACAGAGGGAAGGGGGAGAGGAGAAGGAGGGAGGGTCTTCAGAGACCATGCGGCTCAATCCTCTCCTTTTACAGATGAGTAAACTGAAGCCCTGGGTTGGGGAGGGGGCATGGCAAGCCTAAGGACATACAGGTAGTAAGTATCAAAACCAAGATTAGAACTCACGAATTGCAATTCCAAATTCGGCACTCATTGCACTGTACCATGTTGTTGTCCTCATAAACTAGGGGTTTAAGGGAAGAGGGGAACCAAAGTTTCTTCCCAAGTTAAATGCCCCGAGCTTTCTTTTGGTACCATAACAGTAACTGGTTGGATTACCAATTAAAGTGGCCCATATCAGAGCTTCCCATCAATTTTAACTAACTTTTATCTGGCTGAGGAGGGGTCATGGGGTATTAGCTCTTCTAAATATTAATTCCATGGAATGACTTTTCTTAGATCTATAAAGATAAGAATGTACATAAACAGCTCAAATTCTTATTGCAAGTTTATGCCTTCTTCCTGCCCTCACACTAGGGTTTATGTAGTTCATTCACTTATCAAGGGAAAATAATAATTCTCCATTTCATTATCTTTTGCTAGACTCTTCTTTCCTGTCTTTGATGAACTTGTCGCGGTTTTTTTAATCTGATAGAAACGACCTAGAGGTGGTTTCTAACCAGCCTGCTCACTCTAAATCCAAATGCATCTCTTGTCTTTAAATAGAAGTTTCCATATGGCCTTTATTGGAAATGGGAACTCAAGGTTTGGTTGGTCGAAAGGCAGAACTAAAAGCAAAACCAGGAGGGGAGAAGCAAACGGAAAATTATAGAATGGCAAAGCTGGGCTTGTTGTAAGGAAGAACATCCTGACAGCACAAGCTGTCCAGAAGTGGAATGGGCTGCCTCAAAGTGGGGTTGGCAGTGCCTTGTTGGAGATGTTGGAGGAAACCACAAAAGGCCTTTCCCACTGAAACACAGGACTCTGACCATGGGACACTGGGCTACGAGAGGGAGGCTTTCATCTTATCTTGCTCATAATTTAGGTACCACATCACGTCCCATTCTTTGCCAAACTATGCCACTGTGTGTATAGTGTGTACACACACACACACACACACACACACACACACACACACACGGTTCCATTTATGCACTGTCTTCCCCATTAGAACATAACCTCCTTGAGGACAGGCACTCTTTTGCTTCCTTACATTTGTATGCCCAGAATTTAGCAAAATGCTGGGCACATAGTAAATAATAAGTACTTATTATGAGTCAGATACCATGCTGGGCAATGAGGATACGATACAACATAACAAAATATAATCCAACCCAATGCCTGCCAGGACTTTCCATTCTTGCTCATCTGCAGGTTGCTCATCTAAAGCGGGTTTCTGGTCCCTTCCAACTTGGAGGTTCTGCGATTCTGGTTTCACAGTTATGGGGATGGATTGGGGATATTTATATCTCCACAGTCATTCTGTTTTTGGTTATTGCTGAAGCACATTTATTTGTAGCTTCTGAGTAAAAGCACCTCCATTCTTATGTCATCAAAAGGAGCCTCTCATGATGGACTTTCAGTTGGTTGCCAAAAAACAAGACTAAGAACAGTGAATGGTATGACTGTGTCTGTGATGGATGGAGTGGCCTGTTTGCCGATCTTTATCAGCTACCCAGAAGGGCTACCTGATCCCCTCTCAGGGTGAAATGCTTCAGCATACCCCATGCCTTAGAATTCTCTCAACCAGAAGCAGAAAGCAACAGCCAAAAGAATTGGCTATTCTTCAGTACAACTCTCACATAAATGTGACCCCCTTTCTTTTTCAATGAAAACCAAATTCAAATCAAAATCAACAAAAGTAAGGCTAATGAGAGTGTGTGTGTCTATGAGCCTGTGTGTGTATGTGTGTGTGTGTGTGTGTGTGTGTGTGTGCATTCCTCATAACTGACCATGCATGCAACATAGCTAAGGTTAATATGGCATGTGTTGGTGAAAGTCCAGTGCTGACAAGGATTTGCTCAGCCACCAGCACCATCTGTCAACACCAGTGATTAGAAAAAGGTGACAGTATCGATCTTAGAGTAGGAAGGCTCTTTGGAAGCCACCCCATCCAAGGTTCTTGTTTTGCAGATATCTAATATCTTTGTAAAGTACTTTTATAAAATGTTGTTTTTTGAAAAGTATATGAGGAGGTGGCCTTTTTTAAGAGGCAGAGGAAAGGGAACATAAAACTGCTGGCTTAGGAGAGAGATTGTGTTCATCAGTTCTAGAAACAGCAAAAGGGTCTGGGTAACAGTGATCATTTAAACAGGGTACCCAGGCTAGGGAGAGCCTGAAGAACAGGCAGTGGGAGGACTGGCTGAAGGAATCAAAGATATTTAGCTGGGAGCAGAAGACCAAAGGGAGATGTGCTGCTGAACTGTGGTTAGATGTATCTGCTTGGCCTGAGAGGCCAGAACTTGGAACAAAATGAGAGAGGAATAGAGGCATCCTTAAGCTGGATTAGGAAAGTCACCTACATATTCCAATGCATACAAGGTCAATGGGCTCACTTAAGGAGACAACTGACAGCCTGATGTCACAGTTAACAGAAGGACTAGAATCAGAACCTACCTATTGTATCTCTCAAACCAGTATTCTTTCCATTTTGCCCTCTGGATGATCACAGAATCCCAGTAGCTCAGAACTGGAAGGGAGGAGTCCTCCCAGCTCAATCCATACATGAGCAAAAATCCCCACAAAGGCACATCCAGCAAATGAACATCCAGTTTCGACTTGAAGTACTCCAGCAATGGGAAGGTCATTACTTCCCAGAGCAATCCATCCAACTTTGGAACAGTTCTAATTTGGGAGATGCTTCCCATTACACTGAACCCAAGCATCCCTCTTGTCATATTATATCCTCACCCCATAGACTGTAATTCTCTTCCCATCAAATGGGCACAATGTTGGTATGTGTGTAGCTCTTTGGGCAGCTAGGTGGCAAGGTGCATAGAGCACTGGAAGTAGAGCCACAAAGACTCATCTTCCTGAGTTCAAATCTGGCCTCAAACACTTACGAGCTGTGTGACTCTGGGCAAGTCACTTAACTTTTGTTTGCTTCAGTTTCTCCTTCTATAAAATGAGCTGAAGAAGGAAATGGCAAATCACTCAAGTGCCTCTGGCAAGAAAACCCCAAATGGGATCATGAAGAATTAGACAAACAACTGAACTGGAATCTAATTCTTTATATGTTGTCTGTTCCATTCAAATGTAACTCCTTGAGAGCAGGGCTGATTCATTTTTGTTGTTGTACCCTCAGAGCTTAGCACAGAAACAGACCTCCAGTCGGTAATTAATAAATGCCCGAATCCTGAAGCAGCTGGGATCAGGGGGTGGGCAGCTAATTTAAAATCAGACCCTTTCCCTGTTTATAAAGACCACCACCAGGAAACCTCTGCCAACTCCCTTTTTAATGAGGCACAATTTGTTACTTGGGGGAAAACTGACTTCTATTTGGGCAGAAACATCTCAAGACAAGAAAACCAAGGGCCAGCCATTTGGGATTGAACAAAAGGCCTGAATCAATTACTGTGCAAGTACACAGAGGTCTCCTTCAAGTAAATAGACTGCATTTCACAGCAATCTGGGTACATGTCTTGGCTGGGCAAAGTGGGACATGTGGCCACACAAGTGCATAACCCAATTTAGGACCTTACTTCCACTGATACTGACAAATGTACATACGGCCGGCTAAGAAGATAGAGGAGTGCAAGACTTGCTATAAGGCAGCATGATTTCTATAAAAATGGAGGAATGTCAATAGCCAGGGACACCCAGAACTGTCTTAGCAAATGGGGACTGAGCTACATTGACCATTCTGAAGAACGTGTTACCCTGGTGTGGACCCACAGTAAGGATGAACGTGGATTTTCTTCCCACTTCAATTGAGCAATGAGCTAAAACCTCAGCTTTGTTACTCATTCAATAGGCATGTAGATAAACTGTCAGTCAATCAGCCAGCTATATATATCAGGTTCTTGAACTAGTCTCTGAAAATAGCTGATATGTAAAGGCTGACTGATTGACTGAAACTTCATTTATCCATACAGCTATGTCTATGTACATGTATATACATATGTATACATATACTGTACACATGTAACATGTTTAAGTAGACATGCATGCATGTATCTATATAATGTTGCATATTATATAGGATATGGTATGATAGGATATGATTCTTTTAGTGTCTAAGATATGATTTGAGCCTTGGTTCCTGATTCCTGATCTAGCACAGGTGGCATAACATATAGATCACTGAGCCTGTAGTAAGGAAGATCTGAGTTCAAATCTGTCCTCAGACACTAGACATTACTCTATTCCATTCCATTCCATCCCATTTAATCCCATTCCATGCCATCCCATCCCATTCCATCCCATTCCATCCCATTCCATCCTGTTCCATCCCATTCCATTAGTTGTTATTCTTGGGTTGCTCAAACCTAGCATACTAGTAAATAAATATCTTTGAAATTTCATTGATTCTTTTTCTCACTCATTCAATAAATATTTATTACATACCTACTCTGTTTAGAGTATTGGGACAGGTGATGGAAAAAATACAAAGTTTAAAAATAATGGGGCAACTAGGTAGCACAGTGAATAGAGAACCAGCCCTGAAGTCAGGAAGACCTGAATTCAAATCCAGCCTCAGACACTTGACAATTAGCTGTGAGACCTTGGGCAAGTCACTTAACTCCAATTGCCTTGCCTTCCCCCCTCCAAGAAAAAAATAAGCTCCTTCTGTGCTCTCATAGAACTTAGTCTCATGAGAGGGATACATTTTGTTGCCTGTCTGCCACTCACAATGACTTTGTAGAGTCTTTTTCCAGCTTCCTAAGAAGCCCTGTGTGCAGAGGACTCAGAAAGCTATGAGATCATAGGGCATAGCCAGGATGCCACTCCCTATCTTTATGGATGTTACGTATGACAGCCACTGATGGAATGCCCAACCAACACCATGGACATTATTGAGTTCTAGGGAAGGGAGCAGGCAGGGCTCATTGGCCTGTCCTAAAAGAGCAGAGTCTGGCAAAGGAGAAAAGGTTGATACAAATGAAGCAGACCCCATCAAAGTGCTGCTTCTGGCTACAAGTATCCAGAGGGCAGGGAAGAAAGAAAGCCCTGGAATTCTGCTCCAGGTCAAGGGCTCCTCACCTCATTCATGTCTGGGACCCCTTTCTGCAGTCTAGCGAAACCTATGGACCCTTTCTCAGAATCATGTTTTTAAAAGCACAAAATATAATATATAAGATTACAAAGGAAGCCAATTAGGTTGAAATACAGTTACCAAAATACAAAAAAGAAAAGCAAAAATTTCATAGACCCCAGATTGAGAATGCCTGCTGCAGATGACCAGGGTCTTCAAAAGACTGAATCACATAAAGCAGGCCTGCACAACCTATGTGGCCCCGGCTGCTTGTGGCACACCAAAGGATGCTGGGAGGCCCTGAAAAAAAACCATAGAGGAAAAAGTCCTCTGCACTGTGTGGGCCACCTAATATCCTTTGTCATGCCCACAGGCTGTGCAGCTCTGACATAGATTATTTACTTCGTCAGAGTGACAGAAAATTTTGTAATATTATTAAAAATCACTATTGCTTCTACTACTGCTGCTGCTACTACTACCACTACTACTACCACTACTACTACTATTACTACTACTGCTACTACTACTGCTACCACCACCACTACTATTAGTACTACTACTAATACCACCACCACCACCACTACTACTACTACTACTACTACTACTACTACTACTACTACTACTAC
>CM053593.1:11480126-11513076 GCA_028646575.1 Pseudocheirus occidentalis
ACTAC
Source organism: Pseudocheirus occidentalis (assembly GCA_028646575.1). Lineage (NCBI taxonomy): Eukaryota > Metazoa > Chordata > Mammalia > Diprotodontia > Pseudocheiridae > Pseudocheirus > Pseudocheirus occidentalis. The sequence goes on from CM053593.1 coordinate 11,480,132, forward strand.
CACTACTACTACTACTACTACTACTACTACTACCACTACTACTACCACTACTACTACTACTACTACTACTGCTACTACTACTGCTACCACCACCACTACTATTAGTACTACTACTAATACTACCACCACCACCACCACCACCACCACTACTACTGCTACTGCTACTACCGCTAGTACTACCACCACCACTACCACTCCTCCTCCTCCTCCTACCACTACCACTACTACTACCACTACTACTACAACTACTACTACTACTACTGCTACTGCTACTACTACTACTACCTACCATTTCTATAATGCTTACTATGTGCCAGGAACTGTGCTAAGCACTTTTAAATTATCTCACTTGATTTTCACAACAACCTTACGAGGTAGGTGCTGTTATGATCCCCATTTTACAGATAAGGAAATTGAGGCAGGCAGAGGTCAAGTGACTTGCCCAGGGTCACCCAGCTTGGTAAGTTTTCTGAGGCAGGATTGGAACTCAGGTTTTCTTTACTTCAAGTCCTGTAGTCTAGTCACGGTACCACACAGCTGCCAACTGACTTGCCCAAGGTCATATAGGGAAGTAATCAGTATAAGATTCAGCCTCTGAAGCCAAGTCACTCTGACTCTCCCAGTCCCTCACTCTCTTCAGTACCACGCACTTAAGAAGACATTAGGGAATATGTGGCTCCATTCTAGAAAGATGTCCGTAAAATAAACACAATTTTTTTGTATTCAAGGGGGTTAACTTTCATTTTCGGGAAAGTTCCCTTATATGGACCAGCTGTCTACGTCTGATGAACATGATGTTGCTGTAGAAACCAAGGAGATTTCACAATGTGCAGCCATCCATTGCCAGCATCCCAACACATGGAAAATGGTTGGAACAAAAATGCACATCCCATTCATCGTGGGTTCTCCATGCAATTCCAATGCAGCCCTGATTCCCAATGGGTCCAGAAGCTGACTTGAAGAGATTCCAGAAGGCATCCAACAGTTCCTGGGATGAACCAGTTTTCTAAGGGTTACATTGATCCAGAGAAAGTCAATGAGAACTGCAAAGGGATGGATAGCTCCAGGGCTCTTAATAGCTGTTGCAGGCCTGGCAATTCAATGCCAACCAAATTAACCCAGTGACAATCTTTTATTCCTTCCACAAAGCGCTCACATTACCCTACATTTAATAACATTACGAGACAGCCCTGCCAAGTGTGTTCTTAAAGAATGATTCACCAAGAAGTGAATCTGTTATTGTTTTCTAGGAAACACCAAATAAATGGAACACTCAGCAATGTGGCCTGTAAAAGCTCCCATGTGGTCCTTGGAGAAGACCAGATTGGCAGTCCTCAAGAGACCCAAGAGGGAGGCTTTCTAATAGCCTGAGTGTGAGGAAGCGGTTGGTGAAGTCACGCAGCTCTAAAACAGCATAGAGTAGAAATAGGCCAGGAGATCATCTCACAGGGATGCTTACCTTGGGACCCTTAACCTTGGGGTTTGTTTTTATATTTTAACAATAATAATATTTCAATATCACTTTTAAGATTTGCAAAGCACTTTACAAAAAGATGTTGTTTTGATAACTGAATATAGGAGTGATTTCCTTTGTAATACTATGTATTTTATTTTAAAAACATGATTCTGAGAAAGGGACCATAGACTTCACTAGACCAGCAAAAGGGTATACCATACACACACACACACACACACACACACACACACACAGAACCACTATGTAGATTTTTGCCCCAGCTCCCTTGCTTTACAGTTAATGAAGCCTGACAAGGTTGCACACCTACCTCACCCAAGATCATAGGACAAGAAAGAAGTAAGACAAGGATTTGAACCCTGGCCCTCTGACTCTCAGTTCAGTCCTCATTCCATCATACCACAAAATGTAGCTAACTATCCATCAAGTCTTTCAGGGGACCCAAGTCTCTGTGAAATCTTGGTTTTGAAGAGACCTTGAAGATGCACTAATCCAACCATCCCCTATGCAAAGATGCCCTCTACAACATCTCTCACAGATCATTGATCCACCCCTCCCTCCACCTTTGCTTGAATACCTCTAGGAATAGTGAACTCACTGCCTCACAAGGCAGCCTGTTTCCCTTTGGACAGTCCTAATTGTCAGTAAGTTCTTCTCTGTTTAAAGCTGACACTTGTTTCCTTGAAAGTTCTGCCCCATCATTCTAGTAATGCCCTGAGGAGCTACACAGAATGAACATAACTCCGTTTCCAAATGATGCCCCTTTAGATACTTGAAGTCAGTGATGAGGCGCATGTCACATAGACATGGTGCCTGGGACATGTGCCCCAGGAAAGCACCATGAAATTAATTCAGTGTATGTGGAGACTTCAGAGAAAATTCAGGAAATAAGGTAAAAAGATTCTAATGAACCATTTCCCAGAACAACAACACAGTTAGTGAGACGAATATAACCAGAAAAGGTAGTCAGGTGACCTTGAAGCAAAGAGAAGAGATCTCTGGGGTCATGTAGTCCAACCCATATTTGACTACAAATCCCATCTTGCAACTCACTCAACATTCCATTTGAAGACCTCAGCAGCAGGAAATGGGAAATCCATCACCTCCTGAAGCAGCCTGTTCTACTTTGAGGCAGTTCTAATTGTTAGCAAGTCTTTCCTGAGATCAAGCCTTAGTCTACCTATTTGTAATTTACATCCTCAGAGTCTCATAGGACAGGCAAGGAATCTTTCAAGCTCATCAGAGACTGTGGGTGAGGAGAATACAGGGTTCTTTTTGGAGGGCAAATCATCCCAGCTACCTGTACTCCCTGATTGTTTGGATTCTGGACTGTAGAATCACAGAATTTCAGGAACATAGAAATCATGACCTACTGAAGAATATCAGGCTCACATGTACAGGAGAGTGCGTCTTCATGAAATTTGAGGGTGAAGGTGTACAAGAGGAAAAAATCTTAGAGATTAATGCTAAGTAGTATACTTGATGTGGGTAGAAGAAATGGCACCAAAGAAGCTCCCCAAAGCTATCTTCAAAGGTCGTATGTGAATATCCTAAGTGAGGGCAGAGTCACTTCACTGATAGATGGAGTTTCCAGGTGAACAAACTCCCTTTAACAACACAGGTCAGCACCCTCTCTAATTGTAGAGAGATGCCCAGAACAAATGTGCCAACCAGCTGCCCACAAGGGTCCTCAGTGGAGCCAAAATCCAATTCCAATGTAATTAGGAAATATTTAACAACAGAAATAAAAATGAAACAGAACACAGATAATGTTGATAGGTGGCTTTCTAAGTCAATATGTGGCCTCAGGGTCCCTTGCATACAGTTTAGTGGGCACAATTTCTATCTGTTTGACACCACTAGCCTGCAGGTGTCAGAAGTGGGACTCAAACCCAGCTCCTCCTGGTTCCAATGCCAGCTCTGGTCACCCTGCCACAACTGTCTTCCTTTCTTACTATCCTACTTTGTTAAAAATAATGAAAAAGCTCCCAACTCCCAGACTGTCATCTTTTAGACTCTACAAATGGATTAGATGGAGTGTTTTCTTACTGAATAATGGTCTGGTGGAGTATCCTGGGGCAAGAATGTTTTAACAGGGCTTTGGAGCAGAACGGACACACAGACACCCTCACATGTGAGATCTAACAGCTGGGAATGACCTTGGAGATCATTAAGATCATAGAAGTAGAGGAAGAAGGAACCTCAGAGGGCACTGAGTACAATCTCATCATTTTACAGAAGAGGAGATTGAGGATCATGGACATGGGACTTGCCTAGGGTCATATGACTCATAAATTATATGACTCAGTATTTGAACCCTGACTTTCCTTCCTACCAGTCCAGCATTCTATCCACTGTGCTTCCTCATGTCCTTCATTTTACAGAAAAGAAAACTGAAGCCCAGAGATTTTAAGAGATTTTGGTGACACAGCCAGTAAGTAAAAGATCCAAGATCTGAACCCAGACCCCTTCCTCCATTAGAACATAAGATCCCGGAAGGCAAGAAATGACTTTCTTTCTACTTATATTTGTATTCCAAGTGCTTAGAACAGTGGCTGGTACATAGTAGGCACTTCATGAATGTTGTTGACTGGACTTATATCCTAGCTGCAAGTCAAGGGCTTTGTAAGGAATCCTTTCAGATGTGGAAAATGATCAGGGAAAAGAAAATACCAAAGGAGGGACGTTTCACTTTCAAGATAAGCATGGACCCTGGGATATGCAGGAAGACTTTCACTCACCAGCCCCAAACAGTGAGACTGTTACTCAGCTGGCTGGCCCCAAGTGACCCAGTACAGAGCACAACTAACCTCTTGGCCAGACGCAGTGACGGCTCAATGACTTCGAGGCTGAAGACAATGAGCGGATCTTTCCCTTATTCTATGAGATGGAGAGAAGTGTCCATTTCCCTCTCACAAATGGAACCCATGATTCCTATCAATCCTGTTGAGCCAATTCCTATAATAACCCCCTGTCTCTAGAAAACACAGGGATAGATGAACCCCCTCCCACTCAGCTGCAGAGACAAAAACTTGGAGGTGTTTGGGCACTACCCTTCCTGCAAAGGATGTGGAAAAGAGAAAGTGGGTCTACTCTGCGATGAAGAAATGGCCTGGCCCATTTAAACCAGCCCCTCTGGCTAACTCCCAAAGCCCATGTTCTAAGGTTAACATAAATTTTAAGAGACTGAAAGCATCCCTCCCTATAACAGCCACTGCTCTGTCTCTACGAGGTCTCAACCTGACAATTACCACACACACAGAAAGGCCAATTACAGGAAATAAAGAGCTGAAGCTTTCTCTAATAATAGGTACTGAACCAATGATGAGCTTTTTTTTTTCCTTTTCCTTTCTTTGTAAGTGCATTCCTAGACTCCCTCAGTAAAGGAAACATTAGAACTTAAGGGACCATCTCTAGAGTCACCAGATTCAGAAACAGTTGTCTCCGTGGACAATCTTATGGATAATTCAGATGATTGCAGAGGTTACAGTTTATAAGGGGAAAGAGGAGAAGGGGAAACTCTACACTGGAACAGAAACAGAAAAATACACATTGGAAAAGAGATGGACTCATCAAATGGTGAGGAGGGATGACCAACAGTCAGCTCACTCATGATCCAAGATCCTTTACAATGACAAGGGAACTTGCAAAGCCCCCTTTCCCTCCCTAGCATTTGGGTAGATCCCCTCAGTCTGATTCCTGGGGGACACAGACATGAGCTGGACAGAATAAATGGGTATGGATGGGTTGTAATACATATCAGTAGAAGAGGCTCCATATTGCTGAGATCGTGAATCCAGAGAAGAGCAAAAGGATGACTGAAGGGGAGGAGGAGGAGAAGATGCTGCACCCATTATCAGTGTCCTTGACTTGGTGATTTGGATAAGAGGTCAGTTCCATGAGTATTTTCTAAATAACTACATCATCATTGCTGTCAACCATTCCCCTCCCAGTAAGAACAACACTATTGTAAAATGTATGTATTTATATATAATAATAGAAAATCATTAACATAACAATATTACCAAATGAGATTTCTCATAGGACTAGGGACTGAACGTGTGATGTTCTGAGGATAGGACATTTCTGGGCAAGGGCCTTCCCTACAGCGACTGGCACCTTCACTACACCTTAGTCTTAGAGGGCTTCCTAAGGCCCTGAGAAGTTACTGCCCAATGTCACATGGCCAGTGTGTATCAGAGGCAGACCTGCTCCAAATCAAGCTCCCTATCCCTGCTACCTCTGACATCCCCACAGCACTCTGAATTTTTCAACAGGATTGATTCCTACACAGTATCTCGTTTGAGTCTCACAATAACCCTCGGAGATACTCATGGCAGGGGGCATCATACCCATTTTACATAGGAGGAAAGTGAGGGACTGAGAGAGAGTTGGCTGTGGTCCCATGGCTGGTAGAGGTAGCCTGGCATAGTGAATGGAGGATGGTCTTTGTCCTAACTCTGATCCATTTTAGCTGCATGACCCAGAACAACCTCAGTGCTTTGGGTAGTTCTTTAAGAACAGATGACACAGAGAAGGTAGCAGCCTGCATTGGTAAAGGGAGTTTCCTCACCTGGGAGATCCTACTAATGTAATCACAGATCCAGTCTCCAGCTTGCATGGCCAGTAAATTATAGAGGATGGGTTTACTTCCTGGGTCACTAGCTTTTTATGACCTTTTATGCTTAGCACAGTGACTAAAGAGCTATGTCTCTTCATGCTACTTCAGATATAGTTTATGAAGCAAAGAGAACAACTAGTCTCCTTTTTTAAATGATTTTTTGTTAATTGAGGCTGGGGAGGGCAACAACAGGAAATTTAAGCAATCAACAAGCATTTGTTAAGCTTTTACTCCACGCTAGGCACAATGGAAAGCACTGAGAAGCGTGTGCATGTGCTAGACAACTCGATGGACAGATGGACAGATGAGTCAATGAAGGAATGGGTGACTGAACCTCTGAAACACAATTTGCATTTCAGGCAGCTGAATGTTATTTATTTATTTTTCAGAAAGCCAGTGTAGAGAACCATGTGCAATAGGGCTTCTGGACACTAGTTTGCCAGGGAGTGTTGTCTGGATGATTAATGGCCCTTCCACTGAACACCGGGAAAATCCGAAGTGACACCACCTGTCAAGGGAGCTCCTGACAGAGCCCAGTCTCAGAAGATCACTCAGCCGCAATGTGACATTACGCTTTCCTTAATTTGACCACCAGAGGAATTCCAGAACTCTCCGAAATTTGCTTTGGCAAGAGGGTGAGGACACCATGCCACCAGTCACTGTGTGCTCAGCAATTTCAGCAGCTCAACATTTTTTTCAGTTTCAGGTTTCTGAAGACATGAGGGGGAGCTCAATACACAGAAAGCCCACTGGCCAGGATGGAAGGCAGGGTGCCTGAGGCCAGGGCAGCTGCTGGGGATTCAGCCCTGTATTTTGGAGGTTTGAGAATAAAAGCACTGGTTCTCCAAAGGTATGTGAGGTGTACCTCATAATTCCCTGTAAGTATAATGTCACTATTAACTAAAGACAGGCAGAACTGGAACTAAGACAAAAATCATGTTTACATCTCAGATTCTTGTTGTTTGTTGTATCTGACTCTTCATGACCCCATGGACCACAGCACACCACTACTGTCCATGGAGATCCTGGGTAGATACTGGAGTGGTTTGTCATTTGCTTCTCCAGTGGATTTAGGCAAAACAGAGGTTAAGTGACTTGCCTAGACAAATGGAAGGGAGGGAGGGAGGGAGGAAGGAAGGAAGGAAGGAAGGAAGGAAGGAAGGAAGGAAGGAAGGAAGGAAGGAAGGAAGGACAGATGAATGGAAGGAAGGGATCCATCAGGGTATCCAATGGGCTTATCTCCAAGTCTAATGTTAATCTAATCCCCATACCTAAATATAACAGGGTATCCAAACATAAAGCTATAATAGCTCATGTGTCCAATTATTATTTTTAAACATTAAAAAATCTTGAAGGTTTTTCAGACTCTTCTTCACCACAGCCCAGTGGGATAAAGAACATAAGGATAATTCCTCTCATTTTACAGGTGCAGAAATGGATGCCCAGGGAGAATTTGTGACTCATCCCTTGCTATGTGGTCAGCACGTATCAGATCTGGGATATGAACTCAGGCTCCCTGATGCCATATCTGCTTCTCATCCCACTGTACCATCCTGTTAAAAGAGAGCTGAGTTTCAATTACTTGGAGGAGAGTTTTCCAGCTTACGAATGACCCAGGCTCTGGGTCCCTTCTCCATTATCATTCCTCTTGCCTACATTGTGGGCTTAGAATTTGCTGTGCAGTTACAACTTCCAAGAAGAGTGAGGTGCGCAGAGGAACAGAGATTTAAGGCTGGAAAGGAATGTAAGGGCCAGCTAGCCCAACACCCTCATTTTTCAACTGAGGTCCAGGCCACTGGATTGTCCGGCTCGAGGTCACAGTGTTGGAGGTGGCATTTCCCATTCTGGGAAATGCAGCAGACACAGATGGGTCTCTTGGTTTCTTTATCACAGCCTGAGTAACATCCAAGAACTAGCTGAAAATCACAGACCAGGCAACATACTGTAAAGTCTGGAACTTGGCTCTCTGGATGAGTTAGAGCAGAGAGTGTTTCATTTTTGAGGCCCGCATCACCAGCACCTGGAGTCAGGAATGGCTGGCACCTGGTAGGTATCTTATAAATGTTTATTCATGTCTGTTTAATTGATTGGTTTTTAAAATATTCCTGAGAAGGGAACCGGTGTAGATTAAGAAGAACGATAGATGTGGAGTCCAATGATCTGGGTTGTACCACTTAATTCCTGGGCCAATCATTTCAGCCACCTAAGCCTCAGTATCTTCATCTGTAAAATGAGAGGGTTCGACTCCAGAGCCTTTAAGGTGCCTTTCATCTCTACATCTATGATGGGATGATACATCACACTCCCAGGATTACCAGGGCTGCCAGTGACCTGATGGCCGGGAGTACAGATGGCCAGGCTCAGGGGTCAGTAAGAGCTGGGTTCAAGGCAGTAATTCTGCCACTCATGGGAAGGATGACTCTTCGCTTCTGTTGGGTCTCAGTTTTGTCATCTTTAAAATGGGGAAACAAATTTCTGTGGTCCCCGGGAAGCTCAAATGACATAGAGCCTGTAACCTTTAAACTGCTATAGAAATCTCAGCTTTTATTGGATGTGTGGCATGAAGGCACCCCAGAGATGATTTGGATTGAGAAGGCAGGTGACACCTCAGATCCCCCAGGCAGATGAGAGCAGTGCCAGCGGCCTTGCTACCAAATCCAGGACTCTCTGACACAACATATCCTCTGTGAGCCTCAGTTTCTTCATCTGTAAAGTGAGAGGGGCTGAACCAGAGATGTCCCCCAAAGTTTCTTCCAGCTTTAAATCCTACGACCCCAAGACTCCAGACAGATGGCATTCTACCATGAGGTTCCTTCTGGGGCTCCATGTTGAATGGAAGCACTTCCTTTAGCATGTCCCACATTATCATACTTAGAATTTTCCAGAATAGGGGTCATAAATATGCCCGGGAAGAAGCAGGGCAGAAGTTTGAGCTTTTGATGTGTGACCTTGGCCTGTTGTCCGGCCACTCATCCATCACAATAAAAAAAATGAGAGAGCAAGACCGAGAGTTGATTCATGTGGTAGCAGATGCCCCAACATTTATTATGATGAAACATGAAGAAGAAGAGAAGACATCAGAGGTGAGGGGTGGAAAGGTCAAGGAGATCAAGCAACTTCGGCAAAGTTAAACCAGACAGGCAGGTGAGAGCAGCCATCAGTTTAGAGGTGAGAGAGAGAAGCACAAAAATGGTATCCACTGGCCTCTAGACAGGCCATTAGTGGCTCTCTGCCCCTGGGCTTGATCCCTCTAGGTAGGCTGAGGCCTTGCTTTAGCCACCCCACGACTTGCTTCAAAGATTTTGTTGTCATAAGGCATCCCCTATGCTAACCAATAAGCCAGGAGGCACTTATGAAACACCTTTTAAATGTATTATTTATGACTATTATTATTTATTAATATAATCATTTATATTAATATGATATCTTAATAAATTAATTCTGGGGATATAAAGTCAGAATTAAAGTAGTCTCTGCCCTCAAGAAGCTTACATTCTATTAGGAGAGATATGTATACACCTGAGTGTATGGGAATATATATACATAAGCACATATTTACTCAAACACGTCCAAAAGGAGTACAAGGCATTTTGTGGAGAGGCATCTCTCTGGGCCACATGTAGAAAATAGCCCTTGAACTGAGCTCTAAGCAAGAAAGAGCAGTTCCAGCCATTCTGGAAAACAAGTCAGAACAATACCCCTGAAGTTATTAATCCGTACACACCCTCTGATCCAGAGATAACACTATCTAAGCCCAAAGAGATCTAGGAAAGGAGCCACAGGTACAAAAATATTTATAGCGGCTCTTTTATGGTGTCAGCGACTAGGAAGCTGAGGGGTGTCTGCCAATTGGGGAATGACTGAACACGTTATGGTGCATGAATGGGACACAAAACCGGTGTGCTGTGAGAAATGATGGGGGGTGCGCTTTAGAGAAACTCAGGCAGACCTGCAAGAACTGAAGTAGGATGATAGGAGGAGAAGCGGGATAACAATTTATACCATAGCAAACAAAATGCAAAGACAATTAACTTTTGAAAATCTCAGGAGCCTGATCACTATGACAACCCACCAAGATTCTGAAGGACTCTAATGAAACAGGGGACCCATCTCCTCACAGATGTGGCATGCTCAGAACGCAGACTGAGACATACATTTTTTGGACAAGGCCAGTGCAGGAATTTGGTTTATTTTGCTCTCTGTGTTTGTAACAAGAAATCTTGGGTTTCTTGCTTTCTCATCGGGAGGAAGGAGAAGGGAGAGAGAGGAAGAAGACCTTCATTTGGAAAAAACAACAACAACAACTTTAAAAAAGAGAAAGAATCATCAGTACTGAGCCTTGGGGGGCAGCTAGGAGATTAGAAATGAGCAGTTAGAAAGGCAGAGCATGGAGAGAGCTGGGTTACCCAAGCCCAGGGAGAAAGCAGTGGCCCAGAGTTTGGACTTAGAGAGAAGTCAAGAAAGTTGAGACTAGAGAAAAGGCTGTTCAAACAGTCACCCTGCTCCCCTTCCCCTGTGACATGTAAGATCCCTGAAGGCAGGGACTCCTTCTGACTTGTCTTTTTATCTTCAACACCTTATGCTGTGCTTTATACATAGGAGGCAATGTATATGTTTGTTGGTTTGAATTTGATTGGAGCAGCTTCTATAGTGGGGTCGCAAATTGGATTGTGAGGAGCTGGGTGAGGAGTGGGTGGGGAGGCCATGGAAACAGGAGACCCTCAAGTCCTTCCAACCCCAGATCTCAGCTGTAGGTTTTAGATGAATCCATTATGCGCATTTGAGGAGTCTCCAGTGAGGCTCATGCCCACCCCACCCAATACCCCCCTCTCAGGCATTTTAGTGGGTTTGGCTTTTCATCTTTGCAGAGGAAGGGGCTGCGGATACTGCACAACAGGGTTAATACCTCCTAGGGCTGTTTGCTGTGACAGTCACACAAGATGACACATGGAAACAACCTGGCAAACTTCACAGATGGATGTTTCAGTCAATCAATAAACATTGATTAAGAACCTGCAATGTGCCAGACCCTGAGGGAAACAGTGGTAATATGGGAATGAATGAGACAGCTGGCCATAGCACCACACCCCACAGGCTCAGTTCCTTAGAAGGCTGGACAGAAGAGGGCTGGAGAGGAAGCTTGGTGCTGCCGGGGGTTACTAGGAGGAGGTGGACCTGGAACTGGACCCTAAGGGCTGGGTTCCCACCACCCAGTGAATGGTTATTACTTGTTGAATGATTAAGGTTGAGATCTTGATGTTAACCCTGAAGTGGGATGGCTCTACCCCCACATTGGAAGTCTTCCTCTACAGACTAGACCGCCATTTGTTGGGCAACATGTGCAACTGGGCTTGGCCAATGTCCTCTGGTGGACCTTCCCAATCTAAGACTCTATTATCCTAGGCAGAGCCCCTACAACAAATTCTGCTGACTTCTCTGTTATGCCTCAGGCAGGAATTCAACAGCTACCCAGCATCCAGACAATAAAACCCACCTAGCATCACTTCAGGCCTTGTACCCAAGTAAAGCTAGTGCAGAATGAAACCTAGCTATTCCCACTTTTGCTGCCAAATTTGGGTGGGCCTCTGATTTGTTTCAATTTCTGAGTGATTTCAAGTCACCTTTGACTATGACCAGGAAACACTATCAGGCTAAAGCTGAATGGAATCCTGGTGCCTACTCCCTCATTTTGTAGATGAGGCCGAAGGCCCCGGGTCACATAGATATACCAAGAATCAGTCTTCTAACCTTTATTCCTAACTCATTTCAACATCATTCACCAAGAACCATTTTTTTTTCAGTGCCTCCCATGTGCTAGAGAAATGAAATCAGTTAGTATTGGTTACTTGGACTTATTTTTCGTTTGATTGTAGGATTAAGCTCCCTTCTTTAGGAAAATCTAGCCCTAATAGCTAAGCCAGACTAACAAAGATATTCTTTTAAATCTAGGTTACCTATAGATTTAGGGAAGAGATAGGCTGGTAAGACTTTATCCTTTAGTAGCAGATAATTTAGAGTAAGACGTTTATCTCTGTAGGAATAAAATAATCATAGGATTATAAGACTCTTTTCAAAGACCAAGTTCCCCATTCTGACAACTGGAAAATGGGGGTTGACTAAAGACTAAGTTCCTCTTTCTAGTCTTATAGAAGAAGCTTTTTACTTGAGCTACAGGTTAAGTCCAGATTGAGCAATAAAACTTTCTAAGGTGGGTGGGTGCCTTAAAGATGGCCCATGAATGCTAACTACAAACCCCACGTTACTCTTTCTCAGTCAGCTTTCTGGTTACAAAGGCTTCACCTGTGGGGCAAGGAATTCTGGGGTCATCTTGCTCTGACAGCTAAATGCTGCAACAGTATGAATTTGGGCTAAGGGAGCCTGGGAGGAGTGAACTAGTCAGTTCACTCATCTCATCCAATTGAATCATGTTCAAAAAAGTTTCCTATTTTTATTCCTCTTTTCTATTATAAAAACAAGCTCTATAGATCGCTACTTTGTCACTAATTTGATAAATTAGTTAACCTGACTATCGTAACCTGTCAACTGTTGCTTTAAATCATTATTTATTTGCTTGGAAACTTTGTGCCTCGGTTTATTTTTTATTTCAGATAATTAATTTTAACAGAAACAACATAAAAAGTCTCTGCCCTCAAGGAGTTTCCAAAGCCAAGTCTGACTCTCTTTTCATTGTTCTATTACTATTATTACTAGTAGTAGTAGTAGTAGTAATAGTAGTGGTGGTGGTAGTAGTAGTGGTCATGGTGGTAGTAGGAGTAGGAGTAGGAGTAATAGTAGTATTGTGGTTATCGTTGTGACAGTGACTGTTGGGAGTTTTGTTCTCACCTTACTTCAATGGAATTCATATAGAAAACTTATTATCTTCCTTGCCATGTCAGTTTCTTGAGGGCAGGGCTGTTTCATTTACTATCTCAGTATCCCCAATGACTGGCACATAATGGGAGTTTCATGCTCACTGACAGATGACCAGTTTATCATCACCCACCACCACCACCACCACCACCACCACCATCATGGCCAACAATCAGACAAGTCACGGCCCCAAGGCTGCTTAGCCAGCTGGCCGTGGTCGAATGCTGCTCATTAGGACTGACGGTCTCTTGTGACCTTTACACCTTGCTTCAGGGCAGGTCTGGAAAGTCCTGGGAGCTACTGTGTAAACACATTGGGCAGAAATTAGAGCCTGAAGACCATAAGACGATCATCACACCACCAGCCAACAGCCTTTGTCTAGAAAATTGTTGACTCGCACAGTTAACATTCAATGAAGGGACATTCCGGTGGCCCCGCTAAGGGTCCGAGGTTAAAAGCCCAACAAAAGGAGATATCAGTTTCACCCCCTTTGCCCAGCATGATTTATTCTTTACATCAGCTATGGAAAATGTTAAGTATTGGAAGGTCAGTGGACAGCGTCTAGAGGCAAAAGGACTCAGAAGAAGTACGAAAGTGTTTTTCTCATGATCACAGTAGAGCATTTAGGCGCCCAGGGCAGGAAGCATCCGCTACGAATTAGGAGTCATGTATCAGCTCTGCGACTTATTGGCTGAGGGACTTTGGGTGAGTCCCTCCATATCTATGAGCCTCAGTTTCCATGTTTATGAAATAAGGAATTTGGATCACATATTTTGACCTCAAAAGTTCTAGGAATCTATCAAGAAATCCACAATAATTTATGAAATGTTTTCCTACATGCTATGAGTTGGGGATACAAAGAAAGTTATAAAACATTCATAGAATCATCGCTAGCAAGCTGGGGAGCCAAGAGGCCTCCGATCCAGCGGGTTATTTTACAGATGAAGAAACGGGGGCTGTGGACGTCATAAGAGCTTCATGATTCTAATATTAGAAGGGAGTTCAGAAGCCGTCAAGTCCACCCCCTTCCTCCATTTTCTAGAGGACGGAACTTGGGCCGAGCGCCTTACTCTTAAGGCTCTTGCGACTTAATGGAAGAGAAATAATTTTTTAACCAGTAGGTTCACACAAGGTATACACAGGGTACATGCAGAGAGGAAAGTTCTAGCAGCTGGGGAGCACTTGAGCTGAGACAGGAAGGAAATCAGGGATCCCTAAGGGACAGAGCAGAGGAAAGAACATTCGAGGCATGAACTCAAAGGAATAGAGAAGGAAGATTAGAGGTGGAGACATCAGGTGTAGATGAATAAGCCAGTCTGGCAAGATCATGGCACACTGAACACATAATATCTCATCCGAGACTCACGGCTCTGTGATATAGTTATCACATGCATGATTATGCCCATTTTACAGATGAGGAAACAAGTTCAGTGACTTGTCCAGGGTCACACAGCTATGGGTCTGAGTCTGGAACTCAGGTTGTTCATGTTATCTGCTGAGGCAGCAGTTCTAGACCACTGCCCCAACCCCCATTATACACAGTCTCTGTTTAAATATTTTTAATGACAGAGAGCTTACTACCTACCAAGGCTACCCAGTCCATTAGACAGCTAGCAAGTGCTGCAAACTTTAAATCACTATGTGAAGGCTAATTCTCATTATTAACTGCTATGAAGTACTCCCTTCCATGGAGCCTCAGCTCTGCCCCCCTGTAACCGCCCCCGAGCTCTCCTTCCTCATGACAGCCTTTTGTACACACGAATGAAGCCAGAGATCCTGTCTCCCTCTGGGTCTTTTGTTCTCCGGTTGAGAAGGTACTTACAGACATTTTGTCACCCAAATCCCTCTCCTGTCACTTTGGGGGTTACTCCATTTGTTCTGACAGCTCTTTGCCTTTCTCAGCATTTGGTCTCATAAGAGTAAACCAAACTCCAGAAAGATAGAGTGCCCTTAAAAAAAATAAATCGAAGAAGATCAGTAATTGTCAATAAACCCCAAGCCTGAGTGCTCAAAGGCTGAAAGAAGTCTTTTTGGGGTGGGGTGGGGGCTCCCCCTCCCACCGGAGCCTTTGGAAAGGAACCTCGACAGGAATGTTAATAAGTGAAGCAAAGTCACGCATGACCCACACCCGCACTGCCGAGTGTCTGGTCAAACCTCAGCAAATGTAACCTGATGTCCTGGGCTCATCTTTCTGCCGAAGGGAGCTCTGGGAGTCAAACAGAATTAACATCACGAGAGCGAGCCCATTCAAAAATAAACCATTAAAAAAGAAAGTTAATCCGGGGTTTCATTCGAATGTTTCATGCTGTCTGGAGAGTTATCTCAGCTGCCTGCATGAATTACAGAGTGCCCCTCAGCCCCGAACATGCTACACGGCACTAGGTGTCCAGGCAGGGCCTGATGCTTAAGTGAAACAGAAAGATGCCTACCTGGGGTGACTGAAAGGAGGCCAAAATGTCCGTCCTATGCCCAGTGTAGCTCATCCAATGACCACATCCAGGAGCCTCAAAGTCTGATTTTTTCAATCACTTCAATCAATCAATTAATCAATGAACATTTATTAAATGTGTACTACATGTCAAAAGGCAGGTGGCTCAGTGGCTAGAGCGCTGGTCCTCGAGTTGGGAATCCAGGAGTTCAATTTGGAGTTCAAATCTGCCCTCAGACACTTACTTGGTCATATGACCCTGGGCAAGTCATTTTCTCTGCTTGCCTCAGTTCCCACATCTGTAATGTGACTTGCAAATCCAGTATCTTTGCTAAGAAAACCCCATGGATGGTCCTGGCATGCTGTAGCTCATGAGGTCAGGAAGAACTGGACACAAAAGACTGCCCAAACCATGACAACAAAAATGTACCGGGTACCATGCTGGGCCCTGGGGTGCCAACACAAGAAGGAACTGGTTTTTATATTGTATTGAAATGTTTCCCAAACATATCACATATACAATCTCACTAGATATTTATGAGAAGGCTGTAGGTTTGTTCATTGCTAGAGGTATTATTGTCCCCCCATTTTACTGATGAGGAAACTGAGGCAAAGAGAAGTTAAGTGACTTGCCCAGGGTCACACAGCTAGAGGCTGAGGCTGCATCTGAATTTAGGTCTTCCTGATTCCAGGTCTAGGGTAAAAGTACTAAAGAAAAAAAGCTAAGACCTCATCATATCACCTGAGGGAGGCATTGGGTAGTTTTCAGTTTTAACTAATGGTTCTTGATACAATTCAGTTGTTTTTGTGTCCTGAGGGATCAGAGGTATGTGCCCTCTAAATTAAGGTTTTCTGGGGGAAAGCTCCAGGAGGACTGTTTCCCCCCTTATAGGCTCTGCATAACTGCTAGCTAGGCACCTTTACCAGCACCTTTGTACCATGAGTTTAGCCCAATAAGTGACTTAGCAGGACCCGATGGGCTGAGGTAGCATATGGCACACTTGCTCTGGAGTCAGAGGTTCAAATCCTTCCTTGGCACCTGCCAAGGTGTGACCTTGAGCAAGTCCCCTCTGCCCCATTTCCTCCATCTATAAAACAAGAGCCATTGGATCTGAAGGCCTCTGAGCTGCAAGACAGATTCCAGTCTAAGATCCCAGGAACCTCCCTACCCTCGGTCTCCCATCACTGAAAAGAAGGCTTTGTTCCAGAGTGGGTAGCTCTAGATGAATGATCCCATCACAAGTATGAGGAAGCCAGGAAAGGTCTAGAGAGTAGAATGTTTACACACTGAAGGGCCAGATAAGGAGCCCTGGAAGAAAGAGAGAGGGAAGAATGTTAAGGATTAGCATCAGCTTTTCTTAAAGAGGGCCATGGACAGTGTGGCATACATTGGGTGTGTCCACAGTGGGAGAAGGAGAGAAAAGGAAACTGAGGTAGGATCCTTTAGGGGGAAGATGAGAGTATCCCAACCAGAAGATCCTTTGAGGTCTTCTCATCTAGCTTCATTTTGCAGATGAGGAACACAAGTGTCAGGGAGGGGAAATGGCTTAGCCCCACAGCTGATGCTTAGCAGAGCCGGTCGGACCCAAGTCCTGGGATACCAAAGCTGGTGGGCTTTCCAGGGAACCAGCAGCCTGCTCTGTGGACACAGCTTCTATGAGATTCTGTTTCCCTTATGGCGCTGCTTGGAAAGCTGAGCCCCAAGGAATGTTGGGCCTCAAGATTGGAACATGCCTCCCCTATCTCGGAGACTATAATCCTCTGTTTGTGTGTTTCAATGGTCAATGGAAGGGTTAGGACTGTAAGCAAGGAGAGGGCAAGAGTGTGGATGTGCACACACCACACC
Organism: Pseudocheirus occidentalis; assembly: GCA_028646575.1. Classification (NCBI taxonomy): domain Eukaryota; kingdom Metazoa; phylum Chordata; class Mammalia; order Diprotodontia; family Pseudocheiridae; genus Pseudocheirus; species Pseudocheirus occidentalis. The sequence continues at coordinate 11,497,371 of CM053593.1, forward strand.
ACACACACACACACACACACACACACACACACACACACACACTGAGACACACAAACACAGACAGACACACACACACAGACACAGAGTGAGAGGACCCAGTAAGGGGAGAGGAAAGAAAAATAAGACTATCATAGGTTTACAGCAGAAGGACCCCCAGAATTCTCATTTTACAGAGAAAGACACTGGGGCTAGGAGACCCTCCATGACTTGCCCAGGAGCACTCAGGGGCTTTCTAACTCAAAAAACCAGAAATCTTTCCACTGTATCACCCGGCCTTGACAGAGTTAGAGAAACGTGCGTCCAGATGGAACAATCACCAAAAAAGGATTTTTACCCACAATAGCAGAATGTTGAAGTATTTTCAAAACAAATAAAATAAAGATGATAATCAAGTCTGTACTAAAATATATGCCCCTTCGATATATAAAAACCCACAGGATTTAATAAGTGTATCAGGGGCTAAATCTGGCCGTGGCACTGAGTCCATCAGATAATGCTCGAGAAGCAAAGGAAAGCAGAATCCCGGAGTGAGAAGGGTGCTCCAAAGAAGCTCCTTCATTTTACACAGAAAGAAACTGAGGCCTCAGGAAGGGAATGACTTAAGATGATTAATGTAGAGAAGGAAGGGGCCTCACAGACCCCTAGAGCAGCTCCTTTTTTTTTTAGATAAAAAATTAAGGTTTAGCAAAATGAAATGACATATAGCCAGCATTAACATAGCTACTATTTGTAGTTCTTGAACGCCTGCAAAACAGTTTAAGAATATTATCTCATTTTTATTCTGATAACCGCTCAGAGAAGTGCTATGAGAATTCCCATTCTATACATGAAGAAACTGAGGAAGGCAGAAGTGAAACGTCCTGGAAGTTGAAGGGGCGTCAAGAGTCCTACAATCCAACCCCACCCACAAAACATGGATCCCATCTCTGAGACACTTGCCAAATATGAGTCCTGGAGAGGCAGCATGACGACTATTAACCCACTGGTTCTGGAGGTTCTGGAGGCAGAAGGACATTGCACATGTCGCCTCACTCTCTATCTCCTCATCCACATAAAGGGGTTGCTGATGCTTTCAGAGAAACTACAGCATAGGGCAAACAAGAAATCAGGAAGGACAAGCGGGATAAAGAACGATGTTTATCCAAAATATATTTGAGTGAAAAGGAAGGGACTAGAGACAAGGCTGAGACATAACTCTCTGCTGGACAGCCCATGTGCTCCAACTGTATCAAGAGAATATGGACCCAGCATGTTGGAGTGTGGATCCAGAACAAGATGTATCCAATGTGTTGGAACATGTATCTAGAACAAAATGTATCTGGCATGTTGGAACATGTATCTAAAACAAGATGTACCCAGCATGTTGGGCCATGTATCCTGAACAAGATAGACCTCACATGTTGGAACATATTTCCAGAACAAGATGTACCCGGCATGTTGGAGCATGTATCCAGAGCAAGATGTATCCAGCATGTTGGAACACGTTTACAGAACAAGATGTATCTGGTATGTTGGAACATGTTTCCAGAGCAAGATGTATCCAGCATGTTGGAACATGTATCCAGAGCAAGATATACCCAGCATGTTGGAAAATGTGTCAAGAACAAGATGTATCCAGCATGTTGGAACACATACCCAGAACAACACGTGTCCACTATGGTGGCTGGATCTCCTGGGTCAAACTTGGAGACTGTGGGCAAGAATGTCATGGGATCAGCAGGCATCTTTGGAGGGAATGTCAACACCAATGGAATCATAACTGCCACTTCCATATTGAGGAATCCATCCTTCCCTGAGCTGACCTTAGGAAAATCATTTTGTAAACCTGTTTTTAAGGTCTACACTTCTCTGGGACTCGGGCTCCTCTTCCATAGAGATCTATGACTGTACTGATCTAGAAACAGGTATGATCTGCTGGAGCAGCCTGGACAGCTTCCGGACGGAGGCCATTCTCCCCCTCGCTAACCATCCAGAAGGGCTGTTCAGTTGTTGGGTCATACACTTAGAACTAGAAGGGACTCCAAAGGTCGTGTCATTCAATCCCCTCAATTTACAGATGAAGAAGGGAAAGGAAAGGAATAAGCCTTTATACAGAACCTACTATGTGTGTGTCCGGCACTGTGCTAAAGGCTTTACAAATATCATCCTCACAACAACCTTGGGAGGTAGGCGCTAATATTATCCCCACTTTACAGCTGGGGAAACTGAGGCGTATCTGAGCTCAGGTCCTGACTCCAGGGCCAGCACTGCCCCTAATGAGGGAACTGAGGCACGGGTGATTCAGGATTGTAGCTGATAGCTCCAGGGATGGAAGGGGTCACTTTACAGATAACAAAACTGAGACCCAGAGGTATCAGATGACTTACCCAAAGTCTAAATGTGGTCGAGCTGGATGTGACCCAGGGCCTCAGGCTCTCATTCGACCCTGCTATCCCTGCTGCTGAGCAGAAATGGGTAGGAATGGGTTCTGCACTGACACCCATTTTACTCCCTCTAGGGTAGACCCACCTTTAGGGGGCAGGGGGGGTCCTCTAGGAAAGGCAGCATTTTGTAATGGGGATTCTGCCCCTGGTATCCCAGGCCACAGAAAAGGAAACAGACAGGAAATTCACTGGATATATTTCTTCTTTGATTTACAAGAATTTTTGGGTCCCAATTATTGTTTTCCAAATGAATATTTTCACTGTCTCTCTATCTTCTTGGGAAAGAGAAGTTATCTTTCAAAGCAGCCTGAGTCCAAAGTGGAAAGCAGCCGCCCCCAGTAAAACAACTCTTTAGGGAACCTACAAGGGGGCTGTCTGATTCTCAGCTGAGATAAGTGTCTCTGGGGGAAGAGAGAAAGAACTAGCTGTCAAGCAACAAAAATTTACATCCACACCCCTCCCCAAAAACGGCTGGCTCCTCTTGAAGGAGCTAATAGTATTTTGGCTAATAGTATTTTCCCTTTAAAAGCATTTTCTCAATTAAAAAAGAAAATTAATATCTTTAAACTCTTTTCAGACATGTGAACTCCTTTTCCTCTGACCTAATGACCCTTGCCAGAAACCGCCCTAACTCTCCCTCTCTCCTTTCACTGCCAAACTCCTAAAAATGTGTGGTCCCCACCCATCGCCCCCGCTTCCTCTCCATCTGAATCCTCCTTAACCCTCTGTAATCAGCCCCCATTTCCAAAGTCTTGTATGGGCTTTAGGGTTGCAAAATACTTCACAAATACCATCTCACTTGGTACTCACACAACCCTGTGAGAGGGTGACCTACTTAATCCATTTTATGGATACCAATAGCCTTCTCCCAAGTCAACAGGGGAGTGTCTCAGCCAATAGCCTTCTTCCAAGTCAACAGGGAAATTCACACCTTTTCACCAATGGAGGAGTTCTACCTTCTATACTTAGCCCTAAGTGTCCAGTAAACTGATTACCATTACAGCAGGCAGGACCACGGTAGCTAGTCAACTTCTGAGGTGGGGCATGAGCCCAGCCCTCTCACCCTTCTAATTCCAGCATAGTATCCATCACCTCTCTCTGCCTCTTGCCCCAATGACCCAAAAATAGTCAATATCTTCATTCTTACCCAATCCTATAACCTTCCTCTAATCTTCACTCTCCTCAGCCTCTCTGTAGGATTTCCCACTCCTGGCCACATGCCATCCCACTCCATCCTACCAATCTTGGTCACGTGCCATCCCACCCCTCACATCGTCTCAGGCATAAAAGCTATTCCTCTCTTCTCTGGAACTTAAATGGTGTCTGGCAGCTCTCTCATCACCACAACATACTAGTTCTATGTATTTCTTATCTTAACCAAGCTAGAATCTCCTTAAGAGCAGAAATTCTTCTTTATAGATCTTTGTAAACTTCTCATCAAATTGCGCAGCTCCCTCCTGGTTCTCCTTGTACCTGAGGGCCCTTCACTTACTTGGCTTCCTCTTCCCATCTGTAAAGTGGGGGTGTTCCCTAAGACTATCCATGACCTTCTCTCTTCTCTTTGAATTACTCTCTTGGTTCTATTGATGGTCTTATTCATTCTCAAGGCTTCAATTAATCAATAAGAATTAATTAATGATAATGTGAATCTAGCCCTTCCTACCTCCAGTCAGTGCCTTTTCTACTATGCTGCATCTTGGAAACATCGGTGCATTATGTAAATGGCAAGCTTATTTTATTGGGATATGGTGGAACTCCTTTAATGACTACCACTCAACTATGACCCAAAATAAAGACCCTTCTTTTAGATACCAGTGGCTGCCAGTCATGGAACACTAGTAGAAGCACAAAATCATATCAAGACAAATGGAGAGGAGCATGGTGGATAGGAATAAGCGACCACACATGCCAAGCAAGGGATGATGAAAAGGTACTGAAATAATTGAGATCATCCAAGGACTGCATGGGTGAAAAAGAACATGAATTGGCCATGTGTCTAGACTGAAGGATAGTTCGTAGGCTCCACTGTTTTCCTACTGAGGTTAGCAGAGGGCCCCCAGAAAGGTAGGTACAGCTCAAGACAAGTAGCCCTAGACAATTGGCAAGTAGCCAACTGAGGGTACAACCAAATCAGTAAGATCACAGAGTCATGGGGAATAGGGAAGCAATCTCCCCCAGCTACAAGTGATCCATAGAGGAGAATGGGGAGGTAGTATTCAAGCAGCTACCAATGGAAGGCATCCATTGGAATATTGGAAGAATCTCCCTTAACTAAAAGGGATCTATGGAATCACAGACTGACCTTGGAAGTAGGAAGCGAAAGGTTCATGTTATCATTAATTTATACTTATCAATTAATCTGATTAATCAAAGCCTTGAGGGCATCCAGCTTAACCCCATCATTTTAGGTATAGAGAATTTTACATTCAGAAGTGTGCAATGACTTGCCCAAGCAACTTGGGGACTGGGGGTTTTCTAGACAAGAAAAGTGGGGAATTGCATGAACACAGACAAAAAAACTAATGTATATGCAAAGCATATACACCTTAGTAGAGGAAGCAATGGGAGGAAGTCATGGAGATGGCCCTTGAGCAGAATCATGGAAGACACAAGGAATCGGCATGATGGAGGGAAACAAAGCATACTCTCTAAACAAGGTAGAAAACCATAAAGGTGTGAAGATGGGAGATGGAGCATCCTGTACGGATAACTTCAGAGGCCACCTGTTGGTCATTCACTGTCCACCTAACATAGGACATTGAGGCCCAGAGAAATCAAAGGGCTTTTCTGAGTGCCCCCCAATGAATTCCATTCGTCTGTAAAATGAAGGGGCTGGATTAGAGTATTTCCAAGGCTCCTTCAACTCCCAAACCATGATAGTGCTATCCTTGTTCCAAAAAATAATTGCTATTAGTAAAAATTAAGGTAATTATTAGTTATGAGAATGACTGCTAATCCAGCAGTCTGTCACTTGAAAATCCTAGAGAATAGAAGAGTTCAGAGAAAACTACTAATTACTGAGCCTAATCCTCTTCCTTCCCAAGTTCAAGGACCTGGGCTTAGACTGGGAGTGGCCCAAGGAAGGATGATGCTGCTCATTTACAAGGCCCCTCCCAGAAAACAGCCAGTCTGGGCCTCAATAGATAGATGTACCCTCTACTGCCAAGACCTTCCCAGTTTGGTATGAACTGCCCATGGTACCATTAGGAATGGCAGAACTTTTCCAATGGAAAGGGCCATGGCTCGGGCCTTCAAGGGTTCAAATATTTATCAGTATGATGTGGGGGAAGTCCCTTCTCCCCTCTAGGACTCCTTTTCCAAATCTGAGTTGGTGGGGCCTGATGACTGACCTCTCCAGTGCCTTTGAACCTGAAATTGGCAGCCCTGTGATTTTTAGCTGAGATTTCCTCATGCTTTCTAATTTTCCTGAGACACTGCAGGAGGTGGGCCAGCATGCCTTTCTCTCTTTGTTCAGACCTAACATACAGAATCTTCTGGGTCCCAGTGAGCATCCACCCCATACTGGCCACAGCCAGAATGCTATTGGCTTCAATTCCAGGTCAGCAAAATCCCCAGCCCCTGGGGAACGTGGAGCTCATAAAGCAGGAGATAACAAAGAAATTTCACAACCCTGGGGTTTTATTTCACAGGCCTCCTTTGAGATCCTGGGAACTAAAAAAAAAGCTTTCTTCCCCCCAACTATCTCCCCCCTCTCCTTGGTTAAGGCTTAGGAATGACTGTCTTCTTATCAGCTCTTCCCTCCCATCCCATTATCGGTATAGCAGCTCTCTCTCCCATGATACCTTCCCTACACATACCATATAGGTCTAGAAGTCTTACCCAACAAGGTGTATCCCCTTCATTAGCACAAGGAAAGAGCAGAATTGGGGGCTAAAAGGGATCATTTCAGTCAAACCCCTTCATTTTCCAGATGAGCAAGGTGAAGTCCAAAAGCAAGAAGACACTCACTAAACTTTTGACCTCAGAAGCAGATTTGGAATTCAGGGCTTTGGACCCCTGGTCCAGGACTGAAGCCCTTTGTGTATAAATGCCTGATAGCTGAGCCTTTAAATAAGCAAATTCAACCTGTGTTTACTGCTATTATTCACAGACAGAAAAAAAATTTATCCGTTTGAATTGAGTTTTTCAAAGAGAAGAATAAGAAGTTTAGAAACATGTAGGGATTAGGTTGGGCAGCTTGCTACTTCCTTTGTTTATGTATCATTTTATTTTATTTTTAATTCATGAAATAATACAAGTTTTCCATAATATAGTAGAATGATAATAATTTACTAACAATAAATATATAAAATGATGCTAAATTAATCGTTGCTCATGAAACTACAAATCTCATTATTCATGAATACAGCAAGGCCCCCTTGACTCAAAATGGTGGTCTGTGATGAGCCACATGGGCAGCTTCCTCAGTATTAAGAGATGATTGTTCATTCAAGACTTACACCTTTGTTGGCAGAGCTGGAGGTACTAATTCCCACTTGGGGGAAGAGATCTGGGCCTAAAAGCCAGTGACTTCCAAAGAAATTCACAGATATGAAGTGCTCTGCAGACACTGAAGCCATGTAAGTGCTAGCTATGATAAGGAGCAGGTGACCTTGCTTGACCAAAATTGGTCAACAAGGCTCTGGAGAGGTTCTGTACACCTTTATTCTTGACCCTGCTCTCTCTCTACATTGGTTGCAAGCTTCCCAACAGCTGACACTTCTCTTCTAAGACTATCTTGAAAGAGGGATGAGGGGTTCTTAACCTGGGCTCCAAGAACTGGGGGTTTTTCGGTTTTTGATGTTTAAAATTTTCATCACTGGATTTCCATGTAATTGTATTTCATTATAATCATCTGTATTTTATTTTATGCATCTGACAGCATGATCCATTAAACTGTAAGCTTCTTGAAGGCAGGGACTGTCTTTTGTCTCTTGTATTCCCAGTGCTGAACAGAGTGCATGGCACACAGTAGGTGCTTAATGAATGATTCTTGATTATGAGTCTGAGCCTGCCAAAGTGCCAAAGGGGTTCATGACACAACAAAGAGGAAAGATTCCCTACATGTTGGGAACTCCCATCTAGGGCATTTATTAGAAATGAAGGGAAAGATGATGAGAGTAGGTTAAAAATTATGTTGGCGAAGGGAGTACCCAATAGAATTTAAGCTCTTTGAGGACAGAAACACTTTCATTTTTGCCTTTTTATTGACAGCAACTGGTAGAGCATTAGGCACATAGTAGGACTTGATAGATGTTGGTTGATTGATATAGACAGATGAAGAGGCTCCTAGGCCATCTATCCATCCATCTATCCATATAAGACATCAAAAGGACCATAGATGCCAAACCAGTCTAGAATGGTACAAGTATCACATCCCCCTGTGTAAAGAACAGTGGCTGTTCATTATTATAAACCTTCCAGTTTCCCATTGCCCATGAGCTCACCTAAGTCTCAGCAATCATCAACTAATCAATCAATCAATCAACAAGCATTGATTCAGCACCTACTGTATGCCTCTTGGTGCAGGAGGCTCTGGGAGGAGAAATCAAATTTAGAAAGCCCCTGCCCTCAGGGAGCTTACATTCTATGTAACACTTCTATATAAGTATGTCTCACATACAATAAGCATTTTATGAATGTTTATTGGCTAACATAAATGTGTTAGAATCATCTCCTGCCTGCTGTCCATCTAATCTCCCAAGAGCATCCCAACCCCAGCCTCTCCCCATCAATGCTGAAAGTGGGATAGATCACCTTGAGATCTGCTTGACAAGTCACTGTGCCTCCTGGATGAGGGCCTGGACCCAGAGGCCCAGGCTAAGATCAATCTTCAGCTTTCCCCTACTTGGATGGGAATGCCTACAGATTTCAAGTATGTTTTTTTTGGCAAGGGAACAGCCCCAAGATGCAATTTCTCCCTGACATTTTGAGAATTGTTTTCTGTCTGCGTTCTCCATAAGTAATGTCCGTAGAGGTCAGGAAGGAAATTAAGAGTTCTAGGAATGCTCCCATTAACATACAGGGTGAGGAGACAGACCCAAGTCAAATACTGCCGGCCTGGCCAGGCTGCCAGTATGATGATTAACGAGCCGGCTGCCATACAAGGGGCTGTGTTTGGGAACCCTCGCTCTGGAGACAGCAGCTCTTTGGGCCAACATGGGCAGTGTGTGTTTAGTCTATCAAAGTATTTATCCAGGGTGCCTATCGTCGTGTAACAGAGACGGCGGTCTAGCAAAGGACACACTCAACATAACTGGAACTGGACTGGGTGCAGTTGGAGGCATTTTCCCCAAAAGTCTTGAGGGTCTCCCCCTACTTGTCCAGTGGGGATCCCAACCAGCACTGTAGGGATTCTAGGAGCATCATCAGGTATAAGAGGGGAGAAGGTGAAAGGCACAAGCCAATAGAATCTTAGCATCTGAGGAAAGGACAGCCACTAATTTATCTCAATATATCACACTCTATATTTAGAGTTAGAAGCCACCTTGGAAACCATCCTGTCCAATTCCTTCATGTGACAAATGGGGAAACTGAGGGCCAGATGATTTACCTGAAGTCATACTGGTAGGGTCATAGGATCATAGTTTTAGAGCTAAAAGGAACCTCAGAGGTCACCTAGTTCAACCTCCCCCCCCCCCATTCAACACCCTCCCCACTTTACAGATTAGGAAACAGAGACTGAGAAAGATACTCATGACTAGCAAGTATCTGAGGCATAATTTGTACTCAGCTTTTCCTTACTCCAAGTTCAACATTCTGGCCACCAAGCCCACTTGGATGCCTGCCTAGGCACCTGCCTCACCAAGATTCTGGGAGCTCTGTTGGCATACGCCAAGCCCTCTGACCTCAGAAGCATTCAGTATGGACTTAACCAAACTCATGCGCAATATAAAGAAGGAACATCTGTCACAGACAGGTTAACATTTGGCCTCTTATCAAGAAAAATTAAAGGTAGCCCAGGGTGGGAGCACCCATCTCCAAGATTTAGAAAGCAAGAGGGAGAAGGTCAACTCAATTATGTATTGGCCCATGTGAAACTCCAACTAACAATGTACATTAGTAAGGTCCACTTTTAACACGAGTCACCTCATACTGAGAAGACAACATGGAATAATGGAAAGTCAATAAGAATGAAGAGTTAGGTTTGAATCCTGGCTCTGACTTAATACCAGGCATGTGACCTTGAGTGAATTATATAGCTTTTCTGGGCCTCAGTTCCTCATCTGTGAAATAAAAACAATAACCCCCATATAACCTAGCTGTCTGGGTTCTTCTGAGAAAAGCGTGTTGTAAACTTTAAGCACTTCAGCATGTTGCTTGATGCATAGTAGGCATTTTCAAAGTGTTAGTTGACTGACTAACAACCTAACTGAATTTTATTAGCATCCTGGATCTTCTGTTGTGGCGAATTCATGTTTTCATGGGTGTGTGCTCTTCATGGATACAGATCATGAACCCTCAACACCTTCGAATATCTGAAGGGCAGTTATATAGAAGGGAGATGAGATTTGTTCTTCTTGGCCTTGGAGGCAGAAGTAGGAAGGACAGGGGAAGGTCTGGAGAGTCACTGGGAAAAGGGAAAGTCAAGGGAAAGGTCCTAACAATGAGAGCTGTCCAAGGTGGACTGAGCTGCCTGGCCAGGTGGGGGACCCCCCTCCCTGCAGGCCTTCAATGAGGCTGGATGATCCCTTTTTGGGTATCTTATGGAGATGATTCCTTTGAGGCATAAATCAACTGCATCATCCTCCTCCTCATCACAATAATAATAATAATATTGATACTAACAAGCAGTGGGCATTTACATAGCACTAACAAGCATGCAGGGCACTTTACAAATATTATCCTCAAAATACCCCTGAGAGGTGACGGCTACTATGGTCCTCATTTCACAAATAAGGAAACTGAGTCAGATAAAAGTTACAGGCCTCATCCAAGGCCACACAGTTAACAAGCGTCTGAGGACAGATTCAAACTCAAGTCTCTCTGGTCCCAGGGTCAAGGCTCTACAGATCGTTTCACACGGACCACCGAGGTCTGTTCCACCTTGCAAGTTCTATTTTTATCCCATGAGATTCTTATTACTGGGGCATCATATTACAGATCTACATGGGGGGTGCCCTTTGTGAGCCATGGACCCCTTTGGGCAGACACTTTGGGGGTGTACGGACCCTCTCAGAATCATGTTCTTAAATTTACAAGATAAAATACATGAGATTACAAAGCAAGCCAATTACATTGAATCAGCATTGAAATACACTTTTAGAAATTCATAGACACCCAGGTTAAGAGTCCTTGATCAAGAGCTAGAAGGGATCTCAGAAGGCCTCAAAGAGGAGAGAAAGAGAAGGAGGGGGGAAGAGAAGAAGGGGGAAGGAAGGAAGGAAGGAAGGAAGGAAGGAAGGAAGGAAGGAAGGAAGGAAGGAAGGAAGGAAGGAAGGAAGAAGGGAAGGAGGGAGGGAGGGAGGGAAGGAGGGAGCAGAGGGAAAAAGGAAAGAGAGGGAGAAAAGAGGGAAATAAGGAAAACAAAGAAAAGAAGGAAGAAGGGAAGAATGGGAGGGGAAAGAAGGAGAAAAGGAAGGAAGGAATTGAAGAAGGAAAGAAGGGAAAGAAAGAAATTAAGAAAGAGGAAAGGAAAGAGTGAGGGGGAAAAAGAAGGAAAGAGAGAAGAAGGAAGGAAGGAAGGAAGGAAGGAAAGAAGGAATCAGTTCCAAAGAACAAATTCAGTTCAGTTCAATAAACATTTTCAAGGGGCTACCAGATAAAATGGGAGATGGGGAGGAGTCCCTACTCTTAAGGAATGTGTCCCACTCTATTTGGGGAGAGGGGGAGGGGGAGGGGGGAGGGGAGAGAAAGATGCATCATTTGCACAGGTAGATGAACACAAGTTAATTTGAAGAGGGAAGGAGTAGTAACAAGCCTGGGAATGTAGCAAGACTTCCAGGAAAACATGAGCCTTGAGCTGAGCTTTGGAGGAAGCCAAGGGCTCAGAGCAGGAGGGAGGACAGAATCCACTCTGGTTCTAGAGATGGAGGGGAGGCTGGGTATGTGCATTTTGAGGATCAGCAGAAGCAGGTCAGTGTGACTGGAAACACAAGGTGTGGGAAGAAGCATCATGGGAAGCCAGCCTAGAAAGGTTGGCTGGGGCAAATCATTCCCATCCAAAGAGGGGTTTTTCCTGCTGCTAGAAGCAATGGGTAGCCACTACAGATTCTTGGGGAGGCAGTGGTGTGGTGGACCCATGCTCAAGAAAAGTGAACCAACCTGAAAAGGGGGTGAACAAGAGGGCAAAGTTGATAGCCTCAGTGGTAGAGGACTATGGGAGAATATCCATATTTCTTTGTGCTGTCTCCCTGAGTCGTGTCAGCACGCACGAGCCCCTCCTTAAGTAGAATAATGAAATTGGTCATTAAAGTAAGGCAAGCTACATTACAGAGGCCCCTGAGGAACAAAATACTGAAAGGCAAGAGCTTAAAATGAATGAAAATGTATCCAACTCACAATCAAATGAAAACATGATGGGCACCAAGCCAGAGAATACTCTTGAATTGGACTTCTTTCCGCACCCTAAGTTTAACCAGCTGGAATGCTTTTTAAAGTATCTTCCCATTCAACCTCCTGAAATGAAGGATTTGCTTTTTAATGGGAAATCTGCATCTCATCACAAAGATGGAATACAACAGCCTTGGCTCAGCTCACCTTCAGAGCAACAGCCTCTTTCTCTATGAGATGCTCAGTACGTCGCAAAGACAAATTCCAGCAAATGCATTTCAGGCGTGACAGATTGGGAGCAGACAAACGCAGAGAAGGAGAGCCCAGCTCCCTTCTCAGGATATTATTATTAATAATAATGATTGGTGATGATAAAAATAGTTCACATGTGCGGATCACACTATGAAGTTTTCAGAGCAGGTTCCAACACAACTCATTTAATTCCTGTGACGGCACTGTGATGTGGAACCCAGGCATGGCCATCCATCCTCCTGCTGAATGCTCTGAACCCAAGACCTTTACCATTAAATCCAGGACTCTTCCTTAAGATCCTTAGACAAAAAGAAGACCCCGACAGGAAAGCTGAGAGAGGACTGTTGTATACACCGCTACATGTGATCCGTGTACTTGGGTGGGGGGTTATATCTAGAAAGAGGAGATGTAAAAAAAAAACATCATTAGGGCAGCTGGTGTTTGCCCTGCTCATGGCAACAATTGTGGGCTGGCTCCATTCCTCTTCATTTACATGGAGAGAGTGGCTTTCTGGGAAACACCAGGCTTACCCCATTGAAGGGACATCCCTTTGCAAAAAGGCTTCTTTATTTGCCTCTTCTTGACACAAATCTGGGAGGGTAGCCCCACCAGAGCTGCTTCCACAGGTGAATGCTGGATAGGTGAATGATGGTTAGAAACTAGAGGTGGAATCCTCATGGCATGGGCAGCCCGGGTGGGCTTCTGTCCCTGGGAACCCCTGCCTTCAGGTAAGAAGCCAGGAAACACACACATAGCTTCCAGGAAGGAGAAACCTCCAGTGTCTCGTCATTGACCACTATCCAGCAAGGGAAGGCACATAGACCTATCACTAACTACCACGAGCCTGAAGAAGATGAAAAAAAGACTGGGATGGGGGCTGCCACATAGTATAAAGGACAGAGAGCTGGACCTAGAGTCAGGATTACCTGAAATCAAATCCGGTCTTAGATATTTACCAGTTGTGTGATCCTGGGTAGGTCACTTAACCTCTGACTCAGTTCCCTTAGCTGAAAAATGGGGATAATTATAGCGCCGCACTCCCAGACCTACTGTAAAGATCAAAGAACTTAGTAATTATGAAGCATTTAGCCTAGTGCCCGGTACTTAGCAGGCATGATATAAGTGTTGGCTAGTATTACTAGTATTATCAGATATACAGCAGAGAAAATGTAACCATGAGAAACCTAGTCACAGCAGCTTCAAAGTCCCAGAATCAGCAAGGGTCAGAGCACAGAAGAGGAGCCCTCCTCTTAGCAGCAAGGTGGGGGGCTTGGGGTGTGGAATGTGGCACGTGTCAGTCTTGGTCATCTTTCTGGTCCATTTTGCTCATCTCTTTCCTTTTTTTCCCTCTTCTCTGTGTTACAAAGGAGTGGTAGTAAAGGCTTGGGTATGTCACAAAGCTCAGTGAGTGTCCATCAAGAGAACCCGCCTCATGGGGTTGGTCTGGGGCTCCAGGGAACTCCTTCAACAAGCGTTTAGCCGCACCTCCATTGTTCCAGCACAGCATCTAGGGCTAGGGATTCACATGAAAAGAAGAGCATAATCCCCATGCTCAAGAACCTTCTGTTCTAATGAATAGAAAGTACTTTCAACCACTATATAAATGCCAATTATTATTAATAATGTTTGGCAAATAGGCATTTGCTGGAATTTTAAGTGAAAAAAGGAAAAACAGAAGAATTTAGATGGGGCTTTTAAGAATTTAGATGGGGCGTTGACCTTGGATCTCTTCTGTTAATGTAGGCATGGATTGCCCCCTCTGTAAAATGGACGGAATGACCCCTAAGGGAACACAGCAAGATTCAGAGGGAACCTCCACCTTGGGCCACTTACACTCATGCCTCAGTTTTCCCCGCTGTAAAATGAAGTGGTTGCACTTGAATGGCCTCTACAGACCCTTCCAGCTCTAAATCCTATGATCTGTGAGTTGTCAGAAGGTCCTACATGAGGATATGGGGAAGGCACTGAGGGTTTTGTCTTCTTTCCTCTCAGTTCTAAAAGCTTCCAGCCAACCCCACAGGCTTAGACAGAAAACAGGTGCTGCAAACATCTAAAAGAAAGACGGGCCATTACTGAGTCAACGTTGCCCGGTGTCTGATTGAATCCACACAAGCAGGAAGCTGACTTCTTGTTACACGTATGTGGGGATGGGGGGAGGGGATGATCAAATCAGGAAGGGCAGTTGGGGGAAGATGAAGAGTAGAGTGAGGGCCCCACCGAGATGGAGGAAAGCCTCTGTTCCTATGGGTTGCCCTTTCTCAGCTAGCAGACCTAGGAAGGACTTCTTTCAGAGATGAAAACCAGGTGAAGGGCCCCTCTAGGCACCCTGGGGAACCCTGAGCCTCCAGCACTCAGAAGTGGGAGAGGGCTTAACCAGGAATAATCCAAGCCAGGAGAAAGCACTGACTTTACTTGTTCCAACAAAATGTTTGACGCCAGAGAGGAGTCAGGGGCGTCTTGAATCGGAGGCGGGCGTCCTCCCCGCTCTTTCAGAGGAGCATGGATTCCATTCACGGCTATAAGCAGCCAAAGGCAGGAAACCAATCGGGTATAAATGCTTTGTGCCAGTGACTTTGGAACCAATTGATTTTTCGCACCGATTCTGGAAGAAAAAGAGATCAGCTGGAAAACACCAGGAGGGCTTTCCATAGTAACACGCCCGCCACAAAGGAGGGCCAATCGGCAGGCGGAGGGCATTAATCCTCTTTGCGTGGCGGTCAGTCATGGTTCTTGTGGCTCTTCACTTTGAATCAGCAGGTAACGCCATTGGCTGGCCACTGGGCCAGGATTAAAGGAACTTTCTTGGTTTCTTCCTAGCTAAGCTTCTTTTCACCCTCCCCAAAATCAACAGTTTTCAACTTGGCCTTGTTAGAAGCACCATTTGAGATTTTGTTTTTGTTTTTCATCTGTGATTCTACTACAGTCTTCCATCAAGGTTTCATCACTGATACTCCGAGGAAAGGTCAGTGGAGTAAATGTAATCTCTGGTGGGTCCTAAGAAGTTGGAGAGGCTTGAATACAATGGGAGCTGATGGATGGTGTGTCTGTCCTCCCAGGGCCAGACTAGCCAAATTCAGAGAGACAGGCCAGTACCTATTTATGAAGTGCTTATTAGGGACCAGGCACTGGGCATCCAAAGGAAGGCAGAAGCAAGGGCCCTGTCTCAAGAAACATTTGTTCTACTGGGAAATATAACATGTAGATAACGATGTAGACAGAAGATAATGTACATATAGATAGTTATATGGAGAGAGAGGAAGAGAGAGAGAAAAGAGAAGAAAAAGAAAAAGAGGAAAGAGGAAAAAGGAGGAAAAGAGATGAAAAAGAAGAAAAAGAGAGGAGAGGAGAGGGAGAAGAAGGAGCAGGAGGAGAAAAAGAAAAAGAGGAGAGAAAGAAGAAAAAGAGAGGAGAGGAGAGGGAGAGAGAAGGAGGAGGAGGAGAAAAAGAAAAAGAGGAGAGAAAGAAGAAGAAGAGGAGGAAAAGAGATGAAAAAGGAGAAAAGAGAGGAGAAAAAAGAAAGGAGAAAAAGGATAGGAAAG
>CM053593.1:11513576-11537338 GCA_028646575.1 Pseudocheirus occidentalis
ATAGATAGCTAGATGGAGCATTTATTAAATGCTGCTCAGAGCTCTCCTCTGCCTTATTCACACACACACACACTCACACATACTTTCTCATACACACACACATACTCACACATACTCTCTCATACACACACACTCTATCTCACACACACACTCACACGCACTCCTCTCCCATGCCCCCTCCAATCCCTCCTTTCCTGCCTCTTGCTTAAGGAAGAGTAATTAAATCAATGCCCTTCCCTGCCCCCTCCCTGCTTATGTTTCATATCCCACTGTTAGGAAGGATCCTTTGAGGGCTGGTTCTGTCTTGCTTTGTATTCACATCTATACTGCCCAGCATGTAGTAGGTGAGCAACCAAGCTCATTCATCCATTCACTCATCTCTGATTTTGTCGGTCCATAAACATTTATAGAGTACCTACTATGTGCCAGAGACTGTGCTGAGGGATTTGAGTGGGTCTTAGGAGGACCAAAAGAGGCCAGGCCTCTCCCTGAGCTGCTGTCCCTTGTCTGGCGTCCATGGTAGCAAACCTCAGGTCACAGGGGCTCCTCTGGCTCAGGGGCCAGATGCCCTCTCTGTCCTAAGGAAGCTCTCGCCACCACTGGAAAGCACTTTCTTCCTCGGAGCTGCCGTCTGTCCCCATGTAATTCTCTCACTTTGTCCCAATGCTGCCATCTGGAGCCACCAAGACTAAGCCTAATCCTTTTCCTGACTTCACAGGGGGCTTGGGGAAATCCAATGAAATTAGAACCATGGAATGGCAGAGCTGAGGGGGCCTTGGAGCTCATCTGGTCCCAGCCCCTGGGTCTGCAGGGATCGGCTGGTGCATTTGGCTGCTGGTGGGGTCTGGCCCAGAGCCTGGTACATTTGCCTACTGTTCTCTCTACCATATCTGCTGCCTAGAAATACAGAAAGAATCAACATTACTGCCAGATATTTCTGTAGAACTTTAAGCAGAGGGCATTGAGGTTTGTGAAGAACTTTACATCCATGACCTCCTTCCACCTTCTCCCAACAACCATGTGAGGTATGTTGTGTAAATATTCTTGTTTCCATTCTACTCATGAGAAAACTGAGGCTCGGGGCCGTTTGTCTGAAAAAAGATCTGGAGGTCTGGTGGACTGTGAGTCTAATATGGGGAAGCAGGAGGCTTTGGAAGACAAGAAAGCCAGAGTGGAAGGAGAGGCATTGCTTCCAGGTGTAGGGAGGAGGTGATGGTTCCTCGGTGCTCTGTCCTGGTCCAGTCCATCTGGAGTGCTTTGTGTTTTCATGTTTACCCCTATGTTAAAGAGTTTAGAGACAGAAGGAGTCTTAGAGCTCAGAGACTGAAGAGGAGACTGGGGCCAGCACCTTGATGAGGTCACACGGCTCCCAAGCAGTGAGTGGCAGCTGCTCCTTGTGACCCAGCAGTTGCCTCTGCCTCAGGAAGGCTCATCCCTCCAGGTTCCGGTTTAGAAAGGACAGAGTCATATTTCTTCTGGAAGATGCCTCTGGGGGTCATCTGACCCATAGACCTCACCTTTAGGCAGGTGAAAGTCTAAACTGCCCAAGACAGATGGGCCGGCTCTGATCTCCATAGCAATTGTCCCATGTCCTCCCTGCCCCCATGCCTGGGAAAGTCACTTTGAAAACTGCCTTGAACAGGGCCACTGAATTGTTAATTAGCAAAGTCAGGGCTGCTGGGTGGGGTTGGGAACATTGTGTCCAAACTCCAGTTTGGCTGGGAAAGAAGCATCTGGGAGAAGGGGACTCCTGGCTGATGAGAAAGAGCTGGCTGGCACCAGCCAGGCCTTCAGGCTCTCACACAGCCTTCCCTGCAGCATGCCGAATGGGAGACTGACCCCATTTTTACAGATGGAGAAACAGTTTCACAGAGCTAAAGTGAGGTGTCCTGAGTATCACCTCCCCAGACTCAGGAGCCGCAGGCATCAGCTGGCATTAGGGAGGCAGTTTGGAAAGTGGGAAGTCTGCAAGGGCTAGTTGAGCCCCAGATCTCCAAGCAGCATGCATGGAGTGCTGCCTTTGGAGTCACAGAGACTGTGGTTCAGATCCCACCTCAGATGCTGCCTGTGGGACCATGAGCGAGGCATAGCCACTCTCTGTCTCAGTTTCCTCATCTGTAGGATCAGGGGGTTGGACTCCAAGGTCTGAATCTAGGATGCTGTGAACTCGCTTCTCTACTTTATCTCCTACTGCTCTTCAAGCAGAGTTTTCCCCTCCCTCTGGCCAAGCGGCTCCACTTCATCCTGGCCCAAGGTGCTTCTGGATTGCCCAGGCTGGGTTTCCGTCTCTGGCTTGGGATCTCTTCACTTATGGCAGTGCTGTCGTCCTTCATTAAAAGATCACCAAGTTCTGCTTTGTCTCAGGGTTTTCTGTCTCTGCCCAAAGGGATTTCTCATTCACAGGGATCTAATCTTGGTGGGGGTGTTTAGCCCAGAGGAGAAGGCAAGACTGCTGTTATCAGACACTTGAGGGGCTGTTGAGTGGAAGAAAGAGCTTAGGGAGCTTGAACTCAGAGCGAGATGCAGGAGACATTGATTTTGCCATAGTTGAAAGTTAAGACAAACTTTTTTAAGGACTGGAGCTGTCCAAAAGTGGAGTGGGGACTTGGATAGGATAGGCATGGGTTCCTCCTCCCTGGAGCGCTTCCAGCAGAGGCTGGTGACCATTTGTGGGGGGGGGGTATTAAAGTAGGGAATCTTCTCCAGGTTTGGATGAGGGTTCTTCTGACTTAGAAACCCTGGGTCCTGAGACTGCATAGCCTACCAAACACTGCAGGATGTGTCACATAAAATGCTAGCCTTGCTTGGGAGAGACCGTCTTCTCCAAGCCCTTCTCATTTTACAGATGGGGAAATGGAGGACGAGGGAAATTGAACCTAAAATTCTCTCTCTTCCTCTGCTAGTCAGCAAGCATTTATTAAACATTTAGAGTGTGCCAGGAACCAAACAAAATGGAAATGGAGAGGGGGAAGAGAGGAGAAAGGCAAAAGCATTGGCCATGCCCTCAAGGGACTCACCTTCCAGCAGAGGAGACAACATGTAAAAAGCTGTACATACAAGGTGGGGCAAATGGAAGACAAGGCGCTGGTCCTAGTGGGGACCCAGCAAAGCCTCTTATACATGGTAGGATTTGGACTGAGTCTTGAAGGAAGATTTTCTATGTTGTCTTCAGTGGAGATACTGCCATTCAGTCAACCAACAAGCATTTATTTAATCACTAACTGTTGGCTAGGCACTGGGCTAAGGGTAGGGTACAAAGAAAGGCAAAGATAAGGCCCTGTTCTCTAGGAGCTTACATCCTAATTAATGAAACACAAATCTGCCCTGAAGGATTTCAAAATTCTGATGAACTAAAATAAATTGAATTCACTCAAAACTGCATGTTAATAATGTAGATAAGATGGTAGTCAAGAAAGATAATGCTGTGTGTGTGAGAGAGACACAGACAAAGAGACAGAGAGACAGAGACAGAGAGAGACAGAGAGACAGAAAGAAAGGAGAAACACAGAGACAGAGAAAGAGAGAGAGAGGAGAGAGAGAGAGACAGAAAGAGAGACAGAGACAGAAAGGAGAGACACAGAGAGACAGAGAAAGACAGAAAGGAGAGAGAGAGACACAGAGAGAGAAAGACAGAGAGAGAGACAGAAAGGAGAGAGAGACAGACATAGAGAGACACAGAGAGAGAAAGAGACAGAGAAAGAGAGACAGACGGAGACAGAGAGAGGAGAGAGAGACAGAGACAGGAGAGACAGACACAGACACAGAGAGACAGAGAAAGAGAGACAGAGACAGAGAGAGACAGAGAGAGGGACAGAGAGACAGAGAGACAGAGAGAGGGATAAAGAGACAGAGAGAGACAGAGAAAGGAGAGAGAGACAGACACAGACAGAGAGACACAGAGACAGAGACAGAGAAAGAGACAGAGACAGAAACAGAGAGACAGAGAGAGGAGAGAGACGGTGTGTGTGTGTGTGTGTGTGTGTGTGTGTGAGAGAGAGAGAGAGAGAGAGACAGAGAGAGACAGAGAGACAGAGACAGAGAGAGAAAGGGACAGAGAGACACAGAGAGACAAAAACAGAGAGAGGAGAGAGAGAGATAGAGAGAGAGAGAGGGAGGAGAGTCTTGGATTAAAGGCCTGACCGATTCTCTGTCCTCTGCCCTAGTCAGGCCACATGCTGACATTTTCGTCCAGTTTTGTCTGTAGGGGCTACAGATTAGGGAGGCCTTTCCTAAGGCTGAGAACACACAGGAGAGCCAGCCAGCCAGTGAACTCAAGCTTGAGCCACATGTTGATCCCTTGAAGGGCCTGGGAGCTGGGCCTGGAGAGAAGCCTCAGGGGGAAGTGGGCTAGCTGCTCCCAGGCCTGTGAAGGCTTGCCCTGTTTTGTCTGCTCAGAGGGCAGAATCTGGTCAATGGGTGAGTGTGGCAGAGGCCAGTCGATATAGACTCAATGTTGGCATAACTTGTCTGACAGTTGTTTCTGTCCAGAAGTGGAAGGAGCTGAATGGGGCAGGGGAGTCTTTAAAGTGGCAGCCCTTTAAGCCAAGGCTGACTGGCTGCTTCTCCAGGTTTGTTGTCTTTCCCTTTCCGCTATGGTTTGGACTGATGGTCTGAGGCTTTAGGAGACCAAAGGAGGCAAAACAGAGGCCCGTCCTACTGTGGTTTAAAGACCAGGTGTTTTTCGGGGGGAAGGAAAAAATTTTTTTTCTGGGTAAGAAAGATGCCTTGAAGTCAGGAGAGGGAGAGCCCTATCTGAGGTTTGACCTTTTCACACTGCAAATGAATGGCAGGACCCAGGCCTGGGTCCAGAGAAGGCTCAGTGATGTGGGAGAAGTGACCAGCTCCGTGGGCTCTCCCCCTTCTCTCCCACTCTCCCTGCACTTGGTTTCTCTCACCACTCCTGAGGACTCTGTTTCCTGCCAAAGGCAAGCTGTTGAACACAGGCCCAGCTCTTGATGATTGAAGTCTAAGCCCAAGCTGGACTCTGGGACTTTTCTGGAGCAGCAAGGGCTGGATTCCCATTCAGACCCCAGGTCTCCTGACTGTGAGGGCAGTGAGGGCACCTCTGTTGAACCGTCTTGTGTGCATACTACAGTGTACTGCATGTACCCAGTGTGTACTACAGTGCCTGGCGCCCAGTAGGAGCTTCATAAATGCCTGTCACTTTTGCGCAACCTTGGGCAAGTTCCTCAACTGTAAAGTGAGGGGGCTGGCCTAAATGGCCTCTGGGGTCCCTTCTGACCCTCTGTCTGGGAGTCTTTAATCCTAAGTAGAAGTGGGAACACAGATTTGCTTGGGACTCAGAAGGCCTGGGTTGAAATCTCACTGTTCACTCTTCATACCTTTTTAATCTTGGGGAAGCTCTTGGCCTCTTTAGGCCAAACTGAGCTGACTGGACTGGCTGGCTTTGGAGGACCCTTTCAGTTCTGGCCCGGGGGTCCCCAGGTCCTTGGGAGGGGGCAGGCCTCCGGGGCCTGTATCTGGCCAGAAAGTCATTCTTTCCTGACCAAAGTGTTGCCCTCATCGCCCTTGGTGGCTGCAGACCCTAACCTGATGGAGGGTGAGAGAGGGCCAGGAGAGCCAGCAGTACTATGAGAGTACAGTTAATATTTAATGTTATTTAACTTGGGTGGGGTGGGAGCAGGGCAGACAAAATGAGTTAGTCCTTATCTGATTAATAATTGGGCTCTCTGAGCTCCTTCTCCTTCCAAGAAGGGTGGGCCACGAGGGGAAATAAACAACCAGGCAACAGGGAAATCTGTGGAGGGTCATTGTGGTTAGGAGCTGATCGCCAAATGGAGGGAGGCTTGGCCATTAACTCCTGAGAACCTCGTCAAGGCCCAGCTCAGGGCTGAGATTGGCCCAGCTGTTGGGGGTGGGTTTGGAGGGCTGGCTTCTGCTCAGGCAACCTTTCTCATGGGGCAGATGGCAGGGAGCTGGGAGGACCGGCCCACTCTGCCAGGTCCCTGAGGGGTTCTGGGGAGGGAGAGGAGGGCCCAAGGGTACAACTGAAAGGGCATGGCCTGTGCATCGGGAGAGCTGGGTTTGAATCTTGGCTCAGCACTGAATTGGACTGGAATACGCATTTATTAAATGCCTGCTATGTGCTAGGCACTATGAAAAATGCTTTACAAATATTATTGCCTTGGAATTCACTCAGGGACCTTGGACGAGTCATTTCCCTCTTGCCTCCGACAACATTTTGGGTTCCAGGTTCTAAATCATCTTCTGTCCCTGTAGACTAAGGGTCCTCCAGCTCTGACCTTCTATGACAAACCTTTCCCAGGCTTCCTCAGTGCCTGAGCCTTCCCTCTGGAATGATCTCCAGCTCACCCTGAGTAGATTTTGTTTGTACAAAGACATTTGCGGATTTTGTCTTCCATTTGACTGTGAGCCCCTTGAGTCCAGGACTGTTTGCCTGTAATCCCACTGTTTAGCATAGCACTGGGAATATAGTAGGTGTCTAAAAAATGTTTATTGAATGATGAAGAAACTGAGTCTCCTTCGCAGGGACCTGCTTTTGTGAGCTTCCAGTTAACAAACACCAGAGCCACTGGGACTCTAGCAATGGTGATAATTATATTTGGCATGTAAGTGACTGGAGCAGGGTCACACAGCTAGTGAGTGTCCCAGCTGGGAGCTGGACTTACTTCCTCTCACCCATCCCTCAGCCAAGGAGGGGTGCTAACCCCCATGAATAGATTTCAGGGGCTCCATGAGCTTGGATGGGGAAAATCTCTCATTCATTTCTAACTGAAATATAGCATTTCCTGTAATTATAAATAAAAAAATAAACAACCCTAGTCTGAGAGAGAGGTTTTTAGGTTTTACCTGACAGCCAAAGGCACAAAATAGGTTAGGAATCCCTATTTTCAGACTGCCATTTTCCCCCATTACAGCTCAATAGGCATGGGGACCCCAGACATACCATTCATTATCTTTCTTTTTCAGCCTGGAAGGCCTTGGAGGACACAATATGTTTTCTTCACTTCTTATATCCCCCCAATATGCCCAGCCCAATGCTAAGAGAATTCATAGTAATTGAGGGTTATTTGAGAGAAGAAAAACAGTTCTAGAAACCCAGAAGGAACAGCCCATACAACAGATGGTCCTCTTTGGACCTATCCTCATCTGGGGAAAGACTTTCATTGAATTAGAAAGACACATTTATTGTGTTAGAAAGAGGAATTATTTGTTCCCCCTTTGGAAGGAAAATTTGTGTAGTTCCAGGCTGCCAAAGGCAGTGAGCTCTGGGGTTATTTTCTGCTGTGGTGCCAGTTGGCAGATGGGCCCTGCATTGGTCCCCTTTACATAGCCAGCTTTTGAGAGACCTTTTCTCTGCATGGCCCTGACAGCTGAGCCTGACTCATGGGTCTTTGGTCTGTTGCCCATTCTCTTTGCATGACACACCCTTGGGGACATGGAGCTCTTGGGACCCAGGCCGCTCTCATGAGTGTTTTAGCTGACAAGGGCACCATTTCTTGGGGACAAGAGAGCCGGCCCCTCTTTTCTCAAATGCTCATCTGCTTCTGTTTGTAGCCACATGGTTTGGGAAGGGCCCTTAACTGAAGCAGGTTTCAGGTTTGAAAGCTGGCCTCTCCCATTCACTCCCTGCACGACCCTGTCCCTCTCTGTGCCCCTGAATTCTCTTTTCAGGTGAGCAGGGCTGCCCAGAAGAATCATTTTCCAAAGGTATGCCCAGAAGTCTCTGGAGCTTGCACCAACTATTGTGAATGTCTCCAGAATGTTTTACAGTTTTGCCAACTTACACATTCAGCACGATAATCGTAATAATTGTAATAGTAATGATCATGGTACAAAGAATACTGCTGTCTCATGAGCAAAAGAAAAGTTTATGAAGCGGTGGCCAGATGGTTTTATAAGCTGCTTCGGTGCAGATGCCCCACAAAGTTCACTAGGGAGAACCCCCAAAACAGGTTTCCCCAGCCTTATTTACATGGTCTTTACTTGATTAGCTGTGCTGTTTTAGGTTTCAGTGTCCCTCTTGAAAGCATCTAATCCATCACTACAAGCCACTTAAAGGGATTAGAGTTTTTACTATTAAATTTTCTAGTCTTTTAACCAGTGCAGGATAAAAGTTTTAGTTCCCTTTTATCAGCCCGGGAAAGTCAGAGACAGACTTGGTATGGTGGAGAGGGCTGTGGAACTGGAGGCAGGAAGATCTGTGTTTAGATCCCACCTCAGTCACTCAGGAGCTGTATGACCTTGGGAAACTCACTAAAGTCTTTCCATGCCTCATTCTCCCCATCTGTAAAATGAGGGAGTTGAACTTGATGGTCACTAAGGTCCTTTCTACCTCTGAATTGATGATGTTCTCTGAGATTAAGTTTCCTCATTGTAACATAAGGGATTTAGATTAGCTGAACAGTGGTCTTTTCATCATATTCTGCCTAAAATCTGCAAGTTATAAATTTAAAATCTTAGTAAAAATGTATGTAGAAACACCCCTACTCCATATCAAATAATTTAATTGAAAAAAAAAAACCACACAGACTATGTCTGCGCGTGCCCCACAGCAGACTATTTCTCATCATTTGACATCTAGAATCCAGGCTGGTTAATTGGTTCCTCAGAATTCTGTCTTTCGAGGCTGCTTTCCTTTACACCATTCAGGTCACTTTGTGAATGGTCCTCTTGGTTCTTCTCGATTCACTTTGTATTAGTTCATACAAACCTTCTCATGTTTCTCTGGGTCTCTCACATGCATCATTTCTCATGATGTAGCAACGTTACGTTCCACTTAAAACAACGCTTTGTTCAGCTCTTCTCCGGCGGACTACTTAATTTGATTAAACAAGCAAACAGACTTCTTTTACCAATTCAATCTCATTGACTTTTTTTTTTACTCACTTCATTTTACCAGTCATTTTATTTCCAGCCCCAAGACTTTGGTCTTCTTTGAGGTGGGGAAAAAAGGACCAGAGACCCATTAATCTGTTAGTGTCATGACTGTTCATTGGGTTGTCTTGGTTGGTTCACTTTATAAATCTATTGTAATTAGAGGTTGGTCACTTGCTAAGTGTGGGACTATTTGACTGGCACCTTCCTGTCTTCTTTGGGCTGTTATGAGTGGAGATGAACCTGCTCATTTCTGTTATTAAGGCTGGTAAGGAGCTCTTCTGAGTGAAGAGTTTTTGGCTACAGAGCAAAGCACAGTCAATATGGTCCCAGGAATGACATGAATCTGGAAGCATTAATTTTCTGATAGGATGTATTTTGCTCCAAGGAGCCCCATGGATTTTGAAGGTTGGTTTGTCTTTTTGTTTCTGGGAAGGTGGCCTGTAATTTTGTTATTAGCACAATATACCTCGTCCTAACGTGTTGAATGTGGCTGTAACAATGAAGACTCTCCAATTTTGTTTTTAGCATTCATGAAAGGAAAACAAATGTGACCCTGGGAGAATGAAGCGTCTAATAACATACGGTCTTTTGTATGTGCACGCACACTAATGATACCTTCCATCGCTATGTGGCTTTTAACTGTTCAAAGCCCTTTCAGTTTGAGGCCTCACTTTTGTCGGGTGGAAATGTGATTTTAATTTTGTTTCCTAGGAGTGGTGAGAGATGTGCAAATGATCTGATGCAGCACCTAGCTTCTCCACTGGGTCTGAGGTGCTCAGTATCCTCCAGGGAAAGTCACCTCAAGCAGGTCTTCTTAACCTGGGCTCCAGGAATCTGTTTCTAAAAATGGATAATTATATTCCAATAGAATTAGTTTTCATAGGTTATGATTCTATGTATTTTATTTTATATAGCAAAACAGTATTCTGAAAAGGGGCCCATAGGCTTCACCAGACCACCTAATGTGGAGCTAGGGACACAAAAAAGGCTAAAAACCCTTAGGTTAAAGGATTTTCTGGTTCTGTCACCCCATTTTAGAGATGACAGGACTCATGTCCAGAGGAGATGTAACCACCAACTACCAATGGAGGTCTTCTGCCTCCAAACGCAGAGCTTTTTGCACCACCTGGGCTTTGGTCATTTGAGAGGTTAATCAGCCTTTGAACAAAGCCCTCCCTGGATGAGCCCACATGTGCTGAGGCTTGCTTGGAGGGCAGTCTTCAAGGTCACTCTCTCCCCATCTCTCTGTGCAGAATCTGTACTGACTTTCCTATAGACTTACTGTGGCAGCCCCGTTTGCCCCAGAGTTTTGCAGAGCTGTGCAAGAACCTCCTGTTTTTGTCATCTTTTTCTGCAATAAAAACTGTAACCCATTAGAAGAAACATAAAACCTAACCCAGATCCTTCTGCCATCTCCACTATCTTTCCTCTTTTTTTCCCTCCTTTATCCCTTTAAATGAACCCCAGAACCTCTGATGCCACCTTGGTGACCTGGAGGAAATCAGTTAACCTGCCTGGACCTTGGCATCCTCAGTCACGATAGGATGGGTTTGGAGTAGAGAGAGTGAGACACGAAGGGTGGCTACATGGCTCAGCGGACGGAGCACGGGGCTTGGAATCAGCTTCCTCATGAGTTCAAATCTGGCCTCAGACACTAGCTGTGTGACCCTGGGCAAGTCACTTCACCCGGTTTGCCTTAGTTTCCTCATCTGTTAAATAGGGTGTAGAAGGAAACGGCCAATGACTCTGGTATCTTTTTCAAGAAAATCCCAAATGGGGTCATGGAGAGTGAGTGGGACATGACTGAGCAACCTTCAACAATAACCCTCTATGATCTTTCACTTGTCTTTGTCTTCCTCCACCCTTTTCTCTTTCTCCTTCTCATTATTATCATATATAATAGTCAGCACGCATTTATTAAGAGCTTACTCTGTGCCAGGCACTGGACAAATCCCTGAGGAGACCAAGAAACCCAAGCCAGATCCCTCCTCTATGAGCTCTCAT
Source organism: Pseudocheirus occidentalis (assembly GCA_028646575.1). Taxonomy (NCBI): domain Eukaryota; kingdom Metazoa; phylum Chordata; class Mammalia; order Diprotodontia; family Pseudocheiridae; genus Pseudocheirus; species Pseudocheirus occidentalis. The sequence goes on from CM053593.1 coordinate 11,524,443, forward strand.
TCTCATGGAGAGTCAACAGGCAAACAGCTCTGTATGGAGACTCCATCCACCTTGTATGTGGGAGGCAGGCGAGCTCAGTGGGAAGGTCCCGGCAGCAGGAGGCAAGGGCCCTGGGAAAGGGCTCTTGCTGCAGGTGAGTCTCAAGGAAGCCAGGGAGGTCACAGGGGCAGAAGCATGTAGGGAGAGCATTCTAGGCTTGGAAGAAGACCAGTGAAAAGACTGGGAGATGGAGTGTAGTGTTCCGGGAGTAGCACGACGGTCAGTGTTCTAGATTAGAGGATGAGCTGGTAGCTGTGGTTGTTCAATCATTTTGGTTGTGTCTGACCCTTTGTGACTATGTTTTGGATTTTCTTGGCAGAGATACTAGGGTGGCTTGCTATTTCTGTCTCCAGCTCATTTTATAGAAAAAGAAACTGAAGCAAACGGGGTTCAGTGACTTGGCCAGGGTCACACCGCTAGGAAGAATCTGAGGCCAGATTTGAACTCAGGAGGATGAGTCTTCCTGACTGTGGACCTGGTGCTGTATCCTCTGGGCCACCTTGCTACCCAAGAGGATGTGGAGGAGAGTAATAAAAATAGGCATAGTAATTGTATCTTATATTTATGCAGTGATTTATCATTTGCAAAGCACTGTACGCATGTCATCTCATTTGGTCTTTACAACAGAATCAGGTGTCAGAGGTAGGGTTCAGCTTAACTGCATAGGAAAGAAGCCAAGTGGTAAGAGAATGCCAGCTGTCCACACTGTGATAGACAGCTGCATGCACTTCTCAAAGATCTGGCTATTATGTATAGGACTAGGCATACTTTGGATTGGGACAGCCAATGCCGATGAGTTAGTTAGACTGGAGTTGAGTGGGGAAGTGGTTGAGGTGGTTGAGGCTTGCTTTTGGGAAATGGTGCCATCCTTTTAATGACCTCAAGAATCCCCTTCCTTTTTAACAACATTCTTCTAGTATTGCTCCATGATTATGAATCAGGGAATACTGTGGTCTCCAAGGAATCAAAATTGTGAGTCACCAAAAGGGCAACAGTGAGACATGGTGGATGTAAGGTGGCACTTTACACAAAACTGTTAGGCTGGCGTACAAAGGACATCATCAAAGGAGTGGCCTGAAAAGGAGATGAGCCAGTCATGTCAAAAGGATGAGGGATAGTGGATGGAAAGTATTTGTGCCTCGATAATTACTAATTAATGTCTAAGTCTGAAGAAGAAGAGCTCCAGCAAGTTGGGTGGACCTCCTTTGGAGGATTTATGGGTGGGCTTTAGAAAGAATTATGAAGGATAGGGAAGTATTGGAGAGTGTGTGATCTGCAGCACTGGCATGAGTAACCACAGCTCTGAGATCATAGCTCCCTTGAAGGACCGAAGTATTATTACTATCATTACCTAAGACTGAAGGAAGTTGGAGTTTCGTATTTCCGGTCCTTATTTGTGACTATGAAGCTCTGGTTCAGGACATTTTGGCATTTACTGTGTCCCCCACTGTACGATGATGTAAGCCCCACAGTGGGTGCCTAATGAGAGACTACACCTGGGAGGGAGAGAAAAACAACAAATTTATGAAGACTCTCTTTAAGATTTCGGTGAGTATTAACTTGAATTTTTCTCTTTCTCCTTCCTCAAATTTTCCTGGATCTTTATGTGCACAAACTATGTCAGTGTTTTGGAAAATTCGGGTTTGACCACCATAAATTGGTTTATATTTCCAGCAGGGCAGTTATTTAATTTCCTGTTGGAAGTCTACAAATGTTGGCACTGTTCATTCTTTGGCCAGGGACCAAAACCCAGTACAGTATCATTAACGGCTCTGGGACAGGAGTTGGAGCAAGCTTTTCTTTAATAAGAGTTCTTCCATGTTTAGGGCTGAGTTTAATGGGGCCGGTGGGGGGGGCTAGAGTGGAGGTGCAACATAGTTTTCCAATGAAAACCAAAATGTGAGTAAGGCAAACTCAAGGGAAGGGTTAGCAAGAGGGCAAAGTGGGGTTTTCTTCTAGGAGTTTCCTAGGCTCATGAGCTGGAAAGGAGTTTTGTTTCCTAGGACTTGTGATGGATATACATTGATGGGATTCATCTACACTCTCTCACTTGATCAAAGGCACCCGTTGGTAGCCAAGAGAGGAGATCATAGGATTAAGGAATTAGAGGATTTGGGGCTGGAACATTAGAGGTCAATTGGTCACTGATACTCAGAGTTTGAAGAGACCTCAAAGGCCATTTAATCCTACCAATGCCTCAAAGCAATCCCCACTATGACATGAGTGGTTGAAGACCTCCAATGAAAGAAAACCCACTATTTGCCAAGAGAGATGATCATACTTTAATTTTTCAGTAGGTTATCCTTATATCGAGCCAAAATCGGTTCCTTGGCCACTATCTCCCATTGTACTTAGTTCTGCCCTTTGGGACCAAGTGGAAGAAGTACTGCTGGTCTTCCATAGGACAGTCTTTCAAATACTTGCAAAAAGGTATCATGTCCCCTGGATTCTTGTCTGCAGATTATAGTTCTTCCAAGGGATCCTCATATGTCTTAGACTGGTAGAAGCATGACTTGGACCTGGGTCATCCAACTCCAAAGCCAACACTGTGGGAAAGTGACTTGCTCAACGTGACACAAGACACAGTTAAGGTAGAATTCCCATCTAGGTCCTCCGATTCTGAATTCTGCATGCTCCTCATAACACATTCCAGTGTTGCCTCTGTTGGCCCTGGGCTTCTGTGGGAGGCTCGGATCTCAGATGTATCCACTCTATTACTCTGTAGTTCCTTGATCAAAAGGGGAAATGGGAAGGAGGAAGCTCAAGCCAGCCCATTTTGCTTCAGCTGTTTAGGGTTCTGGTGAAAGATTTGGTGTCGTGGAGGAGCTTGAGAGTTGGCTGAAGTGAGACTTGGGGGATTATCTCTGGATTTCTCTTATCCATATGAGCCCTGTTCCCCATTAGCAGGGATAATTTAGAATTGGTTTTCTGGCAAAATAACTAGTGAGATGGACTATTTGTACTGAGGGGAACTGCCCTCCCCTCTGGAATTTTGGATTGGTCATATTTTAGAGTCAAGTAATTTTGGCGTAAATGGAGAGGTGCTTAATAAATGCTTACTGAATTGAATTTCATTATTGAAAAGGAAGTGATTGGCCCAGGGAGAATGTCTCTTTGACCAGCAGAGGGGGAGGGACAGCTTCTGCAAATGAAGCAGTTCAGAAACGCTTAATGTAAACCAAATAAAATTTTATGCTGATATAAAATCCACAACTTTGCCTTTTCTTAAGAAGGGAGAAAGTGTGGCCTTACTTCCTCCTGCTGTTGCTTACTCCCATTTCGATGCAGCTCATTGCCGTGCTGGAAGCCGGGAAGAGAGAGAGGCAAAACCCATCAAACAGAAAGCCCACCACAGTCCCAGCTCACAAGCACACCCAGGATATATACAGGGGATGCGGCAAATGGAAGGGGATCAAGAAAGGCTGCCTTCCGGGGGCAGGATTTTAGCGGAGTCTTGAAGGAAGCCAGGAGATGGAGATGAGGCTCAGGCAGGAACGGGCAGGAGCGGGGAGAACATAGACACTGGCAAGGAAAGATGTGAAGTCTATGAGGTTGCTGAGGGCTGGTTCTGGTCTGGCCTTTCTTTGTGTCTCCAGGGTTTAGCATACAGGAAGGACTTAAATGTTTATTCTTATTCCTTGAATAAGTATAGAATGATTTCAGGGTGTGTGGAGACTTAACTGGAGGAATCAGGAACTGTTTCTTGTAGGAGGAAGAACCTCGAAAATAATTTGAGCTTCTATGTGGTCTCAGAGGTGACCATGCACTGGTAGCATTCCCAACCAAGGGGGAGAGTCACTTTCCATTTTATCCCAGCACATAGTAGAGATTTAACTAATATTTGTTGACTGATTAATTAATTATAAGGGGACCTATTGGATTCCTTAGTTGGGCCCTGGATTTTAGTTGTCTTTAGCAGACTGGGGATAACTCCCCACCTCTAAAAATATGCCACCTCCCTCCCAGAGCTGCAGGCTATCAAATACCTTGAGACCCAGAAAGCGTTCCATAGATTTGGGAGTTCTTATCCTTCGATGTCTCCTTTCCTGTCTTCCTCCAGCTCACTTAGTGCTCAAAGCTCCAGCCCCTCTTGGCTGAGCCACCTGGCTATAGATGATATAATCTTTGATTTAGAATGTGGAGGGTATCCTGGAGACCCAGGAAAATGAAATAAGGGACTGAGTCATTTAAGGCTCCCTGGCAGTTTAAGCGACTTGGTAACAGGTTGCTAGGGTGGTAAATGTCAGAGGCAGGATTTGAGCCTGGGTTCTCTGATTCTAGAGCCAAGGCTCTTCCCACTGTACCAGTCCTACCTTGGAGTTATAGGGATGGGGAGCTGAGCAGAGCAGAAGTAAATGAACACACCCTTCCCAATATTGATCAGGGCAGTATTGATCTGAGCAGGCTATCAGAAGTGGAGATGAGCTTGGGGGTAGGACCCCAGGGGGAGGTATGAGGACAAGGTATGGTGAGGCACAGGAGAGCCTTGAAGGCCGGGATCCAGGTTTTATTCTTGATTGTCTTCTGGGTACAAATCAGAGGGCCTGTTATTATTTTTTTTCTTAAGGGATAAGGGTGTTGATATGTCGATTAATCACATTTTGAGCTATCTCAAACCTGTTGGTTTCCCCTTTGTGTCTCCCTTGATCTGAGCTGAGCCGTCCAAATGGCATAAAATAACCAGATGAATCACTCTTTGGAAAGGAAGCCTGAAAGTGTTGGTTACTCCAGAATGTAGCTCACAAAGTGAGTTCTTATTTTCAAGGAGATGGTGTTTCTTAGACTGACAGGCTGGGGCAGATGGCTGGTCTGGGTTGCTTGTAATATGAACTGGGGAGACTTCCGAGGAGCAGGAAGGAAAGGGAGGAGTGGAGTTTTTGGAGAACTGGTTGAGTACCTTTTGGGAGGGATGACAGCAGCCCGCCAGGAGCCAGAAGGGCAGATGCCAGGCAGACACCTGCAGGGTGCCCTTCTTATTCTTTCATTCTGAAGACCAGCTTAGTTTGGAGTTGGAAGAAAAGAAATTGGTCTGGTTTGTATAGCAGCGAGCAGGGAAGTTACATGGTCAGCACTACGCACATTCACATTTGATGTCTAGACTTTGTTAAGACTTAGGTCTATCAAAAGTGTAGGATGCCTTGGGAACTGGACAGGTTCCCCTTTGTTATTGGAGACAGAGGCTGGGTGACCACTTGGAGAGTCCTTTTCATGTTGGTGTTGAAGACACCAGAGAGGCTTCTCCTCTCTGAATCCTTCTGTCTCTGAAATGCTGTGATTAATACACTTCTTTCTCTTCCTTTTCCCTCCCTCCCACTTCCCAGTGACTCTCCAGTTGTCTCCTCTGTGTGCTGACCAAGATTGCAAAGTTTAGCAAAAGTAAAGTGTTCTTTTGTGTCTCCCGGGCCAGGAGTGGGATACAGAATTCTTGAATCTTTTGCTGTGCTCTTGTACAGATGCTTCTCAAGTTGAATTGAATCGAACTGTATTCTTTGGACTTAGTCCAAATCTTACCCTCATTGATACTAATGATTGGTAGGTGAGACCTTGAGGTTTCCCTTGGACAGTCCAACATTGAGCTTATGGAGCATGCAGTGAAATGAGGCCAGTGCCCAAGAAAGGATAAAATTGGAAAATCAGGAAAATTGACACCTGTGCACATCTGGATTTTCCTTCCTTCTGACTTAGATTGGTTCCGTTGCCTGCAAATAGCTTAGTGAAATCATAATCCCAATTTATCTTCATATAACATGTGAAGGCTTCCAAAGCACTTGGCCCACATTCTCCTCTGATCTGCTGAACATCCCTGAGAAGGAGAAACTACAGATTTATATCCTTTTTTACAGATGAGAAATTTGCAACTCACAGTGGTTAAGTAACTTGGCCATAGACACCCAACTGTTGAGTGTCAGAGGCAGGCTTTGAACCTGGGTGTCTCCTCGTTCTAGGCCCACTATGACACTCAGCTTCTCTAATAAGTGTGGACAAACTACTCTGGCCTCCTGGAGTTCATTGTATTTCACGGTGTCCTGGATGCCTTCACTTGTACATCCTATAGACATCTCAAATTCACTGTATTAAAACAAGAACTCAGTAATCCTTGACCTTATGCCCAGTTCTCCTCCAAGCTTCCACCATTTTGTGGAATGCATTACTATTCTTGTGGGCACTTAATTTTATAACCTTGGAGCTACTTCCTCTCTTGCCTTCTTTCTACTCCCACATGTCCTCAGTTACCAAGTCTTGCATATCTCTCTAATATCATCACTCACATACCCCTATCCTATCTCATGCTCTTATTACCTAGTCATGGTACTATTGCAACAGCCCCTAAATGATCTTGCTCCCCCTGTCCAGCCCATTCTTCATACAGATGCTGATGGCCTCAAAAGATGAATATGACTTACTCACAATTCATCCATGGCTCCTTATTGTCTTCAGGGTAAAATATGAAATCTTGAGCCTGCCACTGAAAACCTTCCACAGTATGGCTCCTATCTAGTGATTCAGTCTTATAGCTTATTCCCCTTCATGAAGAAAGGTCAATAAATTCCATGCTTTTACAAACACCTCTGTGTTTTACCTCCGTTTGACCTAAAGGGTTATAAACGTTTATCTGGAAGGGAACACTGTGGTCATCCAGTCTAAGCCCCTCATATTGGGAAACTGAGTCCTGGAAAGGATACACCCAGGTCACAGAGCTAGGATCTGAATCCAGGTTCCCAGCATTCTGTGCACTGCCTGATACATTCCTCAGTTTGGGTCCTTCGAGAGCTAGGGTTAACCCCTAAAGTGCTGCCTGCTAAGTTGTTTTGTGTTTATGTTGTAACCAGTGGAATTTTAAATGAAATGATCAGAGGATTAAAAACTGAAAGGGGCTTGAAGATCATCCTCTCCATTTTATGGAGGGGGAATCCTTAACCTAGACAAGGGGAATGATATACCCATGATCACACAGGTCGTAAGTCAAAAAATGATCAGAATGACTTACCTGTTGTTCCTTAGTCTCTGTATTCCTTCTCCCCACTACAGGCTTTTGTATAAAGTGTGCCCAAATGTGGAACACACTCCTTGTTCACTCCTGGCTCGTAGGATCCTGTTTATTCTCTAAGGCTCTGTTCAGGTACCACTGCCTATGGGAAGCCTTTCTTGATCCCCTAATTCTTAGTGTTCTTTCTGCTCTCAAATTGTCTTGAATTTGTTTATTCACCTTTGTATGACTTCTTGGTGAAATGTCAGCTCCTTGAGGGTAGAGACTGTTTCATTTTTGTCTTTAAGGCTTAATAAATGCTTGTTGATTGGAAGTGAATTGATATTCAAACCTAGGCCTTCCAACCTGTGGTCTTCCTTCTATGGCACTCTGCTTCTTAGTGGTTTGGTACAACTCAGGTGTCAGCATATTTGGAGCACGCTTCTCTCTTTGATTACCAAGACATTTGTGTCTGAAATTTGACATGTCTGAGGAAAGTTTGACTTAAATTAGAATGCCCTTTGTTTCCTGGTCATGTTTGGGCCAGGGATGCTTCTGACTTGAGCCAGACATACAAATGGTTTGATGATACCACAAAGCGGATGGACTTGCCAGCTTCTGGGAGCCTTCCCAAAAGCCAATAGCTTCATGATCTCATTGGGGAGTTGGCTCCCTCAAGACAGAGGCCAATGAAGCCCTGTCATCCTGAGGAGATCAGAGTGAGGATCAGTTTCCAGATGCTTCTCATCATCAAGGCCTTCCTACCATGCTGCCAAAATCTGAGTCAGCCTATTTGACAAACGCTTTTTCAGCTCCCACTATAAATAAGGTACTTCCCCCACTAGGAGGGAAATCTGGCCTGATTGGGTAAAAACCAGAAATCTGACTCATTTAAAATCAAGTCACAGAATATCAAATTGGAAGAGGCTGCAGTGGCCAGTCAGTCCAACCAACACCCCTCAAAGAATTCCCATATCAGACAGGTGGTTTTCCAGAATCTCCTTGGTGATCTCCAATGGTTGTAGACTTAGAGTTCCATTCAGTGACATTTATGGAGTACCTAAGGTGTGTAAGGCACCTGGGCTGGGATCTGAAGACACAAACAGTCCTGCCTTCTAAGAGCTTACAGACAGATAAATCAAGACAGAATTTACAATGTAAAACAAGGCAATCTTAAAGGGAGTAGAATTTTGATAAGTGGGAAGATCAGGATGTAGGAGGTATGAGCTGAACCAATGGGGAAGGAAGCTTGGGATTCTGAGACAGAGAGGACAAGGGAGGGTGTTCCAGGATTGGGGGCCACCCTCATTCATGATCTCATCTCTTCTGATGTGAGGGCAAAAAGGCAGGACATAGAATGTCTCATACTGGGGAGCCATGAATAGTTCAATTTGACTAGATTGGAAAGTACTATGAAATAAGACCAGAAATGCAAGTTGGGAGCCATATTGGGGAGAGCTTCAAATAGTAGGTTGCAGGTTCTGTATTTATTCTATTGTCAATATGGAGGGACTTCAGAGTTCACAGGGTCCAACCCCCTTATCAGACATAGGTGTCTATTCTTAGTGCTGTTCCTGGAGGTGGGGGAGTTAGGGAGAAGAGAGAGGAAGAGGGAAGAAAGGAAGAGAGAGATAGAAGGGAAGGGGGAAGAAAAAAAGAGGAAGGGAAGTAGAGAGGCAAGAAAAGAGGGAGGAAAGGAATGAGAAGGATAGAAGGAAGGACAAGGAAATAGGAAACAGGAGAGAGGGAGAGAGGAAGGAAAAAAGAGAGATGAAGGGGAGAGGAAGAGAAGAAAGACAAAAGAAAGAAGGGAGAAAGAGGAAGGGAGGGAGGAAAGAAAGAGGGAAGGAACAAAGAAACGGAGAAGAGAGTGAAAGACTTCTCTGTTCTGGCGACCTGTCCATCCCAGCATCCCTTAATGTTCAAAATTATATTCTTGGAAACCTTTTAGAACTCCTAGCCAGTTAGGCAAGAGTATGAGGGGTCTTGTTACGTTCCTTTCAGACACGTTTTATATTTTTCCCCCATAAGCTGCCAAATTGTGGCACGTTTCATTGACTTAAATGGGGTGCACTCTGATGGATGGGATATGGTCTGGAAGTGGCTGAAGGGGTCAAAGGGAAGGCTTGAGTTGACATGTTCATGATTCAGGCCTCCTGAGAAGCCCAAACCACCCCCCATGTGCTTCTCTCCCCTTGGTTCCTTAGGAAGGGCTCCGACTCCCAGAGGAGGAAAAAAGTCTGTCTTGGAAAATTGAATGCAGGTCTCTCCATAGCTTCCCCCAGAGGGGAGGTGGTTACTTCATGAGCTGTATACCAGGTACGAAGTGGGTTTCCTCTTGTGAAAGAGGGAGCCGAGTCTGCAGTGATGGTGAAAACAGGTTTGTTCCTCTGCGGCCTGATGGGAGCTGGCAAGCAAACTCTTCAGGAGATCTTGGCCAGAGGAGAATGTCATTGGGAACAAGGCCCACCTGGCCCACGTAACTCAAGCCCCGCTCTCCAAGAAATATTAGCTGATGGCCCCCCCTCTCCCCAGATGGCTGGGGACTCGTTCGGCGTTTTTCTAGGATCCTGTGTTCTCAGCCCCAGGGTCAGCCTTTTACAAGAACAGATGGACTCCTGGTCCATGGCATGTGCATCCAATTTTTGTAAATAGAGTCATATTTTCAGTGTCCTGGGAAGCCTGCTATGTACAGAATCCAATGATGAATCCTTTTGTTAAGCAAATAATTAGCCTATAATTCACTTATTCCATATATCTGGATTTTCACATGTTGTCAACAAGTATTTATTGAGTGGTCTGCTCTTCAGCTCTAGAAAATCGACTTTAAAACTCAGAGGGGTATTATTGAGAGAGTACTGGACTTGGGGCCAGGAGACCTGGGTTAGAATTCTGCCTCATTTACTTGCTAACTGTGACTCTGGGCCAGCTACTGACTGCCTCTGAGTGGTATGGGGATAATCATGGCATCTACTCCAAAGGGTTGTATCACCTTTGGTAGTGATGCCTATAAAAATCAGCTATTATGATTATATACTTTTTCCCCAGATTTTCTTCAGAGGGAAAAATTCAGAGCCCCGGAGAAACATTGTTGAGAGGCAGAATTTGGCTCAATGTCAAGACAAACTCCTTAAGAATTAGAGTTGTCTAAAGTGAAGCCAGCTGCCTTGAGAGATGGCCTTCCCCTTGCTGGAGCTCTCCAATCAGAGACCAGCTGACCACTTGTTGGAGATTAATGAATTAATGCTACCTGGTAACAATACCTTATATTTGTGTAAGACTTTAAGATGTAAAGTGCTTTCCTGGTGGCAACCAATCAATAAATAAACATTTATTAAGTGCCTACTATGTGCTAAGCACTAGAGATTAAAAAAAATGGTAACGGTCCTGACCTCTAGAAGTTTACAATCTATTAAGTCCTGGCTAAGCCTGTAAATAAGGCCTTTCAACTCCAAGACAAGTCATCTTCCCCAGGGTCATGTTGTCTTAATGTCTAAGATGTTGTAAGCAAGAATTCCTTAAAACAGGAAGATACACATTTCTGCTCTTCTGGAGCTGCCAGTTTCCTCTCAATTCAGCAGAATCGAGAGCAGAACCCCAGCTGCCCCACCCTTGTTGTGCCTCTCTGTCTCCCTCAGGGTACTTTGGATCTCAGTTATGATAGCTAATTGCTATAGGGCCCTTCAGGTTCATGAAGCATGTTCTTCATGAGAGCTCTGTGAGTTAGGTAGTATGACAGGCTCCTCTTTTGACAGATGAGGAAGCCGAGGCTTAGAAGTTCTATGACTTGGCGTAGATCACATAGCTGATAATTAGTGAAAGCCCGGATTGGAACCCATGTTCCCTGATCCTGGCCTGGTGCTCATTTCAAGGTTCCGTCCTTGTCTGAGAGGACTTTACTATGGGAAAAATGTCAATAGATTGGCCTTTAGGATGCTGGACCCCGAGCTGTTCATTTCTGTTCTTGCCTCAGTGTTGACTTTTGAGGGTCTCGCTGGGAGCTCTCACTGGGTGTGGGAGATCTGAACCCACATATCGCCTCATCTGGATTTATATTGAACCCTCCCTGTGAAATGAAGGCACTTTGAGGCTTTTTTTGGTCTTTATATCCCCATGGAGCATCAGTAGGTGCTTAATAAATACTGGCTGACGTAAATGGATTAGAGAGATGGGATGATTTGGGATCAGAAACTGCTGAGGTTAATAGATGTGGTAGAATTCCTAAGGGAGTCGGGTTAGGGGCCTTGGGCAACCAGGAGGACACTAAGGGCCATCGTACCCGATGGTAGAGGGAAGTGGCAGCAGCTGGGAGCTGCCTCTGCTCCCAGATCATGAACAAAATGATGGGATAAGCAGAGAATCCAGAGCTGGGAGGAGCGCCAGCCCTCTGCATTGCACAGAGCGGGAATCAGAGGCTCACACAGCAGGAGAGAGCAGAGCTGGGCTTCCCGTGTAGATTCTCTGCCTCCAGAGCCAACTCTTCCCATCCGAGGCAACGCTGGCCTCTAGGCCTTAGTCTTCAGTCATAGGAAAGGCCTCCTTTCCCCTGCCCTTCTCTCTCTCATTCTTGGCTCTTCTCTCCTTCTGGAGTCAGCTGAGAAATCTCAGCCTCCTTGAATCCTTTTGTGAGTCACCCAGTCTTCAGTGGGGATTCCTCTATTTACCCTGTTACTCACAGAACCTGCTTCCCTCTTTTAATTTGTGCCTGTTTACGCAGTGCTTTGTCATTGCTCTTCTCTTGAATCTTTGTAGGAAGAGGGAAGGCATTTCACCTTGATAATGACAATGAGAGGGCACATTTACACGGCACCTTATGATTTATGAAGATCTTTGCTCACAAGAGCCCTCCCCCGAGAAATAATGACTATCATTACTCCCTGCTTCATTTTGGAGACCAAACGCTGTTTCTGCTTCTTGGGTGCCTCTTCTTTGAAGTCCAGGCTACTTCCTCTGGGAGGCCTCTCCTTATCAACCAAGGTGTTTTTTTTTCCTGTTCAAGTATTTTTCAGTTGACTTTTTTCTACTCATTGTTGCTTTCCAATAAATTCCCTATCCTCACCCCTTATATATGATAGAACCCTCTCATATCAAGTACGTCCAAGTCAACAAAGCAAATCAATGCATTGGCCATGTGCTGAACATAGCAAATACTGAATAAATGCTTTTTTATTCAGTCATGTGCAAAAATACATTCCCCTTTTTGCACATGGAACTGCTACTTCCCTGGTCACAGATGGTAAGCCTATTTCACTATCAACCCTCTGAAATCACATTTGGTCTCCACTGAATAGATTTCTAAAGTCTTCCAGTGCTGATTTCTTCTGTGTTATTGGGACACCATGGAAATGGTTCTTCTGGTTCTGTTTACCTTGCTGTGCATGGCTTCATGCAAGTCTTCTCACACTTCTCCAAATCCTTCATGTCTTATATAGAATAATAATACATGAAATCTCAATTTACTTAACCATTCCTTTGTGGATGGGTGTGCATTCCCCTTCACGCTCAGTTACTACAAAATTGATTCTATAAATCTATTTTTCTTTCTTTCTTTCTGTCTGTCTGTCTGTCTCTCTCTCTCTATGTATCTGTCCATCCATCCATCCATCTACCACATCCATCTTTTTATCTCTTAAAAATTTTTTTTTTTGCTTTTTTTTGGAGGGGGAAGGATAGGGCAATTGAGGTTAAGTGACTTGCCCAAGGTCACATTGCTTCTATCTCTTTATCTATCCATTCATCTACTTCTACATCTATCCATCTTTCCATCTGTCTATTCATCTCTATCTTTCTATTCATCTATCTATCCACCCCTATATCTACCCATCTCTCTCTATCTCTCTAGCTACCTATTTATCTATCTATTCATCTGCCTCTATTTATCCATCTTTCT
>CM053593.1:11537838-11567535 GCA_028646575.1 Pseudocheirus occidentalis
ATCTGTCCATCTGTCCATCTGTCTGTCTCTCTGTCTGTCTGTCTATCTATCTATCTATCATCTATCTATCTATCTATCTATCTATCCATCCATCTATCATTCATCCATCTATCATCTATCTATACATCCCTCCCTCCCTCCATCTATCCATCTATCATCTGCCTATCTATCTATCTATCTATCTATCCATCCATCTATTATCTATCAATCTGTCTATCCATCCATCCATCCCTCTCTCTCTCTCTCTCTGTCTCTGTCTCTCTCTCTCTCTCTGTCTCTCCAACTACCTACCTATCATATATCTGTCCATCTGTCTGTCTACCTGTCTGTTTGTCTGTCTATCCCCACTGTCAGTAATTCACCTCCCCTGAGTTCTTCTGGTTTCTGTATGTGTGCATCTATTTTGTATTTTCTACGTGTAGACAAAGGCACCTCTGAACTGGGCAGGCCTGGGCTCAGGTGCTGGCTGTGTGCATGACCCTGGACAAGTCTAATGTCTCCAACACAATCTGCTGCAGCCGAGGGGCCGATTCCACCCGGCATGGTGAGAGCCGTTCCCTCAGCTCCCTCGACTCATGAGGTCCCAGACCTGGCCTGTGGCTCATGTGTGAGTGCCAGCCCTTTGTTCATCAGATGAGATTATGTACATGTGCAGAATATTTTATACACCTTGGAAATGCCATAGAGCTGTCAGTTATTATTATCGTTGGTGCCTGTTTCTGGCCTAATTCTTATTTGCTCAAGGTGAGGGAGGGCAGGGAGGAGGAAGGAGCTTTTATCAGTACCAACTGTACTCCAGGCCCTAGGCCAAGCACTTCACAAATATTCTCTTCATTGATCCCTGTGATGACCCTGCCAGGAGCTACTGTTGTTATCACCATTTTACAATCAAGGAAACTGGGCAGACAAAAGCTCAATGACCCATCCAGGGTCACACAGCTAGTACGTGTCTGAGGCTGGATTCGAATTCAGGTCTTCCTGACTCCAGGACCAGCACTCTATCCTCTGTACTATGCAACAGCCCCTAATTAACTAACTTTCTCTGAGCATACAGCAGCTGACTGGGATGGGAACAAGGTTGGGAGGGGTATCCCAGTGTTTCCTAAGTGTTTTTCTTGGCAGATTGAAAAGCTCTGGGTTTTAATATTTGTCCTGTATAATTCCAAAAGAAGTTTACAAAAGAGGTACCCTCTGTGAACACAGTAGGTGCTTAATAAATGCTTTATCTGTCTCTCTGGTTGAGGCTTTCAGTTTGGAGATCAGGGTTCTTCCCCTTTCAGAGAAATTCCAGGGAGATTCTCTAGGTGACTTGACACGTTCCCTGGTCCCCCACTCTTCTCCCTTTTCCTTCTCATCCCAGATTCTGTAGAGGGGCTCTAGAGGACATGACTGGATGCTAATGCTAGCCCTTGATTTATGGGACAGCCCCAGTAGTGAGGGGAGGGATGTGAAACCACTAGCTTTTGTGTAGGACCAAGTCACTAAGTGGCAGAGTCCCCTTCATCCCACCTGAGGCAGTGACTGCAGAATCACAACATACCCCTGTGCCTTCCCTGAGCAGGAGCCTCAGAGACCATCTCAGATCTAACCAAGGATCCCCTATCTTAATAACCCAACATTCAGCCAATGATGGAAGGCCGTAGGTGACAGGGAGGTCACACCATCCGCAAGCAGCCCTTTCTGCTTTGAGAACTCTCTTGTCCTTAGCTTGTTTGTCCTGCGATTTTCCCTACTGTTTTTCCTTACGTTGTTATATTCCTTACATTAAATCTGCCTCTTTTTAACTTTGGCTCATAACTCCCAGCAGAAAAAAGTCTAATCATCCCTCTGTCTTTCTGCTTCCTTCTCCTTCTCCTCCTCTCCCTCCTTCTTTTCTTCCCCTTATTCCTTTTCTTCCCCCTCTTCTTTCTCTTCCTCCCCCTCCTTCTCCTTCTCTTCCTTTTCCTCCTCTTCCCTTCTTCTTCCTTCTCTTCTTCCTCCCCCCTCCTTCTCCTTCTCTTCCTTTTCCTCCTCTTCCCTTCCTCTTCCTTCTCTTCTTCCTCCCCCCTTTCCTCCTCTTTCTCCTTCCTCCTTTGAGAAGGATTGATGCCTTTTGCTTTGACATGTCATTTGGATCATACTTTTCCCCTCCAGGAAACAAAGCAAAGAAAATCTGCATTAATCAGGTTTGATGTTGTTAGCAGCATTACATACCCACAGACTCCCGCTTCTCCATCCATAGAATGAAGGCTCTGGAGCTAAAATTGTTCATTTTAATTGCACATTGCTCATATCTCATCCCTTTTCTGCATGGTAACCCCTCAAGTACTTGAAGGTCATGATCATGTCCCTGCAAAGTCCATAGTTCATAGAATTGGGAGATGCCTTAGAAGTCATATTGTCCAGTCTCATAGGCTACGAGGCTTACCTGGGCTCATGCAGGACTTGGAATTCCACCCCAGGTTCTTTTCTTCCCTGTCCAGTGCTCTTCCTCCCTCCAAGAACGTGGAATTTAGCTCCAAGCCTATCACTGCTAAGCAGAAAACAGAGAGAGTTCTGGTACTGGGAAGGCTGCTCTCTGACTTCTCCTCTGATACTAGCTGAGTTCCAGGTTTTCTGAGAAAGCAGCCCACATATCTGTACCCAGGGAAATGCAAAAGAAAAACTGTGGAAACCCAACTTGTCAGGGTTTTTTTCATTAACTCCAGGCTTCTGGCCACCAGTGAACTCTGTGCTTTCAAAGATCCATCAGTTTATGTGTTTAAGAAAAAAATGGATGTGTTTCCTCTATATTTGTTCATTCTGGATTCTCCTAAACTGCTCTTTATCAAGCATTGTCTTCTTTTCTCCCTTTAAGAGGTTACAGCAGCCTGATTTTTTTGCTTAAAATTAAAAAAAAATCCGACTCTCATTTAGCATGCCTGCCGTAACATGAGCCCTGTTGGTGGTCTTGGAAGAAGCCCAAAGCTAGGTTGGGTTGGTACTCTGTAATGTGAATGCAATTAGCAGTGGTTTCTCTAAAGTAAAAAGATATGTTGAAAAATAATGCACAGCAAATTTAGGTCAGAGCTGGGAAACTTATAAATCCCGATTTTTGTTTGCATTCCCCTAAGTTGTAGGGGAGCTTGTGTCTTTATTACTTAATTTTCCAAGCAATAATGCATTTGAGAGAAATTTACTGTTAATTTTGTGTGTTTGATCAGAAAGCCACAAGGCACAATGGCCTGGGATGTGGCTGTTGACAGAATTTATGTGCAAAAAGCGACTTTTGTTCATCCCTAATAGTGGATATAAAAATTATTGGGGTTTGGAGGGGAAGTGAGGTGGGGACCCCTCTTACCTGCTTTCTCATATCCTCACATTCATTTCAAGGCTTTTGACTAAAACTAATGATGTGATGTTGGGCAAATAAATGCCTTGACTTCCCTGTGCCTCAGTTTCCCACAGAAGGGTTTGGTTAGACCCGATATTCTCTAAGGTCTCTTTGCAGTTCGAAGGTGGCCTTTATCTATGACTCAATTCTTACGGTCTCATAGCATGTAAAGGAGTCATAGAATCAGAGCCAAAGGGACTTTAGCTATCCTCTACTCCAAAAGCCTCTTAGAATAATGGGATCATACCTGGAAGAAATCACTCAGAGGTGGAAATCTAACCCAACTCCACCATTTTACAGATTAGGAAACTGAGGCATGCAGTTTGAGCAGGCTTGTGCAGGGAGTAGACACTGGAAGCCAAATTCAGCCCTGGGGTCCTTTGACTCTGATTCTATCACGGCATTCCCTGTTTAAAGTAGATTTTCACATGGGGGCTTAGGTTTCAAGGCTGGGATTTGACCTGCAGTGTATTTAGGTTTATGGATCCACACAAGCCAACAGCTATTGAAACAGATACTATTACAGGACATGCTCCTGTGCAGCAAAGATGATTTCTGAGTTCCATCTGCAGGGCAATATTAGAGAACCAGGACGGAATGTCAGCGGATGCCTTGGAGTCCATCATGTCGGAGTTCTGACCTGGAATGAAGGTCCCCTTCACTTCTCACCAAAGTCATTCCATTTTCTTAATTGCCACCTAACTCCTGACCTCACCTCCTATGGGAGGCCCCATTCCATTCATGCTTTCTTCCTCTTCACTTCTTTTTTCTTGGGTAATTATGCTCACTTTCGGTGTCTCCCTCTCCATCTGTAAAGTCCTGATCACGAACTCAAAGGCTCTCTCCCAATTACTGCCCTTATTCTTTTGGGGGCTGCCCTAATCTTTTGCTTAGCGACAGATGGTTCCCTAATGATGTCCTGGAGCAGTGGAATAAGGGATTATAGATGGAGCCGAAAGCATCCCTAGCAACCATCCTTTGCCTGGAATGCAGGCACTCCTCCTCCTCTCTGCCTTTCAGTGGTCCTCCCTGCCTTTTCTGACTTAGTACAGGTGAGCTCAGGTGCCGCTGCTCCCCTCCCTGATCAGCCTTCCTGGATCCTTCAATGATTAGTCACCTCCCTTCCTCAATATCTCCTTATCTGTGCACATACTGCCTCCTTCCAGAAGATGAAGCCCTCAAGGGCAACCTCAGCACCTCGAACACAGTGCCTAGGACATAATAGCTACTCCATAAATGAAAGAGAATAATAATACTATTATTATTAGTTAGTATTTCCATAGTTCTTTAAGGTTTGCAAGGCTTTATTTATGTTTCCTCATTCTATCCTTAACTGTAACCCCGTGCGAGGGCAGTATTGTCCCCGTTTTACAGATGAGGACACTGAGGCTGGGGAGTTTGCTTGCGATACCATAGCCGGCGTCTGAGGCAGGATTCATACTCGGGTCTTTCTCTTCAAACCTGATTCTCTATTCTCTAAGGCGCCCCTGTAAACATAAGTATTTGTGGAACTGGATTTCGTCTAATCCCCTGACTTTACAGATGAGAAAAGTGTAGCTCTGAGATAATTAAACGGTCTGCCAATAACCATCATCATTGTCATTAACAAACATTTATTCGGTGCTTACTCTATGCTAGGCATTGTACCAAGCACCCAACATTTATTAAATACCTACTGTGTACCAGTCACTGTTGAAGTTACTAAAAAAAAAAAAAGCAAAAAAATCCACGGTCCTGTCCTCAGGGTGCTTACATTCTAATATGGAGGGTGATGTACAAGCAGCTGTATACATTCCTTACAGGAACAATGTATTAAGTGGGAGGTGATCTCAGAAGGAAAGACCTGGCAATGAGGAGAGGAAGGAGGGTGAGCTGAGACATGAAAAAAGTGGGGAGGTGTTCCAGGTGTGGGGCAGACAGTGGAGAAGGGTGGGGGAACAATATGGAGCCCAGCGGTGTTGAGGGGCAGGTGGAGGGCTTGAAGGTAGGTGGGGCTGGCTCTATAGGACTGGAAGAGGGGCTCAGAGCATCTGCACTTGCTCCTGGAGGTTATGGGGAGCGCTGGAGTTTATTGAGTAGGAGGGGCAGGGAGTGAGTGACGTGGTCAGGCTTGGCTTTAGGAAGATGGCTTGGACAGCTGAGTGGACAGCCCACTGGTCATCGCCAACTGGTCATCGCCACCTGGCAGAACTAGGATTTGAACACATGGCCTCTGACTCCAATTAAGCACTCTTCCCATAACCCCCCCATTCATGACCTTGACACCAGTGAAGGCACCCATCTAATAATACCTCGAATTCATAGGATGCTTTGTGATTTGAAAAGCGCTTTGCCAATATCTCATTTGACCCTTACTCTGTGAGGTGCTCTGTGAGAGGTGCTCTAATAACCCCCATTTCACAAATGGGGACAGTGAGGCAGGCAGTGACTTGCCAAGGGTCACATAGCTAGTAAGTGTTACAAGTTGGATTTGAACTCAGGTCTTCCTGGCTCCAGACCCATTGCTCTGTCCCTTGAGCCACCCAGCTAATTGTAGACAAGTCATTCTCCTTTCTCACCTGCAGTTTTTGTGTTTATAAAGAGTAAGGTGCTGGGCTGTAAAGTCCACTGCAGCTCCAAAATTCCATAATTGATAGGAGCCAGGCCTTCCCTAGGCCCTCCTGGTGGCCTATGGGAAAAAAGGCACTTCCCTCCCAGCCGCAAGCCTGGAGGTAAACTGCAGATGCTGTCAGAGACCTCTGGAAACCTGCCTGCTGGCCTGGCACCACGAGGCTCTGCTCAGCCGGCTTTTATGGAAGGGGTCCAGCCCTGGCCTTGTTACCCTCCCCCTGCCTGCCGCCCAGCCAGCTTATCATCCTATCGCTGGCCAAATGCTTCTAGCTTCCTGATTTTCTGCTCTGGGGTCTTGAGATCCTAGACACCATCTAGTCTGACCCTCATTTACAGAGGAGGAAACAGGCACAGCGAAGTCTGCTGGATCCAGTGAAAATCTCCTTAAAACTACCTCTGCCATTCCCCTGCTTTGGTGCTGAGCTTCTCTCTGTCTGTCTGTCCCTCTCCCTCTCTTCTCTCTCCGTCTCTCCCCCTCTCTGTCCCTCTCTCTCTTTCTCTCTTCCTATTCTCTCACTCTTTGTGTCCCTTGTCTCTGTCTGTCCCCCTCTCTTAGCCCCTTTCTTCCTCTGCCTTCTGAGAATGAGGAACCCCTGATCTAGCTACCTCCCTGCATTTTACAGATGACAGTCCTGGGGTCCACAGGTGAGAAAGGGACTTGTTCAAGGTCTCCTAGCAGGTTAGTTGCAGAGCCCAGCCTCCAGCCCCCAGGACAGCATCCTTGCTTTAACCATACAGGTCTGAGAGCTTTGAAGATCCAAGTGTCTCTTGTTTGTGTTTCCATTAGAGATGCAGAGGGATTAGAGTTGGCTCTTTTCAAAATCTGGGGGTCCTTACATCTCCCCCTGAGGATGGGGGCACCTGCCTTTCCCTTCTAGCGCTTCATGGGGCATATTCACATTTTTTCCACTCATTTTATATGCTTGCTCCATTGCTGGATGTGGTGAGTGGGTTGGTGGCCTGGTGAGTGACTGGTCAAGGCAGACGCTGGGATGCATGCTTCAAGATAAGGACCCAGCGCTCTGGAAGGTGCCAGCTCTGGCCCGTTCTTCTCCCCCAGGTCCAGGGCATTTAAAAATGAAAGTGCGTCAAAGATGGCCACACTCCAGACGGACTTGGGAGAGGTTGCACCAACCAGCACGCTCTGTCTGCAAACCAGTTGGGCACGTAATGTTATAGTCCTTACCTTGTAAGTTCATGTGGTTTTGACGGTGGTCAGTTATGAAAAGAATACTCAGTGTTGGGACCTTTCAGTGTGAGAGACACCAGGATTTCCAGGGGCAGGTCAGAGCCTGTCGATGAGTCCTACAGGGTCCCCCGGGGCCAGAGAACTTCAATGACTCCCACAGAGTCACACGGTTGGCAATTTCAGAAGAAATATTCGAACCCTGGACTCTGGTGGTAGTCCTCCCTACACCATGATGCTTTCACATCTGTTTTTGTGGTAGGGTGATCCACTTTATAGTAAGGAATTGCTCATGAATCTTTGATCCCATCAGTTTGTGTCTTCCCTCTAGTATCTCAGTGGGAACGATCCGTGTCTGCCCATCCCATGAAGTATGTCCCTATTTTCCCATGGGCTGTCCGTTCAACCCAGTGCAGGCCTTCTGAGATTTCTCCTGACACCCTGAGGGTACCGGTGGAGTATTCTGGTTCTCTGTCTCCCACCTTTGCCGTGTGCCAGTCAGTTAGCAAGCATTTATTAAACACCTACTGTCTGCAATGTACTGCCCTAAGTGCTGGGGATACAGAGGGAGAAAAAGGACAGGCCCTGCCCTGTCTAACAGAGGACAGCACGGACACATCTGCACAGACAAGCGTAAGCAGGAGAAGATGGAGGTCATCAGTAGAGGGAAGGGCCCAGCTCTTCTTCCTGTCAGACATTTCTGTGAAGGTGATTTTATGCCCCTTTCAGCTTGCCCTCTAGGGCACACGTAGCAGCCTGCCGGTCAGCCTGGCCCCATCTGGTCAGTCTGATCACCCAGTGTCACTCTTTGGAGGCTGTCGCAGTCTCCTGCCGCACAGCAATATCGGGACAGCAATAAAGTTCAAATTAAAATAAATCCACGTGTACTTAGCACCTAGTGTATACTTGCCACAAACATAAGCTAGTTTAGGGAAGGGTTTCCTCCCCTGCCATTGAGGACCGGAGATAGAAAATACAGGAGTATCCTGAATACCAAAGCTCTGTGATTTCTTCAGGATAGGGAATTCTGTATTCGGAGCTTTCCTCCCCTTATCGGCCTACAAGGAAAAAAAGAAGGGAATAAGCATTTATTAAGCACCTACCATGTACTGGCCACTGTGTCAATCACCTTACAAATCTTATCTCATTTGAGATAGTGACTATAACTTAATTGACAAGTCCTAGGTGAGCTGCTTGGGTAAAATGACAAGGTCATGGGGCTAGGCCAGGTCAGAGGGAAGATTTGAATCCAAGTTTTCTTTTTCTTTTTGTTTTTGTTTTTTGGAGGGGAGAAGGCAGGGCACTTGGGTTTAAGTGACTTGCTCAAGGTCACGCGGCCGGTAAGTATTAAGCATCTGAGGCTGGATTTGAATTCAGGTCCTCCTGATTCCAGGGCCAGTGTTCACTGTGCCACCTAGCCACCTGGATTCCAGGTTTTCTTGACTTCCAATCCCATCATTCTAAGAATTCTGACATGTTGGAAACTAAGTCATGAAAAAATGCATTCTTTCTCTCTACACATGGCTATGTCTCTATCGGGATTGTCTCTATCGGGAAGATAGAGACAATCTCACTTCATTTCAACACACGTGAATTGTGTCTCTGTGGGCCTGGGAAGCCTTCGAGAGAGCAGAACCCTGCTTTAGTGCCCCTGTATCCAAGCAAAAATAACATTTCAAAGAAAAAATATTTTTCATATAAAAAACCCCCAGCTCCTGCTTTCTTTAGAAATTCCCATTGCAGTGTTATCAATGTTTCTCCTGAAGGGAGTAATTACCGATTCCAGGGTGGCTGGGATGGGCCAATGGCATCAGCTCAAACTTGTTCGCCTTCATTGGCTGTTTGTTATTATGTCCTGTAGCTGGTCCCAGGTAGTCGGGCTCCTGGCAGGCCAGACTGATCAATCATCAGTCAATTAACAAGCATTCATTGAGCAAGTCCTGTATTCCAGGCTCTGTGCTAAGTACTGGGGCTCCAGGTGATCTGTGATCCCTCAGTGTCTGGCCTCTCTGGGCCTATTGCTAAATTCTCTCTGCTCTGGTCAGATCGGAAGCAGTGAGTTTTTCTGAGCCAAGCATCCTTAGGCAATTTAGCTCCCGAACTAATTAGCAGGTGGGAGGATTTATGTCCCCATTGGAGGGATGCCACAAGAATTCCTTGAGGACCCAAGAGTTAAATGCCTATTGGATACCTGCTGCATGGGTTCTTAACGTGCCTTGCACATGGGGAAGGTCCTTGCTGAGTTCCAAGGGAAGGCTGAATGACTGAGTTCTATGGGGCTCCCTGTCTAATCTCTTTTAAAGTGATTCCTCCATTAATTGGTTACCTGGAAGGCCCATTGGGACTTCAAAGGTCAGGTACTTGCTGAGTCAAGCCTGAGTTGCTAGTGGGGGAGTAAGATGGGCTGTGGGGGTGGGGAAGATGTGAATACCTCTTGACCTCAGACAGACGATTGATTGGCACAAAGAATGGAGGAAGGGTTTCTGTGCTCCAAAGGCCTGGGGAAAG
The DNA here is from genome assembly GCA_028646575.1 of Pseudocheirus occidentalis. Classification (NCBI taxonomy): domain Eukaryota; kingdom Metazoa; phylum Chordata; class Mammalia; order Diprotodontia; family Pseudocheiridae; genus Pseudocheirus; species Pseudocheirus occidentalis. The sequence continues at coordinate 11,547,495 of CM053593.1, forward strand.
GAATCTGCCTTGTCTTGACTCTGGCTAGATGCCTTTCTGGACGTTAGGTCTTGAAAGAGTAATTTATATGGTGCTTTAAAAATAGCAAAGGCTTTCTATAAAGTATCTCCTGTGAATCTTCCTACATTGAGCCCTCTGAAGTAGGTCCCATTCTACAGATGGGGACACTGAGGCTTAGAATGGATTAGAAACTTGCCCACAGTTACATTTCTGCACAGCATCAGAAAGATTACCACAGACCCCTTTGGGTCATCCCTGGATTCCTAACAAGAGACTTAGTGGATATCCCCTAGGGACCTGACCTAGTACCAGTGGGGCTCCAGCCCAGAACTTCCTGACTTGGGGTTTTCCTCCTTTTTTTTCCTTCAAGACAAAACAATGCAAAAAAAAACCCCAATATTTTTGTTAGATGGCTGAACTGTGGAGTGCTTGTTGATCACCTGGGAGAATAAACAGTCCCCCAAGGGCTAAGTGGAAGCAGGTGTGTGGTGCTGGTGACAGGCCCGCTGGCCTGCCTGTGGACTCTGCACTATTTCTCTACCCTCCCTGGCAAGCTCCAAGTCATGAGTGGATGCAAGTAGAGAATGGGAGAGCCCAGGGGCTGAGCTGCTGAGTGGGCTGTTGCATTATTCACATGGAGAGAAAAAACACAGCCTTTGTAGCTGAAAGGGGAGGTGAGTGTTATTAAAATATAATTAGGGAAGTGTTTATGAAAAGTCAACAGATGGGTAAGAAGGGAGCCAGGGTAAATGGGTCCATTTTATTTGGTCGCTGGAGCTTGGTGCTCTCAGGCCCCCACTGCTCCAAGGGAGTTCAGATTTCACGGATCGGCCCCTTCCCTTGCTGAATGATTGTCCTGAAAAGGATTTCTCTTTAGGCCCTAAATCTGATCATTTATAACAATATCATCCAGAGGAATCTGCCTGACTCAGGCTCGCTTCGGCAGCATCACGAGAGGGCGGAGTGCTGAGTTGCGTTTGGGCCCGAGGTTGTGGGTTTGTCTGGTGCCGGCTGGGTGGCCTTGGAGCTAGGAAAGCTTGGGTTCCAATTTCTGGCCCCCGTTTTTCTCATGTGCAAAATAAGGCTAAAAGTACCTGGTGTGACCACCTTGTATTGCAGCAAGAGCATGTATATAAAGGGCTGTACGAAGGCCAGCGGCTGTGATTCAGGACCTTGCATGGGGAAGGAAAGAAGGAAGCGCACATTTACTAAACGCCTGCTGTATACCAGACACTCGGCTAAATGCTTCACAAATACTCTCATTTGATATTCTCTTTGGAGGCAGGTGTCTCTATCATCTCCAATTTACAGTGGAGGAAACAGAGGCAGGCAGAGAGCCAGTGATAAAACTGCTAGCAAGGACCTGAGGTTGGATTTGAACTCAGGTCTTCCTGGCTCCAGGCCCTGTGGACTGTACACCCAACTACCCACCTGCCCCCACGGTGATAAAATAAATGACACTTAAATTGCACTTTAATTTTTACAAAAGCATCTCCTCACGACACCTTGGGAGCAGGCAGTCTGATGGCGTTCTCCTTCCCATTTCTACAGATGAGGAAACTGAGCTGGGGGGAAGTTAGGGGACCTTTCTAGGGTCTCACAGCCAGTTTGTGGCCTTGACCTGGCCCTCTCTGGCTCCAGCTTCTGAATCTAGCTGGTTTGAAGTTTCTGGGTTGGCCCCCTCGCCAGGTGGCTCCTTCCTTGAGAACCCTCTGCTTCTGCGCTGTGAGTGTGTGAGTGTGCGTGTTTGTGTGTGTGTGATTATGTGTGTGGTGTGTGAGTGTGTGTATGGTGTGTGAGTGTGTGTGTGTATGAGTGTCTATGTGAGTATGAGTGTGTGGTGTGTGTGTGTATGTGGTGTGTGTGACTGGTGTGTGAGTGTGTGAGTATGTGTGTGTGACGGTGTGAGTGTGTGTGTGTGAGTTGAGTATGTGTGGTATGTGTGTGTGTGTCAGAGAGAGAGAGAGACAGAGAGAGAGACAGAGAGAGACAGAGAGGGAGAGAGAGAGAGAGAGACAGAGAGAGAGAGAGAGACAGAGAGAGACAGAGAGAGAGAGAGAGAGAGAGACTCAGTGTCTGATATGGGGGGGACGCCTCTTCACATCTGCTTGCTCTCCTTTCCCCATTCACTTGCAGTCATCTTTTCCTTACCTTCTCTTTGTCCACCCTGCCAGGGCTCCCAGCAGCCACCTGCGCCTTCCCTGGCTGGCTTTCCCAAGGCCATGAGTAAGGCCTTTGTGTGCTTGCAGCTCCTGATAACCCCAGCCCCAGATTTCATGTCAAGGCTGGGGCTCCATTAAAGCTGTGATTCATCATCTCGTCTTTGTTTGAAGACCTGGCTTTGGCAGGCAGGCGGAGGGAAGGAGGCGGCTCCAGCTTCTCTGGCCAGATGTACCGGGAGCCGTGAGGGAGGCACTCAGCTGAAGCACATTCCTGGAGTTGCTTGGCAAGGAGAAGTTCACTAATAGAACAATTGTTTGTTATTCTGATTCAGAGGCTTGCTCATTTTTGGAGCATCAAACGTTGGAGCCCCAAGGGTCCTTGGAGATCAACTCCTTCATCTTACTGAGGAGGAAGGGGAGGCAGAGGACCAGAGGGACTTGTCCAGGGTCACACAATAGCAGGGGTCAAGGCTTTTGACTCCCAGTCCAGTACTCCCATCTGCTTCTGGAATGGCCCAGAGTCAGAGGACCAGGGCTCAGGCCTGCTGGACATGGTTCTAATCCCTTTTCTCTGAGTCTCACCTTCACCATCTGTAAAATGAACAGGTTGGACCGTACAAAAGGCCTTCAAAGCCTTTCTTTGCCCTTTTACCATCCTATCATGAACCCCAGGGATTCACATTCCCGCCTAGCTGACCTTGCTTAGCTGTTCCCTAAACTCAACATTCCATTTCCCACCTCTGTGGCTTTGCATAAGCTGTGCTCCCTGCCTAGACTGTCTTCTTAGAATTCCATCTCTTGGAATCCTAGGGCTCTTCCAAGGCTCATCTCAAATGTCACTTCCCACAGGAGGTCTGTCCTGACCCTCTCGGTTAGCAGGCCCCTTTCTTGACCCATATTACTTGGTCTAAACCTTTTACGTAGTTTGTATTTACTCCTTTGGGTTCCTAACTCCCCTCTTTTTACTTCCCCATTTGAATGTGGGGGCAGCTGGGTGGCACAGCGGAAAGACCACCAGGCCTGGAGTTAAGAAGATCTGAATTCAAATCCAGCCTCGGACACTTCCCAGCTGTGTGACCCTGGGCAGGTCACTTTCCTCTGTTTGCCTCAGTTTCTCATCTCAGATTAACTGGAGAAGGAAAAGGCCAGCCACTCCAGTATCTTTGCCAAGAAAACCTCAAATGGGGTCACAAAGAATCGGCTGTGGCTGAAACACCAACAAGTTTGAACATAGGCTTCTTCAGGGCAGAGAATGCTTTTGCTTTGTACTCTCATTGCCTGGAACATAGCAATAGGTGCATAATAAATGCTTATTAAATTAATATTGGTCTGTCAGAATTATGGAAGGCTCCATCTCCACCCCAATTCAAATAACTGTTGAAGGGCCCCAGGTATCTGAGTTAATCAATTTGAGAGGATCGAAGGGCTTTGACATTAAGGGAAAGACAGCTGAGGCTGTGTGGGAAACTTCTCTCATGATTGGTTGAGAAGATCAAGTCTTCTTCCTGTCAATAGATTAAAAAAAGAACAACCAAAAAACAAAATCCAAGCTTCTTTGGAGTTGGTCACTCAAGGGCTAAACCAAACAAGTGGCTGAAGAGTCTTGGTTTGGAAGATTCTGCTCTGAGAGTTGGAGCCAAATGAAACCGTATTTATAAAAGCGCTTTGCAAGCCCTAGAGTGCTATGTCAGTACTGTTATTATAATTGTTGTTGTTGGGGGGCTGGAGGTGAGAAGAGGTTTTCTGTCTCTAATTTTCCCCCACCTCCGCTGCTCATGGATGCTGAAGAGACTGGACCAGTAGGAGATATGGCTTCCAGGTGAGATCAGAGAAACTGGGTCTGTAGGAGAGGAATCCATTTACTTGCTGTGTTAGAAGCTGGAATGGGAAAGAGCACAGGGCAGGGAAGGCTAAGGAAGGGGGAGAGGAGGACTGAGCAAAGCCAGCCCTGGCCCTTGTTGGCGTGGAGAGGGGAGGTTTTCCAGGGAAAGTTCCAGACTGCAGCCTTGGCAGAGAGGTCAAGGCAGGGAGGGCAGAGGAGAGGAAGGTTCTGGCGCTGGCCTCTGAATCCACACATTCAGGAAGAGGTGGTTTGTTGGGCAGAAGTCTCACAAGACCAGTATGATTATGCCCGCAAGTGTATAATTAGCATTGCTTTCATACTTTGATGCATCTGTGATCTGGGTAATGCCGCCAGCCCCCTCCCTGCCTTCTCATCCTTTAGGGCTCCTCCCATCAATCCCCAGCTGGGTCTTCTAAGCATTACCCGGATGGTCACACCATACTCTGACCCTCTCTAGGATACCAAGCCAGCTGCTTTAGAAGAAGGAAAACTGGGTCGGGGCTGGAAGACCTTGGCTTTAATACTGGCTCTATCCTCCGTCAGCCACTCAGCAAGCATTTATCAGGCACCTGCTATAAGCTAGGTGCTGTGTGAAGAGTTGGGGGTACACAAAGATTGTCCCTGCCCTCAAGGAGCTTATAATCTAATGAAAACAGTTATGTACAAATAAGAATAAAAATACAAATAAATCTAGGCAGGATAAATTGGAGATATTCGATAAAGAGAAGGCACTTACTAGTTTTGTGACCTAGGGCAAGTCTCTTCCTTTCTGAGTCTCAGTTTCCCCATTTTTAACATGAGGTGCTTGAACCTGATGGCCGCCAAGGTCCCTTCTGGTTCTAGATCTAGGGTCTGCTGAAGTCCTAGAGCCCAACTTTGATTCCACATTGGATGACTCCAAGTTCATGGTATGTCAACTACTTCCTGGCCTCACTTTTCCCATCTGTGGAATGGGGCTGATGTGGCCTCCTTTACCAGCCTCAGAGGGCAAATGTGAGGGACAAATGAAAACTAGGAAAGAACTTTGTGACTTTCTACCTATGAGGGGTAGGATGGTGCAGTGAGAAGGCCACTGAGCTTCTTACCCCATGAATTTAGTTCAGTAACTAAGTCACAAGACCTATGTGAGGTTGGGGAGTTCTCTTAATTTCTCTGGCCCATAGATTCTTTATGTATAAATTAGAGGACTGGTCTAAATGACTTCTGTCTCTGGTTCAATCAATGATCCTATAATTTTCTCTCTTCTTGGGATGTCCAGGTAAATCTGCTGCTTTCTGTTACTAAGGAAACCAGATTTTACTTATTACTTGACCTTTGAATCTGTGGTTCACAGTTGTCTCTGGTTTGACTAAAGTAGATGGTTGACTATTTAGCATCTCACACTGAGGGCCACCATCTTGGTAAAGGAAAAACAGTGGATGCCGACCAAGAGGATTCTTTTCTGTTAGTGGCAGATGCCTAACACAGATGTTTCCCAGCCTGCCATTGTGTGGCGGGAGGGCAGACTGAGTGACTGCAGTCAGATCTTGGTGCTTGTTTGAAAGGAAACTTTCTTAAAATAAAGGTAACTCCTGGTGAATCCTCCTATTGTTAGACATTAAAGGGTTATTGTCAATAGAGTCCCAGCAGTGAAGAAGGTATTTTGATGGAGGAGCTGGGATTATGTTCAAAAGTAAATTAATGTTGTTTTAATAACAGGGAGAGAATAAAGTAAAACCCACCTCTTCTGAGATGCTTGGGGGTGTGTGTAGGGTGCCTTGTAAGAGAGAGAAAGTGAGGGCGTAGTGGAGAGGGGGCTAGACCAGAGTAAGGAAGACTCACATTGAAATCTCACTGCTGACTTTTGTCACCAAAGCATTGAACCTTCTTGGTCAGTTTTCTCAAATCTGAAATGGAATAACAGTCCCTGGAGCACTTACCTCCCAGTGCTGATGTGAGACTTATATGACCACAGACTTCAGAGGTAGAAGGGGCCACATGGGGGAACCAAGGGAAGGGAAATGACTTGTCCAGGTTCACACTGCTAGAAAGTGTCTGAGGCAGGATTTGAACACAGGTCTTCCCAGTTCCAAGTCTAGTGCTCTACCCATCATCCCACACTGCATCTCCTAATCCTTGAAGTGTTCTAAAAACGGCAGAGTCTACGCTTGCAAGGAGTTTACGATCCAGTAGTTATTACTCTGTATTTTTTACCAGCTCTTTCATGTTATTGGTATGGAAATGTTCCATCCAGGAATTCCTTTTACCGGTGCAAATAACAGACTCCTACTCGGCATCTTGTATTGCCTGGGAACAGAGAAATCAAGAGACTGACCCAGGGTCACACAGCCAGGGTGGCTCAGAGGTAACACTTGAACACAGGTCTTCTAGATTCCAGTGTCAGCTATTGAGCAGAACAGAAACTGGATTTACTAGTTCATAGTAATAATGATTTATTTTTACTTTTCATCTCATTTTCTTCTTTTTGATGTTCAAATAGAAATGTTCCTGGGACAATTTATTTTGATTACTTGGTTATTAATAATGACAACGTAATAATAGCTAGAATTTGTAAAGTGCTTTATCTTTCGGCCTCATTGGATCCTCACGACAGCTCTGGGGTGGGGGGAGGCTTTTATTTTCTCCATTTTATACATGAAGAAACTGGGGAAGACAGAGGTAAGTGACTTGTTCAGGGTCATACAGCTAACAAGCATCCAGAGCAGAATTTGAACTTCAGTCTCATTGACTGTGAATTCAACCTTTCTGCATAAGTGGGTATAAAGACAATGTAACTAAATGAAAGTATTGGCCTGTGAGCTCATGTCCTGCAGGCCTGGGGCCAGCATGGGAGGGACAACAGCAGTCACTGACAGAGCCACAGGGGTGCTCTGGGCCCCATCCTGGGGCTGCCTCATTCTGACTTCTTTTCCTAGGTCTGTATTTGGGCAGCTTTTGGTTTCAGATAATAATAATAAATAGCTAACAATAATAATTAAGCATAACCCCATCATCACCGGATAATGACTTGGCCCAGGAACATTTCTTTCTGAACACTAAAAAGATGAGCATGAGATGAAAAGCAGAAAGATTGTGAGGATTTGGTGCAGAGATATCTGTTAAAGCGGTTTTCTTAAGTCTTTCCTTTCCACTCAGCTCTAACACTAACTTCTGAAGGAAGCCTTTCCTCGTCCCCCCAAGTCGCGGCTTCCCCCCCCATTTTAGCTTGCATACTCTGCATGTACCATATACAGCCCTATTTATGCGCACGGTGTCTCCCCTATTAGATTGTAAGCTTCCTGAGGACAAGGGCCATTTGTTTTGTTTTGTTTTTTATTTACATCCCAAGAACTTGGCACATAATTGGAGTCAGGAAGACCTGAGTTAAAATCCTGCCTTAGACACTCAATGATTGTGTTGCCCTAGGCAAGTCACTTAAGCCCTGTCTTCCTCAGCTTCTTCGTCTGTAAACTCAGGATAGTGACAGCCTCTACCTCTTAAAATTGCTATGATGTTCGTAAAATACTTTGAAGACACTAAAAACTGCGGATTGATGTCTTAACGTCCTCAGTGCTGAGCGCACAGCAGCTCAGTGATTGGTTGATTCTTACGGGTCAGTGTAATTTCTGGGCAGTGGAAGGCAGCCTTAAGTGTTTGTGTTTCATTGGTTTAGGTAAAGTAACTTGTTTTGCTAAAAACGCACCCCAGCGTTGGGATTCGAATACAGAGCGCGGAGATGCTGGCCGTGAATTTCCTTGAGAGGCTCAAGCATAGTGGAGATGCCTGCTCCTGGACTGGGGAGGAGTGGCTTTGAAGGGTCAGGAATTTGAAATCCCAGCAGACCCTTGGGAAGCCCTTTGTTCTAACTTGTCGCGTTGCTTTCTGGCATTTGGAAGATGGTTTGGGAATTACCTGCACCTTGAGAGACAGGATGATTTAGGGTCTTTCTGCACCTGGTAAGCAGGGCAGGGCAATTTGGGGCACCTCCCTGTGAGAGGAGGCAGAGCTGCTTCCTGCTTCATGGGGGGAGGGAAGGAGCCCAGAACGACAGCTTTAGAGCTTTAAGTACCGGTCATTGCCAAAGAACCAGTGAGAAGGAAACAGGGAGGAGAAGGAGCCGGTCATTCTGAAGAAACATTGAAGTCAGCCTGGTGGAGGGGAGAGTCAACCTCTGAGACAGGAGGACCTGGATTCAAGTCCAATCTCTGACCCATGTTGGCTGTGTGACCTTGGATGAGTCACCTACTAAACATTCCAAGCAATTCCGTCACACTCTAAGCTGCAGAGTCCAAGCTGCTTGACTACGGTCCTGTTCTCTTTTGCCCCCTAACCACCTTTTTCTGGCAGCCTGGTTGTCTGGGGGCACTTCTTCTGGTTCTCTCATTCTCCAATGGATCTGTGTCATCCGTGATTTGAGCATTCCCTTCAGTGATGCAGATTGCAGCTCATCTGTCTCTTCTCATCTGTGTTCTCCCCAAATTTGCCGTGGTGGGTGTACTCAACACACTGGAAGCCTTCTTCACTCTTTTTCAAGGGCACCTAACATTTTTCTATCATCATAGTGAATGGAGTGTTGGATGTGAAGTCAGGAAGATATGGGTCACATTCTGACTCAGATACCTACTAACTATGTGACCGTGGGCACATCACTCAGACTCAGTTTCCTCATCTGTAATATGGGGATAATGGCACCTCCTTGGCTTCTGCTTTCATCATTGCTGTCTTTGTTATCCTTTGCTCTCACACTTCCCCCCACCCCCTATCTTCCTATCTTCCTTTCTGTCCCAACAGCGCCCACTGTCTTCAGGGCAGCTTATTGGTTTCAGCATGGTTGCCTCCCCACCCCCACCCCCACGCTGGTACCCGGCTCTCTGCCCGAGGCTCATCTTGAGTTCTTCAGAAGCAGGGACATTCTGGGCTCCCACTGGGAGAATGTTTGCATTGGAGAGGAAGCCGAGGGTGGAGGCATTGAAGACCTGTCCGGGTATCTGCTCTTCTCCTCCTCTTGAGCTCTAACCCCCACCCCACCCCCAGCTCACTGCCCATTTGTATCAGTGCTCCCTGTTAGGCATCCTGCTAGGCAGGCTCTGTGGGGTGTCCATGCAGATGCGTGTTGAAGTCTGGACAATGGACAGTGTTCATCTACTTGGTCTTTTCCTGTGTAGAGTTGGAATGTAAGAGACATGTGAGTGGGGATAGCACCAGTCTGTGTTCTTGTATTCCTGGTACCTACAAGATAGGAGGCGATTAATAAGTACTTGTTGATTGATTGATTGGACAGAAGTGAGTGGGGGGCAAACTCTTTTGACTGATGACAGATCTTTTCTGGGAGGCTCTTTGGGCTTAGTGTGGTCATTATAATGTCATCCCCAAACAGGAGCCTCTGGAGGACCTCACCACTCATGGGGAATCTTTCTTCTCTCCGGACCCAGGGTTTGGACAGAGATTCTCTGTTCAAACTCTTATTCTGCTCCTAGTTACCTATGTTCTCGGTTGGGGGACTTGACTCTGTCTCTCCTTGATGACCTCTGAGGTGCCTTCTATCTCTGGACTTATGCGTCTAAGGGAATTTCTGTTGGGTGGGTGGGAGGCTGGGCTTCTGTCATTGATGTTTTTTCAGTCCTGTCCAATCCTGTTTGGGGTATTCTTGGCAAAGATACTGGGGTAATTTACCATTTTCTTTTCTATCTCATTTTACAGATGAGGAAACTGAGGCAAACAAGATTAAGTGACTTGCCCAGGCTCACCCAGCTAGTAAGTGTTTGAGGCCAGATTTGAACGTAGGAAGAGTCTTCCTGATGCTGGGCTCTATGCATTATGGCATCCCCTAATTGCCCAGGTTGGACCAGGTGGCATTTAAAGTCTAGGAGGTTACGCCATTTATGAAGTACCAAGTCCATACTTACCCCTGGGTGAGATGCCATGATGATATAACAGAGGAGTAGCCACAGAACTTATGTACAGGAAGAAAGTGAAAGAACGGTAAAATTGCTTTGATTTCTACCAGTTGGTACTTGTGAAACACCTACTATGGACCAGGTGCTGGAGATACGAGTTCAAAGAATGGAACAACCCCTAGTTACAAAGGACTTCTGTTCTAATGGAAAGACAACAAGGAAAATAGAAATACACATAGCACCAGCATAGGGTGAATAAATACACCCCTGTACAAAGTCATTCCGCGCCAGCAGGGAATGAGGTCACCAGAGGTGGAGGGGACTCAGGGAAGGCATCATGCAGATGCTGCCCGAGTTGGGGCTTCTTAATCTGGGGAACTTTTAAGAAAAAGGATGACCACATTTCTATGCAATTGTTTTCTTTGTAATTTCATACAATTTGTTTCATGAATTTCCAAACTTGATTCTGAGAAGGGGGGACATAGACATCACTGAATATTGCCCAATGTGTCCAGCAGACAAAAAAGATTGAGAACCCCTGTCTTCCGGGAAGAGAGAGACTCCTTGGGGTCCATGAAGGCAGGTAGTGCATTACAGGCATTGGGGCATCACCCCCATAGGAGACAACATCCTTTAGAAGGAACAGAAAGAAGGTCCTGATTTCTTGACTGTGCAAATTCATTGCAAAGAATGTGGGAGGATGAAAACCCACCTTTTCAGCCTAGGTTGGGGCCTGGTAGGGAAGGACTTTAAAATCAATATTGTATTATAAAGGCTGTGGTGAGCCCCAGGAGTCTCAGGGTGAGGTCTGTGCTTTTGGCAGCAGTGTGTAGGATGGACCAGAGTGGTGAGAGACTTGGGGCATGGAGACCAATTAGGGGCTGCTGCAGTAATCTAGGTGAGAGGTGATGAGACCTAGACTGAGGTGGTGCCTGGGAGAGTGGAGAGAGTAGTCTTCTGGGACAGATCCTGAGATGGCGACTGATTGGATGGATGGGGTGAGAGAGAGAGAGGAGGCTGGGGAAATGTGGGGTTCTATGCTGCAAGGTTGGTGAAGGTGTCGGCAGGATTGGGGGGTTTTGGAAGAAGGGAGGGTTTGTGGGGAACAATAACGAGCTCAGTTTGGATATGTTGAGTTTAATGTGTGATCAACACAATGACCAACCACAATTTGAGAGCACTGAGGATGGAGTGTGTTGCCCACATTTTTTGGATATGGCCAGCGTGGGAATTTGTTTTCCTTGACTGTGAAAATTTGTGACAAAGCTTTTCTTTTTTTTCAGTAGGGTGTGTGTGTGGGGGGGTGGGGGGTGAGGATAGGAGAGTGAGAACACAGATGTTTGTTAGCTGATAAAATTAAACAAATAAAAATAAGATGTGGTGAGTTCCCGGTCACTGGAAGTTTTCAATTGGAGGCTGAGTGTCCTCTTGGGTTGCTTCAGCAGATTTTCTGGCTCATGTCAGCATTGGATTGGATGGCTTCTGAGGTCCCTTCGAACTCTGAAATTCTGTGAATCCTAAGTTTTGAGGCAGCTTGGCCTTGTAGCATCGTTGAAGGCTCCTCAGACACAGGGACCCCAAAGAGGCTGAACCTGAGTGTCCGCCCATCCCAGGCTGCCCTGAGAAAGGCGCTGCCTTTGCTGCTGGTTGTACTGAAAAGCATGGAGAGATGGACTGATTCGCTGGTCCCTGGGGAAAACTCATGTTGTTGTTTTTTACTTAAGCTAAGCTGGTCCAGATGTGTCAATATTTATCTTCTATGATTTAAATGAATCATGCAAAAGATGAGGAACCTTTGTAGGCACTTAATCCATAATGCAAACCAGCTCCTCTGGGTATTTATGGGAGGAGGATGATTTAAAGGAGAAACAGAGAGCTTTCACTGGAAAAAAATATGGCGCAGGTGCTTGCAGACGACCTTCTGGGCCGGGCCTTGGCTTGGCGGCCTGGTTTTGGTTTGATTGTGTTGGTAAGTGTGGGAAAGCCCAGATCAATGGCAACCCCAACATGGAGTCATCCTGCTGGGATGGATGGATTGCATTGTGTCAGAGGAGGTGCTGAGCTGGGGCATTTCGCGAGCAATCTCAAGGGCCCACTGCTCAGGGTATAAGATGGCAGGAACTGAGCTATGCCCAACCCTACTGGGGAATTACTGTAATTTCAATGGTAGCATGGCCTGGATCCAAACTGACTTAAAAATTTCAACTTGGATGCAAAAGTATTATGAGAAAAGAATGCTCCAAAGCCATGCCTGGGACCATAGAGTTGGAATGGCACCTACAGGTTGTCTTGTCCACCCCCTTTATTGTACAGAGAAGTCAACTAGGCCCATCAGAGTCCCCTGATGCAGCTAAATTCACACAAGTGGTGAGCAGCAGAACCAACATGGGGGCCTTTGCCACCCCCTCTGTCTCAGTTAACTTGGGGCCCTCTCGATAGAGCACTCATTGGCATCTTCGGGGACCTCCATATGGGGGATGTGTTTATGGACAAAGGCATCTCACTTTCTGGGAAATAAAAATATTGTGTTAACCTGATTAAAACTTTGCACTGGGAACTTTGTGAGGATTTCGATTGTGTTAACATTGCTTAGAATGGTTATGATGATGTGGAGTGGCTCATTGAAAAGAGGGCTGCATTTGGAGGGCCCCTTACTGTCTACGTGACCTTGGGCAAGTCCCTTAACTTCCATAGGCTCAGTTTTCTCATCAGTTAAAATGAAGCAGTTGGATGGGGATCATCCTAGATTCCATTCTAGCTTGAAATAATACATGATTTGCCCAGTTAATATGGCAACTAATTGGATGATGGCCCTTACCATTTCTTCCCTGGTGTCTTGAATTGTTAATTAAAGCTTTCATTTCAGGTCAATAAACTTTTACCAAAGTACCTACTGGGAACTAGTGATACAAAGACTAAAACAAACCATCCTGTCTGTCCTCAGAAAGCTTCCAATCACAGGGGTGGGGTAGAGGAATAGAAAACATCCAGAAACCTTAAGAGAAAATATGTACATTTAAGCAAAGGTACTACAAGATAAGGGGGTAGGGAAATGTGAGGCAGTAACTGGTGTGACTGAAAAGAGTCCAAGGCAGGAGGGGGCATTTGTGAATCTTCTCCCTGACTGGACTGTCAGATGCCTGAGAGCAGAAACCACTCTTTATTCTCTTGGTCTCTCAGGGTGCCCTCTAAGGAACAGGTGGCACTATTTTTGAGTTCAAATCTGGCTTCAGACACTTACTGGCTGTGTGACCCTGGGCAAATCACTTGACCCTGTTTGCCTCAGTTTCCTCATCTGTAAAATGAGCTGGAGAAAGAAATGGCAAACTGCTCCAGGATCTTAGCCAAGAAAACTCCAAATGGCATCAGGAAGAATCATACTGAAACAAAGGAGCAAGAAATTTCACTGAGTCAGAATCTGAGAGTGTGGTGAAGGTGGTTAGTTGTCCAATGTTTGTTGGAAGACCTCCATTTAGGAGGAGCCCGTGGTCTTTCCAGGCTGCCAAGCTAAGTCAGCTCATTTAGGTTTGGGGTGGGGGGGTTGCCTAACTGAGCCAACCTGGTACAGACTTGGCTTCCTCCATTCCTAAAAAATTCTTACAGATGCACCTGGACCAGTGAGAGAGGAAGTGATGCCCAGAGTCACATGGCCAGACAGATCTGGAACTCAGCTCTCCATTATGTCTTGGAGCCCCTCTCCTGTCTTGAGAATTGTCTCAAAGGGGAGGGCATTTCGGCTAGAGGCCTCACAGCAAAGGATGATGATTATTATAGGAAGAGCATGGGCCTACATGACCTCTGAGATCATAATTATGGCATAAAATGAAATAAATTCTGGCTCCAAGAACTTAGAAAACTTTCCTCCAATTGTAAATCCCTAATTAGATTATAAATGATTTGACCATCATGGGCAATGCTTTTCTATCTAGATTTTAGTGTTTGCCTTATTTACACAATAAATCAGCCCACGTAAGACCAGTAATTGGCTTCCTCGTTGAAGCAGGGGGCTTTGGGTGTCTAGGGGCTGAAATAGCGCACGATCCTTGCTGTGCCTCACCAGGCTCCTTGTGGCGGATACACTTAGACATCTCTCTTGTACATGTATCTGACTGTGATATGTCAGTCCTTCCACAGATAGCTGTGAGTTGGTAAAGTCTTATCAACTCATGACAATCTCCTTTCAGTAAGTGCTCCTAATGTCAAGGCCAAGTTCAAGTTTGTGCTATATTTGGGTCTTTGAGAGTCAGGAGAATGGGCCATATTTGGTAGGCCTCTTGACACAATCCTGGCCTGTTTCCTTACACTATTATCAGCTCACAGGAAAGCTTGCCCCTCCGACCCACACCATGGCCCCCGGTCCCATGCAGCTGTCACGACAGGGAGCCTCACTTCTTAATTTAACTCTGAAGTGACTGGTCATCAATAAAAGGATGTGGAGGGAGTCTTGTTCCTTCATTCAGTCTCTTTATCTGCTTCAGTGACCCTGGGCCCTTGCTGTCCCTGCAACCAAACACCCTCTCTCTTGAATGGAGGTGCTCTTGCTGGCTCTCTTCCACCCCCCTTCTCATCTCTGCCTCTTTCCCTTCTTCCTAGTCTCATCTAAAATCTAAAAACCCTCCGTGAAGCACTCATTATTGCCGAGGACTTATCCCATGTTGAGAACATAAAATCAACATGCCAGGAAAAGTTGATGACAAATTTAAATAAGTACCTTAATTTTGTGCTTATCAATTCTGTCTGTGAAAAAATCTAATGCAGTCCTTTATTTTTTCTCCCTCCCCCCTCAAAAAAGTTCCCCCCACCTCCTAGCCGTCCTTCGTGCTAGTGTCCCCCTTCTGTTCATCATCTCGAATTCATCCTGCCTGTGTCTTGTTTGCACCCAGCTGTTTGCTTGTGGTCTCCCCCAATCAGGCTGGGAGCTCCCTGAGGGCAGGACCTGTCCTGCTTTTCTTTATCTCCCCACACTTGGCACCATGCTTGGCGCTTCAACTTGATTTCACTATCTTTGTCCTCGTCTCTGGCTTCCCTTGCTTCCTCCATATATGTTACTGCATTTGCAGCTCAAGTGCTCTATTTTTCTGAAATGTTACCTTACATTCTTATGAAATATTTCAAAAGGTGTGTGGGGGGGAGCAAAGTGGAAGGAAACTTGGCCCTGGAGTCTGGACAGACCTGAGTTCTACTTAATAACATTTTCTCACATTTATAAAGTGCCTCAAATCCCTCATTTTACAGAGGAGGAATCTGAGTTACTAGAGAGGTTTAGCTACATGTCCCAGGTCACACAGATAGGATTTGAACTCATGTCCTCCAACTCCAAATCCACAAAAAACAAACAAAAAAACCCAACCCAAACTAGTGAATTTTGTTGAAAAATAAAGTATTACATAAATGCCAGCTATTAATGACTATTAGGGATGTGCTGGGCACATAGCAAGCCCCTGATAATTCTTATTTCATTTATGGTTTGGTATTCTGAACACCCAGTACTGATGCATGGTAGGTACTTAATACTTGGGAGATTGATAGGCTGATTGCACTGGATGGAGTTCATAACTTTTTTTTTTTGCTTTTTGGAGGGGAGAAGATAGGGACAATTGGAGTTAAGTGACTTGCCCAAGGTCACATGGCTAGTTTTGTGTTAAGTGTCTGAGGTCAAATTTGAACTCAGGTCCTCCTGTCTCCAGCCCAGTGCTCTGTCTACTGCTCCACACTATCTAACTGCAGAGGACATAGAACAAGCCCCCTTTGCCCTTAGAATATTAATGTTTGAAGATGAAGCCATTTAGTTGAAGGCAGAGTTACAGGATGACAAGAGTCAGGCCTCATTCTGGAGCTGCAAAGTTGGAATGAAAACTTTAATCATTATTTTAAGATAAATGTTCTATCTCTGTTGATTGGCAGGATTTATAATCCATCCATCTGGTGGATATTATGTTTCTAACCCCCTCCCCTGCCCGTCCTGCTCTCCACCCTAAAATGGCAGATTGGTCGGTTTGGGAATTTCTGATTCACACATCTCTGAGTTGGAACAGAGCTCGGAGGCCATCAGTCCAGGGCCTTTGCCCCTCCTCACCATATGCCTGAGAGGTGTGCCTCCAGCCTGTTCTTGAAAGGCTTAAATGCGGGGGAACTTACCCCCTCCCAAGGCAGCCCAATGCATTCTGGGACACTGACATTTAAAGATTCAGTACACATTCCATGCAGGTAGTACTTGCCTATCCATCAATTAACAAGTATTTATTAAGAACCTCCTGTGTGCTGGGCACTATGCTGACACTGGGGGGGGGGAGGTGCAAAGGTAACAACAAAGCAGTTCCTGCCCTCAGGGAGCTAATATCCTCTGCTGATAGGTGCCCAGAGGAGGTGACAGGACATATAAAGTCAGGTAGGCATTAGCCATTGGCCAGGTGGAGGGTTCTGCGCTGGGGAAAGAAATGTGAAGATGGAGAAGAAATCCTTCCCCTCCAGCCTGCTGCATTCTCCAGACTTCTCTGCCTTCTCATCAAATGCTTTGCCTCTATGTGGCTCCTCCAGCTCCCAACTCCTCTCTTGTCAGCTCCCTCATTAGAACGTGAGCGCCTCGATCATTAGACCCTCTTCTTGTTTCTGTCTGTCCTTTGTTGTGGAAGAAGACCTATGACTTCAGGAGGGTGATACAATAACTCTCCTGTGAACCGGACTGAAGGGAGCTCCTCAGCCTCACTCTCTCCTCCAGATACACGGGAGCCCAGTAGTAGTAGGGGTCAGGACAGGGAGATGGCCCTCTGGACACAGTCATTCTGTACCGGGATCAGCTGTGAATGACCTGGCTGTTCTCAGCAATACAATGATCCGGGGCAATCGCAAAGGACTCATGATGAAACATGTTGTCCGCCTCCAGAGAAAGAACTGGGGGATGGGGGTGTCTGAATGCAAAGCAAAGGATACTTTTAAAAACTTGCTTTTTCTTTTTGGTCTGTATGTATCTATGTATCTGTCTGTTCATCCATCCATCATCTATCATCTATCTATCTATCCATGCACCTTTTTTTCCTCCCTTTCCCTCTCTTTCCAACTCTCTTTCTGTCTCTTTTTTCTCTGTTCTTCCATGTGGGGTCAAACCAAACAAGTTGAATCCCTCTTCCGTGAGATAGCCCTACAAATATTGGTATCCCCAGGATCATACGACCACAGAATGTCTGAGCTGGAAGGGATCTCAGTGGCTGTTGCATACAACCCCAAACTCACCCCAAACCCTCTTCCACAGTGTGATCCCCTCCTTTGTCTGGTCCTCTTTTAGGAGTGAGCCCCTCCCCTGCCAGTAGGTAGCAGGAGAGAGAGTAACCCACAGAACCAAGGTTCTCCCCAGCTGGGTCAAAGACTTTTCAAGACTGTTATGATAGAGTGCCTGCTTGTGCCAGGAGAATTCATCAGTGTGTCTGCTTGGGAGCGATTGATCTTAAGCTCTTAACTTTTAATTTTTGAAGTGATGATTGACTGCCTGTCTCCATTTCCATGGTAAAAGCCACCAGATCCCCTCTCTCTGGGACTCTTTTAGGAAATGCTGGAAACTACTTGCTATTAGCTGGTTTAGCCGGTCTCAGATTACAGTTAGGCCTACATAACTTTCGTTAGTTTTTCCTGGGGCCTAGAAGCCTTAACTCTTAAGAATACAGCTCACAAACTCACTGTAAGGCTCTGTATTCAGACCTTTGGGCTTGTGGAACAGCTTTTTGGGATGTTGTTCTCTGATCTCTAAGGCCATTTTTCGGTTTAGGTCCTAGGCTTGTATGACTCCTAGCTTCTGTCAGAACTCAGTTCAAGTCAGGCCTGGCAGCTCATGTCTGTAGTTCCAGGTCCCAGGAGCCTGTGGATCCTTCTAAGTCCATAGCCCCGTGCTAGCCCCTGTAGACAGATACAAAGCTAAGTGCTAGACTAATCAGAGTCAAGGTGCCATTCAGTCCCTTTTATGGAAGGCAAATCTTGAAATCTCTGCCTTCCTGAAATCACTGCATGGGTGCAGTCACTAAATCTGAGAGGCTCTGGCCTTATCAGCTCCACGAGCCCTGTCCTCAGGGCCTTCTGGTCCAGGGGAGGGACTTGATACCGGACAAATTACTACAATATTGAAGAGAATTTTAGAAGTAAATGAAAGCAGCACAAAATGCTCCAAGACACCAGAGGAAGGGGTGATGAAAATCAGCGTCTGATGGCATGTCACCATTGTAGGAATACCTTTTCAGAAAATAGAAAGCAGAATTATTTTTCCCCCAAAGCAGATAGTGGAGGGCAGACCACGTTGGTAATTTATGATGGCCTGAATTATTATCAAGGTCTGAGACCCTCTTGTGATTCACCAGAATCAAGAGTCATAAATCTCAGGGAAGTCTAAAGATGGCTCCACTCATTAATCTTGACTTGGCTAAATGCTGTATCCACTCGGCATGCCTTGATCTTACTGAGCAGCTTATTTCTTATCTGTAAAATGGGGATAATGAGACACCTATCATCTGGGTTACATCATGATGCATTTTGTTTCTGATCTGGAGAAGGTGAGTGAATTGAAAATATGAATGAATGAAAAGGCATTGATTTATTAAGAATTTCCTACATACAAACCACTGTGCTAAGCACTTGAAATACAAATATAAAAGTTGGCCATTCTCTGCTCTTAAGGAGCTTTCTTTCTGACTAGCTCAAGGGCATATGATTTACTAAAGTTCCTTAATGAAAAATTTCTTAACAATTAGCCCTGTTCAGAAGAGGAAACATGCTGTCAAGTCTGGTATTGATGTATCCGTCCCTGCAAGTCTGTCCACAGGCAGAGGCTGGACGGTGGCTTGCTGGGGACAGTGGACAGGGCTCATGTCTCCATCAAGGGTTTGATTAATGATCTCTGAAGTTCCTGCCAACCCCATCATTGCATGATGGATAGAGAGAGCTGAGACTGGACCACAGTCAGTCAGCCCTCATGATTCACTTTTAGTCCAGTGAATTGGTCCATTCCTCATCACTCACATTAGCTGAGGCTTTCTCAGGGTAAGTGGTCAAAGAGCCATTATAGTCACTAAAATTTCCCCTGTATCAGTAAGACTCCTTTTCAGAGTTTCCCCTCAGAAAAGCTTTTCTGTGTGGTGCCTTCAGATTTATGGGTCTCATCTATAAATCCATCATTTTCCATTTTCCATATCCTGAAGTTCCCTCTGGTAAATTGGGTCCCTTGAACACTTTCTGAAGGAGAGGAGGTGATAGCATTAACCCCAGAGAATCCAGCAGGAATTCAATTTATTTTTGCCAAGACAATTCTCCTCTAGCCTAGTTGGGACTAGGGATAGGCAGATGGGGTAGCTGCCACAATGAAGGGAGCTATTACAAATTTACATTCGTAATCCCAGAAATTCCACTCCCTGTGACAAGTTGGTGCTTAGTTTGGAATAAGGTAAGTCAGTTTTCTTCTAGGGCAAGCTCATAGTTTCTAATGGACAGTTCTCCATAATGGGCTCCATTTTCCATTGTGATCTGTGCATGGAATATAATTTCCATACTTTTCCTAGGACCATACAAATCCCTTGGTCTAGTCATAATCTGGAGTAAACAGAATCCAAAGTGTTAACTTGCAATACTTATAACAAACAGAACCTTCTTAAATTGCCTTAATTTAAACTTGGTAGTAGTAGTTGGGTGGTGTGTGTGTGTGTGTGTATGTGTGTTGAGTCATACCTGAGATTTAATTGATATAGAACACTCTGGATGAGTACACCGACTTCCTCTACCAATGTAGATGGGCAGCCATCTGGAACTTAGTTCTAGAGAGTTGCCTGGGGCAAAGAGAGGGAGGTGACTTACACAAAAGTATTTATAACAGTTCTTTTTGAGCTAACAAAGAATTGACAATTAAGGGGATGCCCATCCATTGGGGAATGGCTGGGCAAGTTGTGGTATATGATTGTGATGCAATATTATTGTGTCATAGGAAATGATGAGGGGGATGGCTTCAGACAAACTTGGGAAAACTATGAACTGATGCAAAGGGAAGTGAGCAGAACCAGGAGAACACTGTATACAGTAACGGTAGCATTGCGTGATGATCAACTGTGAAAGACTTGGCTGCTGTGATCGAGACAATGTTCCAACACAATTCTAAAAGACCCATTGAGAAAGACAGAGAGAGAGAGAGA
>CM053593.1:11568035-11644984 GCA_028646575.1 Pseudocheirus occidentalis
TTAAAAAAAAAAGTTTAGATGAGATGAGCACTTGAGTCTCTTTCCTGTTCTGACCTTCTCAGGATTGCATGGCTCCAGAAATACCCCAAGGCTCCTTCTGTGTCCACTAGTCCTTTAGAAAACAGATCATTCTGCCCTTCGGCTTGCTTCCACCATCCTACTCTATTCCTATGATGCTTTCCCTGCCAAGACCTTGTGTGACGAAGTAGGGAGGATCTGGGCTGGAGGGATGGAAACCGGTTCCTCTGCTCAGTCTGGTAGAGCATTTGCTTGAGGCCACTAGACAGACTCCAGGAGACATTTATCTTACCAACTTTTCTAAAACATTTTTTTTACTATAATTTAAACTGACATCACTTGCTTTTGACATGGCAACAAGGTCTCTGCAGACTTAATGTTGGGATCGTTTTCCCAGGAATGTCCATATGGGAGATTTATGGATTTGCAGTGATCATGGATACCATCCAGACGCCGATTAGGGAGTTGGAAGCTCTGATTCTCTGGGTGATCCGTATTAAGTCATTATTGTTTTAATGAAACATGGCTTAGCCGGGGTCTCCTAGCCTCTGACTCCCAGTTTCAAGACTGAGTCATTAATTCCCATTAATAAGAAACTCTCAAGATAAAACAAAGCCTGTGGGTTGAGTGTGCTAACAGGGTAGATATAACCTGTAATCTGGCTTTAAACACACACACACACACACACACACACACGCACGCACACACACACACCACGCCTCTGTATTTTGGAGAGAGGGAATGGGGAACAAACAAACAAACAAGCTGCTTGGTTTCAGGAGAAACTGCCAACATGTGAGGGACTTGGAAAGACAGGTGGTGTGTGGCAACCACATTGTTAGGGTTTGTAGTTATTTAGCAGGGAGCAGGGTGGTCTGGAGTATGGCATTCCACAGGGGAAGGAAGATTTGATGGGTAGTTGGGAAGCCCTATCCCCTCGTGCGACTGTGGACAAGTCTATGTATCTTCAGCAAGGTGGCTCAGTGGAGACAGTTGGGTTTGAACCAAGTTCAAATCCGGCCTTGGAGTTTGACATTGGCTGACACAGATCAGCCTTGTGCAGTTCCCTTCATCACTCAGGGCCTCAGGGAAGTCTCTATGTTGTAGAGAAGGGCTGTCCTCAGTGGTGGTGGGAGTTGCCCATTTCAATGAAATCTTAGGCCCAGGCCTATGCCTGGGTTACTTTATCTGCAAGATGAGGAGTGTGGTTCAGATGGGCCTCTAAGATCCCTCCCAACGTCCAATCTCTAACCCTGTCATAGAGGATGTCCCCTCCCCACCAAGCTGTGCAAGCTGATGCTATGTACCAACACAAAGTACTTTATGAACCCCTTAATGACCATCTGCTTATGAATTGTCTACTCTTTAGTTTGCCTGTGAAAAAACAGGAATCCCAGGACTGTCAGGGACATTGTTTATTCATGCCTTAGTACCATCAGATCAAGAGGTAGAAGGGGCCTTAGACAAGTTGGGGAACCTGGGTTCAAATCCTGACCCTGCCACTTCCTACCTGTGTAACTGTGGACACATTCCTTAAGCTCCCTGAACCTCAGTTTACTTACCTATGACAGGAGAAGGCTGGACTAGATGAACCTTCAGTTTCTCCACGTTTCTGATAGAGTCGAGCCCCATCCACCCTGCAGACATTATCTTTCGTCAGGGACTGTGGATAGAAAGATTCTGTTAGGAGGGTTGTGTAGCCCAAGGACACTAGAGAAGAAGAGAAGACCAATAATGGGACATTGGAGAGGAGGGCGCATGAGCACAGACTCAGTTTACCAAGACTAAGAGAGGGTAGGTGATTTCCTCAGGGTCACACAGCCAGTGAAAGCCAGAGCTTGGCTTTGAGCCCTTGTTTCAAGACTACAAACCCAGCGTGCCGTCAATGGGAAATCCATTTCAGCCTGGACTCAGCACCCCACCATTAGGAAGGCAACAGAGGATCCATCCATCTTCCTACAAAATCCAGTATCAGCGACTGTGATTATCAGCTATTAACATGCCGCTGCTCACCAATTAACATGGCTAACTGAGAGAGATTCATTGTTTTAAAGGGTTCCTTTGGTTATCATTAACAGTAAGTTTCTTCCAAAGATCCTCTGATTAGAACCAGAAGGGAACCCAGAGGTCATCCAGTCCAACCCCCTTAATTTACAGATGAAGAAAAAGGGGCCTAGGGAGGTTAAGTCATTTCCCTGGAGTCACATAAGTAGCAGGTGTTGGAGGAGAGGTTCATAGCATCAGAGATACAAGCTGGAAGGGTCCTTGGAAGCCAGCTGGTCCAACTCCCTTGTTTTATAGACGAGGAAACGGAAACCAAGGAGAGTACAAGGATTTAGCCAACGTCACCCCACCAGGATTTGAACTTAGGTCCCCTGATTTGAGAGCCCTGCTCTAAAATGCATAGCTTCCCTTTCAGTGTCAGATGTATTTTCATCATGTGTTTCAAATGAATTCTTTTCACTGAATTTTGTTGACATTACACCAGGTCACAGAATCCCAGAGATCTGAGAGACTCAGATGCTGTGTAGTCTAATTCACACAGATTGCCTAGCAATGAATCCTCCAGTTTCAACCTGCAGGCCTCCTTGGAGAGAGAATTCACTACTGCTCAAGGCAGCCCATCCTACTGAATTGTGGCCACAGAATCCAAGGGTTGGAATGGAGCGTAGAGGCCTGTCTAATCTAGCCCGTGGAGCAGCTAGGTGGTGCAGCATGAAATCAGAAAGGGTCATCTTCCTGAGTTCAAATCTGGCCTCAGAAACTTAATAGCTGGGTGACCCCGGGTAAGTCATTTAACCCTGTTTGCCTCAGTTTCCTCATCTGTAAAATGAGATGGAAAAGGAAATGACAAAACAGTCCAGAATCTTTGCCAAGAAAGCCCCCCAAATGAGGTCATGAAGAGTAAGACACCCCAGTGTAATCTATGCTCGAATATTCCTCCCCAGCATCATACCTGATAAGTGGCCATGCTTTAAGACCATCAGTGAGAGGAAAGCAGTGAGAGCAGCCCCATTCCACTTGGCCAAACCGTCCTCGTTAGGAAGTTTCTCCTGACGTTGAGCCTAACTTAGCTTCTCTATGGCTTCTCCCCATGACACCCAAATCCACCTCTCTGGGATCATTTCTGTCTTTCATTAGTCCATTTACTTGGCTATTCAATTATAGACAAAAGACTGCTGGACCCAATCTTTGGGGATTTCTGGCACAGCAGAGGAATCCCATGTCTATGTTTGTCTCATCATTTTTGTCATTGTGTCTAAATGCCCTCCTTCCTCTCTTCTGTTCCTGGCTCCTGAGACTGCAGAAACCCCACCTTCTTCAGGAGACTTTTCTCTGCAGCTCCTGCTGTCAGTGCCTTCCCCTCTAGGATTGCTTTTCATCTGTTCTGTATATCACATGCATGGACCTTGATGTTTCCATGTTGGGTCTTCCACTACGATGTGAGCTCCCTGAGATCAGAAACAATGTCTTTTCCTTTCTATCCCCAACACTTAGGCCATTGTTGGTATGTAGAGTAATGGTTTAATAAATGCTTGCTTGCTGATTGACTATTTCCACCACACTAAATAAATTATGCTTATCATTGGGAGTGCTGGCTTCCATTCTTGGTTCATCCTCTTTGCCATCAGAAGGATGAAGAGGATACTGAGCAGAGTTCCTCACTGCCCTGTGACACGTCTGCCATCCTTTTGATTTTCTCAGCTAGAATTTCACCATCTGAAATTCTCATTGAGGGAGGCAGAGAAGATGAGAAAAACCAGTGAAACTTTCCAAGATCCCTCCCGGGAAGATTTTCTGCAGCTCTCAGGAGTCCTCTTCCCAATTAAGTCTATTATCTCTATTCCATGACATTTGAATAATGGCAAGGTTCTTTCTTCCCGAGATGGAAGTGGGATGGCTCCAGGAGGGTCTGAAAAATAAGAAAAGGGAGTGTGTGTGTGTGTGTGTGTGTACATGTGCATGTGGGTGTGGGTGTGTATGCAGTTGGTATGTGTGTGCATAAGTGTGTGTATGGTGTGTATGTGTGTGCATATGTGTATGTGGTGTATATGTATGTGGTGTGTATATGTGGTGTATATATGTGTGCATGGGTGCGTGTGTGTGTGATCCTGCTCTAGATTGTGGAGAATGATTATGGAGAACCACAGGGCTTAGGAAGCTAAGATGGGGTTCCTTGTCTGACTCTCTTTCTCCCTTGTTCAATTTCTTTTTCTGAGATGGGGTTGTTTAAATAATTTACTTCCACTTCAGTTAGTCTGGGCAACTTATATTTTTGTAAATATTCATCCATTTCACTAAGATTGTCAAATTTATGTGCATAAAATTGGGCAAAATAATTCCTAATTATTGTTTTAATTTCCACTTTTTTGGAGGTACATTTGCCCTTTTCCTTTTTGAGGCTTGAATTTTGGTTTTCTTTTCTTTTTTTTATCATATTGACTAAGGATCTATCAATTTTATTCTTTTTTTCATAAAACCAACACTTAGTTTTACCTATAAGTTCAATAGTTTTCTTACTATTAATTATCAATTAATCTCTCCTTTGGTTTTCATTATTTCTAATTTAGTATTTAATTGGGGTGTTTTCAATGAGCTCTTTTTCTAGCTTTTTCAATTGCATACCCAATTCATTGACCTCCATTTTCTCTAATTTATTCATGTATGCATTCAGGGATATAAAACTTCTCCTAAGAGCTGCCTTTGCTGCATCCCACAAGTTTTGGTATGATGTTTCATAATTGTCATTCTCTTGAATGAAGTTACTGATCGTTTCTATAATTTCTTGTTTGACCCACTCATTCTTGAGGATTAAATTATTTAGTTTCTAAATAGTTTTTTTCCTATCTTTCCATGGCCCTTTATTACATATAATTTTTATTGCATCATGATCTGAGACGGATGCATTTAATATTTCTGCCTTTTCTGCACTGAATTGTAAGGTCTTTATGCCCTAGCATATGGTTGATTTTTGTGTATATGCCATGTACTGCTGAGAAGAAGGTATATTCCTTTTTATCCCCATTCAGTTTTCTCCCGAGATCTATCATGTCTAGCCTCTCTAAAATTCTATTTGCCTCCTTAACTTCTTTCTTGTTTATTTTGAGATTAGATCTATCAAGTTCAGACAGGGGGAGATTGAGGTCTCCCATTAGTATCGTTTTGCTATCTATTTCTTCCTCTGATTCCCTTGACTTTTCCTCTAGGAATTTGGATGCTATACTGCTTGGTGCGTAATGATATTGTAATGATATTGTAAAGATATTGCTTCATTCTCACTGGTGCCTTTTAGCGGAATGTATTTTCCTTCCTCATCTCTTTTAATTAGATCTATGTTAGCTTTTGCTTTATCTGAGATAAGGATTGCTACCCCTGCTTTTTTTTTTACTTTAGCTGAAGCATAATATATTTTACTCCATCCTTTTACCTTTACCCTGTGTGTGTCCCCTTGTTTCAAATGTGTTTCTTGTAGACAGCATATTGTAGGATTGTGGTTTTTTAATCCATTCTGCTATCTGCCTCTTTTATGGAAGAGTTCATCCCATTCACATTCACAGTTATGATTACTATCTGTGACTTCCCCTCCATCTTATTCCTTCCCCAGTTTATATCTTTGTGTCTTCCTTTTCCCTTCCCCTCCTTAAGAGTTTTCCTTTTGACCACCACCTTCCTCAGTATTCCCTCCCTGTGTCCCCCCCCTTTACCTACCCTTTCCCCTTGCTACTCTTTCCCTCCCTTTTGACCACCCTTCCCCTTCTTATACCTCCCCCCCCTTATCTCTCCTACTGCCTGTAGGGTACAATAGATTTTTATTCTTAAAAGAGTATGTTATTCCCTCCTTGAACCCAAACCAATGCTAGTACATTTCATCCAGTGCTCCTCTCCCCTTCCTTTTCCCTCTATTTTTATGTGGTTTTGTATCTTTTCATGTTAGAATCTAAACTTAACTGTTTGTATTGATCCCTCTTTAAATTAGAACCAATGAGCTGACTCTCTCTCTCTTTGGCCTCTCTTGGAATGGATGTTCCCCAGAAGTTCTTTCAGGCCAGGATTTTGAGCTAGGTAGCCTAGCTGTTCTGGACCTTCTCCAACTGTAAAATCTGGAACAAACTTCGGTTTGATGTGAGGACAATCTAACAATGAGAGCTGTCCCAGAGTGGACAAGGCTGCTTAGGAAGTGGGGGACTCTCTCCTTCCAACCCCCAGGCTGAATGGCCACATGTGGAGAAGGCTAGAGAGAGGACTCCACACCAGGTACAATGGGACGACCTGGTTTCTCAGGTAGCTTCTAACTCTGAAATTTGGTAGAAATTGATTTTCCCATTAAAAAAAAATTCAGAAAAGAATCATCTGGTCAGCTACTTATCTCCCTTCTCCTGTAGTATGCCTTCCCCAGTCCCAATGCTCTTCAAATCCTCATGTACATGAATTAAGAGGCAGTGTGGTGTAATGGCTTCTACACACAGTGGTTGGTGTGTGTGTGTGTGTGTGTGTGTGTGTGTGTGAGACCCTGGGAATCAGGCTCTCAGTGTTCCCAGCTTTCCCTAAAACTGAGCCCCAGGGCAGGTCTTCATTAGTGAAGCCATTGACCTATCAGGCTGTTCTCCAAACTGATGAAATCACAGCTTTGGCAGAACAACAAAAAGGCCTTATCTGTTTAGATGCTGTAAAAACTCCAAGTTGTTAGAGTGTAAACCCCTGGAGAGCAGGGACTGTCTTTAGCATTTCTCTGTGTCCCCAGCACTCAGCCTGGTGTCTGCACACTGGGCATTTACTAAATGCTTACTGAGGTTGTATCCCCCTCCCCAAACTTTTCCTCAGGAGAATGTAATCTCCTTAAAGGCAAGAATTATTTTTCATTTTGTCTTCACACACACACACGCCCTCTCTTTCCCTACATATACCTCTCTCCCTCTTTCTTCCTCTCCATAAATGTATGTATACATACATATATGTATATATTTATACACACATCTCTCTCTCTCTCTCTCTCTCTCTCTCTCTCTCTCTCTCTCTCTCTATATATATATATATATATATATGTGTACACACACACACACACACACGCCTAATCCAGTGCCTGGAAGACAGGCTATGCTTAACATATCTTGATTGGTTTATGTGCCCAGAGCCAAGCACAGTGCCTTACACATCCAAGCTGCTTAATAAATCAGTTATTAACATTAGCATGCTAATTTATGTAATTAATGTACGTGCTAATTTGTGAGCATCAACAAATGCCTGTTGTAGGAACTGAATGGGACCTTGGATTCCATCAGGGCTAGGTTAGACCTAGGGCCGTGGGGCTGGACCATGTTAAATGAACTGGAGGTTTTGGGGGCTGGCACTAGCCTTCCCCAGGAGCTCATATTCTAGAAATTAGGGGAAAAGTGTTTAGAAAAGTTGGGTGAGGGGCCTGAACCCCTGACCGTTGGAGCTGGATAGGAAGGCAGACGCTGTCTAGGCCAGCCATAGACAAGAAATCTCTAGCGTAACAGATCCCACAGGTGGTCCTAAGGCCCCTGCCTGAGGACTCCCAAGGAGGGAGCAGAAGCCACCTCTGCAGAGGAAGGGGACTTGTCCAGGGGCAAAGTAAGGCTCAGGTGCTGCCCCTGAACCTGCTCCTGCCCCCTCCCCGCATTGTGATGCCCCCTTCCCTCCCCCCATTGTGAGGCTGACTTCCTCATGGTGTTACTTCACAGCTACTCTTTGGCGTGGTTTTTGTCTATCCCCAGTAGAAGGGAAGAACTTTGTATCCTCAACTCATACCCCTGTAGCAACCCCACTGGTACTACAGTCCGCCCTAGGAGTGAAGGCTCCCATAGCATCCCAACTCTTTCATTTTTTCCCCCTTTCTATCCCCTATGGATTTCCTGCCTTCTCTCCACCTTGAAAAAAACTCTGAATCATGGTCCCGGTTATGTTAATGAGAATGTTAAAGGGGGAAAGAAGGTGGCCTAGAATCTTCCAGGCCAGTCTGTCTTGTTCTAGAGAGGGAGGGGGGAAAGAGCCTGACATTCCCTATGTCATGACTTTCCTGCCTTATTTCAGACATCACCAGGTCTTAGGCTTATTTCCAAAGGGTTGTATGTTGTTTCACCGTTGTTCAAACTTGTTACCATTTAAAACATTCTTTTTTTCTCTTCCTCTGCAACTTCACCATGCCTTTTATAGATAATTAAAAGCCAGACCCTATGAAGGTTTTTTACATCATTCTTTTCCCCCCTGTGTTGATGGTGATAAATGGGGGCCATTATGATAGACAGTTGGATACCCTTTCCCCTTTTTCTTTTTCCTTTTATTTCTACCACACATGGGCTTGAGGATGGGCTAGTCGAATGGGCAGAAGGGTATATAACTTGGCCCCCTGTAGGCATCCAGCCCAAGGCACTTGGTAGGCTTCATCAACAGCAGTAGTATTCCCAAAGTATGTCACTGTTAGGGTTCTTGTGACCAACACCAGAGGGTCAATGGTCAGTGAGGAGAGCTTTATCACATGAGTTCCTCTAATGTCTGGAATTCTTTCCTTCCTCCCTGCCATCTTTTAGACAGCCTGGCTGTTTTGAAAGCATAGGGCACTGCCATCACTTACATGGCATCTTTCTTGGTCTCCCAAAATGTCCGATTCTCTGCCTGAAATAATTACTTTATTCAGCTTTTGCATAAGTGTTATATCAACTCATTTGTTGGCTACACTGGCCTATAGACTGCCAGATACTGCAGGGTGGACTTAGTTTGATTTTTAGATTTTTAGGCTTTGTCATGTGCAATGCCTGGGACATAGAAGTCACTTTATAAATGTGGGTTGAATTGAATTACTTTTGTTCCTTCAAACATACCTTAGAAAGGCCCCTTCAAAGCTGTAAATTTATGCTCCTGAGTCTATGTATGCATACACTTGTCCAGGCAGCTTAGAGAGCTGAGTTCAGAGTCAGGAAGACCTCTGACATGTGCTGGTTGGGTTACCCTGGTCAAGTAACTTAACCTCTCTGTGATCTAGACAATGTCTAAGACTATGCATCTTCGAGCAAGGGGAGCTAGGTGGTGCAGTGGATAGTGCACAGAGAAATCTTGTGTTTAAATCAGCTATTATTTATTATCATTAAATGGAGGGGTTCATCTGCTTTTGTTGCCATGGTTTCTTCATTTGCGAGTTCTCTACAGCAATGGAATCACATGCCAAGTCCCTAGCTCTATTCCTAAACAATATTTATCACATGGTATCATATAAGCTGTTATCTAAGGGTAAGTTATTTACTGAGGACAGAACTAGGGATAATGGTGGGAGCTGCAGAGAGGCAAATTTGGCCTAACAATGAGAGCTACTCAGAAGTAGAGTGGTCCACCTCTGGAGGCTATGAGGGTCTTTAAGCAAGTTGTGAATGATCCTTGATGGATTTCTGTTCAGGTAAGGATGGGACTGGTCTGCCTTCTGGGATCCAGCTCTGCATCACCAATGAAAATGACTTATTGATCATTTTCAATGGGAGGTCCCATGATGCTTCCAACTCAGCATGAACAAAGCAGAATTTTCTCTCTTTCCCGCCAAACTCATGCTTTTTCCGACTATCTTTATTGCTGGCAAGGGCACTGCCATGCTTCCAGTCTTCCTGGTTTGTAACCTTGGCATACTCAGACTGACTCTTGGCACACTATGCCTAACTCAGGCTTCTTCCACTGACCGTCCAAACCCTTACCCACACCTCCCATCCCACCTTCTTCTGGAAGACTCTCCCAAGAGCTCCTGGGCTCCAAGGGCTTCTTGCTCCTCTGTGCTGTAGGACTGATTGCCTGAACCATACATGGGATTTAGAACCTCACATAAACTGAGTGGGAACTTCTCTTTGTGCTAATGAGGGAACAGAAGCCCAGCCAAGGGAAGAGGCTTGTCCACGTCCCAGAAGAGCAGAGCCACAGACTCTGGATCCTTTGGTATTGAATCATAAGCTGCCTTCTGTCATTACTTTATGTTGATGGAGGCAGTGTGGTGTAGTGGGAAGGGCTCTGGCTCTGACTGCAGAGGAACAGATTTAGATTCTGCCTCGGTAGGACTTTCGGACGCTCCAGCCTTAGTTTACCTAATTGTAAAATGAGCTCTGAGTCCCTCCCAGCTTTAAATCCATGATCCTTATGAGTTGACTGCAGACTTTTTGAGGAAAGGGGCAGGGAGAGCCTAGCCCTCTGGGGAGGGCAGGTACTTGAGGAGTACTTGTGTGAATGGTAGCGGCTTCAACTAGTT
Source organism: Pseudocheirus occidentalis (assembly GCA_028646575.1). Lineage (NCBI taxonomy): Eukaryota > Metazoa > Chordata > Mammalia > Diprotodontia > Pseudocheiridae > Pseudocheirus > Pseudocheirus occidentalis. Next base: position 11,578,294 of record CM053593.1, read on the forward strand.
ACCACAGATGCAGGTAGACGTTTTCTCTGCAACGACTGAATTACCTGAGGGTACTGAGAGGTTAAGTCTTTGGTCCAGGACCATGTGGCTGGTGTATAGCAGGGATGGGTCTGCTCCTCAAGGTCCTCGAGGCCGGTTTTCTCTCTTCTTTGCCATTCTCTCGGTCTCTGTCTCTGTCTGTGTCTCTCTGTCTCTCCCGCTCCTTCCCTCCCTCTTTCCCTCCCTCCCCCCTCTCTCCGTGTCTCTGTCTCTCTCTGTCTCTGTCTCTCTGTGTTATTTTCCTAATTTTTCCTCTCCTTGGAAACAAAAGGCTTCTGAAGCACTTGAAAAGGCTTGCTATGGATTTTTAATGCACTACTGGCCTCATTGTTTGGGGGAATTGCTTTCAGTTCCCACCCAGTCCTCTAATTGACCTGAGTTTTTAGATAAATCTGTTGGCTTGAGTCTGTCTCTCATTATTCATTGCTCTTTAATATTTCTAGGGACTATTTTGGGCTATTTTGTGCCTTATCATTTCCTGAGGTCAAGCTGAAAAAAATGGAAAATGAAAAACACAGACTTGTCTGTTTGTCCCCAAAGGATAAATTCAGGCACAGTCTATACAAGTTGCAAAGGAGAAAATGAAGGTTTGATGTCACCAAAAATTTAACATGAAAAAAACCCAACCCCCCCTCTAATCTTCCTAACAATTGGAACTGTCCCAAATTCGAAGGGGCTGTCTCAGGAGGTGGGCCTCCCATGGTAGAAAGAGCTATCTCAGGAGGTGGTCTCCCTTCATTGTTCCCCCCCAGCCCAAGATCTTGTACAGGGAGTTTAGGTGGAGTTTAGGCTATGTGGCCACCAAAGGCCATTCTGACTCTGAGATTCTGTGATTATCTGAGAATGAATCAAAAACTGTGCCACTAGATTCGTTGGACTGGAGATGCTACATTTGAGAAGTTAATACTGCAAGGATTCCATGTGTGATAGTGGAGAGTTGGCCTTGGAGTCAAGATGAGGGTTCAAGTCTTGCTTCTGCCACATTCAAGTTTGGCTGGAGTCAGAGGACCCAGGTTTGGGACATAGGACATGTCACTTAATGACATTGGGGCTTATTTTCCTTAGCCATAAAATGAGGCTGGGCTGTATTAGACTACCTAGGAGACTCCTTCCAGCTCTAGAGCTATGGTTTTGGGGACATGCTTGAGGCAGGTGGTGGTAAACTGACTTGCCCAGTATCAGAAGAGGGATTTGAACTCAGAGCTTCTTGTGTCCTAGCCCAGCATGTCACCATGTTGCTTTGCTCCCTCCTTACTTAATGTCCTAAGCTCTTTGTTGAGTTTTCAAGGTAGGATAAGCCAGTGTAGTGGAGAGGAATGAAACTTCCTTAATCAGAGAAGTTTCCTTCTCCCCATTCTTTGGCCCATACAGAATTCCATAAATCTGATGCCTTTCAGAAATCATGCCTTAATTTGAAATGTTTCATAAGGGAGCGAAGCTGCTGACGCTTCATGAGATATGAACCTGGTGCTCAGGAATGCTCTTTGGCTCTAACATTAAGAAAACATGAAAAAAGAACTTCCCCCCCCTCCCCGCAACGTAGATGATTTTCCTGGGATGTGTGCATTTTGTAAAATAGGTTTTCCTTCTTCCTTGACATCACTAACATATGCTTGTGGTTCATCCACCATGGCTACATGGTGCCCCAGAAACCATGGCCCCTTCAGGAGAAGCAGAGGAGAAGGACAAAGGTTCCTCTTCTCCCATCATTTTCCTGCATGAAGGCAGGCACTGTGAATTGAACACAGGCTCTGAGTGTCAACTACCTCAATGACTCAAGGCAGTGGGGAGACCAATTAGAAGCTGGTTTCTTGAATGGAGGGGGGTTGAGTGGTGTCAGTCTTTGAGGGCCTTGGAATGAAGCTTGACTCGAAAGGAATGAAGTCATGCTAAACACCATTCTCTCTTTCCCTGTTTTCAAGACCCCAACCCCAAAATAAAGTAAGTAGAAGATAGTATGGCTTGCCCAATGAGAAACATTTGTAAGAGAAGCTTCTGTTGTTAGAGAACCTTCCAGGAGCAAAGAGCTGGGCTTTGGCTTGGAAATGTTGATGTTCTAGGGAATCCACTTTGGGGGCTTTAAAGATTTTTCTTAGAAAATGAGACCATGCAAGAAACAGGGTAAATGCTGTTGTTCTCCTGGGTCCTTTCAGACTTTCTGATAGAATGGGATTATGGCTTCTGGGGCTCATCCTGGGCAGGAGGAGACACAGAACATGACCCAGGGGCAATGGGTTCTCATAGAATCCCAGATCTGGAGAGAAAGCTTAGAGACTGCTTAGTTCAGTCCCTTGCCATTTGGCAGATGAGGAAACTGAGTGTGGGATATTGTGGCACAACATCAGGCTGTTTAGAGATGTTGGTTTGAGGAAGCTTTTTGTTTCTTCTTCTTTTTAGAATTATTTAAAAAATAGATAAAGAGCTGACCTTGGAATCAGGGAGTGCTGAGTTTAAGTCCTGTGTACTCTCTCTTTGGCTTCCCTTTCCCTTCCCTCTACATGTACAGATAGAACTTGAGTGCTTTTAATTCAGCTTCCTTAATACTCTGTAGTGTAGTTCAATGGTTAGAGAGCCAGCCTTGGAACTAGGAAGAACAGGATTCAGACCCTGCTTCTGATCCATACTAGCTCTGTGACCCTGGGAAAAACACTTAACCTCTCAGTGTCCTAGAGGGGACCTCTCTGAGACAGCTGTAGAGAAGTCACTGAGCATGTAATAAGTACCTGCTATATGTCCGGCATTGTGCCAACCTGCATTGGTAGAGGTCAAGAAGGAGAGGGCCTCCCTGTGCCAATGAGATCACAGGGTGACACTACCTATGACTCCATAGGGTCATAGATTGAGGGACCTGGAAGGGACATTGGAAGGGATCTGGGAGGTCTTCGGGTCCAAGGCCTGCATTGTAGAGAGGGCGGGCTAAGCCCTAGGGGGAAGGGCCTGGGTTCTACTGAATAGCAGAAGCAGGAGTAAGATCAGTTCTTCTCACTCCAAGGCCCCTGTTTGTTCCACCACAGATACACCATTGCATATTCACTATTTCCCAGGGGAACGTATCCACAGCCTGCACTTTTCTCTGGGACATGTTGCTTGCATTACATTGAAATTCTGGCCTTTGGGGGAAATGCTGCCCTGTAGGAAATAAGAGGCCAGCCGTGTCCATCTCTTTTCCTAACTTTGCTGCCTTCCTTTGGAGACGATAAGGCTACACCATTTACTTGGCCAGGCTGATCAGGAACACTCAGGCTTGTAGCCCCCTCTTCAGACTCCCACCAAGTAGAAGCTCCTTAAGGGACAGCTTGTCATCTCTATCTCTACCGTCCAATCTGTGACAGCACACAGTGGGTCTTAATAAATGCCTGCCGACTGTCTGACTGACCACGGACACGCCTACTGTGTTTAATAACTCCCTCTCACCACTGGGGCCTTGCCCAAACCCATTAATTTTTTTTTCCTTTAAAATTTTCAGTTGGCTGGAGGAGGGAATGAAGGGCAACACACCAGATCTGGTGTGGCTAGTAGCAGCTAGTTTTAATCAGTGTGGTATTTCCTCTTCCCCCTGGCTGAGGGGTGACACCTGTGTTTTCTTTAAGGCTCCTAAGAGGAGATTGAGATCTTAGTTTGGGGGCCCTGTTGGTTTGCTGTGCAGAGAGCTACCATCTGCTTATATGATCTTCCAAAGACCCAACTGACAGTTTACCTTCTGTGACTTGAGGTGGGGTGCTGGGGTGGGGCTGGGGAGAACCTGAAAGAGAAGGAGTCCTAGGGATTTGTTTAAAGAGTCAAAAATTGTGGCTAAGATGGTGTTCAGAAAAGACTTGAAAAGACTCATGTCTGAAAACCAGAGGGGTGATGCCAGAGGTCAGGCTTTATAGGCTTGTTTGTGTATGTTCAATGTTCAAGCATCTCTTACCTTCCAGTCTGGTTTTCTTATCTCGGGAAGATCCATTGGAGTCAAACAGGAATAAAAATGGTCTCCTTCCAAGGACCTCTTTGGCTAACTTTCACAGAGTCCTTTTAATAGCTCTTTCTTAGGGGAAAAAGGTCCTGAGCAGGTGCCAGGCTTCCTCCCAGCCCAGCTGAGCCCAGCCGAGCCATGCCTCTGCCTCCCTCTTCTCTGCTTCCCTTTGCACCTCTGCTGTACCTATTACATGCTGGCCACCATGCTTTACATAGATTGTCCCATTTTGATCCTTACAGGAACCCTGGGGATAGGGGAAGGGGGTTTGGGAGGGGCTATTGTTATCCTCACTTCACGTTTGAGAAAATTGAGCCAGAGGTGAAATAACTTGGCCAAGGTCCCACAGCTATTCGGTGTCTGAGAACAGATTTTGAACTCATGTTTTCTTGATTCCATGGGGCAGTTGATGGGGCACCAGGTCTGGAGTGAGGAAGATTGTATTCAAATTCAGCCTCAGTCCCTTCTTAGCTGGGATCCTGAGCCAGTCATTTAACCTTGTTTGCCTCAGTTTTCTCATCTGTAAAATGAGCTGGAGAAAGAAACAGAAAACCGCTCCAGTATCTTTGCCAAGAAAACCCCAAAAGGGACCATGGAGAGTCAGACATGACTGAAAATGACTAAACAGCAACAGCAAGCTATTTATAGAGGTGCTAACATGCAAGCACACGTGCACATGCCTGTACATGTGTGTACATATATGAACAACACGTGCATGAACTAACATGTGTGCATACAAATAGCACGCAGTGTATGCATGCTATACATATAACACACACCTATATTCATGTGCATACACACAGTATTGCACATGCATGATGTTGCATGGCACATACATACACATATACTTGTACATACATACACATATACGTACATATACACACATATATGCAGAGAGAGAAGATTTTCCCAGTTAATAACAACCCGCTGAAGAATGGCATGGAAATGTCATTATTTCTGTTTTTCAAGAGAAGGTGCTGCGGTTCGGGTAGATTTCTTGTGGAAGGAGCCCTGAGTCTGGAGCCAAAGAACCCGGGTTTGATTCGTAACTCAGGCATCTGTTACCTGTGGGACACTGGCCCAAGCATTTAACTTCCTGATCCTCAGTTTCCTCATCTGTAAAATGAGAGGGTTGGACTAAACAGTCCCATCCAGCTTTAAATCTCTAACTCTATGGTCTTCTAGCTAAGAACTCTCTTTGAAGAGATAGTCAGGAGGATGGAGAGCCAGCTTTGGAGCTCATGGAGGCAGGAAGGTCCATGGTCATGGAGCAGGTAGGCGATAGAGCCAGGTCTGGGATTAAATCTCCAGTCTTTGGTCCTTACTCTATGTTGCCTTGCCAAGGACTCCCACTGGCAAGGTCTGCTTTGGGGGAATGTTGGAGCAAAAGAACTCCTCAGAAGAGTGATCCCCAATTGCTGACTCCTCTTTCCCCCTTATGACTCTCTCTCTCTCTCTCTCTCTCTCTCTCTCTCTCTTTCTCTCTAATGATAGACCTTGTTTTAGCCTAGAAAAGTTTCTCACTCTTGAACACCCCCTCCCTCATAAGAAATAAGGCCCTGAGTCCAAAGAGAGACAGACAGCTGGTCTTTGCCTAAGTTACTTCATGTCTACAGTTGTTATCTGGCCCAAATATTTTTCTTGGCCCCTGGTTAGGGATTGGTGGTGGTGGGGGGGGTCACTACCCTTCCTGGGAGGGAGTTTTAACTGGTCTGTGAGAAAGCCTGCTTTTGTGGGCTGGGCTGAAGCCTCTGACTATGAAGGGACTGATTGCAGTGGGTTGGTGGGTATGAGTTAGTGTTTCTATAGGAGCCCAAGGTCTTGAGCTGGACTGGGCCTTTGAGCCCATCTATTGTGAGCTCCTTCTCTGCAGGGCCAGCAGCTGAAGCTAGAGACATGATGGGACTTGTACAAACTTCTGGGAGAGTAAGCAATTAAAAAGAGCCTTGGGTCTAGATCTCCTGGTCCAAGATTCTTCTATTAGGTCAGTCAGTCAATAAATATATATTTATTTTTTATTTTTTCCTTATTTTTAAAAATTGATTTGTTTGTTTACTTTTAGTTTACATGATTCAGTTCCACAATCCCTTGAGTTAAAAATTTTCTCCCCTACCTTCCCCCCCATGGCAGCCTGTAATCAAGTATAGGATCTGCAAATACTTTCACATTGGATATTAGTCTGGTTGTAGAGAAGGGTTGTAACCAATGAAGTGGACAATGGGAAAGAAGAAACAAAACCAAACATGGAAAGGAACGAGAGCATATAGATTGCTTCAGTCTCCATTTAAACTCTGGTCTTTCTAGATCTTTCTCTGGATGTAGACATCTCCTTAAAGACTTGTAGAGTTGTCTTATACCTGTGTGTTGCTGAGAAGAATTCAGTTTATCAAGGCTGGTCATCACACATACGATGTGTCTGTCATTATGTACAAATTTTTACTGGTTCTGCTCTTCTCACTTAGCATCAGTTTGTAGAAGCCTCTCCAGGTGAATATGAAGTCCATCTCCTCCCCATTTCTTATAGCACAATAATATTCCATTATATTCATATGCCACAACTTGTTTAGCCATTCCCCATTTGATGGGCATCCCCTAAATTTCCAGTTTTTTGCCACCACAAGGAGTGCTGCAATAAATATTTTGCCTTAATTTTTCCTTTAGGAATGTAGATGCTGTACTGCTTGGTGCATAAATGTTTAGTAATGATATTGCCTCATTCTCAATGGTGCCTTTTAGCTGGATATAGTTTCCTCCCTTATCTCTTTTAATTAAATCTATTTTTGTTTTTGCTTTATCTGAGGTAAGGATTGCTACCCCTGCTTTTTTAAAATTTTAGCTGAGGTATGATATATTTTACTCCAACCTTTTACCTTTACCCTGTATGTATCCCCCTGTTTCATATGTGTTTCTTGTAAACAGGATATTGTAGGATTGTGGTTTTTAATCCATTCTGCTATCCGCCTCCATTTTATGGGAGAGTTCATCCCATTCACATTCACAGTTATGATTACTATTTGTGTCTTTCCCTCCATCCTATTCCCTCCCCTGTTTATGCTTTTGTTTGTTTGTTCCCTTCTCCCTTCCCCTTCTTAAAGAGTTTTCTTTTTGACCACCTCCTCCCTCAGTATTCTCTTCTTATCTGCCCCCTTCCCTTCTCCTACCCTTCTCCCTTACTACTTCTTCCCTTCCTTCTACCGGTATCAGTTTCCTGTATGGGGATGTAAACACTTTGCTCCTGTTAAATAACAATGTGTGTGTGTGTGTGTGTGTGTGTGTGTGTGTGTGTGTGTTTCCTTATTTACCTTTCTAGGTCTCTCCTGGGTCTTGTATTTGGAGGTTGAATTTTCCATTGAGCTCTGGCTTTTCCATCAGGAAGGTCTGGAATTCTGTTATGTCACTGAATGACCATCTCCTTGCCTGCTAGATTATGCTCAGTCTCACTGGAGAGGTGATCCTTGGTTTTAGCCCCAGCTATTTTGCCTTGCAAAAAATCATATTCCAGTTCCTCTGATCTTTCAGCATTGAGACTGCCATATCCTGTGCGTTCTTTATTGCGGTTTGGCAATATCTGAATTGTTTCTTTCTGGCTGCTTGTACTATTTTCTCCTTTACCTGATAGTTCTGGAGTTTGGCCACAGCATTTCATGGACTTTTCAACTTGGAATCTCTTTCAGAGGTGCCCAGTGGATTCTCTTGATTTCTATTTTACCCTCTTGTTCTAGGATCGCAGGGCACTTTTCCTTGACGAGCTATTGGAAGATATTGTCCAGACTCATTTTTTCATCATGATTTTCTGGTAGACCAATGATTCTCAGATTGTGCCTCCTGGATCTGTTTTCCAGGTCAGTTATTTTTCCATTGAGATATTTTACCTCTTTTTCTAATTTTTCAGTCTTGATGTTTTGTTTGACTGATTCTTTGTTCCTCATAGACTCATTGGCTTCAATTTGGTTGATTCTAGTTTTTAGCAAATTATTCTCCTCAGTTAGTTTTTGAAACTTCTTTTCCATATGCTCAGATTCCATTTTTAGTTCACACATTAGTTTTTAAGGAGCTGTTCTCTTCATTGTAATGTTTTTTTTTTCTAATTTCACAATTTTGTTTTTATAAGAGGTGTTGATTTTATCTTCTACCTCTCTAACTTGGATTTCAGAGTTCTTTTTGAGTTTATCTAAGAATGCTTTCTATGCCTGAGACCAGGTTGTAGTCCCTATTATGGCTTCAGCTGCAGGCATGGAGTCAATACTCTGTCCTTCTGAGCTTGATTCTTCCATCTCACCATAATAGGATTCCAGAGTTTTTGTCTTTGTCTTTGTAACCTGCTTTCTTCCCATTTTGAGGGAGGACCTTAGCCACACCCTTCCTCCAGAGTTCCTACGCCTTTACTGCTTAAAGTTTCCCTCTGGGGCAATAATTACTGTGTTTTTGGGTCAGTGGGGGGGATTGGAGCAGCCAGGGTTCAGACTGTCATCTTGGTCCCTGGAAGTTCAGATAGGGGATTTTTAGATTTCGAGCTGTGGATGGGTAGTCCCAGGAGTAGCTGCTGCCCCTACCTTGGGCCCTGCTTTTGTCTCTTACCCAGCTTCCTCATTAAATATTTATGAAGACCTACTATGTGCCAGGTACTGTGCTAAGCTCTGGAACACAAAGGAAAGCCAAAGACAGTCCTGTTCTTGAGCAGTTTACAGTTGAATAGGGGAGACAACATGCAAACAGATACATACAAGCAAATCAAGTGCAGGATAAATGGGAAAAGATGAGCAGAGGGAAGGCACTGGGATTCAGCTGGGTAAGGGAAGGCTCCTGTAGAAGGTGGGATTTGACTTAGAACCTAAAGAAAGCCAGGGAGGTCAGGAGTAGAGAAAAGAGGGAGATCCAGGCGTGGGGCAGCCAGAGAAAATGGCCTGAGTCAAGAGAGGGAGCCAGGAGACCAGTGTCCCAAGACTGACTGATGGGTACAGGACAAGAAGGGGTGAGGAGACTGCAGAGGCAGCAGGGGGCTAGGTTATGGAGGGCCCTGAGTGCCAAACATGCTTGCTCCAGGAGGCTATAGGGAGCCATAGAGCTTATTGAGTAGGGGGTGACATGATCAGACCTGGGCTGGAGGAAAATCACTTGGGTAGCTGGAAGATGGGCTGGCCTGGGGAGAGACTTGAGGCAGGCAGACCCCCTGGGTGTGAGGGTCTGCACCAGAGTAGGGGCAGCACCAGAGGAGAGGATGGGATGCATTTGAGAGATGTTAAAAAGGTAAAATTGACCGGTATTGGCAACAACTCAGAAAAGAGAGGGGAGAGACAGTAGGGAGCCCAGGGTGCCTCCTTTGTAGTGAGCCTCATGGACTCAGGATGGTGTTGCCCTCAGCAGTACCTGGGAAGGTAGGAGAGTGGAGGTTTAGGGGGAAGGATCATGAGTTCAGTTTGGACATGTTGTGTTTAAGATGTCCCCTGGTCATCCAGCTTAACATGGCTGAGAGGCAGTTGGAGATGTGACATTGGAGGTGGGGAGAGAAATTAGGGCAGGAGAGGGCAGGATCGGTAAAAATCTTCAGCATAGTGGTCCTTAAATTCATGGGAGTAAAAGAATGTAGAAGAAAAGTAGGGGGCCCAGGACAGAGCCCCAGGGGACACCTACAGTTTGAGAGCATGCTCTGGAGGAGAAGCCATATAAGATTTGGAAAGAGTGATCTGGTGGGAGGGAGGAAAGCCAAGAGAGAGGGTTGTCCTAAAACCCTGGAGAGAAGAGAGTATTGGGAGAAGAGGGGGACCAACAGTGTCCAAGGCTGTAGAGAGGTCAAGGAGAATGAGGAAAAGCCATTGCATTTGGAAGCTAAAAGTTACTGATAACTTTGGAGAGGGTAGCTCTGTTGGGATGAGGAGGTTGTAAGCTGGAAGCTGGATTGTAAGGTCAATCAGTCAATACCACTTATTAAGAGCCTACTATGCACCTCTCATTGTACTAAGCATTGATTATTGTTGTTATTCAGTGATGTCTGACTCTTGGTCCCCCTGTGGACCACATAGTCCATGGGGTTTTCTTGGCCAAGATACTGGAGTGGTTCACCATTTCCTTCTCCAAACCATCAGTTATACTGACTCTCTACATACATACACAGCCTTGTATCATCTAGCCTCACACTTACCTTAGATTGATGCGTCACTGGGAGGTGAAAGGCAGAGAACACAGCTGAGGGCAGGAATGCCAGGGAGAGTGGTCAGCCTTCCAGGGCAGAACAGGCTTGGGTCTGAGAGGCTGGTTCCAGGACTGCTGGTCAGGAGGACTGCTGAGAGGCCAGCCGGTCAATGCCTTCACGCTTCAGAGCAGGATACTGAGACCTATTAAGGGCCAGTGTGACTTGTTCAAACTGGCACAGGCAGTAAGTAAGTGCCTCTGACCTTCATCTGTCAGTGTAACCAACCCAGGATCAAAACTTGTGGAAGGAAAGGCCGCGGGAGACTCTGCGTGACAGTTTTCTGTATTTAGGGAGAAACCTTATGAGTTACAGGGAGCAGGTGTTCTCTGTTTATTAAAGCCAAGTTTGACTTAGGAGGGTAGATTTAGAGCTGAAAGGAGCTCTAGAACAGGGATTCTTAACCTTTTGTGTGCCCCACATCCCCTGGGCGTCTGCTGAAGCCTAGAGACACCTTCTCATAATACAATTGTTATTAGCCTATTATGTTATATACTAGAACATACTATTATTTTTATTTAAAATAAGGCGCATAGGACAACAAAGGACAACACTTTTATTGAAATGTAGCTCTCAAAAAAATCATTTCAGTTCTCTGACCTCAGTCTCCCCACCTGTAAAATGGGGCTAGCAATCATACTCACCTGAGAATTGTTGTGAGCATAAAAGGATATGATGTATCTAAAGTGATTTCAAACTTTAAAGCCTGCTGTTTTCAGGTCCCTCCTAGCTCTGACCTTCTCTGCTCTAAGAAAGGAAGAGATAGTGGGAAAGTGAGGGAGAGAAATAGAGAGAGGAAGGAGGAAAAGAAGAGTGAAAGAAAGAAAGAAAGAAGTAAACAAAGAAGGAAGGAAGGAAAGAAAGGAGATAAAAGAGAAAGAAGGAAGGGATGAAAGAAATAATGAAAGAAAGAAAGGAGGGGAGAAAAGAGAAAGAAGGAAAGAAAGGAGGAAAAAGAGAAAAAAGGAGGCAACAGAGAAGGGAAGGAAGGAGGGAAGAAAGAAAGAGAGGAAAAAGAGGAAGAAAGAAAGGAGGGGAAAAGGAGGAAGGAAAGAAAGAAAGTAAAAAGAAAGAAGGAAAGAAAGAAATCCATCCAGCCAGGTTTCTCTTGGCATTCTGAGTGGGGGTGGCACCAGACTCCCCCCTCTCTCCTTCCATCTTGATGATCCACTCCCTCCATTCCCTTCTTCCCCAGCCCTGTTGACCCTGTAATCAGAAAAGGGCTTCTGAGGAGGAGGCTGGTGCCTGGGTCTGATTGGGATGATGGGCCAGGCTGGTGTAGTTGCTGTGGGTTCAGTCACCAGAACATGGTGGCAAGCATTCAGAAATCGAGGCAGGCTCCATAAGCCCCCAGTCTCTGCCCAAGAGCTCTGTGTTAATCACCTGTCTGGCTTGCCAAGAATGCTTGGTGGGAGGATGATGCCAGGGGAGGGGGAAGCAGGGACAGGAACATTACAGGTTTTACCCACTGCGCTATAATCTCTTGTCGGTTTAAAGGCACATTTTGGTGGGTTGATCCCAGACACCGTAATGAGCGAGCCCCTCTGTTTCCAGACTGGGGGCCAGGAGCACCCAGGGAAGGCAGTGGAGCCTTTTGTGCCCCCTTCATCTGTATCCTTGATCCCTGACTGCTCCAGGCTGGCGTGGCCATGCCTGCTGGTGGGGCCTTCTCAGATTACTACAAATATTTCTACAAAGATTGGTGTCTTGGAGTAGTTGGGAGGTCTTGTATCATAGGAAACATTCAGTATTTGGGGTGAAGAGACCTGATTTCAAATCTTGACTTAGCTGCTATGCAAACTATGTGACTTGAGCAAGTTATTATACCTTTGTGAACATTAGTTTTCTCATCTCTAAAATGGGCACAGTGGTCCCTGTAAGCTCTTCCTCACTGGGTTATTGTGAGACTCAAGTACACAAAGCACTTTGTGGACTGAAGGCTTCTTTTAGCCTTGCTCCAGGCACTGCTTCACTGATTAGGAATTTCAGGAATGAAATGCTGGAAAAAGGGAATTTGTTCAGTTTTTTTTTTTGTTTTGTCTTACTCTTCATTTGGGGTTTTCTTGGCAGAGATACTAGAGGGGTTTCCCATTTTCTTCTCCAGCTCATTTTCCAGATGAAGAAACTAAGGCAGACAGGGTGAAGTGACTTGGCCAGGGTCACACAGATAGGAAGTATCTGAGGCTGGACTTGAACTCAGGAAGATGAGACTTCCTGACTATAGGTCCAGCACTAAGGAATCTTGCAATAACCTGGCAATAGAAACATTGAACCGAGTGGTGGAGTGGCCCTTTTTGCTTCCTCACCAGGACAGAAAGATGGTGACAGAGTAAATTAAATCAGAGTCCTCTGGCTTTCCAAATACAACAGCCTCCTCTGGAATGGCCAGACAATTCTCAGGAATTCAATCCCCTCTTCTCCATAAGAGACATTTCCCTTAAACACACACATGAAGAGGTAACCTGGAGCCCAGCCAGGTCAGATTAGGCTGAGGGGAGCCAATGCCTGTCAGCAGGCAGGTGTGAGGGAGAAGGGGACATGGGCGTGGCTGGCTTTGGACTGGTGGAATTCGCTCAACATATTGAATGGTTTTCTCCTCAGTGTCTAGGAGGATGGGAGCGCACACCGCTCCCTTCTCCCCATACCACCTGGGGAAAAGCCCATCTCTTGCTGGTTGGAGCTGCCAGACTGAGAACTCTGGGCCTGAAGCCTCCTGTCTGGGGCCACGGGCAGCTCTGGGGGGCTAATGGGAGCTTTCTTTAAACCTCTCCTCCACCCCCAATTCCAAGAGAACCCATCCTGGGACTTTGGGATCCTTCCAGTTACACACCCAGACCTGATGTCTTTGCTCAGAAGCTGTTTTATTGTAGAATCCTCTTGCTTGCTCATCAAGGCAGCAGTGACATTCAGAGATTGCTACTTCCTACCCCTTGCCCCCCAGTATATGTTGGGCACTTAGTAGGCTCTTCATAAATGCCTGTTGACTTGCTTCCTAAGACACAAGTGAGCTCAGGCCAATTCAAGAACGGTTTGTTCTAGGAGGTTTAAGACGATGAGATCATAGTATCTGGAGTAAGGAGAAACCTCTGGGAGACAGCCTGGTTTCCTCATTTAAAAGGTGCAAGATGAGAAAAATGGTGCCTGTGAGGGGAAGAGGTTGGCCCACTGCCACCCAGCTTGTCAATAGAGGAGGATTTGAATCCGGGTCTCCCAGCTTCGAGTCTGGCCATCCCCACCCTTGAGTCTGCCAGGGAGAATTCTTAGTTCTTCCTGAGAAATGTCGCTGGACTTGGTCTGAGCCTGTCTTCTGTCCCTGTTCCATTTTATGGTTTCTGTGTCATGTCCTTAGGAAGCTATGGCTTGACCATGAGCTCTGTGGGGCAGCTTGGCTCACCCTGATCTGTCAGTGGGCATTTTATTTCTCCTTAATGGAATGTAAGCTTTGTGAGGGCAGGGAATCTTTGATTTTTCTTTCTTTTTCTTTTATCACTATAGTCCAACCTGTAGTACATACTTAGTAGATGTTTGTTGAATTGAATTTAAACTGTTGACTCAGCATCAGCATGTTGTAATGGAGGGTGATGTTTTAGATTCAGAGGACCTGGGTGTGAAGCCCCCTTTTGTCACTTACTACCCATGTGACCTTGGATGAGTCACATCCCCTGCCTAAGTCTTGGCCTCCTCATCTGTCTTAAGCACTTAACAATGCTCAGGCATACAAAGACAAAAGTGAAAATGGTGAACATGAGGAACTCCCCACAAGGGCGAGGGTTGGTGTGGGCACAGGGGATGCACAGATTGGTACGTGAAGGGGCTGAAGTTGCCCCCTTCAAACTGGTGAGATTGTGATCCTGTGGTTCTGAGATGTGCAGAGGTCCCCCTGGGTATATGTGCATGTCCAGAGCTGCTTGGGATTCTGAGAGGATGGGGTGTGTGACGGGTTCCAATGAGCCCTCGGGGAAGCCTGCCTGACCACATCCACAAAGAGCCTTCACCATGGGAAGACACAACCACTCGGATCAATCTGCATGTCATGACCTACTTAGAGACATTTAATTTTAGGGAAAGAATTTAGGGAAATTATATGGTTCACAGCCCAGCTCTTGGTGAGGAGTGTGTGCATGTTTCTCAAAGGTACACATAGCCTTTTTTCTCAGTGTGTATACCAGAGTGCCATATGCTTGTTAGGCATGACTTGTAACTGAAGTGAGGGAGGGGGCAGAGAGAGAGCGAGACAGACAGACAGAGACAGATAGACAGAGACAGACAGAGAGATAGGGACAGAGACAGACAGAGAGACACAGACAGAGACAGAGATAGAAAGACAGAGACAGACACAGAGAAAGACAGAGAGACAAAGACAGACAGACACACAGAGACAGACACACAGAGAGACAGAGAGACAGAGACAGACAGATAGACAGACAGAAACAGACACAGAGACAGAGACAATGGCAGACAGATAGAGAGACAGAGACAGACACAGACACAGAGACAGAGAGACAAAGACAGAGAGAGACAGACAGACAGAGACAGACACAGAGAAAAACAAATAGACAGAGACACAGACAGAGAGACAGAGACAGAGAGACAGACAGAGACAGACAGAGAGACAGACACAGAGAAAGACAGAGATACAGAGACGGACAGAGACAGACACACAGAGAGACAGACACAGACACAGAGAGAGACAGAGAGACAGAGACGGACAGAGACAGACAGAAAGACAGAGACAGACACACAGAGAGACAGACACAGTGACAGAGATGGACAGAGACAGACACAGAGACAGAGAAAGAGGGGGGAAGGAGGGAGGGAGGGAGGCAGAGAGAGACAGAGACAGAGACAGTCATGTCATCGTTTCCCTGATGTCATGGTCCTCTTTGAGAACAAAGAGCAAACACAATACAATAAGCTATATAACAGTATATTCAAAGTCATGCAACATAAATTCAAGTGGGAAAGTGCTCTAACCCCTGGTGGGATCAGGCAAGTACCAGTGTGGGAGGTGGTGCCTGAGCTCTGACTTGGAGGAAGCCAGAGACAGAGGTGAGGACTGAGCTTTGGGGTGAAGCCATCAGAGAAGGTGACTGACTTTACTTCAAGGCTGGTTATTGACTTAAAAGGTCAGCTAGGGAAGACTCCTTTTCCTGAGTTCAAATCCAGTCTCAGACACTTGGTAATTGTGTGACCCAGGGCAAGTCACATAACCCTATTTGCCTCAGTTTCCTTGTCTGTACAATGAGCTAGAGAAGGAAATGCCAAGCTCTCCAGTATCTTTGCAAAAAAAACAAAACACCCCAGGGGCACAGTGAATAGAGCACTGGCCCTGGAGTCAGGAGGACCTGAGTTCAAATCCGGCCTCAGACACTTAACACAAAAAAGCTAGCCATGGGATTTTGGGCAAGACACTTAACCCCAATTGCCCTACCTTACCTCTTCCAGAAAAGAAGCAAAACACCACCAACAACAACAATCCCCCCCCCAAAAAAAACCCAAATGGGATAACAAAGAGACACAATAAAAAAAACAAAACTAAATAACAAAAGTTGACTTGAAACATATTCTGGAGTTAGAACCGAACCTTTCAAACCACCAATGGAGAAAAAAGAAACCAAAATGTATCGCAGCCCATTGATTCTTCTGGTCAGAAGCTTGTAGCTCGGACTTAGAAGAGCTGGGGGTCAGCTGATCTGGGTTACATTCAATGACTATTTATAGTAAATGTTTTTTTGAATTTCCAAGCAAGTGGAAATGCATGGCCTGACTCCAGTTTATGGGAACCAAGTAGTTTGACCAGCTAAAAGGCTTTAGAAAAAGTGATATCAGGTTTTATCCCCAAATTCACACAATCTGTCAAAAGTCGAGATGATCCCCCAACCAATGGGGAGCCTTCAAGAAGACAGATGGAGTGTTGCCTTTCTTTCCTCCGATGCCAGACCATTAGTCAGTTGGGAGACTGGGCAATATGAGCTGTCCACTTCCTTTCCTAGTCTCCTCCGGAGATGAAGAGCAGTCTGGCTGAAGAAGCAGTTGGTTACTTGATTCATTCAGAAGACTTCTCTGATCTCAGAAAAGGTGATCTCAGTTTATCTAGACTCTGCTTTGAAGCTGAGACAGGACAGAATTAGACTCAGACTTTTTTAATCTTCAGAGGAAACTCCAAAGCTTCAGCTATTGCCTTGCTGAGCTCCTGTTTAAGGGGCTCCAGGCTCTCCTTACAATCCATGAGACATGGCACCCTCTGTTTGAGAGGGACCCTAGGAAGCTCAACCTCCCACACAATTCAGGAACAGAAGGTCCTTGAGGATAGGGACTGTTTGTGGTTATATATCTTAGTATCTGTTACAGTGCCTTGAAAAGCTCCTGTTGAATTGAAATTGAATTCAAGAATGCCTTTTCTACAGCTTCCCTGACATTTGTCCATCCAAGCTACGATTGGTGCCCATTCCTTAGGTTTTCCATCTTTGTAGCCCATCGACCATGGCCAGTGATAGGCTTGGGTGGGATGGAGTTAGATGGAGCTCAAGTTATATTGGTGGGTTTAATTCACCTTTGTTAGTATTCTACAACATGGTGTAGAGATTGAAGGGATGTCTTGGGACCAGGGAGACTTAGAATCCCCACTCTGACTCATACCGGCTGTGTGACCCTGGGCAAATATGGGCATCTTTCAGTGTTCTGCCTCTCCTGGCACCCTCTCTTGTCCCCCACTCCTGCCCAAGCTAATGGGTTAGCCACCATGAGCCTGAGGTGCCACGCTTCTTCTGACCTCTGCCTCTAAGGCCGTGGGCTCACACAGGCTCTTCCTTGGTTATCCTATGAAAAAAACCCCACCCTCTTGCCCCTCATAATAAAAGCTTTGCTGCTTCTTCTCCTATCCATATATCAGTTAATCAACAAGTATTTGCTAAATACCTGCTTTTTTACCAGGAATTGTGTGAAGCTCTCCAAAAGCTCAAAGTCTAGCTGGAGGAAACAGCACAAGCACACACATACACATACAAAACACACATGTACACACATGTACATGCAATGCACATATAGCACACATAATGCATATAATATAGGCACACACCAACCACATAACATATAATATGCACATATTATATGTGTATGTAGTGTTATATTATACACACATGTAGAGGCATGTGTTATATAAAATAATTGTATTTGGTATATTCAACAATATGATGTTCATATACAGTTGCACATTACAAATGTATTAATTATATATGTAATTATACACATTATATAATATACACATTTTATCATGTAGAACATTACACACCATAATGTTATATATTATATAATATGTATATTATATATCATATACATTATATGTAATGTAATGCATATACATGCACACAGATACATTCTATATGTACATTCATATTATGTATTGTGTATATTATAGAATGCTTTCTAATATGTACACATTATATATCACAAAACTCTAATTATGTAATATATAATGAACTATACAATGATAATAGAAAACACATACTATGTAGCATACATGTTATAGACTATACAGCAGATAGAGACGTATACATTATATTTGCACATGTGTCTATACACACATGTTGTATGTATGCATGTGTGTTTGGGGTCTATCAGTTCACTGGTAACTTGTTGAGATGGGGTGGGCTGTCCAGAACGGAAGGCTGCCCAGGGGATAGTGTGCTGGTTGGATTTTGCTCCTGCCTTTGTCTTCACTAGCTGTAAGACCATGCATGGGGAAATTATTTAGCCTCTGTGAAACTTTACTTCCCTATCTGTAAAATGGGGCTGACGATGCCTACAGTGTCTACCTGTGGAATCACTGAGGACCTCCAGGTGTACAAGAAATGTAAAAACCTCTTTGCAAACCTCTGGGGGCAGTGGAAGTGATTGCTCTTGTTCTGGGCACCCAGTGGAAGGATTCCTTCGAGGTCTAGGGGCGAGGTTTACTCCAGTGCCCTCATAAACTGCTCTCTCTGGAGAGCAGATAAGGAACTGGGGGGGCGGGGTGGCTAGTTACTCTGCCACCCACAGAGAACACCAGGAAATCCTTTATTTATTTATTTATTTGCCAACAGGGAAGGAATTTCGTGGGTCCAGCTCTGTTAAAAATAAAACAATTCACTCCCAAGTCATGCCCCCTGCCTTCCTCCCATTGTAACCGAGTTTCTTCTGCCAGGCAGGTGCGCAGTGGGAGCGAGGCCATCACCACTGTCCTTTTCTTGCCTCCCCTGCCCCTTTGTTCCTGGCTCAGAAGTTTATGAGGATCCTACTTAGAAGTTTGTCCATAAAAGTGATTGTCTGCAGCTGTCCTATCAGAGTAATTAGGATCTTGGGGCCCCACCATCCTGGCATGGCTGTGTAGTTTCTTAGCCCATTGCCCAGGGCTCCGTCTTCCATCCTTGTGCTGACTGCTTGGGAATGGTCCCAGAAGAACATTTGACTCTTCCAGAAGAGAGTTACCGTGGCTGAGCAGATAGAGTAAGGAAGAGCTCCATTGTTCAAATTTTGCCTCTGACACTTAGTAATGAACATATTTCTTGCCTTCTCAGGTGGAGAAGGAGGTGGAAGGAAGATAATTTGGAACTTGAAAGTGTAAAAATAATAATAAAAATAGAAAAAATGAATAATTAAAATGGGACTTGACAGAAAGAACAAGGAAATAGGAAGCAATAACAGAAGCCAGCATTTATGTACAGCTTTAAGCTTTGCAAAACTCTTTACATACATTTTCTTATTTCATCTCCAGAACAGCCCTGTGAGGTAGACACTATTATAATCCCCATTTTACAGAGGAGACTGAGGCTGAGTGAGATTAAGTGATTTGAGTCTGAGGTAATATTTGCATTCAAATCTTCCGGACTCTAAACCCTGTCCTCTCCATCCCCTGCACCACCTAGCTGCCTTTAGGAGATTCCTGTCCAGGGTTAGGAAGGCAGGGGGAAGCTGGATAGGAAGAGACTTGGGTAGTGAGGTGCAGTGGAAACTGAGACTTGAAAGAAGCCAAGAAGATCAGGAAAGGCAAAGAATGGAGGGTCCGGGCATGATCCCCAGAATACTGGGCTTGGAGGGAGCCCAGGGTTCAAATGCTCCCTTAGGTGCTTCCTAGTTGTGGGACCTGGACAAGTCACTACTTTCTCATTTGTAAAATGAAAAGGCTGCCCTCAGCAGCTTCTCAGGTCCCTTCCAACTCTAAATCAACCATAGTACAGTAGAGCAGAGGTTGAAAGGAGTTTGTAAGAGAAGACACTTGGGGAGGGAATGGTCCATCTTTCGTAGGACTCTTGTGTGGAATAAGCCATAGACTCAGCCTGATTGCATCCTGGGAGCACAATGTGGATGGATCAGTCAAGGAGCTGTCCAGAAGTAGAATGGGTCATCTAGGAATTGATGAATCTCCTGTCACTGGAAGTATTCAAGAAGAAACTGGATGACCACTCATTGGGTTCATGTCAAGGGGCTTCTTCCTTGGATATGCTGGCTAGATGGCCACAGAGGTCTCTTCCAGCTCTGATATTCTCTGATTCTCGTACTCATGGAGACAATGAATGTGGGTGAGAAATGCAGTCAGGCAGAAGTGTTTACCATGTGCCAGGAACTGTTCTAGATGTATTCTCCATACGCATAGACAATACTGGCTAAACTTAAAGGCATGACTCAGTCTGACCATATATACATGCCACAAGAGCCTGAGACAGGAGGATGCTAGAGCCAGGTTTATGTTGCTGGCTTGGTGGTCCACCCTATGGAGAGTTTGCATACTAGTGGGTGCATTTGAGAGATCTGATTTGCCTGACTGAGGAAAGTCGTTTTGGTACCTCTGTGAATTCACTCATATCAGGAGCTTTGCTTTTTTCTTTTAAATGTCAAGGCAGAGTGAGATGGAGAAAAGTCCCAAACTTTTTAATGTCAGAGAAGCGGGGGGGGGGGAAGCGCTTCCTATGGGGACAGACACCATATGGTAAAGGAAATGGGGATGTTTAGCCTGGAAATTTTCTTCTGGCCAAGTTTTCCCTTCCCTCTTGTTTCTTTAAAAGGAGAGGGTTATTTCTCCCTTCTTAGGTTGCAGGCAGTGTCTGTCACCACATTATATACAGCTGGGGAAAGTCTTGGGGGATTGAGAATTGACTGAGCTGCAGATGGGTGTGCGTGGTAAGACAAGACTATTTCATCTGGACACTAATTTCCTCACTTGCCTCCAGTTCTATTTGGTTTAGAGAAATATGTTTCTAAGGGTCCATTATCACCATTAAGCACAAAGAGAAGAAAAAGAGAGTGAACTGAGGGGGCCTTTTAATCTCCTCTGGCCAGCCTTTGGAGCCCCATTGTCATTGTGTATTGTGACTACAGGGTGTCCCTAAAGTCTAGACACATAGGAAATCTCATTAACTATGCATATTTTCAAGAAATGAAATGAATGAACTTTTCAACAACATTTTATTTAATTAGCATAATTTTTAGCTATGACAATTTCATATGGAGTAAAAGCTTTCATTAGCTATTGGGGACCATTTTCCATATCAAAGAGATTAATTTAATTAATTAATGAGATTTCCTATGTGTCTCCCATGTCTTCATATGACATCTCACTTATGCTAATGAAATAAAACATTGTTGAAAATTTCATTCATTTCATTTCTTGAAAATATGCATAATGAGATTTTTTTATATGTCCAGACTTTAGGGACACCCTGAATGACAGAGGAAAATAATGCAGACTGAAATCACAGTCTGGGTGTTTCTTTTCTGAAATCAGAGAAATAGCTGTCAATCTTTCAACTGTGGCCTTCAGGATGGGGAAGTACATCTTCAGGTTTTCTCCCATGCTTAAATCATGGTCCTTCTATTGGGGGTGGAGCTAGGGAAGGGAACAAATGGTCATGAGGAAGCTCCTGTTGGCACCCTCAAAGTTTTCTGCCTTGGCGCAATGTTCTGGTTGCTCTACCCTAGTTATGCTTTGTTGCATATGTTGTTCTAAATAGAGTGATGGGGCAGAAAAAGTAATGGGCTTGGATTCAGGGGCCTGGGTCCGGGGGCAGATTCCTTGTTGGATATCCCACAGGATATCATTGGGGGAAGGGCTCTGTTTGGTCTAACCCATACCTGAATGGGAATCTTTGCCAAAATTCGTCCAACAAGGACACGTTTTGGCTTTGCTCAATGACCCTCAGGGAGTGGGAGCAGGAGCCGCTACCTTTCAGACGCCTGCACCACTTGAGGATCTTTAGGAAGCTTTTTCTGACACCAAACCTAAGTCTGTATCTTTGCAGCTTCCAGGTGTCGCTGCCCTCTGGGAATGATTGGAATGGAGCTAATCCCTCTGTGACATGACAGTTACTATGATCCCCTCCCCATCCCGGAGTATTTTCCCTGGGCTAAACCTCCCCAGTTCCTTCCTGACAGCTCTTCAAAGGCTCTCTCATATCTCTCCCTAAATCTTTACTTTACCAGCTAAACATTCCCACTCTTTCAACAGATCTTTATTTGACATGGAACCAATTCCCTCCCCTCTTATGATTGCCCTCCTCTGTAGATTATCAACGCCCTTAATAAACTTTAGTGCCTCAATACTCCAAGCCTTGTCTGTGTTATTGTTCAGTCTTGTCTGACTCTCCATGACACCATTGGCAAAGATACTGAAGTGGTTTGCCATTTCCTTCTCCAGTTCATTTTACAAATGGGGAAACTGAGGCAAACAGGGTGAAATGACTTGTCCAGGAACTCACACAGCTAGTAAATGTCTGAGGCTGGATTTGAACTCATGAAGGTGAGTCTTTCTGATTTTAAGCCCAGTGCTCTGTGTGCTACGGCGCCACCTAACTGCCCTGTTGTCTGTATAGGGCAGAATATAAGGACTCGCCTCATTTCTCTCTCAGCACAGTCCGAGAGTCAGCTGCTTCATTGGTTGCATATCACACTGATGGCTCATAGTGAAATTACAATCCACAAAACCCTATCTCTGTGCGCCTCAGTTTCCCCCTCTGTGAAATTTTCATAATGGGACTAATAGTACCCATCTCATGGAGCTCTTATGAGGCTCAAGGTAATGTATAGAAAGCAGTATACGAATGTTAACTGCTAACATGTTTTCAAAATTGTACACGCTGACACAAGTGCACTTGGGGGGGGGAGGCAGTTAATGTGGGGACTTGTTTTGCCGTACTTTGGCAGATATATACTGAGAGCTTTATTTTTTCAGGTTCGTCTTTTTAGTTGCTCATTGGGGAGACAGTAGGAGGGATGAGTTCATAAAACAACAGGCTTATTAGTTGAAAAAAAATTTAAAAATCACTTCCTTAATGTGTTTGTTCCCTAATGTACTTCTGAACTTTCATTCATCTGTGGGTCGCTGGCCTCTCCGTGTGAATTCTCCTTCCACTAACGGCAGCCTTTCCAACCTGGGACCTTCTGTAAATCCCCAGCACAGTGCTTGCCCAATGCTGGAGGCGTGCCTTGGGCTCTTTTAGAATTTGAAATCTCACCTCAGTCTTCAATTTGAAATGCCATCTTCTGCACTAAATCTTTCTGGATCACCCTTAATTCTACTGCCTCCTGTCTGGTCATCATTTCCCATTGATCCTGTAAATAACTTGTTCCATATTTGTTCTTCTGTTGCCTCTCCCATTAGATTGCAAGCTCCTTGAGGTGCTATTAAAGTGCTTTCCTTCCCCTTCCCCTTCCCCTTCCCCTTCCCCTTCCCCTTCCCCTTTTCCTTTTCTTTCTTCACCTGAGGGCCTTGAGCTCCTTCTGAGGCTTACTTTTCCCCACCATTGTACCTCCTCCTTCTGGGAGCTGGGGGATCAAGAGTTCTCAGTCATTTCTTGACTGTGCTCAGCCAGGTCTCATTACTCACCTCCTGCTTCTCCGATCAATTGAGTTTCCCTTGGTACCAGAATTTTAAGTTGTGGCTTTTACTCTTGAACACTTGTTAACACATCGGAGGGGGGATTCTTGTTCAGGTCCACATTAGATTAGGTAATTTTTGAGATCTCTTCCAGCTCTTAACTTTCCATGATTCTCTTCTGTAGAAATTGTCCCAGACTGGGGTCCATCGCTAAAATTGTAGTGCTTTTGCTGCCTTGCTTTTTTTTTCTCATGAATAATGACCCAGTAGGGGAGACAGGTCTGGCAGCTGTTGCTGCTTGGGGAATCAACATTTTGAAGAGTGGATTCCTTACTTTTAGAAAGCAAAATGTTTGACTGGAACATGGGGGTGTGGAGTGGACTATAAAGGTTAGAGATTAAATCACAATAGGCCTTGCATGGCAGTCCAGCAGCAAAGATTTACATCTTAAATTTTTTCAGTGAATTAAAATCTATTTTCTCTTCCTCTCATCTTCTTTTTCATTGAAAAAAAAAAGAAAAAAGAGACAAAAGTCTTATAACAAGTAAACACAGTCAAATGTCTAAAATATATCTCATTCTGCTCCCCGAGGCTGTTACCTGTCAGTCTGTCAGGAGGTGGATGGCACTTCCCAAGGGGTATGCAGAGGGCACACTGCCTGGCATGCTGAGCCTGGAGTCAGAAGACCTGAATTCAGATCCAGCCTAGCTTTGAGACTTTGAGCAAGTCAGCGGACCTCTAGCCTCAGTGTCCTCATCTGCAAATGAGGATGGATAATACACGTACCTCAGTGGTCACCGTCCACTCCCTGTAGGTCCTTTCCTGAAATTTACAGTCTTAGTGAGTTTCTTGGGGCACTCAAAAGTTAAGTAAGTTGTCTAGACTTCTCCAAGGTGGGACATGATCTCAGGAGCTCCTGGTTCTGGGGAGGAGTGCACTAACACCTGGGAGGAGGTGTCAGGAAGTGACATCTGAGCAAAGTTTTGAAGGAAACAAGTATGGTTGGCTGGGGAGTTTGGACTTAATTTCTTATATAATGAATATTAACTATTCATTATGTAATGAATATAAATTAAATCAATTATTTATTAATTCTTAATATTTAGTTTATTTATTAATTTATTAATGGAATCAACTATTAAAATGTTTAAGTGAGAAAATGAATTGTTTGAAATAATTAAGTTAATAATCATTTTTATTTCATAAATTATTAATAAATAATTAAAATAAATAGATCATTTATTAACTAAATAAATCAATTAAATTAAATATAATTAATATAAATTAAATTAATATAAAATTAAATTCTTGTATAATGAATATACAACCAGCAAAAGTTGTAACAATTGAATAAGTCTACAGTAAAATTAATTTCAGATACTTAGCTGTGGGACCCTGGGCAAGTCACTTAATCCTTGTTGCCTCAGTTTCCTCATCCATATAATGAGCAGAAAAGGAAATGGCAAACCACCCTGGCATCTCTACCAAGAAAACCCCAGATAAGGTCACAGAGAGTCAGACAGGATTGAAATGACTGAACAACAGCAATATACCAGGCCCTGAGCTAAAAGCTGGGGATTCAAAAAGAGGCCAGAGACAATCCTTGCCCTCACGGAGCTCCCAAATAATTCACAGTGTATTTTCCATAGAGCGACACTCTCTGGAGGTGCTGATGTCTCGCCTACAACCAGGCCACGGGCATCTTTTGGTCCTGTGCAGTGGAAGCCCTTGCTTTGGAGGCAGAAGATGTGAATTCATTTCTTGATTTACTGCTCGCTGATTGGTGGGTTCCAGACACATCACTGCCTCTTCCTGGGTCTCTCTTTCCCTAGCTATACAATGGTGAGATTAGACTTTATAAAATGGTGAGGTCTTTTGGGTCTAAAAGTTCATGATTTTTTGAATCAGGACCTGGTATTTCATCGGTAGTCCTGATGTGAAAGTGCTTTGATTGGCAGGCAAGATTCCAGGTACTCTAGAGAACTCTCCGTGGGGCAACTTCATCTCAAATTCACCAGCTTTGCAATTTCTAGCTCCTGACATCTGGCTCCAGACCCTGAGAGATTAATTGATCTGCCCAGGGTCACACATCTAGCTTTTGTCCCAGTCTTTGGACCCAGTTCTTGTGAACCCCACTATAGACTCTGTGTGCCATGTTGCCTGAACTAAATTAATTATTAGATTGGATTAACTTCAACAAACAGTGACAGAGTGCTTACCAAGTGTAAGGCAGATAGAAGTCTCTTGGCTCCCAGGCTTTTTTTTTTAACCTTTGGTTCTATTCCATCAAAATGGAGAAAAGGAGCTAAGAAGCTGAGTCTGGAGAGCGGCTGAGACCACACAGGCCTGCGTCCTCTCATGGAGCAAAGGCCAAGTTTATGTAGTGAATTATTGTGGCTCAGCGTTCCACTCTGGGCACCTCAGTAGCCATGGAAATGGTGGAGGATCAGGAGCTCAGCTGAAGAAAGATTAAAGGAGTTCATTATGGAATGCCTCAAGGAAACACAACTTGAAAATATTTGTAAATAGATAGGAGGGAGGGGGATAGGTTGGGTTGGCACTGGGCAAGAATGAAAAGTTAAGAAAATTGTGCAGACAGCGAGACTTTCTTGGAAGAGACAGAGGCGTGAGGTTCCCTGAGGTCCCTGCCCATCTCCAGTGAGTTCCAGATTTCTTGTGTCGTAGCCTGGGCCAAACATAAAAAGGGAGGTCTGTGTAGGCAGAATCCAGATGCAGTGGAGAGCTGCATTTTCCATCTCCATTTCACTGAATGAAATGTCTGGGGTGGACAGTCTTTGGAACTTAAGGGGCCTTAAGACTAGAACTGTTTCCTTTTCCTAAACTGGTATTCTTCTAGCAAGGTATGTAATCATATACAAAAGAATAACAGCACATGAAATACATAAAATAATTACTAATCATGGATTATCAAAGTATATAAAACAATGACAATTTTTTAGACCTTTGTTTTTCATTAGTATAAGGAACTCCTGGGTGAAAACTCCCTCTGCCGCAGTATTAGAACATTGCCTGTGGAACTGGAGGATGCCTAAAGCAGGTGAGAGGCAGAGGACCCAGGTGTCCAGGCTCCCCAGAGACCGATGCTCATCCATGATGTGCTAAGGTTTCAAGGGATGACCAGCTAGCCCTTTCCCCCAGCTAACTCCTGTTGACATTCTCACTCCACCAAATCCAAATTCCACGACCGACTGGAATAACAATGTGCGGTGCGGGGCATACATGACTGTCATCGCGCTCTGCTGGTTGCCGTGGCATCTCCCTCCCCTCTCTCAAAGCCTTCTTGCTCTGACCTTCCTCTATTAGTCATTGGGTTGCAGGGCTCCAAAGGAATGGGACGTAACCAAATTGGGTAAGGTTGGATGAGGCATGTAGAAGAAATGCTCAAGGAATGAGAAATGGTGGCCTGGAATTCTAGACCTACTGGGCCAGGAAACTTGGTCCAGCCTCTTGCCTGGTCTGGGTCTCAGTTCCTTTGTATAATAGAACAAGAGGGTTATACTAGATGATGGAGACCATTGGGTGCAATTCAGGAATGCTGGTTTGAGTCAGAAAACCTGAGTTCGAATTCACTTCATACTTGCATGACCATGGACAAATCCCTTAGCCACTTGGGCCTTCATTTCTTCAAATGTAAAAGAAAGGATGCGCACATGATCATCTTTGAGGGCCTCATGATGTCTGTGCTTCCTTCGAATTCCGAGGTTCTGTCATTCTATGAAGAGTTGCTTCATGGTTGTCTCAGGCTTGTGATTTCATAGACTGAGAATGAGAAGGGCCCTCAAGGCTTCACTCAGCTGCCAGCACCTCCTGGGACATCCTGCATCTTTTCTTCTCAGAGGGTTATCTGGGGGCAGTGAGGGGTTTAGCTTCTCTGCTAAGGTCACACAACCAGTGGATGCCTGGAGGTCTGCAAGTCAGGGGAATCTGAACAGACCACCTCTCCTGAATCCTACAGCTAATAACAAAACACCAGTTGTCACAACAGGGACCATAATGATGACTGCTGACCATTACCATTTTGGAGTCAGCACTTCTGCCTCACAGCTTTGAGAAATAAAATTCAGTCATTTCCACTAAGTGACTTGTCCAGCCACATGGTACCCAGCTCTGAGGACCAGGAAAGTCCTGGAAGAAGGTACCTGCTCTAGGGCATCTACTTAGGCATTCCCTGATAATTCTGTCTACCCTTCTCCATCTCAGTCTGCAACCGCGTCTCCCACTGAGGGGCGGCCTTGTCAAGTGGAAAGAGCTGGCTTTGGAGACTTGGGTTTGAATCCTCCTGCTGCTGCTTAACTACTTGTGACTTCAGGCAAGTCACCCAACTTTGGTTTCCTCATTTGTAACATGAGGGGGCTGGACTTCATTAGGTCCATGTCAGTTCTGAAGCTATGGTCTGGTTGTTGTGTATGTAAATCAGTACATACAAGTACTGGGTCTATGGAAGGTAATCTTTGAGGGGATGGCCCTGGCAGCTGGGAAAGGAAGGCTTTCCTGGAGGCTTCCTGGAGGGCTTTGGTCTGAGTCTTTAAAAAATCCAGGAATCCTAAGAGTCCCAATTGGAAGGGATAACATTCCTGGTGAGAGGAACAGCTGGTACAAAGACTCTGAGATGGGAGATGGTCACATTCAAGGCACAGAAGTAGACAGACAGGTATGACTGGGTTGGAAAATATGGGAAGTGGGATGGTAGGTAAGAAGATTGGAAAGACAGAAAGAGGCCAGTTTGTAAAAAATTTTAAAATGTCAAATGAAGATGGGTAGAAGGATAGAGAGATAAGTAGATGAGAGATGAAGGTGAGAGACAGACAGACAGGTGAGAAATGATGGATGGACATAGAGCTTATAGACAGACGGATAGCTAGATCACTGGTGGATGGATGGAGAGATGTTAGATTGTACACAGTTGGTAGACAGATAGCTAGTTAAGTAGATAGATGATAGATTAATTCACTGATAAAATGCTTATTAAATGATTCTTACGTACCAGGTACTGTGGGTTTTTGCTTTGTTTTTGATCAGGGAGTTAATAGGGAGCCCCTGTGATGGCTGAATGGAGGGGCCCCTGTGAGAACTTGGGAGTGTTGAGCCTGGAGAAGACTCTCAGCTGACTTGACTTCAAAGCCTGTCTTTTAGGAAAGGGGTCAGCCTTCTGCTTGGCCCCAGAGGGCAGAACTTTTTGTCTTACCTTATGCATCGGGTCTCCCCAGCAGCAGGACCTTAATAAGTATCTGTTTATGTGAGTTGAATGCAAGAAGGAGTCATGGGGAGGAGTTGAGAGAGGCCAATTCCATCTCTGTGCAGCCTTGAGATCGTCCCAGAGTGGGCTGGCTGCCTCAGTGGGGAGTGGGGCACCCCTTAATGTAGCTCTCCTAGCAGAGGCTAGGTTACCAGTGGTTAGGACTGCTAAAGACAGGCTGGACTAAGGGCCTCTGACTTTCCTTCTGACTCTGAACACTGTGATTCTCAGAATGCTATCAGTTCCTTGACCCCAGAATTCCAGAACTGGAGATTTGAAAGGACATTAATAGCTCCCCAGTCCAACCCATGGTGGGAAGGAATCCCGACTATGGCATCCCCAATTAGGGTTCCCTAACCTCTTCCTGGAGACCTGCTCAAAGGGCCTGCTCCATCACCACCTCCCTCTTCCCCTCCAAGGCTGCTCATACAGTTTGTCAGGGCTCCTGACATCAAACTTCAAACCTCTTTGAAACCAGTAACCCATGTTCTTGGTTCTGTCCTTTGGGTCAAAACAGAACTCCCCCTCCAGTCCTTCATTTTACAGCTGAGGAAACTGAGGCTTTTAAAGACAAATTGGTTCACCCAAAACCATTCGGTAAGTTGAAGTGAGCACCAAGATTGGGACCCCAGGGCTCCAGATCTGATGCATTTTACATGTGTGCAGCCTTACCTCTTTCTTTCTGTCTCTGGCTCTCACTGTCTGTATCTGTCTGTCTCCCTTGTGTGTGTGTGTGTGTGTGTGTGTGTGTTGCTCCCCAGGAAGAACACATCCTTTTCCAAACTTCTTCTCTCTCACCCAAAGAACACATTTGCTGTCAAGACCCCCCTTTTTTGTGGGGAGGAGCATGCAGGGATAGGAAGGGTTCTGTCTTCCATTGACCTTTCCAAGGTTTCACAGATTGGGGATATTCCAGGGGCTTTGCCCACTCTGGGTTTACTCTGGGTTTGCCTTAAGTACAAACCCATATGTTTCAGCTCCTGGTAAGCATTTAGCAAACCATTCACTTAACCCCTCCGGCGCCCTGCTGGAGACAAGGCATTTTCAGGCAAACCCCTGGAAATCAATAGGGCCTTGTGTGATTTGGTGAGCCTGTGGAGAGGGATTCAGATGCACCTGGGCGGGGTTTAACCCCTGCACCCCCGGGCTCTTGAGCCAGGGAGCCTCAGAGGGGCTTCAGATGTGCCAGAGATACACAGCTAATGAAATCTTTCTGCTCCCCTGAGGTTATGTGATCCCTTCAAACACTACTTTTGACAAAACACATGCGATTTAGTTTTATTTTTAAGATTCGGAAAGAGCCTTCTAAAGTTTTGATCCCCTCCAGAGTCAATGCATTAAAAAAAAAGACAAAGAACTCTCTTTGGGGCTGGGAAGAAGGCTTTTGGGAGGTTTGGTTATAAAGGAAAGCAGGAAAAATCTAAAGCAAGTCCAGTGAAAGTTGTCTGTGCCACTTCATGGTGGGGTGGCAAAGAATCATACAATGAATGCTGCTGCTGGGAGGAGAGACCTTTGGAGGGAGCAGGAAAGAAGAGTCTGTGAGTCAGGAAGAGGTTTCAGATTTGGTCTCTGCACTAAATACCTCTATGACTTCAAGCCATGTTGTCATGGGAAAAAAATGCTGGACTTGGAATCCAGATTCTGTCTCTGGCACTTTGTACCTGTATGACCCAGAGCAAGCAAACCACTTCTTCTCTTGGCCCTATTTCCTCAGCTGTCCAAGGCTAGATGATATGGCCTTCCCTCTAGCCCCCTTTCCTTCTACCTCCAAATCTAGGACCCCTTGATCCTCCCAACCTCTCCTTGCCCATAGCATCTGCTTCCTGAGTTGCTGGGAATAAAAGGAATTCATCATTTGGTGGTGATGAATTTCATCGAACATGGTTGGTCGGGATGGAAGACGTTGTTCATCCATCAGTGGTCTCATGCCTTCTCAAGGTGATGGGACCCGCTGGAGGGTAAGATCTGGGGGCAGGAACTTAGAGATCCCAGGGTCATGTCCACATTGAGATGAGACAGCAGAGGTCAGATGGTTTAGTACTATTCCCCCTCACTCCCCCCCCCCAAGCTTATTTTTAATCATCCGGCTAGTTTCAGGAGTCTCAACAAACACTTGGCATGATTCAAAAGGCCTTTTTAGAGCCAGAAAGCATCACAAGACCCCTAACTCAGTGCCTAATTAGAAATTAACAAAAGGTGTGAAAACCTTCCTACAAGCAAGCCTCCCTTAAGCAAGCTTCCCTCAATGGACTCCATGTTAGGCCTATTATTGGGCAGGGAAGATCTTCTATCCCATTAACATTACACCCAGGTGCTTAGCAAAGCCCCACGTGGCTTATTTGGAGAACTAGACTCGCCTCTTCATTCAGCCCAGCTGGGGGAGAACCACTTGCGGGCCTTTGGAAAGGCTGAATTAGCACAAGAGGAGGGCTTTTGGGGGTGCTAGGATGAGCAGGGCTCCTGGGCTGTCCTCACAGGCATGGATCATTTCAGGATTGCCCAAAGGTCTCTCGTCCAGCTTGCATTTATTTCCTCCAACATGACTCTCCATCTCCTGACACCATGACTTTGCACGGGCTGTGCCCTGGAATCCTCAGCTCTTAGTTTCCCTGGCTTCGTTCAAGGCTCAGCTGGAATCCTGCCTTCTACAGGAGGTCTCTTCCTGTCCTTCCACTTGCTAGTCCTTCCCCTTCCAGTGACCTCCATTTACTCTGTATAGACCCTGGATGTATCTAGAGGTTGACATGTTGTCTCATCATTACCAAGTGAGCCCCTCAAAGGGAAGGAATGATGTCTTTGTCTTTCTTTGTATCCCCAACTGTTTTAGCACATGCTAAGTGCTTAATAAATGCTTGTTGACCTGCCGGAAGAGTTACTGTGGTACTGTGGAGAAAGACCAGTCTCTCAAATCAGTGGACCGAGGCTTAGATCTTGGGTCTTGTTCTGTCTACCTATGTGATCTGGCATGTGTCCTCTCCTCTCCCCGGGCCTAGATTTACTTCTCTGTAAAATGGGGGTACTCAATGGCCTCTGAGGTCCTTTCCAACCCTTGATCTAGGGACCAGTGATACAGAAATCTGGAGAATATGTGGAGCTCAATGCTTACCAGGCCTTCGGAACAATTAGATCCTGGGAAATTCTGTCCTAGAGCATGTCCTCCTGTTGTCAGGTCACAGCAATTAAAGGAGGCCTAGATTTCAAGTTGGAAGGGACCTCACATGATCTGCTCCAACCTCCTCATTTTAAAGGTGAACAAAGAGGTCCCAGTAAGTAAGAGACAGGTGGGATCTGAACTCGGTCTTTGGGCTACAAATGCATCATTCCTTCTACTGCTGTACATGGATGTCAAGTTTCTCACATCCTGTGTCTGGCGTCTAAGGAGAATTTAAGATAAAGCTGTCTGAAAGGGTTGATGCCACTCCATCCCTTGTCCCAATGACCTTGAGCACATTTCCTAGCCTCTCGGGCCTTGGTTTTCTCATTCATAAAATGAGGGGGCTTGACTACACAGTTTCCTGGATTCTTTCTAGCAAAATCTATGATTCACTTACCATACCCATTTTGCAGATGAAGAAATTGAGGGTCCTAACACTTAAACGATTGTCCCAAGGATACACAGCTAGAAAATGGCAAAGCCACAGCTGGGACCCAGGTCTCCTGACTCCTGGGCCAGTGCCTGTACCACTGCACCACACTGCCACTCTCAGTCCTCCCAAATGTTCCTGGTTTGTGCTCTCAACATCTACAGACATTTGACCTCCTGCCTTTCTGCTGTACATTGGTTTTAATTAGGATGATCAATGGGGACGAATGAACACAGGACTGGAAAGAGGGCACAGTAACACAGCTTTTAAAAATATATTTTTATTCTAAACTCCCCACGGGCAAGCTGAAAATTACCTCAATGCTTCCGTTTGTTTTTTCTAATCTTGAAGCTGGAGGCTGAGGTTGTGAAGATGTGTGTGTAAGTATGCACATGTGTGTATAACACGCACACACATATATTAATTAAGTGTTACATATGTGATACTACATGTGTATATATACATGCGTGTATATCTATATGTACATGTGTAAATATATGGAGAGAGACAGAGACAGAGATGAAGAGAAGGAGGGGGAGAGAGAGAGAGAGGGAGAGAGAGACAGAGAGACAGAGAGAGAGAGAGAGAGAGAGAGAGAGAGAGAGAGAATGAGAGAGAGTGCAAAGGAAGGTAAAAAGTAAGAAGCCATTTTAGGCTCACTTTCCCCCTTCTCTCCCCACCCCCTCCCCAACTTGGCCTGACCCTAAGAAAATGTGTGAGCACTCCAGGGCTGGTAAAGTACACATCTGGGTCAGCTTTGTTCCTGTTTCATTGAGCAAATCAGCATGAATAGCTGCTACATGGGACCAAGAATAAAACAGGATAAATATGCCGGAGATGGTTGAATTCGGCTTACAGCTGTTTGCCCCCTCGCTCGCCTTTCTCAGGCTTATTTTTAATCATTCGGCTAGTTTCAGGAATCTCGACAAACACTTGGCATGATTCAAAAGAGATCTGGGTTCTTTTCAATTAGGAAAACACTTGAGCAATGTGCTTTCTGGTTGGGGAATGTGTGGGTCAGTGGAGAGAGACCTTTGGCTGCCTCCCACTGATTGAAGTGTTCAGAGAGTCATTCGAACAGCCCAATAGTAAGCATTAATGGAGAGCCCTTCAGGACAGGGACTGTTTCTTATGCAACCTTGTAATCATTCAGGGACCTTGGAGAGAACCTTTCATGTTTCACATCTTAACTCCTGGTAGATTGAGTAAATGGATGGATGGATGAATGAGCAGTGAAACCTGGGCTAGTGGAAAGAGCATTGGAGTGGAAGTTAGAACTTTTCAAATGGAAGCTCCCCAGAAGCAAGTCTGTTTCTTACTTTGGGCTTATTTGCTTGGCACATAGTAGGGCTTCATTAAATGATTATTAGATGATTGGGTGGGATCTGGACTTGGTTCCTTCACAGGACTAAGCCACAGGATAAGGCTCTGTCTTCATGACACAGCCAATCAGTGCAGAGTGAGTTAGAGGATTATGTGATCATCTGGATGTTGAGACCATTGTGGCTGCTGGACTTAGCACCACAAGGGCTTTTTCATAACCTAGTCTCACCCTAAGCCATCTGTGACTTTGGACATTACTCCTCCACTCATAGCCTACTGTCCATAAAAGCTGGTCTCTCTGTCCTTCCCAGATGGTTCTCTATCTCCCTGTTCTGTGGTTTTGCCCTGCCATGCCTGGAATGCATGTTCTCTTCATCTTAGACACTTAATAAATGCTTATTGATTGATTATTTCCTGATGATGGAAGGGGTCAGGATTTCAGAGCATTTTCGAGTTCAAAGGAATTGTCAAAATCACCTTGCCCAATGCCTACATAGACTCCCATCTACAACATTCCAGACAACTGGACCTTTGGTCTTTTTTCCTTGAAGACCTTTATATAGAAGAACCCAATTATCCTGCCCATTGTACTTTAGGACAGCACTAATTATTAGGAAGCCTAAATCAGTCTCTGTGCAACTTTTCATTCATTGCTTTTATTTCTGTCTCAGGGCTAAGCAGAACCAATCTCACCCCTTCAC
Organism: Pseudocheirus occidentalis; assembly: GCA_028646575.1. Lineage (NCBI taxonomy): Eukaryota > Metazoa > Chordata > Mammalia > Diprotodontia > Pseudocheiridae > Pseudocheirus > Pseudocheirus occidentalis. Next base: position 11,612,187 of record CM053593.1, read on the forward strand.
CACATGAGCACATTAGATATTGGAAGACAGCTCACATATCTCCCATAAGTCTTCTCTTCTCCAGTCTAATCAATCATTCCTCATGTGGCATGTCCTGGAGACCCTTCACCTTCCTAATTACTCCCTATTAACATTCTCCAGCTTATTAATATTCTTCATGAAATGTGGTTTCCTAAAACAGAATCCTTTCATGCAGATATAGTCTGACCAGGGCACAGGACACCAAAACAACTGCTTCCCTATTCCTGGAGAGGACACCAGGTCTTTCTCTTTTAAAAATATTTCTGAATAGCATTTTATTTTTTCCAATTACAAGTAAAGATAATTTTTCAACATTCATTTTTTTTTTAGGTTTTGAGTTCCAATTTTTTTCTCCCTTCCTCCCCTCTCCCCTCCCCAAGATGGCAAGCAATTTGATACAGGTCACATATGTGCAATCACATAAACACATTTCCACCTTAGTCATATTGTGAAAGAAGAAACAGAACAAAAGTGAAAAGCCACACACACACACACACACACACACACACACACACACCCCAAGGTGAAAATAATCACCTTTGATCTGCATTCAGACTCCACAGTTCCTTCTCTGGATGTTGATAGCATTTCTGTCACTAGTCTTTTGGAATTGTCTTGGATCTTTGCATCACTGAGTAGAGCTAAAGCTATCAAAGTCAGTCATTGCACAATGTTACTGTTACCATGTTCTCCTGGTTCTGCTCACTTTACTCAGCATCAGTTCATATAAATCTTCCCAGGTTTTTCTAAAATCTGCCTGCTCATCATTTCTTATGGAATAATAGCATCCCATTACAATTGTATACCACAACTTGTTCAGCCATTACCTAGTTGTTGGGCAGCCCCCCAATCTCCAATTCTTGGCTATCACAAGAAGAGCTGCTACAAACATTTTTGCCACATGAATCCTTTCCCCTTTTCTCTGACATCTTTGGGATCCAAACCCGGCAACGCTATTGTACTCAGCCTCTCTTCATGCAGCCTAAGATTATGTTAACTTTCTTGGCCACCAGAACCCAGCTATTGCTGACTCATCATGAGTCAACTAACAGTCAACTTATCCTGAATCTTAATGATCTTTGTATTGTCTGATGCACAGAACAGATGCAGAGAAAGGACCTTAAGGATCATCTGGTCCAGTCCCTTAATTTTACAAATTGGGAAACTGAGGCTCAGATAAATGAAATGACTGGTCTGAGGTCACACACTTAGTAAGTGGCACAGCCAGGTTTTGAACTCAGGCCCCTTGACTCCACATGCCTCTCTCTTCCCACTGCACTATGCCTCGGTAGGGGCTTCCTAAATGATTTTTAATAACAATACCACCTGGCATTTCTACACATGCTCAGTTTTGCAAAGCCCTTTCCTTACAATAACTCAATGAGATAAGTAGGGTGGCTGCTATTATTAGGCTACTTACTAAGATTTGAACCCAGGTCTTTTGACTCCAAACCTTGTGGTTTTTCCATTACTTGTGTTTTATACTTGTGGCACAGAGTTTTTAATCAGACTTGTTGACCATCAATCAATCAATCTCATTTATTGGCAATGTGTGAATTAGCAAATGGGTTCATTCGTCATGTGCCAGGCACTGAGGCATAACTACCTGAATGCCACAATTACTGCCTTCAGGGCCCCTCTCCTGTTCTTTGTGGACTTCCTCATGTTGCCACGCTTTACATAAGCCTTAATCACTGGGGTTGGCTCATTCCATGAGAAAACAGGAGACCATTTCAAAGGAGGGTCAGCTAAAGAAAACTTTAAGAAGAGTATGGTATGAAAGAAACATGCTAGCTTTTCTCATGTATTTGAAGGGTTATCCTGACAAAGGTGGATGAGAACTGACTGGCTGGACAACCAGGCATGATGGGTGGGAGTTGTACAGAGACACACTTAACCTCAATACGAGGAGAATCTTCCTAATGTTAAATCCAGCTGGAAAACCCTGCCTCAAGAGGTAGTGAGTTCCCCATCAATGTATGTATGTCTGCAAGTGCAGCTTTTCAAGGGAATTCCTGTTCAGATATGGAATTGGGCTGGATGACCTCTATGGTCCTTTCCAACTCAGATATTCTGGGATTCATTTAGACGGTCTGCATTCCAGTCATCAATTTCCCATTCTGGGCCTCCAAACTCTCATCTGTGACATAATAGGGTTGGATTAGATGGCATATAAGGCCCCTGGTTATTGGTGTCCTGCCCTGACATTCAGTATTGAGCTAGTCCACTGGCAACATCAGGATGGTCTTCATGAAGCCAGCTGTGATGTGCATCAAGAAAGCTAACTGAGGGAAAATGTCAGTTCAAGTCAAAAAACAGTGGAGCGTTTTGCCAATTCATCAACGGCAATCTGGAAATAGCCTTTTAAAAAGATTTTCAAAAACATCTTCAATTGTTCTCAAGGGTTGTTTCTTTTGTTAGTAATAAAAAGCAACTTGGCTATCTAAATGATGTGAATAAGATCCTGCCATTTTAGAAAATTATTTTTAAAAAACATACTGTTCTCTTTTTTATGTGCTAGCTTCTCTGGTGGGAACCCTTCCGCAGAGCCTGTGGGCTCTTCTGGGCTGAATGAAGGAATTCACTGTTGTTTCTCCTTGGATTTCTCTCTCATTATCTGATCTAGTGACCTTTTAGTTCTTGGCTGGAATATATCTGGGAGAACCGGGCTCTTTTATTTATCTTATCATCATATTAGCCAGAAGATGCTCTTATTGCCATCTTACCTAGAAATCCTGTATTTGTTTTGACCTAGGCTTCTTAGGCTGAGGGGTTTATGATTTGTTATGTATTTAATATGGGACACACACACAAGTAATTGAATTTGCTTAACGATCATTTACCTTTAAATTCATTGATAGATAATAGAGTACAGTGGAAAGAGTTGGATTTGGATTGAGAGGACCAGAATTCCGGCAAGTCACTTAACTTGGTGAGGTAGTTGGAGCTTTGTTCCAGGTGCCATCTGGTAGGGGCAAACTATCAATCAGATACTAAGCTCCTTGAAAAAAGAAGGGAGATTTACATTTGAACCAGTAGATAATAGCCCTGGGTAAATTGATACATTGTAGATAGAATGAATTTGAAAGAGAAGAGGTTATTGAGGGATGGCAGGAGAGAGAGACAGACCGACAGACAGACAGACAGAGACAGAGAGAGAGACAGACAGAGAAAGAGAGAGACACAGAGAGAGAGAGAGAGAGAGAGAGAGAGATAGAGACAGAGAGAAACAGAGAGCTAAGCATAGTGGGGGAAATTAGAGAAGGTATATACAGAATTCAGAGGCTGGCAATGGGAGTGCCAAATTGAGTGTAAGAAAATGAAAGAATAATGAGAGAAAGAGTTCTAAGAGGAAGGTGTTTGTTAGCAGTAGCACAGGCATTTTGGAAGGCACAATGACATAACAGGGCAAAACCAGTCTTTGGAGGTACTCCACTGAGGTATATGGACATAATGACATAAGTATGTGGTGTCAATTCCCTAACCTGTAAGTTGGGTTTATATTATTTGAACCACTTACCTCAGGGTTCTTGACACGTTGTAAGAATTTAATAAATGCTTTTCTATTCATTCATAGGGTTGTAGTAAGAAAAGCGCGTTCTAAAACAGAGGGAAAAGTGCTTTAGAAATGAGAACTGTTGTTCCCATTACTTCAGGAGGACATTTTCTCCTTTTTTCGATGACTCCAAATTCTAAAGCATCTTGCTTATGTTAGACTGAAATCTGTCACTTCCAGTGAGAATCATCCAGTCAAAGAATCTGAGAGAGAGAAGAGAGCTTAGAACTGAATGTTAGAGCTGGAAAGTCTTAGCCATTATCTGGTCCAAATCTCCCATTCTACAAAATGAGGATCAGACAAGTGAAGTGACTGCCCCAAGATCTCATTAGAGGTGGGAGCCAAGCCTAGGTCATGGGATCCTAGACCAGCCTCGTACTTTTAGAGATGAGATCTTCTGAATCTTTTAGCCGTGAAGAGGACATTGATTGCAGAGGATGGCAAAAGGGCGAGTTAGTATTGATTACTTTGATTTATTTCTCTTTTGATTGTAGTATCAAGATCCCTTCTTTAGGAAAAGCTAGCCATAGTAGCTAAGCCAGATGAACAAAGATACTCTCTCAAGTCTAGAAATAAAAATAATCACAGGACTATAAAACTCTTTTTAAAGGCTAACTCCTCTTTTCTGGCAGCTGGAGAAAGAGGGGTTGACTAGTGGAGAAGCTTTTTTCTTGAGCTAGAAGTTAAGTTCACGTTGAGTAATGGAACCTTCTAAGGTCAGCAGCTAGAAGATGGCAGATGAATGCTAACTATAAACCCCGAGTTCCTCTTTCTCAGTTAGCTTTCTGGTTATCAAAAATCTTTACCTGTAGGCGAAAGACTTCTGGGGTCATCTCACTCTGACAGCTAAATGTTTCCAATGTTCCGAATTTGGAGTAAGAGAGTCTGGGAGGAGTGAACAAGTCAGGTGACTTGTCTTGTCCAATTGAATTATATCCAAAGCAAATTTCCTATTTTTTATTCCTCTTTTCTGTTATAAAAATATGATCTGTAAGTCACTCCTTCATCACTAGTTATTGAGGAATTCATTGACCTGACTTAATGGTAACCTGTCAGTTGTTACTATTAGATCATTACTTAAACTTTGTACCTCAAAATTATTTTCTAGTTCAGATAATTAATTTTAACATCTGGAAACCCAATGCCTAAGCCTAATCCTAGTATATGGGGGGGGAGGGATTTATCTGGACAGCTGTGATGAATTCCTTTTCTTCCCATCTAATTGATGAAATTTAAGAGAATAAGGAGCAGTTAACAAAGGCAATGAAAAGAAGGCAAGGAGTAGATGATAAAAGTCTCAGATGAAGTGTAGAGAAGTGTACATACTTATGAAGTTGGAAGAAGTTCTAGAACAAACTTGGTAGAATTAGTGGGCATCTGGTCCAAGCAGGTGAGCCATTGGCAGTCCTCTAAAATGACAGGCACAGTCTAAAGAGTGAGTCAGATTGGAGGACAGCTCTGAGGAGCAATGTCTCTGACAGCAGAAAAGAGAGGCAGAACTTGAGGGTTCTTTAAAGGGTATCAACCTCAACTCTTAAAGAGAAAACGATTTCTCTTATACCCCTGCCCTACACTGGCCTTCACATCTTGGAGGGGGACTGATCCCCAAATAGCAAATACAACAACAAAGAAAAAGGTATTGGGGACCAGCAATATCAGAGGTTTGCATTCCCTTGGCCACACCTAAGTGTGTGCCTCTCTACTAATGTACTCTATGCATAAGCCCACTTTCCCCAGTGATCCTATGTATATGCTTAGGAGACTGCCTCAGGTTTATCAGAGGAATGCTTTGTAGTTATTGTAAATGTCTTTACTTTGAGCTAATTGTATCTTATAACTGACTGTTAAAGGGAAATACGCCAGTGGGGGCTTGTAAGCTGTTTTTTGTTGTGTTCTGTTTTGCTTTTGAGTGCAGACCTGTAGAGTACCTTAACCTCCAGGGTAGTTACCCACCTTGGAGACCAAATCTTTTAGTGCCAGTTATTGGGATGTACTATATTAGTTCTGCTCTCCAGGACCAAGCAGGATAATTTTAATACCAGGTGGACTGTCTGTCTTTACTGTTAGTTTCCCCCTTCTCCCCTTCTAAGTCTTGTAGCTCTCTTCTACCCCAACCCCACCTTTTTAAAAATAGCATCACAACCCTGCTGTTAATATGGAGTGGAGGAGGAAAAATCTGTTGGCAATCAGAGAAGACAAAGATGTTTTTTATCTTGGTGGAGTTTAAAGAAAACAAATGGACTCAGTATAGAAGGAGGGTAATTTCAGATAAAAACTGAGAGAACTCTGCTGGGGTTAGAAATAACGACCCCAATTCTTTTCTTGGCCATGACTGCATCATTTGGTTCTGGGATTTTTCCTCTTTACAAATCACTTGGCTTCTAGGAAAATCTCCCCATTGAAAGGAATGCAGTGTGGCTGCAGTGTTGGCAAGCAATGGGAAGGATTTAACTCCTGGCTTCTTGCTGGGACTAAGAAAAGGACCAATGGAATCACTGTGCTCAGCATTTCAACCAAGGAGAAAGAAAGACAGGGACAGGCTGTGCATTTGGTTGGTTGGTCTGGGATTTCCTGGCATGGCAGCCATCATTTCTGGGACAGCGGTAGGCAGCATGGTGAATCAGAAACATGGATAAATGGTTACCCCTTGGCTTCCCGTGCTGGAGACAGCCCTCACAAACACAGCTCTCCTGGGTGATCTTGAACAGTTCATTTGACTGTTGGCTTCTGTTAACTCAGTGGTTCTCAACCTTCCTAATGTTGTGACCCTTTAATACTCATATGTGGGTGTATCTGCATGTGGGCGGACCCTCCTGGAGACAGATAGAGGAGTGGTGTCTTGGTTCCTAAGACCATTGGAAATATGTGTTTTCCAATGGTCTTAGGTGACCCCTGTGAAAGGGTCATTCAACCCCCAAAGGGATCATGGCCCACAGGTTGAGAACCACTGGGTTAACTCATCTGAAAAATGAGGGAGGCTATGTTTTGCAAAGCCATTTAATCTGTACTACTTAAGTGAATAGACCCTTCTTACCCACTGTTAATCCAGTGAGAGTGCCATTGATCCTATACTCCAAGGAGGCTATAGACAGAAAAACAGGATATGGACCAAATATTATGAGGGTTGGGAAAATCTTGGAAATAAAATGGGTCCTCTTGAGTTGGGGAATGGCTGAAAAAATGGTGCCTCTCTGCTAATGCACTCTATGTGTGAGCCCTCTTTCTCCACTGATGCTGTGTGTATCTGTGAATGACTGTGCCATTGAATGGAATGCCATATTAGGGTGCTATAAGACATAATGAATGTGAAAAATTCAGAGACACGTGGGGAAACTCATCTGAACTGAAGGAGAAGGATTTAAACCCAAATAAGAGAATGATGCACACCATGACCAGAGCAATGTGAAGAAGGAAAGTAACGGTAAAACTCCATCAGAACTCAGACAAGGCAATGACCAATCTTGACTCCAAGGAGACATTTGTTTAGAGGGTTGAAATGAGGGAAATGCTTTGTAGATGTTAGTTAGAAAGTGGATGGTTCACAGCTAGAGAAATAAATCTCCCTCCTCCAGGTAGAGAGGTGGTAATCTATAGACCAATACTGGGGCATACACCATCAGGGCTGATGAACCATTTGGTTTGGTTTGTTTGCCTTATTTCACGTAGGGGAAGTTCTGGCTTATTTGGAAGGGAAAGATTTTTTTTTTAGCTTCATTAATTAAAACATTAACAGAGAATGGACGATACCCATCTTACACCTATGATGGAGAGAAGGAAAACGTCAGAGACCTGGGGAGGATGATGGAGCCAATCACCGCCCTATCATCAGGCTGCCTCCCCCTGTGATTTTCTTAACCATGCTCTCTGTAACTACAAACACCCCGTGATTCTGTCATCGCCACACTTGGTGTGGGGAGGCCACTGTCGGGCCCTCCATAAACAAGCTGTCAAGGCTGTTTGGACAAGAGCCGGGAGAAGGCCAATAATGAACTGAGGAAGACTGGGAAAGGCCCAGGCAGTTCACGCCATTTATTTTTAATGGGCTTGCATGAACGCTGAGGACTTTATTGTCTGGGCGGCAAATAAAAGATGTGTGCGGCCTTGGGTCTGTAACTGCCAGGACCCTTCAAGGCCAGGCCTCCCTGGGGATGTTTTCCTTTGGAGGGTGCAGCCTGGAGTGAGAGGTGAGGCCTCCTGTTCTTTCTCATGAGAACATAAATAAAGACCCAGGGGCCTGTGGGTCTGGTTGGATGCTACAGGTAGAAATACTCTGTTGTAAGACTGAGAAAGACTGGGCTTCAGAGGTGGCCCTGAGCTTTGAAATGGAGGTTTTAAAAAATAAATAAGAAAAAAGTTCACAGGGCCTGTGTTTTGTCCTTTTCAGCACAGACCAGAGAACAAGAAGGCAGCAAAGAAGGCCCGTATTCAAGAGGCTGAGGGATGGAGAGGAGACCTTTATTAGAAACAGGCTTTGGGCTTGTGACAAATTGCATTTGAAATTCCATTTGTGGGCCTGCAAAGCCCTGATGGCTTCACAAGCCTTCACCCTGCTCCGAGCTCTGAGGTGAGGGGGTGGGGGACAAGAGAAACCTGCCCAGTTCTTTGCTTTTCTTTGAGCCTGGGGGAGGAGGTGCAGCTTTCAGCAGGCAGCTGACCAGGGCAGTGGGGATCCACCCCTCAGTGACTTCAGGAGACAGCAGGGTGCTGTTGAAAGAGAAGGGGCTGAGGATCTCTGGCCTTCTTAGAGTCTCAGCCAGCCAGCCATTCAGTCAGTCAATGTTTATTAAGCACCAGCTACACACCAGACACTGAAGTTCTACCCATTCCCTGATCCCCACCAGTTCCTAGAGCCTCCCCTCTCTCCCCCGGCACTGCCTTTTTTGTGTATGGTGCTTATCTGAGAATGCAAGCTCCTTGAGGGCACGGACAGTCTCTGTATCCCTTTCATTGGAGGTTATGAAGTGGACACTGTCTGGTCAGTGGCTTCATGTTCTTTCTATGAATGTGAGAGTGCCTGCTGAACACAATGGCTGCCTCATAAAAGGGTCCTAAATCCTTGCAGATTGTGTTGACTTGAAGTGACATGACCCCTGTAGCACCCAAGGGCAAAGGGAACAAGGTGAGGGACCTCCCTCAGGATCACTCAGCAATAGGTCACGATCTAAACCCAGGAGTTGGGATTCCAGGTAAGGTGGGTTTTTCACAGTATGGGACTGCATGTTTGAGCCAGTCTCTTAGTGGAGAACTGGCCTGTGAGGGACAGATAAGCTTTGAAAACAAATACATTAAGGACTCTGGGGACTTGCTTCTTGGAATCTTGCCTAGACACTCTGTGGGAAGTCAGGGTCGTGAAAGGCAAAGAACGCTGGTTTCTGGGACTGGGGGAGCCTGCCTTCAAACCCCAACTCTCTCACCTACTGGGTGGCATGGAGTCTCAGTTTCCTTACCTGGAGAATGGGATAAGCATAGACTCAGAATCCGATTGGCCTTCATGTCCAGCTCCTACCAAAGACCTTCAGGGATTGGGGAATGGCCAGCTGAGTCAATCAATTAATCACTTGAGCAAGTGTTTGCAATGTACAAGGAGCTAGCTGTGCTTGGGGGTGAGAATGCCACAGTACCTGGGGGAGGAGGCACAGACCAAGCTTAGACCAGTTGGCCAGGAGGATGCCTCCTGCCAAGGAGTAGTTGGAAAAGTAAACATTGGACAGGGTCATGAGGACAATCTTTAACTTCAAAGTGTACTCTAAGCATGTGCTATCATTTCCATTGGGTGCTATATTTAAGGAAGGACATTGACAGATTGAATTGGGTGCAGTTGTGAATTTTTTTTTATTTTTAGTGATACTTTCAGTAAGATGTCTTTTATCTTCTTACTCAAAGGATCCAGAGAAATGTCAGACATAGCCCTTTCCCTGGTGAGCCTAAAACCTCGCTGAGGGAGTAAGGTTATGAGAACCCACATGCTTAGGAAAGAGGTCTAGGCAGGTGTGTGGAACATGCAGCCTCAAGGCCACATGTGGCCCTAGGTCCCCAAGTCAGCCCTTTGACTGAATCCAAACCTCACAGAACTGATTTGAGATGAGAGGTGAGATCACTCATCCAAGGTCACTGAGGCAGGGTTCCAGAGATAGACAAGCCCAGATCTCCTCCAGGTCCAGGGCCCTTTCCACCACATCCAACACCAGGGACCTGCTTCAGAGAGCTTAGAGGAAGATCTGAGCACAAATTTATAAGACGTACAAGTACTGTGAAGCCCAGAAGAACAGCCCATTATGCTAATGTCCTCCATGACAACTGATAACCATTCATTCAATAAATATTTATTAACTACCTTCTATGTGCCCAGGTCCTATGCTAAGTACTGGGGATAAAAGAATTTTTTTTTAAATCCTAGAATTCTGGGCCAGATTGAATAAAATGGAATTTAATGAGAATAAATATATTTAATCTTATATGTGAGTTCAAAAAATTAACTTTAATACAAGATAGACGTGGTCCAGGTAGACAGCAGTTCATACAGAAAATATCTGGGGCTTTTGCTGAATGTGAGCTCAATACAGTCAACTGCGCAACATGGCGGCCAAGAAAGCAAATGTGATCTTTGGTGACTTTCTGGGAATCATAGAGTCCAGGCCTGGAAGACATTGATCCCAACTGTCCTCTGCCCTGGGCTGAACCCCTCTAGAGAATAGCATTCATTTCTGGGCCACACCTTTTAGGAATGGCTGATCAGCTGGAGAGCCTCATAAGAAGGGTGACCAGGACACTGCAGGGCACAGTGTAGGAAGAGTGATTGAAGGGACTTGGAATCTTTAGTCAAGAGAAGACCAAATGTCAGGGGACAGGACCAGATAGCTCTCTTCAAGTATTTGGAGGCTGTCATGAAGGGGAGGGAGTAGACCCTTTCTGCTTGGGCCTAGATAGAAAAACTAAGAGTGGTGGATGAAGGAGACAGAGAAAAAGTGGGATGGGCTGTTCCAGGAAGTGTGGCTTGTCCCTCTCTAGAGGTCTTCAAGCAGGCAGGATGACTACATATTGGGCGTGTTCTGGAGGGGATTCCTGTTCAGATTTAGCTTGGATCAGGGTCTCAGGCTGATGGCTGTGAACTTTGCAAACATATACATTGCAAATGCATTGCAGTGGGATTGGTTACCTTTACAATCCCTGTGTATTTTATTCTTTGTTTTTAAAAGCATTATACTGAGAAGGGGTTCAAAGATTTTGTTCGACCAACACCAAAAAAGTGAAGAACCTCCCTGGAAAGAGGGGCAAATGACCCCTCCAATTGTGAAAATCTCTGTTGCTTTGAGATTTTTTAGAAATGTAATTCAGCTAGGATGGTTTATATAGTGAATGCGAAATGGTGTAATGCCGAAAGAAATCCCCTTTCAGTGCCTGATGGTGCCTACATTTCCATAGGTAGTGCTGTTCATTCATTCGTTCAATGAACATTTATTAATTAGGCATCAAATAAATGCACGGTACTGTGCTGGATAGAAAGGTAGTCAGGAAGTGGACTCTGCCCTCAGGAAGCTTACCATTTACTGGGGAGAAAAGACAGGTTCACAGGTAAGTCACACAAAGTAGAGGCTTGGTAAATGTTAAGTAACTTCAGGGATGGGAACAGAACAATGGAAAGGATCAGGAATGGCCTTGTGTGTTGGATGGCCCTTTAATAAACTTTGAAAAAAGTCAAAGATTCTGTCTAAGTGGAACAGTGAATAGAGTGCTGGGCTTAGAATCGGGAAGACTCCTCTTCCTGAGTTCAAATCCAGCCTCAGACACTTATTAGCTGTGTGACCCTAGCCAAGTCACTTTACCCTGTTTGCCTCAGTTTCCTCATTTGTAAAAAGAATTCAAGAAGGAAGTGGCAAACCACTCTAGTATTTCTGTCCAGAAAACCCCAGATGGGATAACAAGGAGTTGGACACAGCTGAAAAAGGATTGAACAACAGAATTCCCAGAGGTGGGTGCAGAAAGGGAGAGAAGGGAGGGCATTCCAGATATCAGAAGATGAAGCCAGGAGATGTGGGGGATAGCCCATGGCTGGAATGTCTAATGTGCCAGGGGCAATCTTGAGAAAAGAAGGTCAGAACTACGTGGTAATGGGCTTCAATGCTAAGTAGAGTTAGCGTTAAATCCTAGAGGGGCCATAGAGAGCGCCAGGGAGCTTCCTGAGATGGGCAGGTATGTGTGTTTTAGCAATGTTCCTCTGAAGCTTGTGGGGAGGATGGATTGGGGTGGGGAGAGACTGGAGACAAGGAAACCAGGCAGGAAAGCATTCTAATAGTCCAGATGAGAGCTGGGGCAGGCCTGAAGTGTTCTCTGGGCTGCTGTCATGCTGCAGGAATTAAGTCTTGCCGGGGTCCCCCAGGCTTTGCTGAGCTAGAGTTTGTGGTCTCAGAGATGCATTCCTGTGGATCATTAACCCCCTTTCCTGACCAGCTTCACTTTCAAACCAGCTGCGGCCACTTTTGTGGGATGGATTGGGGGGTGGAGGTGGATGATGGAGATATGTCAAATTATACCCACCGTGAAGTACTTTGTGTCTCTTATTAACAAGCATGAGCAGGGAAGGTCCAAACAAGGAAGGGACCCTGGGGGCTGGGGTCCTGCCATGGATTACACAGACAAGCCCATCGACAGCAGCTCCCAGGTGCCCCGGGCAGACCGTGGGCAGAATGAACTGCTTGTCAACGGGACCACTTCAGGAAAGTGAGAATTCTTTTGGCTGTCAGGGTGACCCAAGGGATGAGAGTCAGATGTTCCTCTGCTTCCTTTTCCCTGCCCTGGTGCCAAGCACAGGGTTACTGGAGTCACATTAATGAACCCGGGCCCCAGGTCACAGGCTGGCAGGTACGGCCACGCCAGTGGCTTTGAGGGCCAACGATCACAGAGGCCTTGCTGGTTCCGGTAGAAAACGTCTCATTGGCAGCCCAGTTTCTGTCGGCTTCAGAAGTGAGAAGGGCCTTGAAGGGAGCGCAGAAGGCCATCTTTTTTTTTCTTATTCCCTTTTTTCTTTGGATGAAATGAGTCCCCGCTATGTTTTTACTTGAAGAAAATATGGCTGTGATTTCAGAAGCCACAGAAAGCAGGGAAGGAGGGGGAAAGAACGCTAATCTTGTTAGCCTTAGGATCTGCATTCCAGTCCATTCATTGACCCGACATTTACAGTGGGACCACAGATGAAATGCTTTAACTCCCTGTGCCTTGATTTCTTCCTCTGTGAAATGGGGACAATAATTTTACTGCCGTCAAAGGAACATTGGCTGTGAATTCAGAGGATGGGTACAGAATGTGGATTTGAAGTCAGAGGAGGTTTTGGAAACAAGCGCCAACCCTGAGCGCTTCAAAAAGATTCTCATTTGATCCTCACAACAACCCTGGGAAGTAGGTGCTATTAATAACCCCATTTTACAGTGGAGAAGACTGAGGCCAACATAGAGGTTAAATGACTTGCCCAGGGTCACACAGTCCATACATGTCTGAGTCAAGACTTGAAATAATTCCTTCTTGACTCCAGACTAAAGTGCTCTGTCCATTGAACTATCCAGCTGCCACTTCAAGGGTTCAAATGCCGGCTCTCTGTCATACTACCTGTGTGAGCAGGAGCAAGTCACTTAACCTCCAGCCTCATTTTCTTATCTGTAAAATGGGGCTGTTGAGCTAGATGTGCTTTAAATTGCCTCCCTCCCCAAGCCTATGATCCTGTGACTTGGGTTTGAATCCTGTCTCTAGTCTCAGCCTTTTAATATCTGTGAGTCTCAGGCCTCAGTTCCTTGATCTGTAACATAAAGAGGCAGTCTCTAAATTCCCTTTCCCTTCTCAGATCTGTAAATACATGAGTCTGTGTTGGGAGGAGAGAGCTTTGGAAACTTAACTTGCTAAAGAAAAGTCAGCATTTCTTGTTCAGCAAACTCCACCATCCTCCATGCAAAGCTGTGTAGACAAAGTAAAAAGAAAAAGGTGGAATTAAAAATGGATTTATTTCCACAAACAAGCCAGATAAGGTTGCGAACATCAGTCAGATCAAGGGTGTACAAAATGCTTCAGAAAATCAAAGTGCCACAAAGCAGCAATAATGACACCTTTTGCCCCTGAGAGTCCACAGTGCCTGATGGTGCCCACATTTCCAAAGACTGTCTGAGCCCTGATCCATGATGTTTTGGTCTGCCACCGGTGGGGAGGCCCCCTGAGACATTACTAAATTCAGCCCCACCCACTTTGACAAATGATAAACCCCGGCCTATAAAGATAACTAACTTGTAGAAGGCAGCACAGCTGGGGAATGAGAAAGCCAAGACCAGAATCTGTTTGATGGAGCCTGTGGGCAGTCTGGGGAAGCCTGTGGACCCCTTCTTAGAACAACGGGTTTAAATACATAAGATATAGAGGATTACCAGGGAAACACTATATTAAAATACAGGTATCTTTTTTTAAAATCCCATATCCCTAGGGAAGATCTCCCGGTCTGGTAGGGTTGAACCATTGACCAATGAGGCTTTTTGATTATTGGTGGATTACTTTCATTCTGTACTCCATTGTTAGTGTGAGTATTAGGAAGACAGTTTCCTCTTATCCAGGTCACAATGACAGTCTCAAAGCAAGTAGGATGAATTCTCTGGATAGGTTTAGAAATTGGGGAAGCAAGCTTGTACAGTGGATAGAGTGCCAGGTCTGGATTTAGGAAGACTCATCTTCCTGAGTTCAAATCTGGTCTCAGACACTAAATAGCTGTGAGACCCTGGGTAAGTCACTTTACCCTGTTTATCTCAGTTTCCTCATCTGTAAAGTGAGCAGGAGAAGGACATGACAAAACACTCCAGCAAACCACTCCACATTTCCAGGAAAACTCCCAATGGTGGCATGGAGAGCCAGACAAGACTGAAAAATGATTGAACAAAGGGAAAATGTCCTGAATAGGCCATGATAACTGAGCAACCTCCACTGGTGCATGGATCTCTAAAAATGCCATATGGCACTAGCATTTCCCTCAAGAACAGTGGAATCTTATTTTTATGCCTTTCAAGAGTGAGATAGGTCAAATTTAGTCTAATTCATGCACAGATCTGGAAATTTGATCTAATTTCCTAATGTGACATTTAATTCCCTAACTTTACAAATGTTCAATCTGATGCTGATATCCAGGAAGCTGAAATAATTGCCCAAGGTCACCCAAGAGTAATCCGTAAAGCTGGGACTGTATTCTGTGTTCTCCCCAGTCCGAGTCACCAATGAGCTGTTGGTGAGGAGTTGAAGCAGCTCGGTTGTGGATGTATTAATCAGATATGTAACAGATGTTTCAATCACCCAGAGAGTATTCATTAAGTGCTTACTGTGTGCCCACACTATGCTTAAGTTAAGTTCCTACTATGAGATACATATTGTGCTATGGATTCAATGACAAACACTGTTTTTAAAGTCCCTGCCATGGGAGACTTGAGGCTCTTTCAGGGATGATGAAGGAATTTGGGGACGGAAGCACAGATAGTTGGTTTCAAGCTGGGAGGGATCTGGGATGTGCTTGGGCTGTTTTACAGAATGGGAGACTGAGGACCACTGAGACTGTGACCTCCTCCGGGTCATTGGAGGAGTCACCAGCAGAGGCCCCGCGTCCGACACCAGTTCTGTCCCTGTATCTTTCTGTGTCCCATGGTACCGAACATTCTCCATGGTCCTGAGCTCTGTCCCAGCTTCTTTCTCTAACCATCAGGGATACGCGTGGTCACATGAAACTTCAAAATGGACTCGCCATGTTGGTTCTGAGTCGCCCAAAGCTTTGAACGAGGATACCCTTCGCTCTGTGACCTTTCCTTTCTGCACCGGCTCAGTACAAAGGCTCTCCAGATCCATTGGAGGAAGGGCACTACCAAAGAAATCCCTGACCTCATGGGTTCTGTAACCTTCCTTGTAGTGGGAACAAAGCCCTGCAAACCAAGCCTTTGTTGGGAGCTCCCATTACGGCCGGCTGGGAGCGGAATCCAAAGCACCTCCCTCCTCTGTCCACCCAGGTATTTCCAAGGTGGGCCCTTAAGGGGCACAGCTTTGCCAAGCAAGTGCTGAAAGGGCTGCTGGGGGAGGGGGGGCTTGGGAAAAATGGCTAATAACAAGGTAATAGGAGCTGTCTCCGTACAGAATGCCGCCATGGCCGAGAATGAAAGGGGCACCCTATCTCACAAAAACAGGAGGGAGGGAGTTTCATGTTTAATGTAAATACACCTGCCCATTGTTCTTGGCGCCAGTGCGGGGTACAGGGTTCTGAAGACCGTGCCAGCGTTATTTGCATATGCCAGATACAGCCCCTACCCTGTGCTTTGTTCCCAAGAGGCCCCAAGGAAGAAAGGGCTTTCAGGGTTCCACCTCCTGTTTTTTTCCCTTTTCTGGCCTTTTATCCAGGCATCCGGCATCCTTTCTTGCCTCCCCTCCTCCGACAGCATCAGCGTAGAGAGAAGGGGGGCTCTGCTCCTCAGTTTCCCTCTCATAAAAGGAAGGGGGTGGTATATATGATTCTGAGGGTCTCTCAAAATCTGAGATCCTGAGTCACTTATGGATGTAAGCTGGGATTTCTTCATCTGGGAAGTGAAAAGAGTAACACTTACATTGTGTGTTTTGCTTGTGAGATTAAAGTGATGTGATGTATGTGAAAGCACTTTTTATGTGGCATGAAGGGATGTGTGTATGAACACAGTCTATGTATATAACATGTACAAGTTATAGGAATATGATAGGTATGGATTATTTATATATAACATACATATGATGTCGCTGGCATTTATCCAATACTTTGTTTAACAAAGCACCTTTCATACGGAGTTTCATTTGATTCTCACAAAATATCTGGATGATCGGTCCTGTTACTCTCTCCACTTGACACATGAGGAAACCTAGACTGAAAATAGGAGAAGTGACTTGTCCAGGGTCACACAACTAGAAGTATCTAAGACTGGATTTGAACTTGGGCCCACTGTTCTGTCCATTGTGACATCTGGTAAATGAGATTTCTGTATAGGTGCATGCATGCATATACACGCTCACACATCTGTGGATAGGCACGCTATTATTTTTCAGTGAGAAAATTAGCTTTGTAGGGTCCTAGAATTGCAGAATGTTAGAGGGCTCCAGCCTCCTCATTTTTCAGATGAGAAAACCTACATGGGGTGGAGGGAGGGCAGTGCAGAGTCAAGATTTGAGCTAGGACCTAGAGGAGTAAAGAAGTAGAAGTCAGGGCTCACAGCTAGTTAGTGACTGAGCCAGGACTGGAATCCAGGTCTCCTGGCTCTCTGGCCAATGCTGTTTCTAGGATCCACCTGCTTTTTTATCTAAGGATGGCTTCCCTGGTGAGGATTCCAGGGGTCTATTGCCCTTGATAATGGTAGAAGAGAAGAGCGAGCTCGTCCCCAATGAGAGGAGCGGTGGACATCCACTGCCCCTCTTCGGGGGCTGACAGACTTCTTGTCACATGGGTTGGAAGAGTCTGAGGAAGGATTGGAACTTGATGTCTCTGACTCAGTTTCTCACTCTTAAGTTTTCTATCTTCTAACTCCTTGTGGCGTATTCCATCACTCGCTGGGCATTTATTATAAGCACACCTGATTGTGAGCATGCCAGGCACTGCCCTAGGCAATGGGGATACAAAGACAGGGAAGGACCTTGTTCTCCAACCGGGGAGACAACGTTTGCATATTTAATAAGTATATACAGACTCTGAAGGAAAAAACAAGCAGTTGATTAGAAGGTCATTTGAGAAGGCACTAGGAACTGAGGAGCTGCATTAGGAAAGGTGCTTTGGATGCTTTGGATGTGAGGCTCACACATGCAGGGCATCCATTCCAACCGTGGCAGATCATCAATGAAGCATCTTGTGTTATCCTGTAATCTCTTGGATAAGGAAGAGAGAAAACCAAGTTTGGCCAGATCCCCTAAGCCTCAGTTTCCTTCTTGGCACAAAGGGGATAATCTCTTTAGATTTTTCCTTAGAGGATATTATGGACCACAAATGAAATTAAGAAAACAACCAAAAGACAGCCAAGCACTCTGCCAGTTGCTAGGATAATATATGCAAAGACATATGTAAAACTATTTAAAGATGATCACACGTGTAAATGCAGTAACAATTCACTCCTGGCTCCATTCCCGGCTCTCTGGACTTTTCACCCTTTGAGTCAGAAGCCTCCTCATCCTTGAGATGCCTCTACGTGGGGGTCCTCTCCTTTGATGGCTGAGTCTCTGGAGCCAGCTGCCATTTTGTTCAGGGCCCAGATGATGCTCACTTGACTCCTGCTTCCACTCCCGACTTGCAGAACTTTTTCACCTTTTCCCCAATAGCCTTGTCCCCGTGCACATCTCTTTTCTCCCCCTCGACCTCCCACTTTCTGCCTCTTTATAGATTGTCTTGTGCCATTCAAATTTAAGCCCTTTGATGATAGAAACTGTCTTTTTTGGGCTTGTGTCTGTATTCTTCATGCTTAGCATGGTACTCAGCAATTAGGAAGGGCTAAGTAGATGCTCTCTCTTCTCTCTCTCTCTTTCTCTTTCTCTCTCTCTCTCTCACTCTCTCTCTCTCTGTGTTTCTCTCTCTCTGTCTCTCTCTCTTTCTCATCTATCTATCTAGAAAGAAGGAAGGAAAGAAGGGAGGAAAGAAAAAAGGAAAAAAGAAAGGAAAGAAAAATAATGAAGGAAGGAAAGAAAAGAGAAAAGAAGGAAAGAAAGAAAAATAAAGAAAGGAAGAAAAAGAATGGAAGAAGGAAAGGAGGGAGGAAAGAAAAAAAGGAAGAAAAAGAGAAAGAATCTCCAGTGTTGGGAGCCCACCCCTCTGAGGCAGCCTGTTCCACTTTGGGATAGCTTTTAGCAGGAAGCAGTTTATCAGGTCACTTTGAAGCTCTGACAGGTAGGTCAGAGTCTGTGAGGCAGGAGAGGCACAGAGGATGTTGGTGAGCCAGGAGGTGAAGGCAGGGGAAGAAGGCTAGAGAAGGAAGAATTGTGCTTGGGAGGAGGAGGGAGAGGAGGAGAGATACTGTCAGGGTAAGAAGAGCCAGAGCATTCACATGCTTAGTTTTTCTTCTGTACTCTGTGGTAGAAGTCTCTGTCATTAACCAGGTGGGGACCAGGCATGGTGGGGCGGGGCTGTGTACTGGGTGGGAGCCTCTCCAGGTACCATCAAGGAAGGCAGAATTGCTCCTTCTTGTGAGAGGAGCTCTGCGGCCTCAGGGAACAAGGCCAGCCCTGTGCTCCTAGCTCAGACAAGTCCATCGATCACTTGCTCTTACACACTTTCAGGCTGGATGACAAATGGAGCATTAAACTGAATTTTTATTCAATACCTTTTGTTTAGAGATTTTCACATGAAACAGTTGATGTGCTGTGCTTCCTTGTAGTGCCCAAGATTAGGAATTTTGTGTAAACACGAAGGGGGCCTAGCCTTGCCCACACAAATAGCCAAGGAGCAGAGTGGCCAGGGACTAGCCTGGGCCTTATCCATGCTGGGCGAGTTTCCTCTCCGTAGCAGAGGTGGTCAGCCAGGCCAGCGTGGGTGGGTGTGACTGTCCCATGCCTAGACAGACCTCAGGCTGCCAAGATCGGGATCTGGAGCCGTGGCCATCTGGCTCATTCTAGCATGGTTTTAGAACACTGGAGAATGTTGATTTAGAACAGATAACAAGGGCCAGAAACCAAGATTGAGAACCAGATTTGGTAGGCGGGAGGTGAGAGATTTGTGCAAGACCACACAAGATAGTAAGGTGCAGAATTGGGATTTTAATCCAGATCCTTCCTTTGCGACCAAATGCAGGACTTTCCACTGTACCATGCTGCTTGAAATAATTAACAATAATAACTTCTACATTATTATTTTGTTATATTATATATTAATAACAGAACATCATTATATTGCTAGCTATAGTATTGCTCTAAAGGATAGTAGATAGAGGCAGAAAGACTCATCTTCCTGAGTTCAAATCTGCCTTCAGACCCTTATTGTGTGACCCTGGGCAAGTCACTTAGCCCTGCTTGCCTCAGTTTCCTCATCTGTAAAATGAGCTGGAAAAGGAAATGGCCAACCAGTCCAGTATCTCTGCCAAGAAAACCCCTAACAGGGTCACAGACAGTCAGACGCTCCTGGAAACAGCTGAACAACAACAATAATATTGCTTTAAAAGTTTGCAAAGCATTTAAAATGTGTGGAGGTCCAGTAAGATTTTCCTATCTGCATATATTTATATATAAAGTGCTCTGCAAACTTTAAAGAACCGTACATAAAGTGTGTGTGTGTGTGTGTGTGTGTGTGTGTGCATAGCTGGCTGTGTGACTACATGACAGACATAATGATAATGGCTGACATATATGCTGTATCTGTTAGCTTTCATCTGTTTTATTGCCCCCAGATTCTCAGTCTCTACTATGATTATCCCCACTTTATAGGTATGTAGACTGAGGCTGAGAAAGGGTAAGTGACTTCTCCAGCATCCCACAGCCAGCGAGCGTCTGAGGCAGAATTAGAATTCAGATATTCCTGACCCCAGGTCCCATGCATTTCCTCTCTGCCCCTTGAATCCAGTTCCCTGGCGGGCGGGTCACTACCAACTGTTCTACTGCATCTACACAGATTTTTGGTTTAGCTGCTATTTCCTCTCAGCTTGGAAATATCACTAAGCCTCAGACCTTTGGGCACTAGAGGACCTAGACACAATAAGCGCCGCCTCTAATGTAAACACAGGGGGCAGATGGTGGTGGAGTCTGACCCTGAGAAATAGCGCCTTTTCTCCCAAACACCCACCAAGGACCCTGGCTGATGAACGCCTTCTTTCTTCTTCTACTTCCCCTAATAGCCTCCTCAAAGGACTGGGCCTATGGCTTTCAAATCACTCAGAATCAATTTGTCCTTGACTTTGGGAGCCAAATTTCAGGCCAGACAGGGCATCTGTAGCCCGAGTTCAAGGTCGCCAGAGTTAGAGCTTTCTTTGGATTTCTGTCGGTGGCAGCAGTGAAGCGGCAATCCTAGGATCTGAGTTTGAACTGAACTTCACCACATATTGTTCATGTGACCTTGGAAACTGTTTGTCTTAGCCCTTCTGGGCCTTGGTTCTCTTACCTGTAAAGTGGGGCTGAATGCGACGGCCTCAGCACTAGCTCTGTGCTTCCTAACATGCTCTGTGTAGCCTCGGGCAAAGATGTCAGCTTTTCTGGGTCTTCTCTGTACAGGAAGGGCTTGGCATAGGAGCTTCTGAGGGTCCTTCTGACTGTTCAGCTATAATCCCATAAACTAATCAGCTTAGTAATAATTGCTAATACTTATATAGAGCTTTAAAATGTGCAAAATGCAAATGTTTTCTAAGTTGATCCTCACATCTACCCCAGGAGGAAATTGATATTTCACAGATAAGGAAACAGAGGCATGGGGGTAAGTGACTTGCCCAGGGTCTCCTAGCTAGTAGGTGTCTGAGGTCAGATTTGAACTCATATCTCCAGACTCCAGGCTCAGTGCTCCATCAAGGATGCCATCCAGAGTTCTTAGGGAGGTGATGGGGAATGCAGGCCAGAGCCACTGGAACGCCAGGATTGGGAAGGTCTAATGAGCTCAGAGGCAGCATTAAATCAGTGACTGGAGGTTGGCAGTGGTTGCCTGAGAGCTGGGGCTTGAAGGATAGATCGGATTGGAAGTTTGGAAGTTGAGGGAGTAAGCACAGGACCTGAGTGTGAATCCTCACTCTCTGTGTGTCCTTCAGAACATCTTAACCTTTCTTCAAGGTCAGATACTTCAAGGTAAAAAGAGGAGGCTGGGCTAGGTCAGGGTTGGGGAACCCGCAACCTTGAGGTCACATATGACCCCTCTAGGTCCTCAAGTGTGGCCCTTCAACTGAATCCAAACTTCACAGAACAAATCCTCTTATTAAGGGGTTATTAATCCTTTTATGAAGGCTCTAGGTGAGCCCTAAATCTGTGACCTGAGAATGGTGAAAACTGGCAGAGAGGACAGTAAATCAGGGCTTATCAAAGCTTGGGATTGACTAACTTAGAACTCAAGTCCCCACCCTGCTCCCCAGAGGCCGGATATCAGTCAGGCCAGCTCTGTCCTGGGCCAGGAATTCATTATCTGGAGAGTTCTTATCATCATATCAGAGGCCAGAAGAGAGACAGGCCCAGGCCAGAGATTCAAAACGTGGTTTGAATTCCAGCGCTGGTCATCTGTCAGGTTCCCCTGGACAGTACCAAGAATTCATCATCATTTCCCTGAAATCTGCAGAAATATTTTTTCCCTATAAATCAGCACACGTTTCTTAAAGCATCTGGTTCTTAAAATGGTGAATGTGTGGTCTGTAATTGAATCAGTTTGTCCCCTATCAATCCCCCCATCCAGGATGTTCTTACACAGGTGACTTTCATAAAGATCTTGTATAGGCGGGTGGTTATTGATGTTCTCTTGGTCTCCTTTCTATGAAATTTGGATTCAAGACACCCCCCAACACCTTTGGTCACTTCCCCTTGTATATTTGTTCTCAGGACCCTCACAATGGAATTGCTGCACAAAACCCTGTCTCCTCTATTGCTGCTTCTCCATCCATCACAAACTCCTCTGTTTGGCATTTAAAGCTTGTTTGAACCTGCCCCTCATCTACCTTTTTGGCTTTAATGTGCATTTCTCCCCTTCCTACAGTGCAGCCAAACTGACCTTTTGGCAATTTTCCACATGATACCCCATCTCCCATATCTCTGCCTTTGCACTGGCTGTACCTCATGCCTGGAATGCCCTCCCTCTTCACTTCCACCTCTAAGAATTCCTGGTTTTCTTCAAAATTCAATTCAAGCGTCATCTTCTCCTTGAAACTTTTCTTGAGTCCTCAGATGCACTGCCTTCCCTCCTGCTGCCTCAAATTTATTTTTCTTATGCTTTGTTTGTTCTTACTTACATAAATGTCTTCCAATAGAATCTAAGCTTTTCCAGAGCTGGAGTGATTTCATTTTGGGCTCTGTATTCCTGAAACCAAACAAAGCACCTGACAATAATAAAAGCTGATTGTCTGAGCATTCTCACACCCATTTTGCAGGTGGAGAAGCTGAAGCTTACAGATGTGAAATTACTTGCCCAAAGGTTCACTAATAATAGACTAACTCACATTCACATAACATTGAAAGGCTGGCAAAACACTACAATGATAATAATAATAATTTATATGATATTTTAAGTTTTTCAAAGCATTTCACATGCGTTCTTATTTATTCCTTGCAACAATCCTGTGAGGTAGAGAATAATATTGTTCCCATTTACAGATAAGGAAACTGAGTCTGAGAGTGGTCAAGTGTCTGCAATGAGAAATGGATGAGATCACCCTTAGTCCAAATGCCAGCACTCTTCCTATTCTCCCATGCTATTATAGTTCCGGTAAATGGCAAATGGGATATTTGACCCACCAGTCAGTCAACAAAGATTTGATTAATGTGCCAGCTGGTACCAGATACTGATGATACAAAGAAAAATAAGCCAACAGTACCTGTCCTCAAAGAAGTTACAAGGAAATTGAGGTCAAGGGGAGTGGCACGGAGCCAGGGCTGGCCAATTATCCCTCGTTCCATTCTTGGTCATTATCTTTTCTGAAGTGGGAACTGAATGTTGTGTTCTCTGGTGGGTGAGTGCATTATTCAATCAACAAACAAAATTAGGTGCTTTCTATGGGCCAGGCACTGTGCTATGTGCTGGGGATATATTTTTAAAAAGACTTAACTAAAGATTTTTAAAAGGTATTCCCTGACCTCAAGGAGCTTACATTCTTATGGGGAAAGAAATGCAAGATAAATAGATTCATAGAAGATAGATGGCAATTAGAAAAAAGGAGAAGACTCTAGCTTCTGGGGAACTAGCAGAGTCTCCTGCATGTGGTGGGATTAGAGCTAAATCTTGAGATATGTCAAAGGAACACACAAGCGAAAGCATTCACGCGCAGGGACATCCAGTGCAAAGTTACTGAGGGTCATGAACGAGGAAGAGCAAACAGTCTGAAACTGAAGGACCATAGAGCACCCAGAGGGGAGTCAAATGTGAGACACCTAGAAAGGTAAGCAGCGTTAAGACAGGGAAGAAGCCTTTATTGATTGAGAAGCTGCGTAATGCCACAAAGCCAAAAGAGGACTTTGTATTTGGTCCTGCAGTTAACAGAAAGTCTCTGGATTTTATTGACAGGGGCATGACATGGACGAGGGTGGACCAGGACACCTGAGCAGCGATTTCAGCTGAGAGGAGAATGGCTGGGGAGTAGGGAGAGACTTGAGGCAGCGAGCGGGCGGAGCTACCTGCTAGCTAGGACAATAGTGCAGGTGTGAGGTGATGGTGGAGTGGACTGGAGGGAGCCCTGTCTGAGGAGAGGAGGGAATGGATCAGTGCTGTGAAGCCAGAAATGACAAACCTTGGCATTTGATTGTCTGTGTGTGCTGGATAAGGTCTGCAATCCAGTCCCTTTAAAAGGCTTCTGACCAATAGTTGGCTCTTCCTAAGGCTCCTGACATCATTCTAGGACCTAATTACTGGTTCACTTGACAACGAGACTGAAAGACATCCCAGAGGTACTGGGAGTGGGGAGCAGATTGAGAGGGGGATGGTTTTTATCCCTGCCCCCTGAAAAAGTGATTATGGGCCAGGCAGTTCAGGTTAATAAGACTATAAAGGGAGCAGACTCTGGCATCCAATTAAAGGTTCACTTTACGGGGCTCATTCCATATCATGATTTCAGGGTGAAATCAACAGCTTTCCACTAAGTTCTTACCTCTAAAATTATGTTCTACTCTTTGAAGTAGGGCCGGAATATTACAGGTTACGTAGGGGATAAAGCTGGATTTGTAAAAATCTGTAAAAAGGAGAGGATTAGTGTGCATTGGTAGTTTCCAGCTCTTAATTGGATGACAGAGCCTGCTAACTTTATAATCTTGTAAACCTCTCTGAGCCCAAGGACCCCCTTTTCATGCCAAACACTTCCAATGACCTCGGTGTGGTAATTGTTGTGCTGTTAGCCTTTATTGATTGAGAAGCTGCGTAATGCCACAAAGCTACCACAAAGGCTTGCCTGCTCTGTGACCCCACGTGAAACCCCTCTGGGCCTCGGTTTCCTCATCTGTAAAGTGAGAGAATTTTCCTAGATGGCCTCTGACGCCCCACCCATCTCCAAATCTAGGAGACTGCGGCCTTTCTTTTTAAAATACATACTTATTGACGTCTTTTGTTTTATACCTCTTAAATTCGCTCCTGTGTCTTTGCCATCTATCAAGACAGTTTTGTTTTGTTTTTAACAGAGAGGAATTTTAAAAATCAGCAAAACCGTTCATCAACAGTTCATCAACTCCCTCATCCCCCCCCAAACCTCCCAAATGTGGCAGTGTATGCCGCGCTCACCCCCCACCCCAGCTCTGCAGAGCAATTAGGGCAAAGTCCTTCCCTTCTTCTGTCTTTTCTTTGAGTTCACGGTGGAGCCCTGCTCAGAATAATGCTGTGGATTGTCATTGTCTTCCTTCATAATTGAGGGAAATGAATATGGAGAAGCATGTAAAGACTTAGAGCAGTGGTTCTCAACCTGTGGGCCCCCACCCCTTTGGGGGTCGAATGACCCTTTCACAGAGGTCACAGGGGTCGCCTAAGACCATCAGAAAATACATATTTCTGATGTGCTTAGGAACCGAGACACCGCTCCTCTATTCTTCTCCAAGTGGGTCCGCCCACGTACAGATACTCCCACATATGAGTATTAAAGGGTCTCTGCATTAGGAAGGTTGAGAACCACTGACTTAGATGAACTGATGCAAAGTGAAGAGGGCCCAAAATGGTATACACACACACACACACACACACACACACAATAGCCAACAATGTAGAAATAAAAAACCACCACCAAAAAAACCCAAGAGAACATAAATGTTGCATAATTACAAAGCCCAACTGTGACCTCTAAAATCATATTCTGCTTTTAGAAGTAGGGCCCTCATATTACAGGTGGCAAAGGGGATAAAGCTGGATTTGTTAAACTCTGTCTAGTTCCGTCCCCCCAATGCCCAGGGTCCTGTAGCAGCTGGTGATGCCCCTTCTCCGGGGCTCTCCTTTTCCTATTACTGTGGTTCTCACCTTCTGGGTAGGGTCATTGGCTTCAGGAAGTGCCACCCAGCCGTGGGATGGTCAATCCTCTCACCCTCCTGCCATGACTATACCCAATGAGTAAGAGCCATCAGTGAGTGGCTGTACCCAACCAAATTTTCCTTGGCTGAAAGAATATCTAATTCGGCTGCGCCTAAGTTTCCAAAAATAATCAGTTAGATGGCCATGGTCTTCTGTTTGCATGTTGTGCCCCATCCAAAGTGACTATCACATCCCCATCAGGTCAGGAGGGGAGGGTGCATGTGAGATCCCGTGGCCAGGGTGACCCAGAGTGGCATCTCTTCAATGGGTTGACTGTGACCTCTGCTCCAAGCTTCCTGGGTGGGGGTCCTCTTCCCCTTGATCACGGCACAGAGAGCTTAATGCCTGGAAAGCTGAGATCAGTAGGGCCCCTCTGCTGGAGCAGTTACAGAGCAGCTCAGGGCATCTGATCTGCTGTCCTTCTAAGCCACCATTGACCTGCCCACTGCCCCCCACACTTAGAAGAAGAGGGCAAGGAACATTAAGACGTGAGCCCTCTCAGAGGGGGTACTATGGTTTCCCCTTTCTTTCTATCCCCAGCACCAAGCTTGGCGCCTGGCTCATATAAGCACCTAATAAATGCTTGTAGACTGACCTGCTGATGATACTCTGGGAGATGTGACCCCTCTCATCGTTCAGGAAGACTGGCACAGTGGATAGAACCCTAGACTTAATCATTCACAGCTGACATTAAGATACAAGAGCTTTACGATTTTGCAAAGAACTTTATGAATCATCTCCTTTGATCCCCACAGTAAAGCATGTGCTGTTATGATCCCAATTTGACAGTTGAGGAAACTGAGGCTGGGGCCATTACATGATGTGTCCACACGGCTAAGTAAGCATCTGAGGCAGGCTTCAAACTCAGGTTTTTATTTAACTCTGATCCTGTCTCTCAGCGTCTTACCCCAATATTCTGTTCACTAACCTGCTTAGGAAGGCGTGAGTTCAAATCCTGCCTGAGGTCCTAGCTCTTCAATGAGGAGAGATCAGATGGATGCCCTTTGAGGTCCCTCATACCTCTGGGTCTCTAATACTCTTGTCATTTCTCCCTCTTTTTATCTGGTTTTTCAAGATGGTCAGAAGAGTCTCCTTGATGCAGAGAGTGAGAGGCCTCGGTGGCTGGAAAACCTCATAAAAATGATTCTCATGTCCTTCCTGGAGGTGAGCGCCAACGGAATATGAGGGAGCCGCATTGAATTTATTTGGGAGGAAGAATTTACTTAGGAAACGTCCAGCTTGCTAGGAGGGTGGGCCCCTTCTCCCCCTGTTATTTCTGGCACGTTTTATCCATGTAACGTTCAAAACAGTCTGGGTGGTTTGTCCCCTCAGAACCATCCAGAAAAGTCAGTGGGGAAAGTCAGCTGACCATTGGCATGGAGAGACTTGGACTGGCTGGCACTCAACCCAGTGAGCTAAGTTGCTTTTATTAGCAAATCGTTCCTTTTGCAGCCATGGGATGTTGCCGAAGTGTTCTTCCATGCAGGCTCAGGGCTCAGAATGTTGAGAGGGGTAGAGTGTATTCTGCCAGAGGCCTGGTGAACCTCCCCATCAATTGACAAGACTGCACTTTACCTTGGATCGGGGGTTTGGGTTTGCTTTGGTTTGGCAGGGAGGCCCCACTATTCAGTGGAGAAAACCTTGATTGGCACTCACAGGCTCTAATCAGACAATCAGATTTTGGGCAAGGTATGTCACCACTGTGAGACTCAGTTTCCCTCATCTGTAAAATGGAGGGATTAGCCTAGATGACCTCTAAGGTCCCTGCTAGCTCTGAATCTGAGGTCCTGAAATGCAGGCTCCCAGAGGGGGATATTTGTTACTAGTTACTAGATTGAATCATAGCATAGGCTGGAGAGGTCCAATGATGAAAGGGTGACCTTTACTTTGTTTCCCCTGAAAAGACGGGGCATATCTCAGATCCCCGTGTTCATTTTCTACACAATCTCGGAGTGATCAGGGACCCCAGAGACCACCTGGTACATCCTGTACCTGGACAAGAATTCTTTCTACTATGTGCCCAAGTATCTGGTCTGGCTCCAAGACCAACAGCAACACCTCCGGAGGCTGTCTATTCTGCATTTTAATAACACGAATTGTTGCCCATTTCGCTTTCTTTCGAACCTAAATTTGCTCATTAGCCAGTTGGTGAGGTAGGACAGGGTTCCAGAGGGGCTGTGACCAGGGTCCAGGGATCTCTATCTGCACAGAATCAGCCCTCCCACGGCCCAGAGGGCCAGGCAGAGGGTGGTTTGACTGACACAATCAGGCTTCCTTCTTTCATCCAGGAGGTGAGCCTTCCTTTGTATTCCACACATAGAACCAAGCTGGCTCCTCTGGGAAGATGGTAGCTGAGGTGTGGAAGTGACCATGCCTCAGACATTATCTTCAGTGCTTATGGTAGAGAGAGGTGTTGGACTGAAGTGGATATTAGCAGCCAGGATGGAAGGTGATCTGGGATGATGATTCTCTTTACTGGGTCAAAGATGAGCTGTTTGGGAGGGGGGAAAACAACATGCACCCGGATGATTTTAGCAGGATGGAGGGAAACCACTAAGGAATGGGGAATAGGGAAAGGATTCTTGTGGATGTGATCCTGAGTCTTGCATGCACACACATATGCACATGTATACACATATGTACATGCATATATGTACGTGTGTGTGAGAGTGAATGAAGAAGTGCCCTCAGAAGCCTTGGATTCAAATCCCACTTCTTACACTCATGACTGAGCATAGATCACGTGCTTAAAGTGATATATAAACACTCCTTGTTGTCAATGCCGTCACTTTTATTCTGACCCCAAATCCAGCCCATTTCCACCTCCCATACCCCCCATGGCCAAGGCTGGCCTCCTGAGAGTCTGGGACTCTTGAGTTCACCGCTTAGCAAGCCATGCGTGTAGTATGTTCTCAACCAAGGCCCCCCCACCCCAGGCATGATGCTGTTAGCACCAAGAAGGCGTCGGACTTTCTTGGGGATCACATTCCACTTGGAGTTTCTCTCTCCAGTCGGGTACTCGAGTAGCATGATTTTTGAGGTCACAGCTGTTGGCCATAAGCTCAGTCGGATTTAAATGTACAAGGTCTTCCAGGTGAGATTCAGCTTAACATTGACTTGCCACAGAAAGAAGACTCGGCTGTCTTTGGTAGGGCTGCCCGTTTTAGGGTTCTGTTTCTGCTTTGGTGGGAGGTTTGGAAATTTGACTTGGACCCTGATGGACAGACAGCGTACATCAGATGTCTGGGACAGAGCGAGAACAAAAGAGCCTCATAGAGTCAGGCCTGTGAGGTCCGAGGGGCCTTTCAGACACCACCAGCCATCTATCTCCTGGGGATTCTGACAAGGTAAAAGGGAGTGAACCTCGCCCTCGAGGTAAATCACTTTTTCAAAGGGAAGAGGATGGGACCAGAAATCATTTTGTCATGATGTTTTATGTTTTGCCTGGAAAAGGAATCCAGCCCCCTCTCATCTCAAGCACAGGGTGATCTCTGGGGCTGTTTGGAAGTCCCAGAGGCGTATAGACTCTGATTTTGGAAACAATCTGTGTGTTCTTTCAATAATAATAAAATTCACTTTTAAATTCTGTTTGTTATGAGCTGATGGCTGTGCTAAGCACTTTACAATTATTACCTCATTTGATCCTTACCGTGACTTTGGGAATCAAGCGCTCTTATTATCCCCACTACCGTTTTTATATTATTATTTACAAATGGGGAAACCGAGGCATACAGAGGTCAGGTGACTAAGTCACAGCGTCACACAGCTAGTAAGTGACCGAAGCCAGATTTGACCTCAGATATTCTTGATTCCAGGCCCAGGGCATCAGGGCAGGGTGGGAATGAGAAGAGTGAGGCCCCCAGAGAGACCCAGCTTCACCTCTGAATGCTGGTTGTGTGACTCATGGCAAGGCTGGGGACCACAACAAGGTTGAGTCTCGTCTGTAAAATGGAAGCACCTTATTGGTGCTCATCAGACTCAGATGCAGTCAAGCAGTAGAAACAGCACTTGGAGTACAAAGATGTGCTTGGTTCCGATCCTGGCTCTATAACTTCCTACCTATGTGACCTTGGACAAGCCCCTTTCCCTTTTGGGACTCAGTTTCCAAGTATGAAAAAAGAGGGGGGGGGGTGAGTTAGATTGCAGCTGAGAGCTCTTCCAGCTATCAAGCTACGCTTCACTCTTGTCATCATCACCCAACAGCAAACATTTATTGAACACCTACTGTGGCCTGCCCTGGGGAGACAAGTGAAAACGTTCCCCACTCTCCAGAAACCCACATCCCCACGGGGAACACAACAAGTGACCAACTGTGTGCCTCACCAGACGTATCCACAGACATGCACATGCATGCATTCAAGTGCAAGGCATTGTTCCTAAATTAATTTTTAAAAAGTGAATAATGACCAGTCTTCAAGCAGTTATTCAGTACTTTCTATGACCCAGGGAGCGTGTTAAGCATCGACTGTGTAAAGAAAGGCGAAAACATGGCAATTATTGAATAAAATTTCATTTTAGAGCCATGGCAGGGATAATGACCATCACAACAAATAGAATTCCATTGGAGGCCCAGTCTAACATTTTAAAATGTTACATAATGTTGAATGATCTTTTCTGGAAGTTCTTTATCTTTTTATGTGTTTAGTTAAGAAAGAGGAAATGTGGGGTTCATCCTGAACCTATCATTAACACATCAAGGCGAAGTAGATTGTGAGAGATGGTAGAGATAGACCTCTTAGACAATGTCTGAGGAAGAAGTATCTCTGGAGTGCTCTCCTCCTGAACAGCTGGCTCAGGTCGCTCTGGCCAATACCATGGCTGCCCTTTTGCAGATGGGGAAGCTGAGTCAGGCACTCGTCTAGGGCCATAGAGCCAGTAGTGTCATAGCCTGGGACTTCAGTCTGAGGCTCTTTTCATTAGAAAATTCAACTTTTCCTCTGACATCCCAGACTGCTAATTCATTTTTGTTCTTTCTTTGGCTTGGAGAGACATTGTGTTTCGGGTTAATTGTAGAGACAAAGGCGAGAGCCAGAAGCCTTTCATCTGGCACCAGAGTCTATTATAGCTCAGAAACAAGGCCAGTCTCTCTCACCAGAACCCTTTAAGTGATTATAAACAACAACAAACAAACAAACAAAAAGCCCTTTGCTATTTGCCCCTGCCTGGTGGTTGTGTTTTTTTCTCCATTTTGTTGGGTAGTTGGGGAGGTCTCCCAGGACTGTAAAAAGCACCTGGGTTTGAGCCCACC
The DNA here is from genome assembly GCA_028646575.1 of Pseudocheirus occidentalis. Lineage (NCBI taxonomy): Eukaryota > Metazoa > Chordata > Mammalia > Diprotodontia > Pseudocheiridae > Pseudocheirus > Pseudocheirus occidentalis. The sequence continues at coordinate 11,643,162 of CM053593.1, forward strand.
ACTTACTAACTGCAGAACCTTGAGTGAATTCCTTTATCTCAAAGGGTCTCAGTTTTCTCATCAGCAAAATGGGAGTGCTCTATCCACCTAACAGCTGTTAGCAAGGAAAACACTTTGAAATGTGTTAGAAACATGTGAGCAATGAGTATGATGGTTATCGACCTGACTGTAGTAGGACCTGATGGGGGAGGAGGGGTAGAGAAGTGGGGTCCCAGTCAGAGGGAAGAGTGGGGAAATGCCTTCAGCTTCTCTCACCCCAAGGGAGGGGTCCGTCGAGATTCTTATTGGAAACAAGTCCAGGGACAGCACAGAACAGAGTTTGGGCAGCTAGCTGACTCGGAGAAACCCAGAGGCTGGCAGCTGGTGTGGCTGGTATAGTATGTGCCTCTGGAGGGCTTCCCTCTGGACAGTTTCTAAGAAAGAAACACGTCCTCCTGATAAAAGGAGCTATCGATGAGTGAGCCGTGGATTCTTCAGTTAGACACAAGGGCTGGTGAAAAGGGTTCTGCTTTGTTTAAAACAGCAGTAATGGTAGCAAACATGGCAGACTCTCCTCTCCTAACCTTCCTGTCAATGCCTTCCTCCTAGCTGGACCCTAGACCCTGCTCCCGTTCTCACCCGTATGAGAGAGTTTCCATAATTTCTGCTCTTCTGTGACCCCCCCCCCAATTTTCCAGTGGAGGTGGGCCAGGCCCCTCCAGCTTCCCCTTTGCAGAGAAAAAAATAGCTTCTCCAGTTACTTCGATGAGCTGGTAATCATGGACTGCAGGCCGTCTAGTAATCTGGATAGTCTCCTGGCCTTCCCCTGCGTCCTGCCTTTGTGTCCTGAGGTCCTCTGGGCCCACTGCTCTGCCCTTCAGACCTCCCAGTACTGTGTTATCTAACCTTGACTTGGGGAGGCATCATCCCCCTACCCACCCTCTGCCCTTTCTGCTCCCTGAAGTGGATGCTTTTACCTGGACTGTGTGTCCATTGCAGGGTGACCTCCTTGAGACAAGCTGGCCTTCATTTCTCAAGCTCTATCCTTAGCACTTAGCATAGTTTTCAGCAAATATTCAGGACTTAATTAATGCTTCTTCCTTCATTCAATCTGCATCTGTAGAGGGAGTTTCCTCACTGGGGAATTCCTTACACTGAAGAATCCACAGGTTCAAACCAAAAGGAATTGCTGACATTTTTATAGCACCTTAAGGTTTGCAGAATGCTTGACAAACCAGAGTCTCATTTGATCCTTGCAAAAGCCCCATGAGGGCAGGGCTTTATTATCACCATTTAATGAATGAGGAAACCCCAGCTCAGTGAGGTCAAGGTCCCTCAGCCAATGAGCAAGGCCGGCTGGGGGAGATTTGTGTCCAGGCTTTCCTCACCCCCAAAGTCAAGAGAGTCAGGCCTCGCCTCCTACATCTCAGAGACCGTAGGCGAGTCAATTAACATTGTCCAGACTCAGTTTCCTCTTCTGTTAAGTGAGAGAATTAGACTAGATGTTCTCCTACATTCCTTTTTACCTCGTTGTCCTAGTAGAACATAAGCTTCCCGAGGTTGAGGACTTTCACTTTTGTCTCAGTATCCCCAGCACCTGGCATACAATAGGTGCTTAATAAATACTTGTCGGTGGACCAGCTGTTCAGTTGATTCAAAGACTTGTGGTTTCTTCTGTAAGATTCCCCTCTCTACTACCCAGGTCAGGTCAAAACCCTCCTAAGCCTAGATAGACATTTTAATGACTGGTCACAGTCAAAAAACCTAATGGTTTGTCCCTGTTGATATTCCTCTGAGATGACTTCTGATACTCATTCTTTCTTCTTCTTCTTCTTCTTCTTCTT
>CM053593.1:11645484-11672632 GCA_028646575.1 Pseudocheirus occidentalis
TATTGTGATATAATATTGAACTGTGAATATTGTACTGAATCTTGATTTGTAATGGAATAAACAGAGTGTTCACTAATACTGTGTAATCTGAATCTTCAAAGCTGTTCACAGTAGCATTCTTTTAGGAATCTACTGTTGATTGGCTTTACACTTGTAAACTTTGAATTTTGGCTATGCCATTCCTGGGTTTCTTTCAGGAGTGGATTTTATTTTCACTTGGGCTTCTGAGAAACTTTATTGTTTCTTTAAACATGGCTTTTCTAGGGGTGGGGAAGGTTACAGTTCTTATCAGGGAGTCCAAAGATTCATTCTTCTGGGCTTGTTTTCCATATCAGCTGCTTATGAAAGTAGATACCTGACATTTTCTTCGATTTTTTTTTATATCTGAATTTTGTTCCAACATTTCTTATTGTCTCTTTAAGTTGCTGAGTTCTGTTAGAGCTATTCTGACATCCAGGATACAGGATCCCACTTTCTGTTCTATTTATTCTCCTTCCAATACCTTCTTCTAGAAGACATGTCATTTCATCTATTTCTTCACTTTTTCCACGTGTTCTTATAGACCTTGTTCCCAAATGTGTTGGTCTTCTGAGGCTCTATCTATAACTATGGAGTTATTTTTTTCTGGGATTTCCTCTTACGTGACTGGATCCATTTTTCTTCATAAAATGCTTAGCATTTTATTTTATCTACTTTTACCTCTCATTTCTGTTCTTGATTTGGGACTCTGTGCCAGATCAAGTCTCTGGGTCATTCCACACACTCCTGAATGGGAAGGTCCTGACATCACTTTCTGAACTCCTATCACAGCCATCTTCCAATTCCTTTAAGCTTCTGGGCTCAGAGAACTGGCAAGTTTCAATGTCTCTAACAGAGTTTTGCAGTTGAGTGTCCCATCAGGGTGACGCCATAGTCTTCTATCCCTGCTGGGGCTTATCCTTTTCTGGGCTTTACCATTTTTTCCCTTCTATCTCACTCCTCTATCTTCCCAATCAGGGCACTTCTGCACCTTCAGTCCTAACTGGGGCTTCCCTGATCAGGTGTTTCTCCCAGCTTTCTGGTACATAAAGTCAGCTTAAGTAAGAGTGTCAAACACTTGGCCTGCAACATTCCTGAATGCAGCCCAAACCAGATTCGGAGAACGTAATAATATTCAACAAGATAAATAAAAATATAATTAAACACGAATAATGCTAATACATGGTATTCTAAGTCAAAACACACACACAAGGATCATTATGTGTGGTTCAGTGGCCCATATCTGAGTTTAATACACTGAGCTTGAGTACATTAGATTCTCAAACTCAACATGCCCCAAAACAGACCTCATAATCTTTTCCCCCAAACCCATCAATTATTGTTGAGGGTACCACCATCCCTCTAGTTAACACAGATTTTTGACCTCTGTGTCGACTTACACCACCCACAGTTACATCCAATCAAATGCTAGATCTTACTGGTTCTATCTTCACAATGCCTTTCCCATTGGTCTCCCCTTCACAGTTATCGACCTAGTTTGGGGCTTTATCATTTTTCACTAAATGATTATAATAGCCTCCTTTTTGGTGTCCCTGTCTCAAGCACCTTCCTTTGCCATCCATCCATCACCAAAACCTGATTTGGAACAAGTGGAAGGACCCAGCTCCCCGATCCCCTCCCTCCCAATGCCTTCTCTTTGCCCCTCCCCTTCTAGCTACTTAAAGCCTTTTAGATCAGCAAGCCAAAAAGAGGGACATGGCTGTTCAAACTAACCGTACTGAGGTGGGACTCATCAACTCTAGATCTTTTGGTGAAAGAGAGGATCATGAGGCCTTACTATAACCCCTGCCAATATGCCCTACAGACTCCCACCCATGGGATCAAACCAGCTGATACAACTCATAGTTATAGACATGGCCATCCACCCTGCAGCTAAAATTTCTTTTATGTGCCCATCCAAATAAAATAGAAGTCCATTATGATCAGGGAACCTCCTGATATATACAAATACACAACTACACACACACACATATGGATGTATATGCATACATTCTCATTGTTAAGCATAGTGCTTGGCTCATATGCTAAGTGCTTAATAAATGTTTTTTCCTATCCATCCATCCATCCATCCACAAAGCTGCCAAAGTGACTTTCCTGAAGCACAGGCCAGATCATGCCAGGGCCCTATTTCACAAACTCTGCTAGCTGCCCATATGAGCTCTAGGACCAAATGGAAACTCCTCTGTTTGCCATCTAAAGCTTTTCAGAGCCTGGCCTCTTTCTACTGGTTCACTTGCACTCCCTACACATGATGCTCCCTTTATCCATCTCCATGCCTCAGGACTGAGCATCCCAAGACCACTTTGCATCTGCCCCTTGGGATGCCTGGTCACCTTCAAGGCAGATAAAGCACTGCCCTTTTCACAAAGCTTTGACTGGTCTCTTTGGCTGCCAATGCTCCCATGGCCAAAACAACTATTTTTCTCCTTGAGAATCTGCACATACGCCTCAGTCTATGTAGTCTCCCCAATAAAAAGTAACCTCCTTGAGGGCAGGGATTAATCCACTTTGGTCTTTTATCGTTAGCACTTACCACTATACCTTATACATACTAAATGCTTAAAAAGTAATTAGATTATTTGGACTTTCTAGGTAAATATATCTTTAAAATCCTGTCTCTGTTACATCATTCTAGGAAGTTTAGCCATGAATTTCAAAAAGACCTTAAGGTGTCTCCTTTAAGAAGAAAAATGCAGTTTTTTAATGGTCAGCTTGACGTGGTGGAAGCTGCAAAGAAATAAGAACTGTCTATTAGCTGCCTTCTAAGAGGTTCCCCTGGAAGAGGCTAGAAGACCAACTGTCAAGTATGTTTTGGTAGGAATTCCTTTCAGGTACAGGATGCAGTAGAAGGCCGTTTAAAATTAATAGCTTCTATTATTTTGGCCAAGTGAAAAATACCACATCAATGGCAGAATACTTTGAGCCCCTCCCCCCCACCATCATTCTTGAGATAGTGCAGTCCTTTATATACTATCACTGACAATCCTTAACTCCCTTTCCTGGAACTCAACTACCTTTACAGCCTACCTCTCACCTCAGCCCTCCACCAGCCTTTCCCTTCAGTCTGGATCATTCCCAGGTCCCTAAACTAGCGATGAATATAAATGATGGAGGGGAATGTGTCTCATCTACCCAGTTAGAGGTTTTGTTACTGTTTAAGTCTTTTTTTCAGCTGTGCCAGACTCTTTGTGATCCCATTTGGGGTTTTCTTGGCAAAGACATTGGAGTGGTTTGTCATTTCCTTCTCCAGTTTATTTTACAGATGAGGAAACTGAGGCAAACAGTGACTCGCCCAGGGTCACACGGCTGGTAAGTGTCTAAGGCACTCCCAGCCACCCAGTCAGAACACAGGAACCTCAAAAGCAGACACTCTGTAGCTTCCACAGCTTCTCCTGGGTCACTTCTCAAACGGGAGGTGCTTGATAGATAACACAGAAGGCCCGGCCTTCGAACTCTCTTGTCAGCAGGTGTGGCTTTCTTCCCATCTGTGATCTACTCTTCCCTCATCATCCAGGGTCATCAAGAATAATCATTTCCAAGAGGGCTGGTTGGTCCCAGGATACAACACAGAAAAAGGTTCCAGGAGTCACACTAGGGCAGGAGCTAGTGTGGCCTCAGCCTTACAGGCTTGTGTAGAGCACCAAGCCCTAAGTAGGAGCCGCTGGGCAGAGAGCCGGTGGGCCCTCTGAGGTGAAGGGAGTACTCCAGAGAAAAGTGGGGGGAAGGAGTAAAAAATAAACTGCTGAGTCAGTCACCCACAGGCAAAGTTGGGAAAGGGAAATACAAGGTTAAAAAAAAAAAGAAACCGTGAAAAACAGCCACAAAGAAATAAACAAAAGTATGGGGGCAGAGTGTTGGTGATTTAAAGGAACAGCCTGGATAATGGGAACACCTCATTCTGGCCCAGTATGACCTAAGTCCAAAGAGCAGGACTGAGAGTATCAACCTGAGCCAAAGACCACTACACAGATCCCAAGGATGTCAGAAAATTCGTAGCATGACAGGGGGCAAAATCCTTACTCAATCAATCAATCAAACATTAGTCCAATCAACTCAATCCAGCCCTAATTAAGGATGTGTAGCCTTTGTTTGTTTCTAGATATACTTAGGTCACATTTGTTTCCCAAATCACTACATTTTACAGATTTGGGAGTTCTCCCCAGGAGATCCAGGACTGAAAGCAGAAACAGGGCAGGAGCAGTCTTAGGAAACGCTAGAACAAGAGCTCAATTACAATCGTTCATCTGCGTTATACATTCACAAATTATGCCTCAAACATTTTTTTACACTGGCCAAATCTCACAAGGCTGTTTTTTATCTTAGGTCAGGTGGGCAGAACAGTTGAGATCTGAAGTGAGAAGCCACAGAAGGATAAAGAGGGCAGAGCGGCAGAAAGAGTCTGGTCAACCTCTCTCCAATAGCTACTCCACAAAGATCGGGAAAACCCTCCCACCTGAGTTCTCATCAGGATAGCAAGCCCAGGTTACTTAGTGCAGGGAGACAGACAAGGAGGTCTTTGGACACTGGGACCAGGGCAAGAAGAGGTCCCAGCCTTTGGACGGGGGCCAGCCCTTGGGGGGGGGGGGGTGCAGGAAGCACTGCCACATGGCAGCTCACCCAACGCTGGCTCATATGTACAATTTAGACAGAACAGGGGACCTGTGGCTGGGCTGATGGTACAGGGAAAGAAGCAGCAGCACAGGGTATGTATTGAGGAAGAAGCCATTATGATGACAAGGACATTCAAGACACAAATACTGAAGAAAATGATTCCAAAACATTTAAACAGTCTCAAAGAAAAACACATATTGAGTACAAGTTCAAGCAGAATTCCTAAAAGAGATGAAGCAAGAGTTAAAAAAATAAGAACATTAAAGATTTTATAAATGAAATAAGTGAACTAGAGGAAACAAATGAAAATTAAATAAGGAAGATGGAGAAAAGTTGGAGAAATGAGAGTTATGGAAGAAAGCTAGAAAGAGGTTTAATGGCTTGGCATAAAACCTTACCCAAGCAACAGATTCTTTGAAAAGGAGCATGGTCCTGAATGGAATAAAAGTAAAAACTTCTCAGGTAACATTCAAGTACCAAGATTCAGTAACCTGGGCTGGGAGCCTGGGACCCTTGCCTTACTTCCCTGGTCATCATAAGGTGAAGTTTTTGCTAAGCTTAGCTAATGCATAGGAGGGGAAAGCAGAGACCCTGCAAATTTAACCGCAGGCCTGGATGTTCCAGACTTGTTTCCACTGACCACCATCTGTCCTGTACAAATATAACATTGGAAATCCTGTGGCGGAAGTCCAGGCAGGTGACCATGTCCTAAAATCCCCATGATTCATAAAATACTGTCAGCTTTCATATTTATGTTGATATTGTTAGAACATTCCTCTTCTGCTTTCATATCTAAGTTTTGATGTTTTGTCTGTTTTCATGTCCACTAGACATGTACCTTCTGCTTTTTAATATTGCTGACAGTTCATCTGCAAACACCAGCCGATTTTTTCAGTTAAGATTGTGCGCCTCTGTTCCTAATGAATGGGAACAGGACAGAACAAGGGAGGGGGAAAGGGGGTGGTGTTTTGGGTATATAACCAAGCTCTGCCATTTTGTATTTTGCCTCTCCTACTAGACTGCCTCTAGTAGCAAGACTGCCTTTCTTGCAAGAAGAAATAATTAAATATATCCTTCCTGTCTCTACTTGGAGATATCTCTGCTTATTTTATTTGGGCAAGGGTCCTCTTGTTCCACTCAGACCAAACAAAAGTCAAAGCCATGAAGAATATTAAAAGAAAGTCAAAAGACTGAGAAAAAAACTAAGTGCAAAGTATTGTATATGGAACCAACGACTGACCCGTAAAAAGGTCAGGAAGAGCTGGGTTCAAATGTGGCTCAAACACTCGAGTTCAAACAGAGTTTCAGACATTTATTTACTAGCCGTGTGGCCCTGGGTGGGTCACTTAACCCAGCTTGCCTCCGTTTTCTCGTCTGTAACGCGAGCTGGGAACAACTAATGAGTAATAGAACCCGCCGGGCATCTCTGAAAGAACCTCAAAACCAAGACTGCCCTGAACACGACAGTCCTGAGCTTCCAAGTCAAAGAAAAACCCAGCGAGCCACGGAAAAAACGAACTCAAGGCGTGGGGAGGGTCAGGGAGGGCCGCGGGAGGTGCGGCTGCCGCCACCACCACTATAATGCATTCAGGGCGCTTCAAACACAAAAGACGGGGCGCACAGCCCGGGACACCGGGGACCATCCTACATAAGTCACTGTTTCATTAGGCTTCTGATGAAATGAGGGCTTTTTAGGCATTCCTTGTGAAGACTAGCGCTACAAAGAAACGGTGAGAGGCAAACTGGGGGGCCAGGAGATGCAGCAAGGTGGGTGGGCACCTACGGGCGCTGCGGGGCATCGACCCAGCCCCAGACGTCCGGCTCCCGGACCGCGGCCGCGTCTCCCTCGGACCCGGGCCCCTCCTCTTCAGGGCTTCTGCACCGGCCACGGCCACGCCGTCTCGACCCTCGCTGCGGCTTCAAGAGGGGTCGGAGGGGCTGGGGTCGGAGAAGAGCCTGCTCCGGCCCCGCCGCGCACCGGCTCTCGGTCTGTCGCCTCCACAGGCTCCGCAGTCCCGTCTCCCGGAGCCTCCTCTTTCCGCCCTCCCGCCACCCCTTCCCTGGGGCGCCCCTCGGACCCTCCGGGCCCCGCTCGGTGCGATCAGACGGTCTGGGAGGCGGAGCCCCGGATGTGCGGTCCCAACGTCACCTCGGGCACTCACTTGGCCGGTCTGCCTCAGTGTCCCCACATGTAAAATGGAGATGACGGTGACACTGGGATGAGGAAGATCAAAGGCTCTGAAAACCTCGGGGCCTGCAGATGCTGGATCCGCACACAGAGCCCCACAACACGAGGCGCCCCTCGCGGAGCCTCGGGGCCGGGCCTCGGCTTTACACCGGCCCAAGGGGGTGCCTCGGAGGGGTCTAAACGGCTTCCGAGGTGACTGCGTCTACACCGGTCTCGGAAGCTTACAACTCGGGGGCTGTGGCCTCAGTCTCCACCTCGGTAACAAGAGGGGAGTAGGCCAGGCACGAGGAAAAGCGCTCGGTAAACCCTAAAGCGACCCGGCAACCGGCCCCGCGACGCGCACCCTCCCCACCCCCGGCCCCGCCCGGGATACGTACGGCATCTCGCGCCACAAGAATGGCCTCCGCCTCGCCAGAGGCGCTCTCGCTCCGCCCCACGCTGGGACGCTGTTTGCCGAATCCCCGCTGGCCGGAAGCTGGAGTCTTCTCCGCGAGGGCCAGGAGAATGCGCAGGCGCAAGCGGCTCCCTACGCCTCTGACGCCCACTGCGCCTGCGCGAGCTTACGCTAGGACCGCCCCCTGCCTTCCCGCTACTTCCGATTTCCGGTGGCGGCCGTTGCCAGGGTAACGAGAAAAGGGTGAAGGTGTTGGAGATCTGGGACTCAGGAAGGAAGCTTGAGACCCTGAAGTGAAGAGAGTCAGCGGCGGCGGTGGCGGCTTTTCCTTGTTCGTGACCCAGAGCCGGGTAAGAAGCCGGCAACGACGCCCGCGGCTTGTCCTGCTTTGGGGCCCTGCCCGGGGCCTTCTCCCGCTCGAGGGTGGGGCACAGGGAGGGCGTGACCCTGATGACTCCCCCCACTCCCGCAGCTCGTGCTGAGGACCCCCTGGGGCGTGAGGGTGGGTGGGGCTGCCCTTCCCCCCACACACGTCAATCTCCTTGCCCGGACCCCTCCCCCCCCCACCTTGTGCTGGGAGAGCCTGCTTGGGTTATCCCGGCTGCCAGAGCCCCGGGATTGTCGTCGCTTGTTCACATTAATTCCCCGTTATCCCTCGCTCCGCCCTTACGGTCCTAATCCCCACCTACACGGGGGGGGGGGCGCAGCGCCCCCCCAGGCACCGCAGGGCCCTCATCTCAGCCCCCAAAGCCCAGCTCCAGGCTCCAGCCTCCAGCCTCCCGGGTGACCGCCGGTCTCGCCACCCAGGACCTTTCCCCGGGCTGCCCCCCTTCCCGTCTCCCCGCTAGACTGTGAGCCCCCAGAGGGCAGGGGCTGCCTGGGCCTTCTGTGTGACCCCAGCGCTCAGACGGTGCCTGGCGAAGTAGATGCTTAATAAAGGCTCATTTACTCACCGACCGCTAAAGACGGGCCATCTAGGAAAGCTGTTTTCTAAAACCATCGGGGGTGTCCGGGGGAAGGATGGACAGAGGGGGTCACTGTGCTGCCCCTTCCTCGCCCCTTCCAGGGAACAGCTGAGAGCCTGCAGCCTGGCCGGGATGTTAATGGGGCGGAAGTTCTCCGGGGTGGAAGCTGGCTCAGGGGAGACTTTCACACCTTTTGTTACTTTGTAATTAGGCGTTGAGTGAGGGGGGGGAGGGTTGTGAGTCCCTCTGGCTCTCAAAAGGGGGTCTGTACCCTGAGGTTCGCATTTGCTTTGGAGATCACTCATTGGAAGAGTGTTCTGGTGATTTGACCACATGCCACTCTGGGCAGCTGTTAAGGAGCCAGATGTTGGTGCTTCTCTTTCTAGTAACTGTGCACTGTTACCTTGGTCAGACAGTTGGTCTGTGCTAATTTCTCAGTTAGAAGCCCTCTGTCTGTTAGTCTTTATCGCTCTGCTTTTATTTTCTCTGAAGTTCAGGATGCTGTTTTACCCCTGAACTAATGAATGTAATTTTAAAAGATTGTTGAGCCCTAGAAGAGCTATCTCTCCTAGCAAAGCAGATCTGAGATCCTGTGCCAGCAGCCATCCTGGGGGTGCCAGCAGGTGCCAGCATGGTTGTGCGATACACTTGCCTAAGAAAGAATACATGCTACCTTTGAATTCAGGTTCAGGGATGTTCCACTAAGCCGCATGGGTGCATCATGGAGAAATTGTGTCTCCACTTGTCCCATCTGTTGTTGTAGGGATTCCTTTCATATGTGGGCCGGACTAGAGACCTCTCATGTCCCTTCCGATTCTCCACTTCTGTGATTCTGGAGAGCTTCCGCTTCATTAGCAAAAGCTCGAGGGCCCAAGTCGGACTTCTCTTACTGGGGACAGGAGGAAGCAAGTCCAGTCAGTCAACATTTCATAAGTGCCTGCCGTGTGCTAGATTCTGTGCCAGTCGCTGGGCATATCCTGCTCTCCAGGAGCTCCCAGCCTTATGGGGGAAGCAGCATGAACACAGTGACACACAAACACACAAGATGCGGACAGGATGCATTGGAGCTAATCACCAGAGGGAAGACACCAGCACAGTGGAACGAGCTCCATCTCTTGTAAAAATTACTTGTTGGGAAATGAACATTTGTTTTCCCCCTCCTTGATATGAATGGTTTCTTGTCACCATTTATGAGCCTGTGTGTTTAAAGCACTGATTCTTAATTATAGTGACCCCAGTTTGCAGTAGCCAGAATGTGACACCACATCCCTGTGGGTTCCTTCCCAATCTGGTGTAATAGGAAAGTGTCAGCCAAGTCGGCTGTGTATTATAAATAGGGCACTTTATCCATGAGAAGTGCCTATTATCTTTCCTTCCCAAGTGTAAAAGGCCTGTGTACTTCCGGAAGGGGCAGATCATTTAGGGCCCTGGAGGAAAGATCAAATGAGTCCTGAAGGGGACCCTACTCCTTGTGTCGCCTTGTTGTTGAACTGGAAATATCCAATTTATTAGGTTGAATATATTTTCAGAAGTCAGGGCTGAGTAAAATAGTGTTGGGAGCTGTTAGAGCAGCGGCAGGATTGAGTGTCCCTCCGTGATGGCCTTCCCGAAAGCCTTCATCCAGAATGATGAAAAAGGAAACTGCCTCCGAAGCATGCTGTTCTTTTACTACGAATAATAACATTTTGAATTTCTATAGCTTCTCTCCTGGTAGCAGCTCAAAGCCTTTCACACATCTTGTAGCTTCTTCTCAAAGGACAAATATTTTAATGCCCATTTTATAGATAAGGAAACAGGATTGAGAGATTTTCTTAAGAGCCAAGCCTCCTCATTTACCAGATGAGGAAACCAACCCAGGGAGGTTAAAGACTTTTCTAAGGTCACAGAGGTTGTAAGGAGCAGAGCTGGGTTGTAAACCCAGCTTCAGCACAGACCTAAGACCCTGATGCAAGGGTCTCACCATCTACCCCCTAAACTGGGTCTCCTACTCCTTTGGCCTGGGCAGTTTCCGTAATTACTGTGCTTTTGTTGGGGCTAAAAAATGTGTTAAATAAATTTTTCAATGAGAAGCAAACCTGTCACTGGAAGATAGCTTAATGCCTGGTTAACTCTGTAACCTTTTCCCATCCTTTAAGTGGGCAACCATTTTATAAATGTGACATTTCTCTGCTTTCTCTGCATTCAGCTGTCTTCAGGTAGACCTTTCCGTATTTCTCTGTGGTCCAAATTTACAATTATTTATAGCAATCGTATTCAGTTCACCCACATTTATTAAGCACCATCTCTTGCACTGTGCAAGATCCCGGGGACATAGAGACAAAAATGAAGCACTCCCTGCTCAGGGCAGACTCGTCCTCCCACATGTGATACGAGTTAGTTTGGAAGGTGAAGAGACTGGCAGCTAACGTCCTTGGGGAAGGCGTGGTGTAGCATTGGAACCGAACTTTGAAGGAAGCCCAAGTTCTCCAAAGCAGAGGGGAAGGGGCAGCACATTCCAGGCAGGGGTCGGGCCTGTAGAGAGGCAGAGTGACTAGAGGGGGAGCATTATGGGTGAGGAACAGAGAAGGTCAGTTTGCCTAGACCTTCGCCTATGTAAAGAAGGGTAGCGACACTGAGAAGTGCTGAGATTAGGAATACAAGCCAGCATGGCTTTGGGAAAGGACCCTGTCGACCTCCTCCCCTATACACCCCCTTCTCTCCTCTGACACTGCCCCCACCCTGGTGTAGACTCTCACCACCTCACACCTGCACTATTACAATAGGTGGGGGGGAGAGGGGGCTGCCTACCTCAAGTCTCCTCTCCTCCCCCCCACCTCCAGTCCATCCTCCATTCAGCCACTAAAGCAGTGGTCCTCAACCTTCCTAATGCCATGACCCTTTAATAGTCCCCACCTGGAATCAGATAGTGGAGGTTCCTAAGACCATTGGAAATATGTGTTTTCCAATAGTTTTAGGCGACCCCTGTGACCCCTGTGAAAGGGTAGTTCGACCCCAAAGGGGTCACGACCCACGGGTTAAGAACCGCTGCACTAAGGCAATTTTTTTTTTTTTAAAGCATAGCTCTGACCATGTCTCTCCCTATGCAGTAAACTCCTGTGGCTCCATGTTGCCTCCAATATCAAATATAAAATGCTCTGTTTGCATTCAGAGCTCATCACCTGCCCACTCCTACCTTTTCATTTTTCTTATACTTTACTCCCCAGGCATCCACTTCAATCCAGTGACGCTGAATTCCTGGTTCTCCCTAGAACAAGACACTCCACTCTCAACTCTGGGCATTTTCCCTGGCTGTCTGCCATGCCAGGGACACCCTCCATTTTCTACTCTGATAACTTACCTCCCCATCTTCCTTTAAGCCCCAGATAGAATCTCCCTGTCTTAAGGAAGCCTTCCTCAGCTCTGCCTAATTCCAGGGCCTTCCTCAGGTGCTTATTTCCTGCCTGCCCTGTAGAGAGCTTCTCCCATTAGATGGTGAGCACCTCAAGGGCAGGTGCTGCCTCTTCTTCTTCATCCCCCCATCCCTTAATCTGGTGCTTGGCACAGAGGAGATGGACATTTAAAAGACCTTTACTGACTGACTAGACGTGGTAAACCCAAGGCCATGAGTCTCGAATCTCAGGGCCATGGCAGGGAAGGTCCAGGGGCATCCAAGGCTTTTTAGCAGGGAGGAGGTGGAGATAGTGACCTGAGTAGAAGTGAGGAAGTGACTTAATGGCCACAGAGGTCGTGTGGTTGAGCTGGGGATGACACAGTCCTGGACTTTGGCCGATGCTGCCCTGAGGATTGACTGGAGCAAGAGGATCTCAAGGGAGGGCTGAGGAGGGTCTAAACTAGCCTCTGGCCTGTTAGTGTAGAGCAGGAGACCTGCTGGTGAAGAAAAGTAGAGATTCCAGGATAATTCAGAGGTTGTAAAGACCAGACCCATAGAAGGAAGGGGATGGGGCCCTTGACAGAAATCAGGAAGTACATAGCCAGGGTTGGCAAAAGGCTGGATAGCAGATGTTAACTTTGTAGGCCAAGAGACAAAAGTGAGCCTAGTATATTGATACGTATGTAACAGTATAGAAAACTCATTTTCACACATTTTTAATGACAAAATTAAATATATAACAATAAAGAAGTACAATTTTTTGTTATAGGTCTACTAATGAGAAGAATAGAATTCTTTTGGGAGGAAATAACGTTTGCTTAATTGGGGTTCAGAGTTAATATTTTTTATCACAAAAATCAATTGCAAATGTTCCATTAATATTGATCTGTATTGAAATTTTACATGTTTCATCTTTGGAAATGTCTTTTCACACAGATAAATGCCCTCAAATCGTACACAAGCATACGATTTTAATTGAGCCAAAAAATGAATAATCTTCAATATGTTTATTTTCACTGGACACATTTCTTCAGCTCTGGCAGCCAAACACAATTTAGTTGACTTGCCAACAATAAACAACTTGTCTCTCTTGACTAACAAATAAGCCATCCCAAATCTTACTTTGGTTTCAGCTTTATTTCAGTTTTTATTTTTTGTCCAATTCTGTTGTGATGAGATGATCTCCATTACAATTTCACATTGAGTCTTCTGCTTTCCTCTGACCTAGGAATATTGGGATGAATGCTTTACCTGGCAGTGCCAGTATATTCTTTTAGCACCCCTCAACTGTCATTGCATAATAAACATCATGCTATCTAATTCAATAAGAAAATAATCACACTCCACTGAATCTTAAAAGCACAACCATGGACAACTTCTCTTGTTTTCTTGGGTTGACATGATGGGCATGTACTGGTAATAATAAAATAAAACTGTAGGATGGCAGGAAGCATGGCACTCAGACTCCTGTCTAGTTCTCATGGCCTCCCTGCCCTTGGTAGTGGTCAGCAGTGGGTGCAGTGAGCGCCACCCCCCATCTCAGTGGCACACGTCACCTCTGCCACGATGTCAAGAAGCAACCAGAGACAGAGCATCACCAGCCCAACTCCACTGATATGTGAATTCCACATAATTTTCATCTCATTAAAAATTACTCGTCCTTTGATCTTTTTTCACCTATTTAAAAATGTAAAAACTATTCTTAGCTCATGGGCAGTCAGATGCATGTGGCCCTTGGTGTGCCGACTACTAGGACGCAGCAGACCTCCATGCATTTGGGTACAGGTCTGCCTGGCTACTTCCCAGCCTTTGGACTTTAGGGGACTTGTCTAGTTTTTCGCTTCTAAGTACAGTGAAGCTATAAATATTTTAATCCCAAAGGGCCCTTTTTTTCTTTTAATTATTTATTTCCTTGGAACATATTTTCAGTGGTAGGATTAGCGTGTCAACGGGTGTATGACCAGAGTTTTTTTTAAAAAGAAGCCTTCTGCTTTTGAGTTGCTTACTTGTATTGCCTTAAAATATCCTGTCCATGTTATAACATTGGCGATGTTTTGCTAGTACCTGAACAGCTACCTCCCATCTCTCAAGGACATAATTTAGGATCTAGCATTCTGGATGAAATTACCTATTTTCATTTTCAATTTGAAAATGTGCCTTTTTTTAAAAAAATCACTAATTTTTCATTTGTTTCCATGTTTAATTGATGCTCTGTCTTAAAATTTATGAATAAAGTTTTCAGCTAAGCATGATAATTATGTGTCACTTTATTCTTTTTTGCAAACATTTTAATGGATAACCTTTTGAATATATTCCTTTTGTCCAGTGTAGCAATTAAAAATAATCGCAAGAAATGCTGAAATCACACAAATGAGTCAGTGCACAGTGTTGCACTTGGTAATTCACCCTTCTGAAATACCGAGAATTTCCTGTAAAAGGATTTTTCCCTCCGTACTGACCGCAGGTGGTCATTATCACAGAATTGAGGGGCTCCATAAGAAGAGGAAGCGCCAGCCAAGAGGGTCGAGTCCCTGCTATTCCTGGTGCACACAACGGTTGTCTTCATGTGAAGGTGTTGTCAGTAATGTGAACGTTTCAGTGTACATACAGCTATATGACTTTGGTGGGGTTTTCCTCTGCCTTGAGAGGTGAGGTGGATATTTTCTTTGGATTCTTATGGAATCCGACCATGACCCTCTTTGCATTTTTTGTAGCATGGCCAGCAGTCCAGGAGGACACGCGTCTCTCTCCAGTCAGAAATCAACACTTTGGGAATGTTCTCGACCAAAGAAATTACAGGTCGCTGAAGAGGAGCTGTTTTACATGAATTGTAGAGCTGCCTATCTGACTGTTTTTAAAAGCAGCTTAGAAAGTATTATGTCAAGAGATCAACTTTGCCTAGGTAAATATCCTTTTGATTTTCAGCATATGTGTTTATCTTTACTTGTAAATTGAGAAAATCCAAAAAATAAGATGCAGTATTTCAGTCTGAAACTGTTTGCATTTCTTAATAAAGCTTGGCTAATAAAATCATATTGTTTCTAGATGACCGTGTGCTACAAAATATAAAGCTCCAAAATGGTAAAATAAAAAACTGAGCAAATGCCATGTTGTAAAAGGTTTATTTTGAGTATATTTTAAGCTATCACTACCTGGGGCTTAGTGATTCACAATGATGTAGTTAGGAGCTTTTACATTCTGAGTTTGAATTTGACTAATTTGAGGGAATGGATGAAGAGGAATTGATGAGTTCTTACCATAGGACACTTAGCAGCATGCTGAGCACCAGTGCCACAGCCCAGAAGAAGAAAATTGCATGCCCACATAAGAGAGTGGTCTCTGGGGAAGTGACTTGGGATAGGGATGTGGGGTATAGAGTAGCCAGATGACATGCCATTATGGAAGCTGTGGCACTGTTGCTTTGATTGCTGTGTCCAGAGAAAGGAGGAAAGACAGACCAAACCTCAGCAGGTGGCTCACAAGATGGCGTAGGTGGACGCTGGTCTGGCCTGGGGCCTGAGGTGAGCAACACAGAGAAGCTGGCCTAGTTTGTACTGGGCTCTAGAGCAGGAGTTCCAAGGCTTAGTGACTGCGTTTTCTCAGGCCTCTGGAGTCCAGCACTGTTAAGAGCAGGTCAGTGGTGAGACGGCTTAGCTGGTGAGCAGGTAGGAAATCTGCTCAGGGCCTAGGGCCAGCACACACAGTGCATAAGGTCAATTTGCAGCTACATCGTCACAGTCAAGAAGGCTGTGGCCCAGCATGGGAAGCATGAAGTCAGAGAGAATGTTTGAAGGATGTTGCTGTGCAAAGATTTGAAGAGAGGAAAAGAGAGAGCAGAATGAAGAGATGAGAAGGAAAGGAAAAAAGAAAGGATCATTTATTCTTGTTATTGTTACCCCTTATCACACGTCCCCTGAGGGCTGGTCCCAAGAAGTCTTGGAACTTGGGAGTTCAGCCCTGTCTGTGTTAGAAAGGAAGAAAAGGCGTGGTCTTCTCAGTCAGTGAACAGTTGTGAGAAACGTGGGCACCAAGAGAGAAGACTTCTGATTGTTTGGGCATTAAGGCTAAAGATGAACACAGGAGCCTTAATAAGCTATTTCTTTAAGACAGGACTCTGGCATATTGCTGGTGTTACAGAAGGCAGTTCTGTGCTCTCCTTCAAAGACTTCCATTAGTGGGGCCATATGGGATGAGAATCCCTGAAGCAGTCCTTCAGTGCCCCTGCATGCATGTTGTTGTGTCCTGGGAGATAGAAAGATGAAAACCATAGTCCCTGCCCTCAGAGAGCCAACCTTCAGTGGTGGGATGATGCCAAGAAGTCATTCTGAAAAAGAGCGTACATGAGCCTTCAGTGTGTCAAGAGCTGGGCACCAGGAAAGAGGGCATTTCCAGGCATGGTGGCCAAGGAAGATGTGAGCCAGGGCTGTGGGGGTGGGGAGCCCACTGCCGTCAAAGTGCCCAGGAGGCCCGGGTTCGAGCAGGAAGCTGCCTGAGGCCTGACCAGTGGATGTGTGTGCCAAGAGAGCCACGGAGTCAGGGAGAAGGCAGCAGGTGCAGGCCTTCCTCACCTGCAGCCTGGACTGTCCTCATTGTTACCGACACCAATAACAATTAGCACGTATGGAGCTGCCTTAGGTGTGCAGAGTGCTGGACAGATAGCCCTGAGAGGGAAGTGCTAGTATTATCCCCGTTTTACAGATGAGGAAGCAGAGGCAGATTAAGTGACTTGCCCAGGGTCACACAGCTAGTACGTGACCAAATCAGGAACAGAACCCAGATCTTCCTGACTCCTGGCCCAGTGCACCTCCTAGCTTTCTTCTGATTCGTCTCCCTACCTCAGGGCTCCCCCCTCCCTCAAGGATATCCTCCACTTACCTGCCAAAATGATTTTCTTTAAACCTAAGTCCGATCATGCCATACCTTCTTAACTTGGGGCTCATGGATGGGGTGCCCGTGAATTCAGGACTTTTAATCCTCTGGTAACCACATTTTAACATCATTGATTTCCTTCGCAATCCTATGTATCTGATGTCATGCATTTGAAAACGTGATTCTGAGAAGGGGCCCATAGGCTTCCCTGGACTGATGGCCAGAGAGGTCTAGGACATAAAAAGAGGAGGCATCCTGGCCTAAGCTCTCAAGAGCTCCAGGTGGGCTGGAGCAGGATGTGGAAGGCCCCCACGAGAGACAAGAGGAGGCTCCGAGGTGGGACAGCTGGGAGAAAGAGAGCCACACTTAGAGATGTGAAAGACCACATGTAGCCTTGAGGTTGCAGGCTCCCCCCCCACCCTGGCCCCCATCTTGGTACAAGTATTTAAAGATACTGTGCTTCATGTGTGATTGAAGGAATTTTGAAGGGTTGTGTTGACTAGACCAGTTTTTACCTAGACTCTCCCTGTGGGAGCTGGCATGTGTAAGCTTTCCTCTCCATCTGTCTGTCTGTATAACAAACTAAGAGGGAGTACCCACTGCCTCCAAGGTCCCCACTATTTCCACCCATGCAGCCTCTTCCTCACACTTGGTGAGGATAGTATCCATAGTAGAATTTCCCATTTTTGGTTCTCTCTTTTGGAGGATCATCACTGGGGCAAGCCCGTTAGCTGCTCTACTTTTGACAGGGAGAGCGATGAAGGAGACGTCTCTGTAATTGGAAAGAAGTTGACGTAGTCCGGTGGATACAGCTCCGGCCAAAGTCAGGAAGACTCACGTTCCAGTCTGGCCTCAGACATGTTCTAGCTGCGTGATCCTAGGCAAGTCACCTCACCTGTAAAATTGGGCTCATAATAGCACCTGCCTCCCAGTGCTACGGTGAGGCTCCAGTAAGAGAAATGGCATAAAGTGCTTTGCAAACTTCAACACGCTCTATGGATGGTAGCTGTTACTATAACTGAAGCCTCTGGGAACTGTCTCCATTCCTCAAAGGCCAGTTAGAAATAGGTTACCTGAACCCTCCCTTCCCCTTTCATCCAGTGACAGTATCAGTTCTGGTTCTTCTCCATCGATCCTTATGCATTCCACTGTGTCTCCCTCCTCTGATTTTTGAATTTCCTCTTCATATGATACTATCCCTCTCTCCCTCTTACTAATCTCATTTCTTTTGAATAAGTCGTACGTATTCAAGCCAAATTCTGGTCAAGGCTCCCATCCAAACAAGACTCATGATACTTCCGAGGCCCAGGTGGCTTCTTTAGAGTGCACCTTGGGTTCCTGTTGCTTTTTGCCTGCACTTTAGGCACCTGGATGAAGATGATCAAGGACCCAGAGCAAGGAGCTGGCTTCTTTCCTAGACTTTTTCTCTGTGGAGCATCTGGGTGCTGTAACTTCCCTGCTTCCCACATCAGAGCCACTCTCTGTGCCTTGTAGTTTGGTGGGTAATGCAGAAAGTTTGCTCTCTTCTCCATCCTTTTTTACTTTAAAACTCCCTATTGATTAAATTCACAAGACTCCGGGCAAATACAGTCTAAGCCCTTGTTTGGTCCATTCTGTCTCTAACAGGAATCTTTTGTTTGTGTATTTTAAGCTGTGGTCCAGGAATCCATATCCTGACTTTCGCATGCCATCTCTGCAGCTGCTAAGTCACTTCCCCGTGGCTTCTGTTGTCTTTTGTGGCCTTTGCCTGTTGTCAACAGTAAAATAATAATGATAATAATAATAATAATGATGATGATGATGATAAAATTTTGTGTATAGATAGATAGATATCTCTATATCTTCCATTTCCCATACCCAGACTTTTGAATCTTTGGCAGTGATTTGTAGCTAATTGTAATGGAAGCTGATTTCATTGACAGGAAATTGGTAGTAGTTATTTACAAGCCTGGAGAAATTTTGAGATACCACCCTAGTAGGATAACAGACCTTTCTGTGTTTATCAGGCCAACCAAAAGATGCCTCAGATACCACTCAGCCAAAGGAATCACCAGCAACCACTCTTGTTTCTTCCTCCCAGTGCGGTTCTCAGAAGAGCGAATACAAAATAGATATAAAGTGATTTCTGGGGGTAAAGGCACTGGGAGTTGGGGGAAGGTGGAGTCAGCTTCCTCTAGGAAATGGCATGTGACGTGAACTTGGAGGCTCTGGAAAAGAGAGAAGGGAGTCCAGGCCTGGGCAAAAATATCGGCCAAGGCACAGAGACAGAGATGCCAGATGCCTTTACTTTGTAAGCAATTGAGAAACGTTGCTATCCACCAGGTACTTTCATTTTGAGCTTTTAAATATTAAAGCTTTAGAAACTGTTCTAAAAAGTTGTATGATCTACAGCGAGGGTCGGGGTGATCTCTTAGAAAATGGGCTTACCAAAAGGAATTCACAAGATCTCTTTTAGAAAAGGTACTCAAGGTTGGTTAGGTGGTGCCATGAATAGAGCAGTGGCCCTGGAGTCAGGAGGACCTGAATTCAAATCTGGCCTCAGACACTTAACACTTACTAGCTGTGTGACCTTGAGCAAGTCACTTAACCCCAATTGCCATGCCTTACCCCCACCAAAAAAAAGAAAAGATATTTTGGTTTTAGGACAGCTTTTTTTCTTCTTCAGCTACAAAAGAAGTGCTTCCGATGCAAAGACGCAAAAGCTTGCATCACCACTAACACAAACCACAGAACAATTAACCCCTTCATACTTACTCTGCCCTCTTGAGAGGTAAAGGTAGCTTTGGGGCACTGAGCAGACTTCACAGCCGTCTTGGGGCTGTACTGTCTGAGCAGCTCACAGGGTCCAGATCTTTGGGCCAATCGGACACGGCTCTTTGGTACCTTCAGGCTTGGGATGAACATCTCAGTGATTATCTTCTCTGGATTACTTGTGGGAAGCAGCCCCCAATGGGGGGCGAAGGGGGAGCAAGCACTGACTCGGGGGCCTCAGCACTCAGGCTAAAAGTGAGTCCACAGGCTGCCATCCCACAATCAGGGAAGGAAACTCCGGGCCAATGAGGACAGCTCCTTAGGACTGGATCTCAAGCTCACCTTTTCTTCTGCTCAGTGACTTTAGCCAACATTGCAGTTGGAGGCAGTGAGGGAAATCCCACCCCCATGCCCCACCACCAAAGTCTAAAGCAGAGTTGTGCACTCAAACAAACCCTCCTTAGCACAGTGCTGAGCACCCAGTAAGCACTTAATAAATGTGTGTTGACTGACTCATCCAGCCTCCTCAGTGGCTGACTCTTCCTACCTCAGTGATCAGTTATTTTTGTCATGGCCCCCCAGACACAGAAATGATCAAAGTGTTTCTCGATTATCTCACATGTACACATCTCACAGAAAGGGGCCATAGTGCATTCCTAATTCATTAAGAGGCACCGGGTTCATCAGATTAGAGGGTTCTCCGACCAGCGCTGTTCCAGCTGGACTAGTTCAACACTGAGTAAAATAGGCCTTAAACACACTTCAGTATTAAATAAATATGTGTGAATTGGTGTTACTTCTGACATGTTACTGAGCTTTCAGTATTATCTATCACCAATCCAATAGTTTATCATTCACACTTTTTCCTTGTTGAAGCACTTATTTTGCCAACAATGAATGTGTGTTATCAGGATATGAGTTTTACAGGCTTATCTGGAAGGATAAGAAGTTAGCATTTTTCTTATATAAATTCTTGGTACTAAAACAGAGCCCCCTTTGTAGCAGGCTAGTGATTTATTTTAGGTAATCTGAATGTAAACATAGGAGCAGCAGAAACAAGTGGTAGTGCTTTTGTGGATTCCGTGGCTTTCATCTCTAACCATGTGCCACTCAAACACATGCCACGGGGGGCTAGCATTTCCATTTCAAGGTCACATAAAACTGACAATTATCAGAGCTTGACATGAACACTTTTAACTTGTAAATAATACAGTCATTAGAGGTTCATGTTAAAGCTTAAAGTAAACTCAAGCAGAGGATTAAGTCTGGTGTCAATCTCACAGTATCTAGAATTACATTTTGTTTGTACTATAAGCTAAACTCTGGGGTTCATTCAAGTACTTATCTGTGATAACAGGCTCCAATGAGTTCTTAAAATGGGTTTTTAAAAACAGCTGAAGAGTTCACAGAAGTAGGAATGTCTAAATAGAGAATATATATATATATGTATGTGTGTGTAGATGTGTGTGTTATATGGAGGGGATGGGGAAGAGCGACAGTTCACTTTGTTGGCCGCCATTCTTTTTTTTATTACTCTATACTATCATTCCAATCTTCAAAGAGTGAAAGTAAACTTAGCATTATTCTTTTAACTGCGCAGCAACACAGCCTGTTCGGTGGTGTCTTGGTGACCCCATTTGGGTTTTCTTGGCAGTCACTGGAGTGGTCGGCCATTTCCTTCTCCAACTCATTATACAGAGGAGGAAACAGGCAAACGAAGTTAAGTGACCTGCCCAGGGTCACACAATTAATAAGTTTCTGAGGCCCTATTTGAACTCAGGAAGATGAGCCTTCCAGCGTCAGGCTGGGTACTCTCTTCCCTTTGCCACATAGTTACTTACTTTCTTGCTCACATACTAACACAGTTATCTGTTCTCTAGGGACTTTGTGAAGGTTTAAGATTGTATTAACAAGAGTTACCTCTGTAGCTGCTGCCGCAACTGGCCCTGGTTTTATGGGGTTTTTAAGGGAAGAGAATGTGTCAGCTGTTACTCTTAAAATGTCTCCCATTTCCCAAAGCCATCTGTGAACATCCCCCCCAAATTTCTGGCTATTTCAGAAACTGTGAGTTAGATGCGTCAAAGGTGGCAGGTCCATTTTTAGAGAGGAGGGATATTGACCTTGTAACATGGGCTCCTTACGGCCAAAAGTGGTTATCTTAGTGTTTATGGGGCTAGTGGAGGGAGGAGACTTTTTTTTAATTTGTGTAAGAAGCTTAAAAAAGAAAGCTTACCTTTCTGTACCTCTGGGAATATAGCAGGAATGTGCCAGGTTCCAAGAGGAATCATTTTTCTTTCCTCTCTATTCAGGCGGTGCATTTTGCCCACCTGGATTCTGCTCCAACTTTACTAATTGTGTGGACCTGGCTTCCCCATAATCAGATACCCATTGTGCTTCTCGACTGGTCCTACACATACCTGAATAAATAAGTGGTGAATTGGTCAGATATTTCTTTTCTGATCCTGCGACTGTTTAAAATAGCCTTCAATCTGGGCTATATCCCGTCCTCAAAGTTTCTGTAAACAGTTGTTAAGTTTGCATGGTGTTCCCCATGGTGCCTTTGTTTTGTCTTTCTTTTTCAGTTTAGTATCTTATAGTAAACAATTGATTTTTCTTAGTTTCTACTATTTCCCCCAAATATGTAGTAAATATTTTGCACAGTAGGCAAGGAATGAAAATGTTAAGTGATTTATAAAGGTCTAGCCCAGTGGTTCTCAACCTTCCTAACGCCGTGACTCTTTAATGCAGTTCCTCATGTTGTGGAGACCCCCAACCATAAAATCATTTTCGTTGCTACTTTATAACTGTAATTTCGCTACTGTTATGAATCATAATGTAAGTATATGATACGCAGGATGTATTTTCATTGTTAGAAATTGAACATAAGCCACAGGTTGAGAACCACTGGTCTAGCCGGTGTGTTTGTAGTGCCAAGAACATCTATTACGATGTCAGATCACTTGAGGTTTATTCACTCAGAGCAAATTGTGACATTACCTACCCAGATCACTTTTTTGTGTCCTGAGAATATACAGATGATCCTGTGAAATCTTGTCTAATTGAGCTGGTACAGTTTTCACTTTCATTTTTTCTGTCTCCAGTGCCTAGTGGAGTGCCTTGCACATTGGGGAGATTATGCCATGTTTGTTGAAGTCAATTGGATTTAAGATTTGGTATGAGACGTGAGAATCCTAAAGCAGAACAAGTCTGCTTTTTGTTTTTGTGACTTTGAGGCTGATTACCAAGATATTAGATGTACTGAATAATGAATATTTTTAACAATCATACATATATATGTTCAATAGTATTTCCCCTTGGGACTCATATGTCCATTATGCAAAAATCTGGCCATCCTCAATGATAAGACCAGCTTGTCCAATTATAGAAGACATTCAAAACTACTAAAAGCCATAGTTAGCACTATTTCAAAGTGTTTCTGCCCTTCACTTGCTTTCAAATGGCCTCAAATGGTTTTTAAATTTGAATAGGTTATCTAGACTTTAGACTTGATAACCTCTAACCCAAAAATTCTATGATTCTGAAAATGAACACATTTCTGTACTTGGGCTAGAATAAAACAGATTCATTATTCCTGGGTTGACACTATTTCTCAGCCTAATGATATTTAAATTTAACTCCTTATTTGGCATTTTAAACCTGTCAAGAGTATTTGTTGAGCCTGTTAAAAAAGGTAAATTGTATTTTTGTGTGTTTACTCTTTTGTTCCTGTTTCAGTTTTTTAAAATAATCTTTTGATGTTCTGAATCCTTAATCAAGTTTAAGAAAACAAGTTGTGAACTGAGGTATCAAAATTAGTCTAATTTTTTAAATTTGTTGACTATCATCCATTAATGGACTTGGGATTTTTTAATTTATGTTTTTTAAAAAATGAATATACAATAATAACATTTAATTGTTAGCATTAAAATTGTATGTGTGGTTTATACTTGCACAATTTTGTAAAAAAAAAAGATAACTTGGGGCAGGACTTAGTATAAAGTTGATAAAGTTTTTAATTTTTTTTTTTACTTGGCAGCACTTCAGAAGGCAGGAAGAAATCCATCCCAAAAGACAATTGATAAGTACTGGACTCCTCAAACTGCTAAGCTGAATTTTGATGATTTTTGTGCAATTTTGAAAAAGGAAAAACCTACTTCCAAGTCAGAACTGTTAAAAGCATTTAAGAAAATCGATGTCAATAACGATGGCTGTATTCTCCACACTGACCTCTATAAAATTCTTACAGAGGTAAACCCTGTGAAATCATTTTTTCCCTAATCTATTTCAGGAGAAATGGGTCAGATAGGCCCTTTTCTGCTATAAAAAATGTTTGAAACTCCGCTTTGTTGACCACTCGCATCCGTATCAGAGCTAACTGCACTTGAGCGGGCAGAGAAATCAGTCACCCAGATGTGGTTCTAAAGTGCTTTGGGATCCTTCTGAGTGAAAGGTGTTTTGTAAATGGGAGCTGAAGTAGGGGCTTGGGCCCAGGTCGCCTTTCCTTTGTGCCTCTGAGTACGTCTTGGCCGGGCAGCTCTCTGTGCGCTGGTGATCAATCCGTGTGGGAAGGAGAAACAGCGTGTGAGTAAATTGGAACAAGAAGTCATTTTGTTCTGGGCTCTAGCATTAGGAAGTCCCATTACTCTCGATGCAATGTTGTATTTTACTTGATCTATAATATTCATTTGTAATTTGTAAACAGAAATTGAACACAAGTGCAGAGAATCTGATGGTGTTACTAAGTAAGTGACGACAGAAAACGGCCTTTGTGCGCAGAGGGCGTCTGCCAAGCGGCTCCTGCCCATGGGCAAACATCCATTTCCAAACTTGTTCATTGCTGTTCTTTTCACGGCTAATTATAAAAATATTGCTTCTTTAAACTGACATCTTTTAAACTAAGAAAATTGTAGAGGTTTTGAAATCTAATTTGTTTTCGCAGAGAGGTGAGAAAATGACACCAGAGGAAATGAATGTTATAATTAACTTGGCTGATGTAAATGTCGATGGCAAACTGGACTATGTTAAGGTACGCGTCAGATAAACTTATGTATGTGTAAACTTGCAGCATTGATGAGGAAAAAATACTGTGACAGGCTAGGTGGCCTTTGGAAGTTTGTGACAACCAGCTAGACATTGTTAACCGGTTTGTTTTAAGTTGAATGTGTCTTCTGCTTCAGATTATTTCACATCGTATTCTGGTACAATAATTATATATTTTTTAAAAATGTAACAAGAGTTCTAGAATCAGAAATGCAGCTTTTCAAGAAAATAAAACCATAAAAATTATTTAGAACAAACCCAAGTCTGCACA
Source organism: Pseudocheirus occidentalis (assembly GCA_028646575.1). Classification (NCBI taxonomy): domain Eukaryota; kingdom Metazoa; phylum Chordata; class Mammalia; order Diprotodontia; family Pseudocheiridae; genus Pseudocheirus; species Pseudocheirus occidentalis. Next base: position 11,669,983 of record CM053593.1, read on the forward strand.
TGTCTTATAAAAAAATAATAAATCACCTCTCAGGGTGTAGCGCATTTTATTTTCACTCAGCGTGACCTCCTTATTGAATCATGGCTGCATTTCACCAGGTCACTTGAGAGTGGTCAATCTGATCTAAGAAAATAAAATGAGTAACTCGGTTCCATTGAAAATGTCTTCCATCTATCAGTCTATCCCTTACCTACTAATGCATATTTCTCCCTCCCCTTCCTAAAATGTATGGCTGAACATTTTGCCCACTGGATTATTTTTTTGTTTTCTATAGTTTTGTAAATTATACATGGCAACCAATGAACAGTGTCTCAAGACTGCATTAGAAAAACTGGAAGCAAACAGTAAAATGAGACTTCAGCAATTAGGGAGTCACCTGGAAGGACCCCCCGAGAGGGGTGTATCATCACTGCCAAAGGCATCCCCGAGAAGCCCGAGGAATGCCCATCCGGAGACCCTGCTCAACAGAGGTATTTACTTTGATGACTAAGAACTTTCTGCTAAAGAGGCTTGGAAGGCTCAACTTCAAATACACTTTTTAAATCAGCAATTCTCTGTTAAACTTGATAAAGATTCTTTGTTATTGCCACCATTTCTAGACACTTTTAGCCACCATCAGAATTCCATAAAAGTAAAGTTGATGATAGAACTCAGGTAAGGCTGTGGTATTTTTTTCTAGGAACAGAATATCTGATTACAAAGTGACAGTCAAGCAAAAGGCATGTATTAATATTACAAAAACATCCAGTGTAGTCCGCTGTATGATTGCTGGGCAAGTCCCTTAGCCCCTCTGAGCCTTGGTTTCTTCGCCTGTAAAATAAGGAGTTGTCTATCATGGTGTCTAAGCCCAGCCCAGTTCATGATCCCATGACCCCACGACCCCACTTTAGACAGTAATTACCTAAGTCTTGCCTTATTTTCCATAGGGAATACCCAGAGAGGATTGCACAAGTGGGTTGTTTATATCATTGGTGCATTAGAGACAAGATTCATGTTGATAACCATTCAAGAATATGGTGAAAGAACAGAATCTAACAGTTATCGAAAATTTATTATAGGTGATGGCCAGAATTCTTCTCTGCAGTTACCAGCTCGGAAGCACAAGTCATCTGTTTCTTTCAGTCTCATCATGGGGGCTCACAACTCTGGAAACTCACAACTACTTGAGCCAAACTCAGTAAAGGTATGGTATTTAAAATCAGAAATTGGGAGACTGGAGGATCATTTTTTTTGTATTATTTTAACAGTTTTTAGTATTCATAGTGTTTCAATGAGATCTGCAAATTAATTCTTGGACATTTTTTGGTAGAGGCATCAACATTTGCACTCTATATTTAAAATAGCTTTTCTGGTTTTAAAGTGAAAATAGTAAATAACATTTTGATGAGATCTTCAAGAGGAATGTGATTTATTTTGCATTGTTTTACCCGGTTATCTAAATTAATGCATCATTAACCCTGAAATACTTAATTTTATTTAACAAATAATTTATCAAAGTCCTTTCTTTTAAATAAATCATTCATTCAATATCAGTTCCTGTGGGAAAAAGACAACAAAGTCACTTTGCTAAGTCAATATTTGTAGAGTGTTAATATTGATCTTTTTCCTTTGTTTTCCCTTTCTTGACTCAACCTTTACTAGTTTTCTTTCAACAGAAAATAATAGGTCCAGAAATATAAAACATTAACTGGAAACTGCTAGGATACATTAAAAATGTGCACCTTGAGACCTCTGTTAAAGGGGGGGAAAATGGTTATGACCACATAGTGTAACTGCTGTTAGAAAACTGAACTGATTGTTCTCCTGAGCTACATTTTGTTTCAAATAACAACTCTGGATTTGTTATTGAACTCTGAAGTCCCTTATATCTTTAAATTGCTAGACAGTGACATTTGTTCTATATTAAAATTTTAAAACATGATCTCCGAGGAATTGTTTTCAGTATGTTTAGGAATCCATACCCCCCAAGCAATTTAGTGGGCATGTTCACCACGTTCAGACATAATATTTAGTGTCCAACCATGTGACTTTACAGCATTGGGGCTTTCTTCTGTTTCACAAACATGAAATACTAAAAAAAAAAAAAAAAATTCCAAATACTGTCAAATATGATCTGTGTCTAGTGACCAGATTTGTAATTAATCACAGCATAGAAATGAAAAAAAAAACTAGAAAGAATATCCTTTGTAAATACGAATAAGAATGCTCTCTCCAAAATTACTTGGTCCACAGCATTGATAGTACATTGTCATCAAAAGAGGAATTTACCTTTCTTTTAGCTTGCCTTTAAACCTAACATTCATAACCATTATTTGCGATTATTCTTTTCTTCTAAAACTATAGTTAAACAGACATTTGGGTCTGTTTTCCAATGACATAATTGAAGTTGTAATACTGAAATCGTGCCAGGACTTCCTCTAACCACATCTCCCTAATAGAGAACAGGAATAACCAAGATTATACTAAATTCTACAACACCGCATGTTGTCCAGTGCTGAAACTTCCTACACTCATTCAGCAAATTCCTTTATCTATTACACTGTTTGAAATCTTGTGGGGGGATGCCAAAGAAATAGAAGTCATGACGCCGGTCTTTGTTGAGTGATTATTTCTCTAAAAACATGGATGGAAAACGCAGAAATCCTATCCT